>OX596019.1:44464482-45184349 GCA_951394055.1 Villa cingulata
ATTACAATTATACATATAGTCGTGTATATTTAGATAAAATTTACAGTAGTATTAGTGGACGTATCTCAATGGTATATGGTATATGGTATACATATAGATAGAAAGTATATGTTGCGGTATTATAATCTCGTCTCAAGTGTTAAGTTAAATAATATATAATATAATATAAATCTTTTCTTTTACATAACAATAAATTTATGTAAGCACATACGTACTGTTACTATATGTATACATAATAGGTATTTCTGTTATTTATTTTTAATTTCTTGTACATTTTTATTTTTATATTCCAATAATTTTCTTTTATTATTTCTTTTTTTCGTGTATACAATTATGAGCATGTGCGTGTATGTATTTAAAACCAGGCGATATCTACTAATATGTACATTTAAATTTAAAATTGTTTTCTTTCTTCTTTTTCCCTAGTTTTTTTGTTATTTTTGTTAAAATAGAATTTGAATGACATTTTTCTTCTTTATAATAATACAATACCGTACATATTCTCTTACATATGAATATGTATAGTATTAAGTATTAAGATGGTTTTCTTCGATTTCTTTATTCATATTCATTATTTTATTTTTATATCTTTCTTTTACTCGTAATTTTATTTATTTATTTATTTATTTTTTTGAATTCTGTATTTAGTATTTTATATTGACTGATTGATTTTATGTTTTTCTTATACTAGGTTAATGTTATTACAAAGTATTTTCCTTATAATCCATTTGCGCATCATATACATATGCAGCAGTATACATACATATATAAAATGTGTATAAAATGTGAACGTCATTAAATAATATATGTATGTACATACATTACATCCGATACTATTTTTTGTCTATATCAAACGAAATTAATGCATATATGTACACACATGTATGTATATAATGTACATTCGAAACAATTCCTTTTGATGTTAAATGGAAAATCGAATCGATTGTACTAGAAAACCATTAAAAACGGCATTTCTTTTTTATATTTAGACATTTATCAAAAAATTTTCTATAACTTTTTCTTTTATTTTTGTGTACAATATTATGTATTTACATAAATAACTTCATATTTTGTAAAAGATTTTTCATCTTTTTTTGGTAAAACAAAAATTTTAAATTCTTTGAATTCAATTAAAAACTAGATAATACGTTTATGGTGCTACATACTACATTTTTTGATTTTTCGTGATTGTCTTGCATTTTGCATGTACAATATTCACATTCTACTCAGAGAGTAAATCAACACATGACACATGATGTGATGTGTGATGTGTGAAATACTACTCGTATTCGTATCTCGTTCTCGTACTAGAAAATCTTATACTGTAGGTAGGGGAAATAGCAAGTATCTATAAAATGTTGTTAGTTAATTTTTCGTGTTTGTTTTGTACAATTTTCGCAATATCTACTGAGAGAGAAAATCAACTTTTTCTGAAGAAAGAAAATACGAATATAAATGATGTGTAAAATACTACTCGTACTATCTTAGATTGTTATGGTCAATGACTCCCACTGTTCATTGTAGTGTATGTATAGAGTAGAGGCGAAGCAAGTATGAAGTGTTGTTAGTTAATTTTCCGTGTTGGTTTTGTACAATATTCGCAATTTATATACTGAGAGAGAAGATTAACTTTTTCTGAAAAATGAAAATACGAGTACAGATGTTTTTATATTGCCTATGTTATAAACACGTTTATATAGTAATTATATGAATTTTTGATTATATACCTTTTTTTGGATTTTATCAAAAGCATCAAAAAACCCTGAGAAACATTTATCTTCTAATAATAGTTTGTAAAATAAATACAAATCCGATTTAAGTATGTGCCTAAATTATATTCTAATATTATAAATATGTAATTTATTAATTATTTTTATTTATATTTTTCTTTCAAAAATATTATTTTTTCAGGTCTGTGATCATGCGAAATCCCCAACAACAATTCAAAGATGATGCTACCAGTAAGTATTTACTCAAACACACACACACACGTATGTATGTGTATATTATTTTTTTTATTTTCTTGATGATAAAATTTAAACTTAAAATGTAAGATTGTGTAGTGAAATAATAATAAATTTTCACTTTTCTTCCGTATATGTACAGTACAATGCATATATGTAGGATTTTTCTTTTCAATTACATACAATTTTCTTTAAAAATCTCTTATGTGTGATTTACTTTTTTGAAATTTTTTTCAAAAAGGAAATACAAAAAATGTAAAAATAATTTAAAGATAAAGATTAATGATGAAAGCTGTAAAGTATATAATATGTTATGCACATTATGTACATAATACAGTATAATATAATGTCTTATGTCCTATATTTATTTGTATAATCTGTACTTTAGTTTTGTTAATGATTTCTTATTATTGTTTTTCCATTTACGTGTATAGAAGTATTTACACATACGATTATTGTCTATTTTTTCTGTGTACCAAAAACAAAAGGAAATTATTGTAGGTATTATAATGTACATAGTGCGTGCGTATAGAAATACTCAGATAGATAGACTTCATTATACGCGTATAATAATGATTAAGTTAAATTTCGTTTTATAGATTTTTCATATATAGCTGTCTCATAAATCAAAATGTTAATTTCTTATTTTTGTCCAAATAGTAAGTTATTTTTTTTTTTTTTTGAGTACCTACAATATATTAACATGTAAATACGAGTATTTGTATGCCTACATATACCTACACATGAGCTAATATAGTTTGTAATATACAATATGTACATATATTATATATTTAGACTATATACAGACAACCGTTATAAATTATAATTTATGTGCATTACATGTGAATGTATATTTGTTTCATTAAATATATTTTTAATACATCATTAATCGATCATTTTTAGATTTTTAAATTTTTCATTAAATACATATAATCTAATACAAATGAAGGCTATACATATTTATACACTTATGCTAGTATATTTCTATACTCCAAAGTTTTAAGGGACCCATAAACATACGATATATCTGACGACATTGTCGACATTCGACAGATAAGTTGAAGTTGAAGTCAAATGAATTTTGTATTGTTTGCAGATAATTTGTCAGATTGATTGACAGACAATTCGAAAGTTGAACGATTAATCGTAAGAAAATCAAAAAAATTTTGACTTTTCGTGGTGTGGTTTCAAGTTTGATAACTATAAGCTGGTTTTGGCAGTGTGCAGTCAAGTTGTAGGATCAAATCGCTGACACATTATTTTAAATTTTGATCAAGTGCAGAAGGAAGCACTATTTTATAAAGAGAAAGTGTACCAAAATAAAAATTCTGACAAAATATTAACGACTTGAACTTCAAAAAATATTCTTCTGAATTAAGTCTGTGATAAAGTCGAAACGCTAGTTTCTATAGTTGTATAGTAATGTCTGTAAATAAATTATTTCAACTTGTCTATAAACCACTCATCAGATATATATCGAATGTTTATGGGCACTTTTAGTTAAATGTTCAAATTGAGCGCCAATCATTCACATTTAGAAGAAAAACAAAAATAAAAATAGAAACTGCATCAAAAAAGCAGAAAAAAAAATATAAACTCAAATACATATAGCTATATCTACAAATAAATACAACCGCAAAATCATATAATTTATGTACATACATACATATTTTGTATTTTATTTAATTTTCAAGATATAAATATGCGAGTATATTTATAATGTACATATGAAATACAGAAATAACAAAATTGAATAGAAATTATTACTTTAGCAATATTATTATATGTACAATAATATAAGTATTTGTATTTTATTATTTCAATCTTCTATATATGTTTATGCATAAAACTTACATATACCTACAAGTATCTACTATCCACGAATATTTATTATAATGTACCTTTATGTGTGTAAATATAATATGTATTTATTTATATAAATCTGGATATATGTATGTGTGTGTAATTATATCTATATACTTTTGCATGGATATATGTATGTACGAGTACAGTAACATATTTATGATGTGTAGGCTGATCAAGATTTTTATGCCTATGTATAAAGGCGTTGACACAAATTTTTAATGATTATTATTTTTTGTTTAGTATTGTTTTATTTTTCTTTTAATTTTTATTTATAACTGATTAATTTTTATTACAAATGCATAAGTTTGTACATATGTTTATATTCAACGATAAAAATCTCCACAATAATCTAAAATAAATAAATAAATACATTTTCAATATTTTAATTCTTTGATTTCCACTTTATGTAGGTACTATATTATAACAATTTCATTCAAATTTTTTGTTGAGTTTTTCTTGTAATCATATGTATATACTTCATATACTTGCACATACCTATACAGAAATATTGTAAATATATAAAAATGTTAGTCCTCATACTCATACACATACCTAAAATTATTGGTTCATTCGTATATTCAAATATTAAATGCGTCTGCATTAGACGACAACGATCAACTACACATATATAATATTTTTATGAAATCAAATATCTAAATTAAAAATTTACATGTATGTAGGTTTTTTTTACCAAACAGAAAGAATAACAAAAAAAAATTAAAATCGAATTATCGAAGTAATTCAATTATAAATAATTTTATGTTTATATAATTCAGCTAAAGACGAAAGAAAAGAAGAAGAAAGAAAAGCAAATAAATACGCGCAGTATATAAAATATTTTCATTTATAATGCATGTGTGTTTATTTTTCAAATGATAGTTTCTTTTTTTTTAATAATAATTTTCTTTTGTTTCTTTGTTTTGATCGTCTCTATGATCATCATTTGAAAATAAATAAATTAAAAATAATTTTTATGATTTTTAATTATAATTACTTCTCGTAAAAGCATAATAATTTATTTATTAATGTCTTTAGCTTATACATAAATTCATACATGCGATCATATTTATACTCAGTGTGATCACCTAAAAATACGAGACACCCGTATGTATCAGCCAGCAAATATTTTATATCATCTTTCATTGGGATTATAATAAATAAAAATTAATTTAAAATAAAATAAGAAAATAAAAATAAAATCTAATTATTAAAATGATTACTCTATACTTTTTTGTTTTTCTTATCTTTGAATGGCAAATAAGTGAAATAAAATTCAACAGAACATGACACAAAATAGCATGTTCATGTTCATGTTCATGTATAAATGTCCACCATATCATTTTGATGAACATATTAATTTTAACTGACAGAGTAAGAAGATAAAATTTACTATATATACATACACACACATATATACTCATAGAATAATTATTTTTATTTGTAATAACAAATGCCAATGTGAAAAATATTAAAAAGAGAAAAACAATTGAATTATTACCGCATTACTATAAGCGCTTAACAGAAATTTATCTTTGACTATATGAGTATGAATTTCCTTTTCTGCATTAATCTTTCAAATTCAAAGTTATAGCGCCATCAAAGAAAAAAAAAATAACCAAACCAAACTAAAAATGTCAATTTTAAAATTTAATTTTAATTCAATACAATTTTCATTTTGTTTTTCTTTTATTTCCTTACAGATTTATTGTATCAGAATTTACAGAATTGTGATTGCTGCCCATATGGATATCATATAGATTTAGATTTTGTACGTTATTGTGAATCTTTGGTTGGTGAGAAACCATCAATTGGTCAATTATTACGTAGAGATAAAAGACGTTCAAGAAAATCTATAGAGATTATGCTTGGATTAGATACACTATGTTTTTGGGAGCCAAATAATAAAGTACAGCCAGTCAAAGAAGTAAGTACATTATAATATACACATCATTATATCAATCATTCATGTACATTTGTATGTAGATCAAAAAATAAATATTAAAATGAAACGATAAATTTTTTTTTCAGATATGCATTCATTCATTCATTTATATGCATATGTAATGTACGTATGTTATATCAAATTAGATACGCGGATATACGGCTCATGCTAATAAATAACAGTTTTGCTTATTTATTTATTATTATCTCTTTTATCTTTTTAAAATAATATGCATGACAAGTGCATTTGATTTACTTCAATTCAAAAATAGAGTATTAAATTTTCTATATAACATATATGTATGTGGAACTAATGGACATGTAGATATCTATCTACTTGTAAATATTGTGGTGTACGCAAAGTACATAATAAATGATGATGGAATCTTATGATGATGATGATGATTCGGTTGGTTGTAATGTAATGCAACAGATTGTAAAATCGAAAGAAGAAGAATATTAAAAAACTAAAAAGTTATAACTAAATAAATAAAAAAATGTAATCTTATGCGTGCAGTCATCATCATTATCAACGTCATTCAAAAACAAAAAGAAACCGAAAAAAAAACCAAATTATAATGCACTGCCACACATTAGTCAGAATTGTTTTTTACGATTTATTTTTGTCACAAATTTAAAATTTAATTGCTTTTTTCTTTTCAATTTAAATTAAAAAAAAATTTTTTTTTCTTGTATACAAAATGAATACAACTTTTCCTTTCCCATCATCATCATCATCATGATCATGTTCAACATCGTTCGTCAACATATCAAACATAAAAATCATTCTTACGGAAATCTACTTAATGTCACATTTTCTTTTTCTTATTCTACATTAATCCGTTTCATTTATCATTTTTATTTCATTTATCTTCTTGTTTGTATATAGGTACAAATTGAAGCTGAACCAGAATCTCCGAGGGTGGTTGATAAAATTCATAATTATTCTCCAACAATTCAATATTCTTATGATTCATCATTTTTATCAACGACTACAACAATAACAACAGCAACAACATCAGCTGCAGCTATAATAACGACAACAACAATTACAATACCATCACCGACAACACCGACAACAACAAACAGTTCACCTGAAACATCAGCATTCCTTCATGATGTTCTGTATGATGTTGTAAATGATTTCGAAAGAACATTAGAGCGTACAACGAAAAAAAGAAATAAAATTATTAATATTCCATGGGAACAATATATTGATGTGTTTGGTAAGTGATTATATCTAAATGGAATTTCATATCTTTTATGGTGTGATTTTGAATTTTAATTACGATGCACACAAGCAACAGTATTATAAGCATTTATGTATGTGATCTAATTATTAATGAAATCATTGTTTTAAATTAAAAATCAACAATTAAATAGAGTTGTGTTGTCGTGATAAATTTTAAATTGAAGAAAAAATATAAACCAAACCTTTATTATTTTTAAAATGATTTCGTATTCTAATTAATAATTCCATGATGTGAATGTAATTGATTCTTAATTATACAATTTCCCTCATCTTATTGTTCATAAATGGGAAACAATACTTGGTTTCTTATTTAATTTAAAATTTATTAGGATTTTTAATCAGTACGACGAGTATGTAAAAGTATAATTAAGATAAATAATAAAAATGGACGTAAATTATTACTCACCAATTATTATTTTTCTGATGATTCAAAGATTATTTATAAAATAATGTATATAAAGTAAAGTGAAGCACTTACCTCTTTAAGGACAAGAAAACAATTAATGAATTAAACATTTTTGTAAATCATAGTTGTGGGGAAAACTTACCAAAATTTTACTGACCTCATGCTGAAATTCCTAGCAGTTGAAACTATGCTGTTTCACATTCTCTTCTTTACTATTTTCACTGATACCGTACCGGGTTTATTAGACTTTTTTTTTTTTTTTTAGTAATGAATGATTATAACTAGTATTATCTGCTATAAAGATGTTTTCAGAAAATAATGTTATACATAGATGCTTCAAAGTACGTAGAAAAATCCTACTCATTCCATCATCGCCTGCATCAAAATTTCTTCAGAGATCAGATGCTTATGTAAGCCTTTACGTATGATGTTGGTGCAAAGCCAAAGGAACATAAGTGTAAATTAGCCTTCAATATTAATCTTTGAAATAAAGTATAATCAGAAATTCAATTAATTTATAAAGTTTTCAATGCATCGCAATTATTAATTAATGAAAATTCATAATAATTTTCATATAAGAATCCATTAGTATATTTTACAAAAATTTATACAATACAATTTAATGTTTATGTAAGAATAATATTGAAAAAAAAAATGTTTTAATAGAAACAAAATAAAAAGAATGGCATTTAATTTTAATAATAATTACTTATATGTACATGTACGTATCTACAGTTTATGTTATTCATTATCGTTGAATTAAAATTATTTTTCTTTTGTCGGTTTTAAACCAGCCATATACTTAGTTAATATGTACAAACAGAAATATCACACATGCTGTACATACATCATAGAAAACTATATAGATTTATGCTAATTATCTGTAAATAATTTATTGAAAGAGCTGATGAATTGACAGAAATAATTATTTATTTATATTTTTTTAGCATATCAGATGTATACATACTTATGTTTTGTACCTTGCACAGACTCAGACATATTATGTATGTTCGAAAATATGTACACAACAACATATACATATTATTTTTAATTCAAAGTATTTTTTACAAAATATAATGAAAATATATCTTAAGGAAAACATACGAAAAGCAAAAATCAAATAATAAATAAAAGAAAAATACAATAATCATATACGAGTATCACACAAAATGGTTGAGTTTCAAAACGTCCAAAAATGTGTTGTGATGCGGTGTAATACTACAGTTTTGATGCAAAATCTATACAATTTACAATGTCACTGATTGATGCCTTCTTACTGTAATTGCTAGTTTCTTGACTGATGCGTTAAAAATACGTTCACGATACGTTTAGGAATTTTGAACATTATCACAAATTTTCAGTTTTAATGTTCGTTTTGAAATTTTAAACCTTTAATTGAGACGGTTTTTTTTTAAATATTTTGAAACTCACCCTAGTCCCCTAGTTATATAGTTTATGAAATGAATTTGAAACGATATGTGTTAATCATAATTTAAATATAATGCATGTATTTATGTGTATACGTATACACAAATGTGCGTTCATTCAATATTGATTCATCAACGTACACGCACGTATAGGTACCTACATCTATTTTTTTTTTGTTTTCAAAAGAAAATATATTATTATTAATGCATAACAAACATAAACAGAAAAAAAATTAAGAAAAATAAATTAGTCCTTCCTCGTACATAAAACTTCTGTACTACCAAATGTCTTTAAATTTTACTTTTGGTCTTTTGAAGATTTTATAATTTTATTTTAAAATAATAATAATATAACTAAAATAAATCCGAAATATCATTTTATTTTTATCTGCACTCAATACGAGTATACGAGTATGTATGTGAATGTATTAAATGTGCGTGAAAAAAAAAATAAATGAAACCAAAACTAAATAAAATGATGATGAAGTTGATGATGAAGATGACTATGATGATGCCATTAACTCATCTCAGCTGATGTACGTAATTTTAAATTTTGTAAATAGAAAAATTTCATGTTTTTTTCTTTATGTTACAAACGAATATAATGTATAAATGTACAATATACTTTCTTATTGTGTACGTAATGATACGAGTATGTAAGTATGTAGATTCTGTTTTATTCTGAATGCATATTATGCTATAATCTATTATTAAATTGCAAAAATAAAATAAAAATAAACATAAAATCATTACGTATACGCGAGTATGTAAATATGCATGAATATTTTTTAGTAGTACAAATAGATTTCTATACAACTATACATTAATATAAAAGCATAATATAATTTTATTGTGCCGAAAATAATAATAATAAAAAAAAAAGTAGTTCATTCGGCACATTTTATTTGGCATCTTCATATGATTGTAATGCACTCTGTACACATTATGTACTATACATATGGACGGTATGGGCGTACGAGTATATGACCGTATTATTTGTGAAATTGAAAAAGAAAACAACCAAAAATAAAATAAATAAATTAATATTATTTAATAATAAAATAAATATAGGTATTATGTATGAAAATAACAAAATAAGAATGGATACTCGTACGTAATAAAATATAACGACTATATTGAAAAGTCTTACAATATGCAGTGAGTGTCAAAAGTGTGTAAACATCTTGAATTTTTTGGTATGAATAATTATATCAATACTTACTAATATTTATTCAATATATTTTATAATTTTTGGGATAGGTGGTGCAAGTTGGTAGAGCAACTGGCTACTGATCTGATCTCGAAGTGTATAGGTTTAGTTTTGAACCCCAAAGTTCACTCAGTTTTGAATGAGTACCATCACCAGCTTGTTGGGAAAAAGAGTGATCTCTACCAACAAGCAGCAACTCAATTGGCTCGCAATCAACGTTTAACTGTAGATGCACACATTGTAGTAATAAGTCTGGAGATTACTTTCGGTGCAAGCTCTGGTTGTAAAGCTGTTGTAGTGCTATTGATGAATGAATTTATATTTATGTCATTTGTTTGGCAAATATTAGCATTCAGACCAAAATATTCTGAATATTTTAACTCACTTTTGACGCACACTATATGACTGTAGATACATATGTTTTGTTTTGTTATTTTGCAAAGATATAAGTACATATGTTAATACATACATTTATGCAATACTCGTATACTGGCTGGCTAGCTAACTAAATAAATATTCACGTGAAAATACTTTTCGATTTCAGATATTTTATTTATTTATTTATTTTATTTTTAAATTGAAAATGAATTTGATTAGATTATTTTTTGTAAATGTAAATCCATACATACTTATATAGGAAGAGGAACATATGCTCATACGAGTATAGTACATATATTATATAGTATATAGGTGTATAATAGAATACAGTCAAGTGTTTATTATTTTAAAATAATTTTTCGTACGACCTGTACAGAACGTAAACGTATGTGTATACAGTATAGACGTGTAGAAATACATTTTAAATAATTTGTAATGGATATTAAATAAATAATAAAGTTTGTAAGAAGAATTAGGTTGGGTAGAAAATAATTAAGAGAGAATTATTTTGAAATTAATATTTAAATTTTATATTCATTAAAAGAAATCAACTATAAAATTAGTGTTTAAATATTTTTTTTCGATTAATATTCATTTAAGTAGAACATGATAGAATATATATATTTTTTTTAAAAATGAACTAATTAAATGTTCTTATAATTTTAATTATTTTGAAGTACTAATGTGTACCTATTTACAGTAGTATTATGTGTTGTTGTTGTACGTATAGTGTACAAAGTTTACAAAGTACAAAAGTCCTTATACAGTACAGTTACATTCTACAGTACATATACCTATTTTTGAATCAAAAAAAATAATTTCATTTATTATAAAAACTATAAATTATAATAAAATCAAATCAAATTAAATTAAATTCTATTTCATATTCTATTCTATATAGCACAAAGTGTATACATAATAATTTTAGTTTTATATTATATACCCTAGAGTGTTTAATATGATGATTATGTATTTATGTTTTTTTTATATCTTTTCATCTAAGTGTATATACACGTAAATGAACTTAAATTATATTAAATTAACCTATGTATGTATAGTGTTGGTAGTGTAAATTTTCATATTTATACAACACTGTGCAAACATATGTACATACATAACGTATAGGTACATGCAATATGTATACACACTTACGTACATATCTCCACCTATATGTATGTATGTAAATGCACATAAAATCATAACAAATTTTTTTATAATTTTTTCAAGAAAATTTTTATTTTTTTTCATATTTTTCAAAGATTTCTATAGAAGCGTATAGTATATGAAATGTGTGGTCATTTAAACGGCGAGAGTACAATAAACGTTCATAAATATGTATATTAATAATAATATTATTTAGCTGTGTCTGCATTCGCTTATCTCTATATATTATTATAGCATTTTAGCTTAGCTATACCATACTACGAACAAAAATGTAGATATGTACATATAAAAAATAAGATGTTGATTATTTCTTTTTTTCTTTTGATTTTTAACTTTCGTGTGTGTAATAAATAGCACATATCATCATCTACATTATACATTATACATTGTATGTATGTATATACATTAATATAAATATAATAATTTTGTAAAAGAAAGCTTGCTAAGCTAAGACAAAAATATAAAAATATAATAAGCAAAAAGGCAAAAAATAAAAAAATATATAAAAAAAATAAATAAGCTACTAATGATGAGCTGCTAAAGTTAGTACCATATCGTACCGTACCGTACAGTACAGTTCAGTTTTAGTACTCGTAAATTATTGTACATATTCGTATGTTATGTTATGCATACATATAGACACTGAATCGTAAATAAAAAAAAATGTTTCGTTCAATGATCTTTTATTTTCGAATTGGATGGATGATGGTACTCGTCGTACTCTAAAATCGACCAGCTACATAATCCCGTCCCAGTCAATCATCAATTGTTAACGAAATAAAAATAAAGTACGAGTACCTTTGATGGTGACGATTTTTTTTTTTTGATTTTTTAATTACCAAAACACAAAACAAAAAAAATTGTTAAGTAACCGAAAAAACTAAAAAAAAAACGGAACGAAACAAATTTAAAAATAAAATTGTACAAAAAACAAAATGTGAAAAGTATACGAATTGTTGATTGCGGGAAAATACATAAAAAAACGAATTTTAAAAAAATTAAATAAAAAAAATAATTCGAAATTGAAAACAAAAAGTAAATAAATTGCAACGAAATTAATTAATTAATTTAAATAATAAAAAAACGTACGAATATATAAAGTTATTATTTCTTTGTTTATAATTTTGTTAAATATTTAAACGATATATCATCCGAGGAAAATTACTTTTAGAAGTAATCAAAATCATTATCAAAAATATTGTTTATAAACAATATGAGTAAAATTTTGAAGCGATTAAAAACGACTCTAAAATTAAGTACGTAGTAGTGTGATAATTAAAACAATGAATTTCGATTATGATTGAATTAATTTTCATTTTTTTTTCATTTCTTTTCAAATTCAAAAGTGAAATAAAAGTGATAAAATTAAAATTTTTCTATTTTATTTTCTGTAAATAGATTCTTGTGTTTCCGGTAATAAAACGACAACTACAACGACAGTCAAAAAAGATGTATCATCTCGACAGCAACAGCATGAGCAACAAACAACACAACAACAGCAACAACAACAAGAACTACAGCTACAACAGCAACAGCAACAACAACAAGAAAAGGAAGAAATTGAATCGATTGGAAGCAATGGATCTGAATTGGATACTCAAACTCTTCAAAATATTCGAGAACAAATGGCCAAGAGTTTAAATCGAATGAAAGAACTCGAGGAGCAAGTTAAAAAGATTCCAATATTACAGGTAAGATTCTTGATTAACGATAAAAACGATTCTTCTAATACATACCCCATTACCATCATTACTTGCTTTCTTTACAGAAACAATTAAATGCCGTTAAAGAAGAAAAACGCCAATTAGAATTACAATTGAAGCGAGAAGAAGCCACTACCAAAAATCTATTGAATCATGTCACAACAACAGCGGCAACAGCAGCAGCAACAGCAGCAGCAACAAATCATGTGGGTGGTACAACAAAATCAGTTAGTCCCCCATTCACTCCACAAAAAGTTAGTCCTGTTGCTCTCGAAAGTCTAGGATCTCATATTCGATCGGATATTGGGAAAAAAGTTATGAAAAGGGATGTGGCTAGTATGTGTGTACAGCATACACGAGATGCGAGTACCTCACCGGTATCTGTATCTTCTCTAACTCGAACAACAGGAACAAATCCGTTAAATACAGCCAGTATCAAGGATCGTTTGTATACAAATCCAGAAGTTGAAGATCTTATTAAAGGAGCATTACGTGAATACGAGGATCGGAAACGACTTTTACGACAACGAAATTCGATTTCTGTCGGTACACAAATGGCGTCACAACCTAAACCACAATTAAAGCATATTTACGTACAAACAATAAATTTTGCTGAAAAATTGGTGCCAAAAATGTCACAAGGTATTATGGCAGTTCCACTGAAAAAAGATGCATTTGTAATGGTTCGTCCAGAAACAAGAACAATCGGTTGTTCAGATCATAAAATCACAAATCCAGTATGTGATAAATGTTCGGTATCAAAACGAACTGTAGGATGTGGACTAGACAGTGAAGAAAATAAAAATTATTTATCATTGAAACAAATGGATATGCCACCTCGAAGTTTATCATTTAGTCTTGGGGAATACGAAAAATTGAATATAAAACGTAAAACAATCGGTACACAATATCAGAAATCCGTCCATAATATCGGTATACAGAATACAGCGCAAATGGAATCGATTGGTATTCAAAATTCTGTGATTAGTTTGACAAAATCATGTCAATATTCAGTCGAAGGATTATCAAAATGTACAGATACTGAAGATTTAATATTGCTAGTTCATAAAAATACAAATACAGATGAAATGAAACCCATCACAGTTAAAACGAAAATGTTTGATAAATTTTGTAATACAGATTCAATTCGTAAACGTGATTTTGGTACAATAACAACAACAACAACAACAACAACATCAACTGTACCGGCATTATCATCATCTACAATGAATAATAAATTAATAAAAAATACATCATCAAATACTGATCGAATTATGAAAAAAGATGTAAGTTGCGGTGATAATATAAAGCCACCGCATATATCGATATCATGTGCTGATAATTATTGTGATTCCTGTAAGGATGCTATTAAAAATTTAGCTCGTGAATTTTCATCATCAACAAAATTATTAAATGTTCATCATAGCAGTAATTTTAATCGTAGCAATAGTAATATATCATTAAATTATAATTATAATGTAAATAATAGCAATAGTGGTAATAATAATGGAACAAAAATTCCACGACCAACAACATTAACTAGTCCACGTTCAACAAGAAAATTATTCCTACGACAAAATACGTATACGATATCGACGACAACACCTAGTCCTAGTCCGTCATCAGTTATTGAAAGAAAAATTATTGGGTAAGTTTAACGTTTGAAGTGATGATTGTAATTTTGAGCCACCCTTTTCTTTCAAATTGTATATAATTGTCAAGTAGCTTATTCATATTTGTATGTATGTGAAGAAAGTGATTCATGAAAAGGACAAAATAAAATTACAAGGAAATTTCTATTCTTATAATTCTACCCTATACTATATCTACTCGTGCACCCTTATGTCCATACATTTATTTAGGGTAGAGTAGTTCATGGGAGGGTTTGGGTAGTTTAGTAGTTATAAAATCAAAACAGAGAACTAGAGATAGAGAGTTATTTAGTGCATGCGCATTGAATAGATGATACACCATTCATTATTGTTAGTTTTTTGGGTACAACATGAAATCCTATTAAGTATTAAAAAAAATTTATTTTCCAGAAAATCTAATTAAATTTAAATTCATTAAAATTTTTTCAATTATTAATGGTATTCCTAAAAAAATATACAAGTGAAGAAAATATATATTCAAATAATCTTGAACAAATTTCAGAGAATAATTTTTAAAAAAAACTAAAAATATAAACAAATCATAAATCAAAAATCATTATTTTGTATACGTTGTCAATTAAATTGTGATATACTACATACTCTTACATATTATACATGCATATATAGAATTTTTAATATTAAATGTAAGCGTGTAAAAAACTATATAATCTCTACTTGTACTAAATAATATCATCGAATTAATTTTTATAATAATTTTAAAAATTTTCCATTCGTTTGTTTTATACGAGTATAGTGCTCCATCGTCAACTATTGACGCAACAAAACGTCTTTCGGCCAGTCTGGATTCAGTTAATATCGTATTATCAGATAAAGATTCATCAGAAAATTTAAAAACGGCACCAAATAAAACAAAAGATGGTGATTTATTATCAAGAAGTTATCATGAAGAAGTAGCAAAAACATCTGCGATTTCAACAATTGCAACAACAACTACTACAAATACAAATGTAAATACTACTAATACGACTACTACAACAACTACTACTACTAATTTGGCGACGATATTAACTAGTAAACAAGACGAAGATAAATCAAATCTGGATAAATTGGTTGCGGCGCATAATCATAACGATGATTATGATATTGATAGTTGTAGTAGTAAATCAACAGATAAAAAATTATCATGTATCGAACAGAGTACGTCTAAAATTGATAAAATAATCAGTAGTAGGACAGATGTAACAACAGCAACAGCAGCAGCAATAGCTCATGATGAGTGTAGTGATGATACCACCGCAATGGCAACTGTTGCTACTAATGTTACAGCTACTGATACCGACACTGTAATTGAAGAAGCAACAAAAGAACCACAAAAACCACAATCATCATCTAGTCATCATTTACAAAATACTATTTTACTTAATCAATTAGCAACATCAACATCAGAACCGCGTACAAAGTAAGTACATTTATATACGACTAACGAGTATATTGACATTTTTATTGTGCGTTTAACAATTTAAATTGAAAATTTTCTTTTTTTTTTTTTTTAATTTCAATTTTATTATCATTTTCCCTTTAGGACAACACCTTCAAAAGAAATGAAAGCAGCAATGAAAGTTATCAATGATTCAATACAGAAATCTGGTGGATCATCGAAATCTACAAATAATTTAAAGAATGCAAACGCAATCGTACAAAAGGAATGGTTTAAAATTTCTAGTACAGATTCAGCTAATCCAATGGATGTTGAAGATTATTTAGACTGTTTTGAAGAATATTCAAATTCATTGCTCAAATATATTGTTAACATGATTGATTCAAACGTAAGTATAGAGTAAACAAGATAAATGATATTATTTTAATTTTAAATAATTTCGTTATTAATATTTCGGTTTTTACATTTTTCCATTTTGACTTTGATACAGGGAAATACAGCAATGCATTATGCAGTTTCACATGGTAATTTCGATGTTGTATCAATATTATTAGATTCTAAGGTTTGCAATGTAAATCAAATGAATAACGCTGGATACACATGCGTTATGCTCGTCTCATTGGCAAAATTAAAAAATTCAGCACATCGAACAGTCGTACAGCGACTGTTTCAGATGGCTGATGTTAATATACGAGCAAAAAAGGTAAAAATTTCGTATAAATTAAAAAAATATATCTATAATCTTACTGCAAAAAGAAAAATAAAATTTCAATTGAATTTATCTTTTTCCAGCATTGTCAAACTGCACTTATGCTTGCTGTATCACATGGAAATCTTGATATGGTAGAAATGTTATTGAATGCTGGTGCTGATATTAATATACAGGACGAAGATGGTAGTACTGCATTAATGTGTGCAGCCGAACACGGTCGTATCGATATTGTGAAACATTTGCTATCACAACCAGATTGTGATTCACTTATACAAGATGTTGTATGTTTCGTTTTTCTTTTAAAATACAAAAATTTTGAAAAATTAATTGAATTTTTACACTTTAAATTATGTTTTTTTCCTTCTTTTTGTAGGACGGAAGTACAGCATTTAAAATTGCCTGGCAAGCAGGACATCGAGATATTGGCCTACTTTTATATGTTCATGAACAGATGTTACGTAGTAAAATGCCGAATGTAAAACCAGAGCAACGATCACCAGCAACCCCAAGACATCAAAAAGCTTATCAAATGCATCAACAACAACAACAGCAACAGCAGCAACATCAACATCAACAGCATCAACAAAAACAGCAACAACACAAACATAAATAATGCAAAAATAAAATAATTCATTTTGAATATGATCTCTAATAATTTATAATTAATTATCGATATTTTTCGATTGTGTAATATTAATTAAAAGAACATTGATGCATTTATATAACTTTTTGAAGATAGAAAATAATGAAGAAAAAAATTATGAAAAGGATCCTACGAAAAAATATAATAAGCACATTCCACACCAATCCAGAGAACGAACAAATATTTCGATTAAAAATTATGAAAACATTGGATGGATACCATAATCGTATCACAAAAATATTAAACGTAAGAAGTAATAATTCGATATTTATAATAAATTGAATAAAAATTAAAATTTAAAAAAAAATTAACAAAATTAAAAGTAAATTTGGGATTTGGAAAACAATTTTAAAATTAAATCTTTATTGTAATTAATAAAATAATTACTAAAATATTACTAATTAAATTTTAAATTATATGAAATATACATATTACATATATTTATACGATTTAGAGAGAAAGAGAAAGGAGAAAAAATCTTTAGTAATTGTTGTGAGAAAAAAAAAATTTTTTTTGGAGTTTTTTAGAGATTGTATTTTTAAAAAAATTTTCATATATACTTATGTGTATGTAATATTATATTATTATGAACAAAGAAGAGAGAACCTATAATAAGAATAGCTAATTACTAACACACAACTATATAAGAAATATATATGTACTCATAGTATAGTAAATGTTTAGTAAATACACAAAAAAATTAACAAAGATACAAAAATAAAATTATGGTATTCACTTAGTGTAGTGTAGTGTAGTGTAGCTTTAAGAGGTAACACGTATTTACACGTTTTACTCAGTTAACATTGACTTTTACTACATTAAGTGAATACCCTTATTATAAAAATCTACATAACAATGTATGTACTTTATGATAAACACTTATATATATTTAAACTTGTATACATACATTAGAATTTATTTGTATCTAGGAAAATATAAAAAAAATTTGTATATTTATCTATAAACAAAAACACATAAGATTGATTAATTGAACAAATAGCAGATAATTTTTTTTTTCTGATTAAGTAAAGTAAAATAAAAGAAAATGTGTAAAAAAGAATAATAAAACATATTCATACACACATATTATACCTTACAACATATGGTGAGTTTTAAAATGTTTGAACATCGCTTCGATACAAAGTTTAAAGTTTCAAAACGTTTGAATATCGCGCCTCGATAAAGAGTTTAAAGTTTCAAAATGTTAACATCGAAAATCATTATATGTGTAGAGTATATCGGAAGATTTTCAACGGAAACAATTCATCATGTATCAGTGTCAGAGACATTTTATAAATTGTATGCATTCAAAAACTGCAGTATCACTACGCATCATCATATCAACACACTTTTGATAACGTTTTGAAACTCATCTATAATATCTAGACTGTGCCTTTTTGATAATAATAGTAATATGTAATATGTAATATCCTTTTACAATAAATAAATAAATAATCTTTTAGAAATCTATATAATATTTATCAATGTAAACATGTTATATGTGGTAGAAAGAAATAAATTTATGTATTAAAATAAATCAGGAATTATATAACAAAAATAAAAAAGAAATTAATTTTTAAAGAATTTTTTCTTCTTTTTTTTGGGAAATAAAATTAAATTATATACTATGCGTAGAGATTATTTATATCTGTTGTTGATATGTAATGTAGTAATAGAGTCGGTTTCTTTTCTAATTTATATAATATTTAAAATACATAAATGTATGTATGTAAAAATGTAAGTCTATATCATATATTTATATCTAATTTTCTTAATTGAAAATAATAATAAACAAAAAAAAACAAACAAACAAAAAGGAAATGATAAAATAAATTCACAGAAAGGAAAGTATAATATAATAGGTAATAGAATCAGTAGAATTTACATATTTAGAAAATTTGTAATGTAACAATGGAATATTTAAAAACAAAAAAAAAAATAATAAAAGGAATTAATTTATGTAATAATTATATTGTAGCAAAAGTGTATTTTGAAATACATGTATCTGTATGTATACGTATTATGTATATTTATCGTATAATACTAGTACATATATTTTTAATGAAATTAAAAAAAAAAAAAAAAATTAAAAATAAAAATAAAAACAGTGAAAAATTTAAATTAAAATTTTTTTTTTCATTCATACATTAGTTAAATACCATAACTTACTACAAAGAATTACAAACACCGATTTGCATTCAACAATAATGGATTTTTCATATCCTTAATGAACATAAATATCTTACCAATTGTTTGTATTCGTAAGCTGTTGTTTTATGATCCCAATAAAAATGCAAAAGAAAGACCAATTTCGTATATTTTTCTCAGCAAGAATAAATTTAGAATTCAGAATTCAAAAAATTCTAAATAATGGACAACAAATTAACACTTAACTATTTATTCTTAGTTTCATTGTGAAATGTATTGTATTTATGCATATGCATATACATATATGTATATGTTAAATAATATAGTAGACTATACACTATAGTTTAAATATTTTGAAATAAGAATTAAATTTGACAATTATTACTTTACGTACCTACCAAAAATTCCATAAGGCTAATTTAAACGTTATAAATCTTCAAAAAGCACAAAAAATATTTTTGAAAAAAAAAATGATATTTAAAGTTAATAAAAATTCATTAAAACATTTAATATCATCATCTTCTTTGTCATTTAATTTAAATAATAATTTCATAAAACGAAATTTATCATCAGCAAAATGGTATCCAGATCCAGAATTCATGATGAAAACATCAGGTGCTGTTATGTATCCAGACGAGGTTACAAGTAAATGGAAAGTGCCACCATATAATAGTAAAATTTTTCCATCTACCGAAAAAACTATAAAAAATTTAACAATCAATTTTGGACCACAACATCCAGCTGCACATGGTGTGTTACGTTTAGTTTTAGAATTAGATGGTGAAACTGTTATGAAATGTGATCCGCATATTGGTTTATTACATCGTGGTACAGAGAAATTAATCGAATATAAAACGTATTTACAAGCTTTACCGTATTTTGATCGTTTAGATTATGTATCGATAATGTGTAGTGAACAATGTTATTCATTGGCTGTTGAGAAACTATTAAATATCGAAATACCATTGAGAGCAAAGTATATTCGAGTTATATTCGCTGAAATAACAAGAATTCTAAATCATTTAATGGCGGTGGGTACACATGCAATTGATATTGGTGCATTAACACCATTTTTTTGGTTTTGTGAAGAACGTGAAAAATTATTTGAATTTTATGAACGTGTTTGTGGAGCACGTATGCATGCAGCTTACATTAGACCAGGTGGTGTCTCACAAGATTTACCATTGGGATTACTAGACGATATCTATGAATTTATATCAAAATTTTCTGAACGTTTAGATGAAGTTGAAGATGTTCTAACATCAAATCGTATTTGGATAGAACGTACAACTAATGTTGGTGTAATAAATGCTTATGATGCCATCAATTATGGATATAGTGGAGTAATGTTAAGCGGTTCTGGTGTTAAATGGGATCTAAGAAAACAACAACCTTATGATGCATATGATTTGATTGAATTTGATATACCGATAGGAACGAAAGGTGATTGTTATGATCGTTATTTGTGTCGAATGTTTGAAATGCGTCAATCTATACGTATGATTGAACAATGCATAAATCAAATACCATCCGGTGAAATAAAAATCGATGATGTGAAAATATCTCCTCCATCACGTGCCGAAATGAAAACGTCCATGGAAGCGTTAATACATCATTTCAAATTATATTCAGAAGGATATCATGTACCATCAGGAATTACGTACACAGCAATTGAAGCTCCCAAAGGGGAATTTGGTGTTTATTTAGTTTCAGATGGCTCAAGTCGTCCTTATCGGTGTAAAATTAAAGCACCTGGCTACGCACATTTGGCTGGATTGGATAAAATTGCTGGCATCAATAAACATATGTTAGCTGATATTGTTGCTATTATTGGCACATTAGATATGGTATTCGGGGAGATTGATCGGTAAATCCAACTATTTTTGAATAAAATACGGAATTACATGTTAGATACAAAATTTCAATTCATTTATTTATTTTAAAAAGATGTAACAATTATATAAATATAGGTATCAATTTGTCTACTGTTTATTTCTTTTTGCGCCAACAGGTGGTTTTTCTAAATTTAAATTATCGCCAAGAACTGATGCTGTTGTATTGCCACTAATATTACCTAGACCTGTTGAACCAAATCCTGAGAATGTTGTTTGCGGTGTCTTGCCAAATATTGAAGATGATTTATTCGTTCCAAATCCTCCAATATTACTTGATAAAGTTGATTGAAAACCTCCTGGAATCGTTCCCATACCAGTACCACTTTGTCCAGATATATTACCAAATTTACCTGAAGTAATAACACCTATAGCTGAGAACGGAGATGGTCCGCTAACTATTTTTGATAGATTTAAGTTTGATATATCATTATTAATATCGGCAAATGGATCACTCGTTTCACCAGTTACATTTGAATGTATTTTTATATATTGCTCTTTAACTGTTTCTACTTTACGATGTACTTCATGTACTCGAGCATACAAAGAAACAATACATTCATGCGTATATGACAGAGCTTTCTTCATATCCTCTACTGTTAACGGTTGAGGATTTAAAATCTCATTTGTTTGTTTATCGATCAGATCAATTTGATTTCGTAACAAAGACAAGTCGTTTTCATATTTTTCCACTAATTCTTCAAAATATTTTAATGGTGCGGTATTTTCAAACTGTAAACTGGGCGGTGTTTCAGCTGTCTGTTTTGCCATCTCTACATCTTGTATAGCTTTTGATATTTCATTTCTTAGCGATTTTATTTTTGTGTAGTCATCTTGTATACAATCTGAAATTTCAGTTAATTCCTGATCTACTGCAGCCACTTCGTGTGTGACATTGGATATTTTACGAGCTGACATACGTGATATCTCTGAACTAATTGTTTTTTGTTGTTTTATAAAATTTTTTAAATCTTCTACAGTCTTTACAATTTCTTGTGGTACTTTATTTTCTTTTACACCCACTATATCAGATCGTTGTTCGGATTTTTGTTGAGATGTTGTCAGACCAACTCCACCAAGACCGAAAGAAGTTGTTGTCGTTGTAGCCGCTGGTACTGCACATGTTACAGCTCCAAGAGTCAATGTTGTAGTTGTTTTTGGTACTAACGAAGTGCTACCAGGTGCTGCCTGACTAGAACCAAATGAAAATGGTTGTATTGCTGCCGTTGTTGTAGTTGCAGGAGTACCGAAACTAAAGTTAGTTACACCACCACCTAAAGTACCTAAAGTAGGAGCTGGGGCTTGAGCAATTGTAGGTGCAACTGATGTAGTTGTTAAACCAAAAGACGGTGTCTGCTGGCTAGTACCAAAACTTAATGTCGGGATTGTTGATGAACATGTAGCTGGTGTACCAAAACCCAAAGTAGGAGTTGTACCAAGTCCAAGATTTGTTTGCTGTACTGCTCCAACAGCGGCTGCTGGTGTTGGTGTTCCAAAAGAAAATCCTGTCTGTGTAGCCGCTACAGCTGGTGTTGTCGAACCAAAACTAAATCCTGTTGCTGTCGTTGTTGCTGTTGCTGGTGCAGAGAATGAAAATCCAGTCGAAGCTGCTGGAGTTTGACCAAATTTAAAACCAGACATTGTTTTTCGTTGATGATATACAATGTATAGGTTATGAATGAATACTTTTTAATAATTTTCGTAGTTTTAACACAATTTTTATTATAGAATTCAAATATAATATAAATTAATATAGAATATAAACTTTTTTTATAGAATATAAAATAAATATACAATATAAATTTTCCCGCTTTTGAAAATTATAACTTTTCATCGAAATCAAACTAGAAAATACACAACACAAACAGCAAACATTTGACATGCATTTTAAAATGACGTTATTATACATACAATACATACAGCATAGCATTTGTCAACTGAATATTGACTGTCATTTGATTTCATCCGATTTGTCTACAATTTATTTTGTAGAATTATGTAAATGTTTGTAGAAATTTTTCGTGCAAAATATTTTTGGTTTTGATCCATAATAAACGAAAGAAAATTTCTGGAACATAAATAGTCTAGCAGATTATAGCGCCTTTTATTTGAAGTTAAAAGAAAAGGCAAAAAGTAAAATCGTAAAATGTAATTATTGAAATTGTAACAACCGGAAGTGAACAAAAATTCATGTACAAAAATTTAAAAGGCGTATGACGCCATACTGTAAAATACAATTTTTAAAATTTTACACTGATTATATTGAGAAACACATTTTAGATAAAAATAAATGAATAATTTTGATGATATCCATACCAAAATTAATTTAAATAATGATGAAAATCATTTACTTACCACCCCTGAAATTTTATTAAAGAAAATCTAATGAGTTGTTGTATACATAGCATATTTTCGTCTCATTACTGCTTGATTTCTATTGAAAATTTCCCAAAATAATTAAAAAAAAAATTAAATATTACTTTATGATTTTGTATCTGAATTGAAACTGAACTGAACTAATAACTGATACCACTGACACCAAAGATACTTATAACGAAAATTCAGCTACTGACTTGACTGAGCGGCTATTCGATTTCATACCTACATATATTCATTTAACAATTTGACGATTTTCGTTTTAACGCTGTTAAATGCGCTCTATCTATAGTTTTTAAAGTTGCAAAATTAATTTCTTAAAGGGAAATTACGGAAATTATTTTATTATGTGAATATGTATATGTATGACGTATTAAAGATGAGTATATGCACATAAATTTACATATTTAACATAATTTAAATATAATTTTAAAAGAAATGTATATAAGATGTAGGTATACTATATACTCTAGAAATTTACATATGGCTGAATTTGATTTATTACTGAAAATTTACAAGAAAACAATAATAATAATCCATGAATGTCTGTTGCAATTTAATATGAAATACTTCTTCTTATGTATATAATAATATTATGATGAATGTATGACAGATTATAAATCACATGTGATTACATACTCATATTTATGCGTGTCTATATGTATATACTACTGTATACATTCATATATATATGTATAAGAAGCATATTGCATAATTTCACATTTTATGGTATACATAATCTATCATTGAAATCATTATATGTATACATATACACAACATATGTATATTGAAAGAAAATACAAGAGTAGATAGGTATATAGTATTTGATTTTTTGTGGGAAAAATTTGTCATTTTTCTTTCAAATTTCACCTTGAATCTTTATTAGGTTAGGTACATATTTTTTTTTGCATGAAATAATGAAATTAAAAAATGAGATGCAGTAGAAAAATGTATGATAAATTGAAAGAATTTTTTTCAAGTATATACTTATGTGATATACTATCAAGAAATTAATCAAAATGGAATTGAAAATTTGGAACCAATAACATACTCTCGTAAAATGTACCTAAATATTTCTCATCATGTACATGTAAAATATTGAAAGGACATTAATTGATTTATTTCATTTATAATATGATATTCTACATCCTCCAGATACATATGTGTAATGAAATGTAATGAAATAACCGTCCTTATTATATTTCTTGTTTTAATAGTCTAGAATGAACTTATTTTTATTATTTTTTGGTGGAATAAATTATACTTGATAGAACTTTTAGTTTAGTTCTATTTTAACTCAGACAATCCATATAATTATATTCCACTACACAGATGACCAAAATTTAGTTATCTAAAAGGAATTCAGTCATTTTTGATACATTCACAAATGATTTATGTTTATCCATATACATATACACACTACACATAAAAATGGGTACTTGTCTATATATGTAATATGATTCATGTGTGATCTATAATACTTTTATTATTCAGTAAAACAAAACTTTTTCTTTGTTTCATGATATATTATATACGTGTTTGATGTAAAATTCGAAACACAAAAAAAAAAAGTAAATAAAAAATATCATTGATCAAAAAACAGAATCACAAAAAAATAAAATTCTGCAAAAAATTAGACAAAAGAAATGAACAAAAAAAAAAAAAAATCAGAAAAGAATATAGTGCTAAAACAAAAATTGTTTTATCGAAAGTTTGGTTAAAAAGTTCCCACATATGCATACACACACATCGTACATATAAATTATATATACACTTTAGTATAGAATATACATATCCATAATTTTCATTGAAAATTGATATTTTGAAAAACAAAAGTCCACAAATCCTATTTTTCATATCATTTTATGAGCGTGTATTTTTTCTCAAATATCCTTCCGGCTAAAAGAAAGGTAATCATGTACTGAAGGTTTTTTTTTTACTTCGCAACATTTTGAGTTATTATACTTACATATGTACGTTGCCTATTATATTATTTGAGTTTTTTTATTATATTCTGTGCACGTTTTATGGAGCGTATGTACACATATGTAGATGTAGTTGTAGGTGAAAAAAGATATATTTCAGACCAATGAATATAAAAAAATTCACACATTCATTTATAAATACATTTAGGCTACTTTCACATTTCATCACAAATTATGTGAATTTCATTTTGTTATGGAATTCTGATAAAATTCGAAAGTAAAGTAATTAAAGACCGTAACTACTAGCCACAATCAAAGAAATTTTAATAAAAATCGCAATAATTCGTAAGACTAATCCTCATTGAAAAAAATCAAATTATTCAATTTTCGTTAAATTTCGGACAAATTCTGATGGAAATATTTGAATGTAAAGTATAATGTAACGTTCAACACCATTGCACTCGCTGAGATCGCTTACAAGTTGTCGTCAGTATTTTAACGCAAAAAACAAAAAAAAAATCGCACGCATTCTGATATGTAATGTGAGAGCAGCCTATATATAAATGAATATTTCGTATTTTGAAATTATATACTATACATACTACTTACTATGGAAAAACTTTTTATTGTTGATTTATAAGTTATACCAGCACAAAAAATTTTTTCAAAATTTATACTCACGTATACCCCCACGTTCGCATACACGCAATCATAATCACGTGTGAATTAAATTTCTATATATACTCGTATGTATATGAATATTTTCATTTTATCTTTTTACATTTTATATTTAAAAATAAGAAAAATATAAAAAAAAATATTTAATCCTTGAAAATAATATAAAACCTTATAGAAATTTTCGAAACTTTGAAAATTCTTTTATAACTTTATAAATTTAAATTTTCATTTATGATTATTTATACACCTATACATACACACAGATACATAGATACTACATCCTATTGTGAAAGTGGTGAAAGTGTGTACCAATCAATTTATGTATATACTAATTTTTCAAATACGTAATTTTAAAAAAAAATATAAAATGAAGAAAATATGCAAAGAAGAAACATTTTCATGAAATTTCATTTATTTATCAAAGAACAACGATATACAGGAAAATATCTTTTATGCTTTTGCTGTTTTTGAAATATGAAATAAAATAATATACATATAATTATAATAAATTAGATTTGGTTAATTTAACTTTATAATTAGCAAGAAAAAAAAAATAAAAATTACAAAAATTAATATTAAAAAGAACACAGGAAGTCATTATTTAAAATTTTTGGAAAATTTTCAATTTTTTAACTATAGAAAATCAGGTATATCTACATAAAATTGTATACACACTCGTACATTGTAGGTAAAATAAAGTATTTATTTATTCATTGTTTTATTACATATTTTACTAAAATAACAGTATACTATGTATATAATGCGTATATGTGTAGCGGATATTTGTGTACATCTATGTGGATTAATCTAACATGTAACATGAATATTACGGAATTTCTATAATATTTTGAAGAGAATGTGAGCTCAATTATGCTGCCTATACACGATACAACTTATTTGTACAACCCGGTTGAGTTGGATTAAAATTCTAACTTGTATATAGCTTCGACAGTAGATAAATTTTTACGTTGTAAATTCAGCTGGCAATATAGGTTGCTCCTAGAAATCCGCCATGGTTGAATCCGCATATAGGCAGTATATTATGGATTCGTTTTACACGAGAAAACTTTAAATTATTCTTATATGTATTTTTTTTTCAAATTTTGTTCACTTTTTATTTTATTTTTGGTTTTTTCTTATTTATATTTTTTGTCTTCTTTTAGAATCATTTTTTTTTTCATTTACCTATATGTACGAGTATATCACATAGATAAGACATAAGTGACACAAATTAATTTGCATTTTTAAATTGAAAATTAAAATTAAAGAAATTGTATTAGAATTTTTTGTTTTCATGTAAATACAAATATATATATATAGTCAGATAAAATTCATATATTTTATACATAAGTACGTGCCTATCCGCTTAGTTAGAAAAAGCGAATGAACACGACCATTTACATATCCCCCCCGTATACATGTGTATCTTCTATCTTAAGTGTTTTTAATTACAATTTAAATGTTTATTTTTAACAAAAATATATACGTACAACACGCATTATACATTATTCTCATTCATAAGGTATGTGCTGACTGTATAGATATTTATAAGATATATAATCTTATATAACTTCAAAATTCAAATCATATCATCTTATATTATCTCCTTATCGCATTAAGAGTATACCATCCAAAATATGATTCCATTAAAAAAAAATATATATAATTCTTATGTGAAAAATTTTTCGTATATGTATATTTTATTACCTATCCTGCTACAAAAAAAATACCATAAAACCTTTAAAACGTTTAACACATACACGATAAATACCACATTCTCTTCCATATATTTACATGATATGATGAGCGTGAATTACAATTTTGTGATTTAAAGAAAATTGATTTTTTCAAAATGTTTTGTTGTTGTTTTCTAATATTTTGTTTTTGGTTTTGTTTTCATATTTAAAAGTTTAAATAAATGTTTGAATTTGTTTTTTGTTTTAAACATAGTAAATCGCGTATGTTTTATGTTATATTGTATAAGTATATGTTTATTATAAGGATTTTCCGCTTTCAGCTCTCTCGTACACTTCTTATACATTACGCACTTATATGAATAAGTATCTGAGTTGTTGATGTATACACGATAAGTATACATGAATAATTTATAATTTATAATTTCACAGGTATGTATGGGAATATAGAAACATATACATACATTATAAATTCAATTATAATGATGATACCAAAAATAAAAATGGAAAATAAAATTCAATTTTTTTGCTCTCAAATTCATTGTACAAGTAATCAAAAGTGATGAAAAAATTATCATGTAATAATCATAATGTGTGCAAATTATAATTTTCGTATACATATATATATATATGTGTGTGTGTCTGTATGTATAATGTTATTATATACTTATTATTATTATTATTATTATTTTTGTTTATAAGTCTTCATATACAGACCTACATAAATATCTGTATATAATGTGTACGTATTGTATTCACATTTTAATGAGATTTTTAGATTTTTTTTTCCACATTTTATATTATATACCTATTTTATATACATAAGGTGTATGACGCCTACCAATAATATTCATGCAATAAAAGTATGTAATATATACAGATATAAATAAGAGAAATAAATCTATATGTGAACGTGCCTTTTTATATGTTGAATTTTCTTTATCCTTTATTTTTATTTCTTCTATCTACATACTATATACATATATCCTATCATGTACATACGTTACTTGTATATATATATACGCAAGTATTATATATATGTATATACATTATATACATACATATAATGTACATAATGTGTTGGTTTATGTGATATGATTCAAATTCGTTTATATTTATGAAAATATTTTCGTTTTCATTTATGGAATTCCGTATTTTATGTACCACTTATACGTTTGTGTACATAGTCGTATATATATATATATTGTATACATTAATATGTAAGTGTATAAAAATTGGCATAAAAAATATTTAATTTATAAAATTTTCACGTACAAGTATACGCATAAATAAGTAAATATGTACTTGTACATTATATGTACGTTTTTTTGTGACTCATATAAGTAGAAATGTGTATATAATATGTATACTCGTATACACACAACATTCATTATAACATCCGTATTGAATGTACAGGATATAAATATTGTACTCTATATATCCTTTTAGTAAGTACATGTATTTTAATATGTACGAGTACGAGTGAGACTCAATATGTCAATTTTTTAATGAGAATAAAGAAGAATTAAATGAAAAATTGCAAACAAAAACATCATACCACTCTTTATACAAAGTTCCAATACCGTGTAATCCTTCAAATTTCAAGACGAAAATTATTTAATTTGACCTCTATTTCTCTTTTTACATCTCAAATAATCAAGAGTGCAATGACCATGATTGTTTACAGATGAAAATACAGATCAAAACAATTATCGGTTTTTCTTGTTTACACAAATTTAGTTTCGATTTAAAATTCTTCTTTGTATACTCCCTCCCCTACTACAGTGTATTACCAAATATACAAAAGAAAATAAGAAGAGAAACTACTTATGCGCGCATGTAAGTTTTTACTTTTCTTTCTACTTCTCTTACACATTTATAGGTTTTTGTTGTACACACGGAACTCGTTCTTCTTCGTACACGCCTACTACAGTGCATTAGTAAGAGTTTAATACACAAGAATATCAGAAGAAAATAATACAAAAGAAAAGGAGAAATGAAACTAGTATTCGCGTGATCAAAACAAAAAACAACCATAATTTGTTTTGACCTATATTTTCATTTGTAAACAAACATGATCATTTAACTCTTGAATACTTGAGAAGTGGGAGGAGCAGTAGAAAGAATAGTAGAAAGATACGCGAATATTAGTTTCTGTTCTCCTTTTCTTGTGTAAATTACGTACTGTTCGTTAAAAAAATATAGAAATTGGAATTTTGTTCTTTCAGAATAAAAAAAAATCATATTAAAGTTTAAATAATAAAATTTTAACCTAGAGGCGAGAAGTTTATAAGTGCACCCGGCGTCCCAAAAGCCAAATCCAGCGTTAGCCGGTGTGGACCTATCTATCTACCCAACTATCAAAGGAAAATATGTAGAGGGAAACTACCAAAATTTGATTACTGCTGGGTAGTCTCCTTTTTCTTAATTACACTTGAACTGAATAATGTTTATAAGTGTGCTTAATAATATTTTTTAATTTATAAATAATAACCAAAAAAATTTGTTTTTATATAAATTAACAATAATTTTCGGAAGATGAATTATCTACACAATCAGATTTACAAGTAAAAACATGCATACATGTTAATGTGTAAATAATTTTCTGAAACGTTCATTTACAAATCATTCGAAAATACAATTGCTAGAAGACAAAATAAACGAAGAAATAAAGAAAAAAAAATATAATAAAGGATATTATGTACATATGTAACAAAGTATTTGTATGTTTTTATGTATGTATGTAGAAGTAAATGTGTAAGTATAGATGATACATTATACATAAAAAAAAAACAAAAATTTTCAAGAAGGCAGGCAAATAAAATGAATGAATGTCACAATACAGAACAATTTACAGATGGCTAAATACTTACAAAAAATATATAGAAAAAAAGTAACTGTATTATAATAATATATACTTTTAAATATGTACATATGTATATGTCTAATGTAATAATAATTCATCTATGAACGATATAATAAATGTCAAAGGACATTTTGTAACAAATACACAAATATAATATACATATGTATGTTCATATGTAACTTATACTTAATATATAAATTTACATGTATGTCGTATACGTTAAATACTTACACATGTAATAATAAAGATAAAATATAAAATGTTACGTCTCTGTATTTTACGAGTATTACATATACAGTACTAATACATACAATCGCATATATAATTATGATGATATGAGTTGTTCAGGAAGTGAAAGTAAGATGATGACAAAAATTTGTAGCAATAGTTGAATGAATAAAAAAAAAAAATATGAATGTACGTATACGCATAGAAGAAAATAAGATAATTAATATTCATATAGAAGGGAAGAAAAAAAAAATTACAAATTTATGTTCATATGCACATACTTACATATGAGTAAGATCTTTTCTCTAAGTGTTTCTAAATTGTTGTTTTGTATATGTGATGCGTATACATACATATGTGTTTATTGAAAACAATGAAAATATACGCATACTTAAATGTTTATATAATATACATGTCACATAATATGTGTCCACATACATAAATGTGTGTAATAATATGTGTAAAAGGCTGCGAAAAAAAATTTTTTTTGTCATGATAATAACCATTTTACTACATTATATTTTTTCATTCAAGCCATCCATATATACTCGTATACTAAAAATACTAAAATTGTCATGTCATATTCATATAATAACTGTGTACCTACGAATGTACATATAAAAATTTTACTATTTCTTTTTATTTTATTTTATTTATCTTGCGTAATGTGCATACATACATATGTATACATAGCGCCGGTTTTAACCTCTTAGACACTCGGTGCGATTCTAAACTTTTCGTTTTCTAAGTTGAAACTTTAATATGATTTTGTTTTATTCTAAACAGAACAAAATTCCCATTTCTGAAGTGCAATACATAAGTAATTTATACAAGAAAAAGAGAAGAGAAACTAATATTCACGTATCTTTCTACTTTTCTTTCTACATCTGAAATATTCAAGAGTACAATGATCATGATTGTTTACACATGAAAATATATAAGGTCAAAACATTTAAAGGTTTTTCTTGTTTGCACGGATCTTCTCTCAATCCGAAATTCTTCTTCGTACATGCCTTCGTACAGTGCATTACCTATAGAGTATACACAAGAATATAGGAAGAAAAGAATACAGAAGAAAAGGAGAAGTGAAAATAGTATTTGCGTGATCAAAACAAAAAACAATCCATAATTTGTTCTGACCTATATTTTCATTTGTAAACAAACATGGTAATTTAACTTTTGAATATTTGAGAAGTGGGAGGAGTAGTAGAAAGAATAGTAGAAAGCATAGTGTATAAATCATTAAATAGTGAATGCACAGAGAGTCAACTAATACATTCATGATTTCCTCTCTGATAAATTCAAAAAAATCCCTTTTAGTTAGAAGTACACGCTATAATGACCGTCCCTTTAATGTAAATTTCTTATAAATGTGGATGAGAAAACACTATTGTACTAAAATTTTGTTTATATGATTACTCATGTTATTTTAATACATACACAATTTTTTATAAACGCGTTTTAAATTTGGAACCTCAATGTGCGCTTGTATTTGTTCTTAAATTTTTAATCATATACAGTAGCCCGAAAAAGTATTCGCCTCTAACACATTTCATGAATTAAGTGTCATAGTTATAAAAATCAATCATTATTATTTTTTTATTATTCTTTATTTTGTTTTCGATGTATCAAAACATAAAAACGCAACAAAATTCCTTTATATAACAAAATAAAAAAAATCATTTTCATATTTCATATTACTATTTTAATGAAATACAGTTTGAACACCATGTTGCGTATTATGTATTATATATTACTTGTTTTTTGCTTCATGCTATAATTTTTATGGTTGATTTAAATTCGAGTAATTAGTACAGGCATTGTAATTTGGTAAGGGTTGTAATTATTTTGATTAAAAAGTACTATTTTTGTATAATTGAAAAAGAAAAACTTTGCAAACCATAGCCCGTAAATCAAAAGGAACAACTGTAAAAAATAAGAATAATGAGAAAAATAATAATTGATTTTTATAACTATGACTTACAGCTACTTAAATTACAATTCATGAAATGTGTCTGAAACGAATACTTTTCCGGGATACTGTATGAATAATCGTGTAACATGTATAAACACGATTTAGAATATACGGAAATTTCCATTTGGAACCTCATTTTGAGATTGTAGTAGTAAACAAAATCTAATCATTTCTAGTACAGGGTGAACTACAATCTATTTGTGAAAAGTGTAATAGACTCAATATTAAATGAATAAATTCTTCAATGATTGATCTTAACCGCTGGTTAAGTTTTAATGCATTGAAGATAATATGAACTATATTTAAATAAAAGTAGAAATGTGTTATTCTGAATTTCAAGGAATTCGGTAATTATTGATATAAACCATCGCGTTTAGTTTAATAATGGAGAAAAACACAAGTATGTTATAGATTGAGACAATAATAATTCTAAAATTTATTATTTATATGATTCACCTCATTTATTAAAATCTTTTAGAAACAATTTTGAAGCATATGATGTTGAATTTGAAGGCAACAAACGCGCTTCTTGGCGAGACATAATTTAATTTTATAATTTTGAGAAAAACAATCAATTCAGGTTAGCTCCCAAGTTAACTTACAACCATATTTACCCTAATTCTTTCAATAAAATGAAAGTTAAACTAACAACCCAGGTTGTTAGTGCCACCGTTTCTAGTTCTCTGTATACTTTTGCTTCTTTCTCTTCATGTAGTTCCACTACAATTAATACAGCTGAACTTATTGAAAAGTTCGACAAATTATTTGACATTTTTAACTCATGTAAATTTGATGACCCTAAGCAATTTCGACGTCCTTTTTTTGCAAATGATGAACAATTACAATTTTTAGGTGAAATGTACGAATTTCTTAATACCATGCGATTTTATGATGGTACAAAAGATGTTACAAAAACATTAAAATTTATAAACGGATGGCAACAAAACATAAAAGCGCTATTATTAATGCACAGCGATTTAAAATTGGCTGGAATCCCATATATTTTTACAAGACACCTTAATCAGGACGCCCTGGAACACGCTTTCGGTGTACTTCACAAACGCGGAGGTAACACAAAACTCTTAAGACCAATACGCTTTGCTAATGCCTTTAAAAAGTATTTTTCTGCGAAATATATGGAAAATGTCCCATCATCTGGTAATGTTGAGCCCCTTGAAGAAATGCAATTGTCTAATACCGATATTTTCCAAACACCTCCAAATACGTGTAATCCTCCATACACTTTCCATGTAGATATAGACTCCGAAATAGACTTTTGTACACCATCTGTCCAAAATGCTTTCTCTTATTTTGCAGGTTATCTGTTAAGACGGTATAGACAGTATCACAACTGCACAGCACCAATACCGGATGAAAGCAGCGCATCTAATGTTTTTATAGACTTCAAGGAATATTCAAATGCAACACTAATACGCCCCACAGAAGAATTTTTAGCACAGCTTAGGAATTTAGAAATAAGATTTGTAGAACATTTTAACAATATATGTATAGAAAATAATATAGAATATAAGTTGTATAATTTGTTAAAAAATAACATAGACTATAATTGTTGTGTAAATAAAAATAATGAATATTTAATAAAAATGTATATTAGAGTAAGAATACATATGATAGTTAGACATTTTAGTAAAGCATTTAAAAAATTTGATAATGTACATAAATGGTTAGTTGTTCAACATTTGTAATTAAAAATTTTAGATATTACACCCTGTGTTTTATTTTTATTTGTAAATATTTGTTTTCCATTTCTTTTCTGACAATATTCAAATTGTTTCTATCACCTTTTAGCATTTTCATAAAAATTTGAGAAAAACACTTTAAAAATTATTTTCAAAGAGAGGAAGCCACGCCATGTGCACCTACTATGTAAGAATATAATTCTTTATTATATACTATGGTAGAAAGATATGCGAATATTAGTTTCTGTTCTCCTCTTCTTTTGTAATTTTATGTGCTGCACTGTAGCGAGCGAGTATGGAGAAGAATTTTAGATTGAAGCAAGATCTGTGTAAACAATAAATGTTTTGACCTGTATAGTCAGAGTCTATCATAGAAGTGGGAGGAGAAGTAGGAAGACAAATAGAAAGATACACGAATAGTAGTTTCTTTTCTTATTTTCTTGTGTAAGTTATGTATTACACTGTAGTAGAAGCCGTATACGAGAAAGAATTTCAGATTGTTGCAACTTGCAAATCATATGATGATTAATAAATATGAGCTCTTTATCTATCTATCCTTTAAAGAATAAAATAGATTTTTATTAGCGTTGTCGTTTATAATATTCTTATACGAGTATTTTTCTTAATTACTTTGTTTTTCTTAAGAACAGTACGAGTACATATAAAAAGGATATTACATACATTCATACATACATATGTAACGAGTATAGATATGAAAATATTCATTAGATACTTATCTACAAGATATATAGTAAGTAATAACAATTTTCTGTAGTTTGCTTTTTATTTTTCTACATACATTACATACATACATTATATACTCGTATTCATATAATGTATGTACATTATATACGAGTAATTAAATTGAATTTTGTGCTTTATATATTTTTCGGTTTTAGTTTTGTATACATTCTTTATGCTACATTTTCATTTTTATTTATAATTTTCTTGAAAATTATTTATAACTAAACATTCAATATTCAAAGCATGTAAATCATTATAGTTCTTGTATACTGTTTCCTTTGGAAGTAAAGATGATAAAAGTTATATGCCAAATAATTTTCATTTAAATTTAATATACATTAAAGTACTTAGTTGTATAGAATTTACTTTATCTACAAATTTTTGATGTGTAGCTATACATATATCTATAAAACACAAAACTACATAATAGGGTAGGACAGAAGTAATGTCATAATATAATTTGATTGTCATACAAGTTACAAATGAAAAAATAAATGGACTCTGTTTCACGGAAAGTTTATTTGAAGATGTAAAATTGATTTAGCCACTTGTAAGTGTGAAATTACTTGTCCATGGTATAACATATAAAAGCCAAAGCACGCAATGACATTAAATGGCGTTGGTACATTGTCATTATGACATTACTTTTTCTCCACACTCTATAATACAATATTATGTATATGAATGTATAGATAATATTATATATATTTCCATCAATTAATATTAAATTTTCATTATCTATCGTAGTATGTAGTAGTAAAAGTTGTCGCATTTAACTTTTATATTATTGCTACTGTTTATCATACTATAATGTATATTAGTTTCTTAACTTGTAAGTTTGACAATTTTTTTTGTGTAAGAAAATTTTCTTCTAAGTTATGTATATACGTTGATATATGTATGTTATTATATACAATCTATTTGGAATTTATATACTAATTAAAATTTTAAGATAAAATAAAATAATTCATTTTCTTGAATGATTTTGTAAAAACAGGATAAAGTTTTTGAATATTGCATTCATAAATTACTAGAAAATTTTATATTCTACCATACATATAAAATCATATATACATACATATATACAATAATGCATTTATAAGTATAAATTTGTCCATATACTGATATTACGTATATAAATTACACTTTAAAGTTAATGTGTATAGAAAGGAATTATAATAAAAAAAAAAATCAACTTTATATCCTTTTCATCATATTTTTAAGTATACAGCAACAAAGTATATATCATATCTAATTAGAAAGTTAATTCAGAAAAGGGAAAGGAAATTTTATAGTAAACTTTTTAAAGACATATATTTTCATTTAAAATAATACCAATATCATGTACATGTACATATACATATGTGTATATACTTGTTTCGAAAATACTTTATTTAATTTAATTAAATTTTTGAAAATTTTATAATCATAAAATTAAAAAAAAAAATGTTAAAAAGAGAAAGAAAAACCAAAAAAGCTAGAGGTTCAAATTTTTGTATAAAATTTTCATCATATACTATATGCAATATAATATATCGAGTAAAGTTTATATAAAGTCTTTGATTTACTGATGATATTTTCTAATAATATCATCGCATCATATCATTATATACTGAACCGATGAAGTGTGTATTTCACGTAATCTTTTGATCCAAATTCATTTTTCTTTCTTTTTAATCATTTTATCATTTCATTTTAATGATTTTTATTTTTTTATCTTTATAATTTATAAGAAAAGGATATTTTATCTTAAATCCTTTCATTCATTTTCGTTCGTATAGGATATCTCTCATACAAATTACTCAATATGTATTTCAATAATATTTAACGTATCTACGATGTAAAAAGACCGGAAAATATATTTTATTTTCAAAAATGTGTCTGTGTATGAGCATAGATTTGATTTGAAATGATACTTATTTGCAGATGAAAAATTCATATTTAAAAATTCTAATATTACTATCGCATGTTCGTTCTTTATTTTTTGAAAGTCACATTATATAAGTATTTGAGAGAAAATGATTAATTTTCGTATTATATTACAATACCAGTGATATGAACAGTAAAATGCACTTATACGAGTGTCGTAAAAAAGAGAAATATGAAGAAAATGAAGTAAAAGAACAACAATAAGCTGAATTCAAAATAATTAATTGACTTTCATTTCATGTGTATATTATATAGTTTTTATACTTATTTACTGTATCCGGTTTACAACACACGTTCTTTTACTTTATTTTATCATTAATTTTTAATAAAAAATGATTTTTAGGAAAAATATTAAAATACAATAGTATACTCACTTATGAAAGTACACTATAGCTACTTGCTACTTATATAGCAGCTAAAGTAGTGGTGGCAGTGGTGATGAAATGAATAAAATTCCAAGAACAATACAGTTACATATATACACATGTCCGTAAGAAATGTCAAATGATTTTTTGTGATTTTGTGAATTTGAAAAATTTTTTCCACATAATTTTTTTTTTTTGATATGAAAAAGGTAAAAAAAAAATCAACAAAGAGAGAAAAAACACCATAAAAACATATTACGTCACAAAAAGGATCAAGTTATAAAAATTAGATATGTTTGTATAAGTAAGGGTATTTTATTTTTGTTCAGTTTTAAATTTTTAATGATATACTATAATAGAAAATCGATCATAAGAGCAGTAATAATTCGTTATACAGAAATCCATTTTTTTTCTTGTGCTCAAAATTAATCTGTAAAAATCTTTTAATGGACAATATTTTTGATTAATTCAATCCAAGATCAATATACCAATATAGTGCATTACGACATATATTATGAAGGATTTTCCTGATATACTGATATATTTATTTAAAAAAAAAATACATACATTTTTTATAAGATTTTTCTCTTCTTTCACATTTTCCTTTGAATCAAAAATTCAAATTATTAAAAGGATACAGTACAAACAACTGAAAGTGAATAAGAAAAATACATAATACTGACACGAGTGAATATAATACATAATGTATTACATGTTTATATATGAATTAGCATCTCTCTATTTTTATAAATAAATTATAACTGAAATTATAAATAAAACACGACAAAAATTAGTATTTACATGACAATACATACATACATGTAAATAATCATTAATTAATTTGTTTTTGTTATCATATTATGTAATCATATATTGAATACATGTATACATATACGAGTACAAGATTTGCTATTTCAATTAATATCATTTTATTACACAATTTTCTTAATTGTTTTTTCGTCATGTACATAAAATGTATGTATACGTATATCTGTATGGCGAATATAAAACAAAAATTTAATATTAAAAATAAATGAAAACAGATAAAATAAAAACAAATTTTCTGCTGAATCATATAGTACACGTATGTATAAATGCGTACATATATTTTTGTCAATGGACCATATCTTATTTTTATATTTTTCATATCATTTGTTCTTAGTATACGTTGTCGTTGTTTTGATGTTATGTCACTTGTTCGTACTAATTTTTGTATGTATTTTTGTTTACATGTTCTTTCGCATATTAAGATGTGATTCTAAAATGGACTATCTCTTATATGTAGCTATTATGCACATAAAGGACATAAAAAAATCGAAGAAACAATCTTACAAAAATATCATTTTATAATCAAATTAATATGTACAACATAATGATACAAGAATAAGATACCCAAATTTGTATGTACGTGTATACGTATATACATATATGTAGGTATCTGATAAATATATACGATATTATATACTAATGTGTTTGAATATTTACATGCTAAATACATAAGAGTGTAACGATATGTAATTCTGTTTAATGATAACGATAATGATAATGACTACAAAATTTTATCAAGATGAAGTCTTTATGGGAGAGTGAACTTAAGAAAGACATTTTTGGTGTTTGTACAGTTTTATATATGTATTTTTAGAGTGAAAATTTAAATTTTCAGATATCCACATTATGTACACATATGTGTATGTGTTAATATATAAACATTTCTACTTGCCACAAAAACTCCATAATAATATAGGTGCATAATAATTTCACAAAATCCAGACAGTTTATAACGTTCTGAAGTTTTGGTGAAACTAAGTAATAAACGATTTCAAAGTTATAAATGAAATTAAAACATTTTCAATAACAAATTAAAAATTATATAAATTTACATGAATTTAATCAAATGTTTCACAGTATTATAAGGACATATTTACAATTTGTAATTGAATATTTTTTTCTTTTTAATTTTTAGTACACGTTTATCACTTTCTTCACGTTTACGAGAATACGAAACAAATATACGTATTTCGTGCATATAAATCTCTATTTTGTATATTTTCACAGATTTAAATCCGAAACAAATAAAAGGAAAATGAAAAGATTTATTACTTAATATACAAATTTGAAACAAAAATATTACAAATACCTTTTGCTAAATAAAAAATTTAAATATTCATTTTTGTTAACGAAATGAAAAATGAATTATAGATACAGTCACTCAGTAGTTAAATACATATAGTATCGGATAAACACAAATAAAATAAAGATTTATTAATATAAATCAAAAAGAAATTTTCAACATATTTTCAATTGTATTTTTCTCAAGGGATTTTTCATATACATAGTATACACGAAAACGAGATGCTACTACATGAGCACACAAGTATATAGTAAAAGAAGAAAATTTTTTTAAAAAGAAGATTATGGTGATAATAAAAATGATATAACAGAAGCAATAATGGCAAAAGTATAAAAGTAAAAGTAGCACATTATACACAACGAGTATATAGATATGCGAATATATGAATGAAAAAGAAATTATGATAAAATTTCTAGGATAATGTATAACAGAGACTGGATTATAAGGATAAAGAGAACATACAAATACCTACAAATCTATGCAAGTGAAAATATTCGTACACATTCAGATACAAGTACATATGTATGACTCGTAGATAAAAGAATATGAAAACACAAAAACAAATTTGTAACAATAACAAAAACAAGAATATATGTAAAGAATATATGTAAAGAATATATCTATATATGTGTGTGTATGTTTGTATATAAAGACAAATTTTATACTATTTATGTGCGAATATAATTTCTATATGCATAATTTTTACTTAAGAAAGTAAAATAATTTTCATGAATTTCAATCATTTTCCATACGACTTTACATAAATACGAGTAGATATATTATATGATATGTGTGTAAATAACATTTTATCTTATGTATTTTTATCTATAATGTGTATGTGAATGTGTATGAGAATGTAGATTTTGTTGATATTGTGCTAAACATATCATAATGTTAATCCATTTTCATCCGATGTGTGTACATATTTGACTTATAAAGAGAAATGTACCTACAAATACATACATATCTACATAAAAAAATGATAGAATATTGTCAGTATATATGGGTACATATGTATATACAGGGTATGTTTTTTTTAATTTTTTTGCTATAATCATATGGATAAGTAAGTACATAATGCCTAGGACTAGGTAGTGCTAGAGTCACTTTCCATATGCGAGTAGTTTTGTTAAATGATTTTGTTTGTATTGTTCTTTATTTTCTTTTTCATAAAATTATTTAGGTTATTTTACAGTTATTATTTATTCATGTATTTATAAGTACCTATCTATCAATACACATATAGATTTATACGAATATATCACCCTATAGAGATGTAATTTAATATGTGATGCAAAAATTTTATTTTATGTACATATACATTATATATCCTTGTTATAGGTATTTTTATATTTTGCCAAATTTTCCTTTACATAATCAAATAAAAGTGTACATGTACATATTATGTAGTATATATAAATGTACTGATATTCGTATACACAATAAACTATATGCTTCTTTGTGACATTGACATTCCATTAAAAGTTTTATTTATTTTTTCAATATAATATTTAGAAAAAGGTAAAAAAAGGTTCAAAAATTTTAAGCCATAAATAACAAAAAAATTATTTTGTTTTATACAAAGATGAAAATTGTGTGCGTGTTTTTTTGTTTTTTTCTGGTATAATTTTATATTTGTTGTTGGGTATTTTTTGTTTGTGTTTGTACATCGAATGTCATGTCAATAATTTTATTGTTCTAAACGAAAAAAAAAAATTATATCCGCTCTAATTGTCATTACTTATTATCTATAAATAAATTATTATTTGAAATATTTGTTTAAATTCTAATTTTCAAGATATTCATACATACATGAACGTCATATTATGTGAAAGAGCAAATACATATAATATATCTTTAAAAAATAACCGAATTTCGATTTCAATTCATATAAATATAGATTTATGTTTATTAAGTCTTAAGTCTAACTACTTTATCATTTTCCTTTTTATTTTTAATCTTATCAAATTTATTATCGATGATGATGGTAAACTAGTCAAAAACAAAACAGACAAAAATAAAATAATAATTTTTTTTTCAAATCATAAAATTTTTGGAGTTGAATAGATGTATTCTTATCCTTTTCATTTACATACAAACATACCATAAATACTTACACACAGAAAAAGATAAAATTATATGTTTAAGTATTTGATGAAAATATAAAAAGTATATAGTATAATAAATGAAAATGTCTATTAAATAAATTATGACAAAAATTCCATTGAAGAGAAAGCAACAACAACGATAACAACAAAGCATAGTAGTTAAACTTTAAAACAATCGAAAAATTTTATTTTGTATTAATAAGACTCCAAAAAGTCTATAGTTTTTAATTTCTTTATGGTTGAATGATTTTGAAAAACCTTTCTTAATTCAATATCTATCATTTATATACGACAGTATATATAGGATAGGACAAAATGAGGAATATAAATACATAAATGAATACAAACTTTATATTATTCATAACATTGTTTATTTATACTCGAAAAAAGCAACAAAATAGTGAAGAAAAAAAAAAGGATATTTCTTATTCCTTTTTCATTATTACTTCCGTTCATAAATTATACGCGCTAATAATTTCATTTTTTTTCCAATTTTAATTCTAATTTTTTTTTTTTTTTGTTACTTCCATGGATGATTTGTTTCTCTTTTGAATTTTTTGTAATAATTTCGAAAAAAAAAATCATTACATCAGGACTTTTATATTTATCTGCAAAACATTATCCCAAATACAATCTACTACATACATAATATGCAAAGATATTCAATTGATTTTCAGGATAAAATGAAACTAACTAATATACGACGAGTACTATGTTTTTGCATATACGAGTATGTAAAGTATTTTCGATTGTACGAGCGCAATAAAATTGAAAATTTGAAATGCAAATTCGAAATAAGCTTCATTTATAAAGAAGTAAGTACTTTATTGCGAGTTTATTTGCGTTTTTTTTTTTCATTAACTTTAAAAATTTGCATAATATGCATTCTTTATATGCTATGTTTCCAAAGTAACAATCGTTATTTAAAGAACAGCTGATAAAATATGCAAACATATGCAAACACACAAATATCTATAATTTTGATTTTTGTTTTATTTTTTTATTAAAGAGAAAACTTAATAATTTATTTTTCTCGGTGTATGTTTGTTGAAAAGTTTGAAAGATTTCAAATTTTATTTTATTCATTGAAAACACAAAAATTAAATGACAAAGCACAATAGTAAATTCATGAATAAAGCAAAAAAAAAAGAGAAGAAAAAAAAAGAAAGGAAAAAACCAAGTTGAAAGAAAACTATGAAAGAAAATTAAGTTGAACTTAAGGGAAAAATTTACTTGTTAGCATTTTTATTTTTATTTTGTATTTTTCTTTGTAATCTTTTTTGGTTGGTTTTCACTCCATCTTCAGAAGACTATCTCTAATAATATTTAAAGTGTTTTTTTTTTTTTTAAAAAAAAACTTGTAACAATTCTAAAGCCGGCAGGTGAAAGTTTTTATTCATGTACAATATATTTGAGAAAACTTATGTATGTAATATTTTATCTTATTGAAGGAAAACATGAAGAGAACGAATGAGAAAATGAAGTTATGAAAAAACATTTGAGTTATTTTTTTTTTTTCGATTAGTGTATTATTGATAAAGGCACTTTTCACTATAAGAAACTTTGTTTTTTAAAAAATACATAATAAAATTTAATGAAAAATTCATTTTTTCTAAATTTTGTTTAAAGGACAACACAACACAACACATAAAACATGAAATATGAAAGATATGCAATATTTTTTAAAATTTATGATAAGTACAAACGCATGTAAATATAGTGTGTTGAAAGTTAAAAACAAAAACTTGTAAATATTTTTGATGTTTTATTAAGTTTTTTATAAAGAAAAAGATTTTCTAAAGAAAAAGTTTACTTTGACTTCAAAATTTCATTCATCCATGAGAACTGTTTAAGGTCAAAATGCTAATAAGTGGTTTTCATAATTTTATTTATATTAAAAATTAGTATTTGACTATATACATGAGTGCTTTAAGTAATTAAGAAGTCAATTGACATAATTGACTTCTTTTTATATCAATTTTACAACATCGAAATTTCTTAAGTAAAAATTTATCATGCATAATAAAATAATTATAATTTCTAATCATTATAAATACTTGGTTTAGATCATTATTATGAATATCCTTTTGAATTTCGTAACAAAATATTGTATATATTATAAATATACATTTATGCGTATAGGTATGTGCATTATGTGGGAAGTAAATTTACATTGTCATTAGATACATAATTCAATTTTATCATTGAGACGGAACATATGGTATATGATATTGTATTTCATGAATGTAAATGAATTATTATTAAATATATATTCAACGATATGAATATGCATAAAGTAAAGATAGATGATGTGTATGTATATGTACAACAAATTATATAATGACGAGACGACAATATTTAATGATTTAAAGCGAAGCTCTTTATCATCATAATTTAAAAAAATTGAAAGAAAATGAATAAGAAAATACCAAAAAAAAAAAAAAAAATGAAATTGTCATTAATGATAAGACTTTAAAAACGATTAAATCCTTCTTGTTGTTGCAGTGTACAAAATCTACACATCTATCAGAGTATATAGTACAGAAATTTTGATTAATTTCAAAATATTTTACAAGGCAATTTCATCAGTACATCTATTTATGATGTTGATTGTTTGTCTAGAATGTGTGTAATGAATATATGTACTTGAATGTATGTATGTGTACATCTAATTACATTCGTGTGTATGTTAATGTACTCACGTACTCATCTGGTTTAAAAAAATTTCAACCAAACTTTTTTGTGAGAAATCGTAAATGAGATAGTGTATACATGTAGTATTGAAGTATTGCTAGTATGTACTACATAGAAGGATAATAATATTAATGAATATCGTCTAGGGTATTTTTGTATGTTTGAATGAAATTAGTGGAAGAAAAACCAAAACCAAAAAAAGAAAAATATTTAAATTAAATTCTTTTAGCATGAAATATAATATGCACAAGAATTTAGATATTTATTTATACTTATATCTTTTTTCTTTCATACAGATAAGGATTGGAGTATCAGATAAGTGTACTGACTGACAATATACAGATAAGTATATAGAGTAATTATGATTTATTTGAAATATTAAATTAAATAATTATATCAAATTATTATTATAAAGTATAAGTAATTATTCAAAAAGAATGAAAATACTCGTATTTTTTCTAAAAAAATTTTATAAGAAATGTATGACGAGCAATTAAAATTTTTCACCTTTCTCACATACATAGAAATTATATTTTATAGATTTAGAGGAGTTATTGTCTTTTTTATGTAATGATTTTATCAGCGCCGGTTTTAGACTCTTGGGCGCTCGGTGCACTTCTAAATTCTTCGCATTCTAGTTTGAAACTTTATTATATAGTGCATTATGAAGTACATAATTCACACAAAAAAAGGAGAAGAAAAACTACTATTCGCGTATCTTTTAATTTTTCCTTCTACAAATTAAATAATACTCAAGAGTTCAATAACAATGTTTGTTTATAAATTCAAAATATAGATCAACACAATTATCGGTTTTCCTTTTGTACAATGATCTTGTTTCACTTTGAAATTCTTCTTCATACACTGCTTCTATACAGTGTAGTACACAATTTAAAAAGAAAATGCTAAGAGAAACTACTATTCGCGTAGAAAGAAAAACAGAAAGAAAAGTATAAATATAAGCGAACAGTAGTATTTCTTCTTATTCTTTTGTGTAGTTTATATACTGCACTGTAGTAAAAGAGTATGGAGGAGAATTTCAGATTAAAAATAGATCTGTGTAAACAAGAAAAACCGATAATTATTGTTTTGACCTATATTTTTATTTGTAAACAAACATGGTCATTGAACTCTTGAGTATTTAGGAAGTTCAAGCAGAAGTAAAAAAAAACCAGAATAGTAGTTTCTTTTCTTATTTTCTTGTGTAAATTATGTACTACACTATAATAGCCATATACGAAAAAGAACTTCAGATTGTTGCAACTTGCAAATCATATGAGTGATAAATATAGGCTCTTGATTCGATATTCTTAATATTCTAATGTTGTATTCTTAATATTTTTTTTTTTACTGTAGTTTGTGAGAACATTTGTTTTTACGATCTTTCTGTACATGAAATTTAATTAAAAAAAATTATATAAAAAATTAAAGAAAATAATTAATATAATCGTGTACATATCTATACGTAATCATCTATACTATACAAATGAAATTCGAATAAAATAATAAAAGGATATCACGCTTTGCTGGTGCATATACTCACATACAATCACATATGTACGTATATATATATTTGAAATCTGATATAAATTTTTATTTCATAAGTAATAAATGGTATGTGGTTTAATTATTATTATTTTACGTATACAAATAGAGTATCGCGGAATATGTATTTTTGAAAAGAATGTAAAATATAATGTCAATAATCGTAAATATTGTGAAATTGAAAATGGTAAAAACGTTCACATAATATTTTACGTTTTTTTATTACATCCAATCCAACTAACAACACTCATGTATTTATCTAGAAATATTAATTATAAATATTTTCATATTGACAGCCTTATATATGAGTACATGTACAAATAATAATAATGCGAATATATCTGTATTATTATACGCGAAAAATATGAAGAAAAAAAAAACGAAACACGTGCTATCAAAAACCAAATAAATGAAAATGTACGAAATGTATATGACGTTGTTATAATGAGTACTACAGAAAATACAAATATTTTCATAATTTATGTGAGGGAAAAGCAGAAATTTGTATTGAATTCGATTTGAAAATGTTCGAAAAAATATACTTCCGTGTAGATGTATCGACAGAATTTCATTTGAAAATGAAAATCAATCACAAAAAAAATATTTCTTTAATTATTTAGTAGGAAAATTTAATTGGTAGGTAACTCTATAAAGCTGTCAGAAAAAATTATAATTAACAAAAGAAACTCTTATCATTGCCTTACTACTGCTAACTGTTATACTGTTTTACTGAGTACTGATTAAATGATGATTTATGATCGGTTTTACGTGAATTTTCTTATTATTGATTTAAATGATTTCTTTGATTGGTAATTAAAATTTTTTACTTTTTTACTATTGTTTAGGAACAATGTTTCAAATCTATAAAGACTCATAACAACATTCATACAACAAAAATACACATTCCAATATTTTCTCGTTGAACATTTTTTAAAAAAAAAGAATATCTATATATTACACAAGCGTAAGGATTTTTTGGAAATTAATTTTTTTTTAGAATAAAATCCTGTACAAATTTATTCATTCATTCATTCCCAAATATTTTCCTTCGATTCATTAATTTCTCCGTTGATCGCTTTCCACATTTTCGGACAAAATTTGTTGGAGAACTTTTCCAAAAGATGAAAGGATTCATCCTAAGCCAAGATAAGCTCTTGAATCATATGTGAAATGAATGTTTTTTTATTTGATATTTTGTATCTAAACATTTGAAAATTGTATCATTTCATGAATGTTGCTGTTTGTCATTGCGATTCGAAAGACTTTTTAAATGTATGTTCATTAAAGTGTATTTTGCATTTATACACAAATAATATTAAATTAAAATATACTCTTACTTACATACATATTAGATATTATGGAGATGTGGATATATAATCGTAAATGAATTAATTTATACTGCCGTATACCTACATATAAATTAACTTTGGAACAAACTGAAATGAATTGATTATAAATATATACATAAGGCAAGAAAATGTAGTTTTGATATTCGCCTAGACATTTTTATACTTAGTATAAAGCGTTAAAGAAATACAACAAAACACAAACATACATACAGACTTAGTTTGTATATTAACATGTAGTATGTATGTACATATATTTAAGTGCAAAATAAAGGAGAAGAAGAAAAATTGAAAATAATAATAATTTTCACAGCTGTTGCCAATAATTTTATTTTATTTTTGTTGGTGTTGTTGTTGTGTTGATTATTTTTCACACAACAGGAAAATAAAAACCTATAAAAAAAAGGACATTCTGATCTGATATACTATGTACGTATATATAAATCTGTATAGATTTTAGTATAAGGATATGTGATTGTATTTAGATATATTTTAGTATATGTATATTTTTACATACTCGTATTATCGTAATTGGTCGTACAGTTTTTTTATACATAATATGAAAAACGAAGGCAATTCAATTCAATTTTCATTTTGCTATATAGTTTTTCTGTATTTTATCTAAAAGTGTTTGCGTGTAGATGAATTTTGTATTTAATGTGTGGCTTTTAAAAATGACACTTAACATATAAAGAATTATATTTACGTATATATACATAACTTGTATTATGTGTATAATGACAATGGGAATGAAAGGTTTACAAGGATCATTTATATTATATTATTTATATAATATATATGTACATATACATACTACATATCTACACTTATATTTAGTTACATAGATATATTATTTAAGATATGAGTGAGTGGTTTTTTAGTTTTCAATACATACTCGTAAATATATTTGTACACATAAGAGTACATACACGGATATTCCTATATTATTTGTACTAAGTATATCTAGCATTTCATTGATAGGCTATATTTTTACCATAGTAAATGGCTATTTAAGTGGTTTCATGCTGTTCAAATGTAAATTATTCACACTAACATAGCATAGATGGTTCGCCACTTTTACATATATGAGTGTATGTATGGATGTTGAAAAAAAATGTTTGTAAATAAATATATTTGATAAATAAATATGTCAGAGTGTAAGGATATATTATTTACGAGTATATTGATTACAATATTAATAATATGTATTTGAAACTCATATCATGACTATAAGCACATTTGTATATATACGACCAATACGACGGATATTAATATTTCTATTATTTCTCCTTTTTTTTCGTTTTTGTGACATACACTTGGGAAAAAATTATTTTGGTTTTTTAATTGATTTTTGTTTTATATATATTTTTCCTTTTCAAATTAATGTATAAAAAAACTACTACAAATATTTCATTAACAAATCTTTGTTATACAAAAAATATCAAATTATATACTCACTCTCTTCTTTATACCTTAGAATTTTTCTACCCAAATTATAGTACACATTCTTACACGTGTATATGTGTATCTTTGTATGTTTTGTTCTATGATGTTTTCGGTTCATTTTATTCTGTATACAAAAAAATAATAAGACTTTTTTTCCCACTTTAAGAAATTGTATGAAATTATTTTTCGTATCCAGCGCTCACCTTTTTTCAACTTTAGGATAGAAATGTTAAGCGAAAAATTGAAGGAAAAGTGGAAAAAAAAAATCTTAAATTGTAAATTTATTAAAAAACAAAATATTATAAAAAAAACAAGAAAAATGAAGATCCTTTAGGCATATCTTTTCTATTTTACAATGTTCTTATTATTTTTTCAATTTTTTTTTTTTTTTTTTTGGTATAAAATTTCATTTTCATTTTAATTATAAATTCGATTCTATTTAGTGCTTATATAGATGACACTTAACGATTAGATGACATTGTAATTCTAGTATACTGCAGATAATTTTAGGTTCTTTTTCTATAATAGGATATAAACTATAAGATTGTATATTATAATGAAGTTGCGCATAGATAGATAGAGAGATGAATAATAATGAACATTCTTAAAATACATTCTCATGTACATACACATATTCGTTGTACATTTAAGATTAACTTTTAGTAGAATATAATTAAATATTTTTTTTTTTCATTTCTTCATTATTATTATTATTATTTTTAAGGATTATTATCATATCATTTTCTTTACTTTCTTTATGTATTTTAAATTTATATACATACTTTATAATTTCAATATAAAGAATTCATTTAAATGATATTATTTCATAACAAAAAAAAAATTTAAAAATATTTAATAAACAATCCTGTAAATAACTGAACAAAAAACATGCGAAACAAAAAAAAAAAGAAAATGAACGAAAAATAATTAAAAAACAAAACCATGAATGAAAAGAAAAAACAAGGAAAATTATATGTAAATGTAAAATTTTAAACGAATATTATAAAAGGTAAATAAGTATGTATATATGTATTTAGGATGATATTATTATTATTATTATTATTATTATTATTAAATATTATTATCATAATTTATGTGTGTATAATGTAATATGTAAATTAAACAGATTATGTACATATAGAAAATGCAAATGATATACACAGGAAGGATATACAGAAAATGATGAAAAAATATGATATATAAAAAATGAAAATAAAATAAATTCACAGTAAAAAATTTAAACGAAAAATTTTTGGAAAACTCGTGTATAATTGTAAACAATGGAATAAAAAAAAAACATTTTATTTTTTATGTACATTATATGAAAAAGAAAAAAAGGAAAAAGGTTTAAATGTTTTAATTTTTTGTATTTACTTTAATAAATTTTATTCAAAAAAAAAAAAAATAAATAATAATAATAATAAATACATAAATAAAAATATATAAATAAACATTTATTCAAATTTTCGAATTAAATTAAATATGCCTATATCATCTATAGTATACTTATATGATCGTATAAACATTAATGAGATTACGTAAGTAATTCATAGAGTACATATATAATCTGCAAATAATCTTTAGTATCATGTTATGAAAGTACATGTATGTTTTTGTTTTTCATTCCTTTAATATGATGCATACATTACATATACGTGTAAATATGTACATATGTAAGTATTTGTACAAGTTTCATCAATTTATTTAATTGCTTCCGATTTTGGATTGGATACTAGCAAATTGATATGAATTTGTTTATTTGTGTAGAGCGTCGTATGGTCGTATATATGTACATATGTTGATTGAAAATCTATGTATGTATAATCTTTTACAAAAATAAATTCTTACGTAAGTAAGTAATTTACGTAAACACATTATACAAAGTGAAATATATTTACCACATGTAGTCGTATATCGTTTTGTCGTTTTGTCATGTAATAAATTTCGAATAGGCAACATTTTTTTTTTTCAATTTTCTATTTAAATATAAATATGGTATATAAGGGATATAAATCTACAATTTCTTGTATCAATTTTTCAAATTAAATTTTTGTACAAATATTGAAAAAATTAATTTTTTTGTGATTGTTTTTTGGCAATATTCAAGTACTTTAATAAAAACCACACATTTGTATACGATTGTATGTAATTACAACCTACAATCACCTGGTAATTAGTGCTGGAGGACGCTTACTCGCGAAATATGAACACTAAGATAGATAACAAAAGAGTTCATCTCGATATTTGGGCCCGAAAGATTCGAGCTTAATGATATCAGTACCGAAAATGCTTACCATGATGTAGGAGCAAATATTACCATCACACAAAAAAGTGTTCCGTCATGTCACTTGGTACTACAGGTATTATGTCCTGTTAGAGCATTGACAATTACTCTTCAGTATTTCCTCCCCAGTTTAAGAAGGAAAGCTGCTAGGTCCTTGTTTTGTCTGCCTACACTTTGGATTCTTCTGCCAGTGACGCTCATGCATTTCTGAGAAAGTTAAAATTTTGCAATTAACAATTGCTTTATTCGTGGCGCACTTCAAATTATTTGAGTTATTGTATCATTTGTCGTTATATGTATAGGTACAGAATTTATTATGAAAATTTATTCAATTAAATTTAATTTAAAAATTTACTTATGTTCGATTTTGTACTTAGACGTAAGTAAGTAGCTACTCGTATATAGTCAAGTGCATACTGCATACTACATATTCGGTCTTTCTTTGCGTATTATGAGTACGCAATTACTCCTGTAATTATTTATTTGAGCAGGTGGTCTAAAATAATTTTTTTTTTTTTTTTTAAAAAGTGATAAAAGAAAGAATATATTCAATATATGGAATTTTTGACAGGTTCAGGTACACTCTAAGATCCTTACTCTTACACAAATTTTTTTCTGGTTGTAAAAAATTAAATTTTTTTTGTTGTAATATGTAAGCGAAAAAAAAAATTGATTATTACTTGTATTTTGCACTTCATTCAATCATTGAGGTATACGCGTATACGCATATACGCATATGTATGTGTATAAATAAAACACGAGTCTATTGTGTGTATAAATGGAAGAATGAGTATATGTATGTATACAGTGAATTCAAATATTAAATTTTTAATTTACTCACTAAATAATTACATATATGTACTCTGAGTACGAATATGTTTAAGTATATTTTCAAAAATAAATATTTTTTAATTTCTTAAAAAATAATATAAAATTTATTTTTATTTATAGGCAAAAAAAATAATATTTTATCATTCAATTATTGTTATTAACATTTTATAATTATTTTTAATTATACATATGTACCAATATTTTTTCTCGGTCTAGAATCTAGATATATACTACTTGAAGCGTACACATTTAGTTTTTGAATTATATATTACCCACACATTCATGTCCTCGTACTCAATTCTTTTATAGGTTGAAATGGTTCACTAAAACCGGACACGAATAAGGACAGAAAGAAAATGTAAAATAATATTCTCTGTGAAAATTTTCTCTTCAACATTCATCTTTTCGCTAGCAAAAAATATGAATTAAAATTGAATAAAAAAGTTCAAATTAAAGTTTCAACTCATAGGATGTAAAGTTTTTGAAGTGTACCGGGCGCCCAATAGGATAAAACCGGCGCTGTATGTTCTACAATGTTAATAAATTTTTGTTTTTTTTTTTGTTTTCAATTTTTCAATAATAATACAGAATATAATTTACTTGTTAGAATAAATACATTCATTTAGAAGAACTTGTATGTATGAATGCGTTATGTAATACATTTTATGATAATAAAAAAATTTATTTTCAATAAAATATTCTCTATGTCTTTATATGTATACTGTGATAGCAGAGTTAATATTATTCTAAAATAGTCTATAACAGCATATCTAAAATAGTCTATAAACGTGTAGAACCTCATAAAAAAAGTGTAGATATATAACACTTGAATCGAATCCATATAATTATATGAAAGGATGTAGCTTCATTCATAAATATACCTACTACACTCATATTTTTTTTATCAATATAACCACATATGTACAGTACATTATATCAAATATAAATTTACATATACAAAACACACACAAATATACAAATATACATATGTGTGTACGTACATGTATGTGTATGTTGATATTTTTTTTTAATAAAATATTTTGCTTAAAAATCATAAATTTATCACAATCATACATTATTTTAATTTGTATAAACAAATTGAATAAAATGTAAAATTTATAGCACAAAAATAAAAAGAAAAAAAAATTTATATTTATTTTCATTAATATTTATATGTATTTATTGATGTTAAATGAAAATGGTAGAAGTGGGAAAATTATTTTTTAAAAAAATCATAAACTTTATACTCAAACATTTTTCATATACCATATAATGCGTAAGTATTCGCATACATATACAAAGGTATAATGAAAAGTTCTCGATCTAGCTCCAAAAAATCATATATTTTTTTGGAAAAATGAATATTTTATTTCTCAGAGTATAGTCTCCTTGCAACTGAACACATTTGGTAATATAATATTAAGATTTTTTAATACCTGTATACAGCGCAGCGCGATTTTTTAATCTCTTTAAATTATGTCTCAATTTTAACTTCGAAACCATTATTCGATGTGAATCTCTTTCCTGTAAGGTGTAAGCCATGTTTTAATAGTCTCAAAGATAATGAAACAGATCAAAGTAACTTTGTATTGAAGTACTACATTTTTGGTACATGGTTTCGGTTGAGAACTTTTAACTGTACCTACGTAATTGTAAGTATACATGAAGTACATACGAAAGGTTTAAAAAAAAATCTATAAAATATTTGTACAATGGAATAGGGAAGGGAATAAAATTTATATAAGTAGAATGTATGCTATACAATGCATTAGTATATTATGTAGGTGCACATATTATAAAAATACTCTCATGTGTGTATGCTTGCAAAATTAATGTTTAAACTACATTAAATATTAAGATCATTGTCTGTTGTAATGTATATTACAATTTTTTATTTTAATGGTTTTCATTTTTTTTTCTGATTTTTTAAAAAAAATGTTTTCAATTTTCATTTTCATTTTCGATACTATATACGAGTAATGTACTAACATAATACTCGTACATGTACATTGTGTATGATAGGTATCGATATAAATCACCGAAGTTCGTAGTATATCATGTACATACATTTAGTACAATTATTATTATTTTATTGTTTTTATTATTTTTTACATGTTTCCATTATTATTTTGAATTATTATTTTCGTATTTGTATACAAATGTATTTATAAACACAAAGCAGAGTAAACTACTACCACCTGGGTCCTCAGGTGGCGAATAGAGGAATGCCCTCCAGATATGGAGGGTAGCTGAGACATAAGCAATAAGAAATCCTAGAGCAGCATGCGACAGCAATGGAGGAATATGTGTCATTGTCTGCGTCATGGCGAGTAAGTGCCGCCATTAAATGAGCACTGCCAAATCCTGAAACGTCGGTCTCAGAGTGAGCGGTAAGCAGGTCAGCGTCTGATCTGCAGGTGAGGGACGGCTGTAAATATGTATGCTATTGAACTGTGGGAGCAATAGCTTAACAATCTACTTCCAGTTAACTAGTATTAAAGCGTTCAGAAACCAGAATAATGACGACGAATTGGATTGACAAAACGGCAAAGACTAAGCAAACGGAATATGCTTATTTAACTACATTTTTACATTACATTTATGCGAATTTATTTTTCATTCATTATAACTCTGATGATACAACTATGTAAGTAGTATTCTTACATATACTCGTACATATTCTTACATATGTATACATGCTCATAAATATATTTGCAAATGTAATACGGATGTTATTCTCTATATTTTTTTTTATGGAAAATAAAAATTTAATAAAACAAAATATAATTTGATAAATAAAATATTTTTATTATTATTATTATTAAAAAAAATTTATACCTTTACGCATATTTTAAAAATAAAATGTATGTATAAGCAAAAAAAAATTTAATAAGGGAGAAATTTTTGTTCATGTACCTACATTCAATATAATTACATATAAAAATGCAAACATTTCAAAAGGGAAAAATTTTTTTCTCTAAAAAAATGAAAGATAAAGTTTGTAATTAATTTAATTTCGTATGATGTATTATGGACAAAATAAGAGAAAAAAACATCAGGAATGTATGTAAAACACATAGCTGGCTAGCTATATACATCAAATACTCGTGTACATAGGAAGCGGAACTTTTAATTTTCCTCCTATAGATACTTTATGGTATAAATGAGTACTAGGTACATTCATTTTAAAATTAAAATCATCAAAAAAATTTCAATGAAATATTTACATACATCACATCTAAAATACATTCATATTTGTACACATAAATGTAATGCACACATACATATGTACATATTTTGTGAAAAATTTTTTTACAAATTTTCTAATAAATTAATTAAAATTTTTAAATTTCTGTGATACATTTACATACACATACATTATGTAATAAATGCATATACCTACACTTGTCAGGAAAAACTGAAAAGAGTCAACAATAATAATAAAAATATAAAAAAATAACTACGGAAAAAAGTAAGTACCTTCACCGAATAATAAATATTAATTATAATCGCGTATAAAAAAAAGTATAGTGTATGTAAGTACATAATTATATATAGAAGAAATATATGTATGTACGGAAGATATATGTATAAAAATATTTAATAAATTATTATGTAAAAAAAGCAAAAATTAAAAAAAAAAGAAGAAAAATTACAAGACAAAAAAATGTATGATGTACCAGACCACTCCATGTACGAGTATTTATAATAGAATAGTAAACGAATAGTACTATAGTGTTTTACTATGCACATAATTATCAGTTAGTAAGTATAGAAGAAGTAAACATACGAAATAATATTGCAGATAATTAAATTTTTCCTCTAAAAAAACTGCAAAAATAAAAAGCAAAACACAACTAAAACATGAAGAAGATAAAGACTGAAATCAAAATAAAAAAGTGGAAAGTAATTTTCATCTCATGTATGACGTATAGGGTATAGGTATACTAAATGTGTGCGATAAGGTGGGTGGTAGTAGAGTATTCAGTATATGTATATGTATATAGTAAATAATAATGAAAATAATGTGTTCCCATATACATACATATTTCTACAGATTTAATATTATGGTTTTTGTACTGCTGAATAATCATTAGTACAAGGAATATATCCTTTCTTATATTTTTTTTTTCACACTGATTCTTACATACACGCAATAATATTTTACCTGTTCATATATTTATGATGCCAAATAAAAAATACGCTTACTTTGTACAATACTTATTTTGTGTAGATGAATTTTTGTTTTCATTTTACCAAAAATACAATATTATAAAGTTGAATAAAAAAAATTTAGAATTTTATCTAGTACTCATACATATTTATATTTACTGTATATACACATGTTTTTGTATGTAGTTTTAGCCGTTTTCATTTACAAAATAATTTCAAGTAAAAATTGGGTCATCATAAATGGTTGAAAGAAAAAAATGTATGAAATATTGAAAACGCAATCATTTCTCTAGATTCTTATGTATATGTAGATCCTTTACATAGATATATGAATAGATCCATGTTTATATTCGTACATAATTTATTATATTTTTACGCATGGTATACACCTCATTATAAATGAAAAAAAAAAATTTTCAGTATTTTTTAATTTAAATGTATCTGCAATTAAGACAAAATTTATGTTCGAAATATTTAAGTAAGTACAAAATACTCATATATAGTAATGCATATTTAGTAATGGTAGTAGTAGAAGTAGTTGTAGTAAACATTTAAATGTAAAATTCTAATGAAAATTTTGTTTTTTCTAAAAAAAAAGGATATTATTATTTATTTTCTGTTTCCATGTTTTTTTATGTACTAATATGCTTTTCAATATACAATGAAATCTATTCTTGACATACATGCAAATGTGTTTTTTTTTTTTGTAAACTTGTATGTATACATTTATTTACATGATTACATGATACTCATAATGGTTTTTATGGAATGTCAGAATATTACTTCATGTTATAAAAAAAATCCAATATTTTTTGGATTCTTGTACAACATTTTATGGTTCGTTTATACCTGTGACAGACATGATTGTGATATTGATGACACTATGAACTGGAACTGTATGACGTATAAAAATTTATAACAATTTGATTAGCTCACAAAAACGAACGTGAAAGTAAGGTGGTTAATAACACAATATTATAAAATTAATACCGACAATTTTCGGACCATCGGGACCATCTACAAATTCTACCTAAAAATTTTCGAATACAATTGGATACATTGCAATAAAAAAAAATACTATAAAGAAACTATCAATTTTCTATACTACGTAGCATAAATCTATACATAACACGTCTGTCAATGGTATTATTATGAGTGCATATAATTTGAATGAGTCACAATTAATTAAATATTTAGATACTAGAAATTCAATACATAAAATATGCACATACATAAACAAGATTTATATGTAAATATAAATGCTATCCTTTCATACAAAATACTCATAATTATAAACGTTATTTTGTAAAGGATCTTATTAATAGAATTTTATAATACGTGTACCTATTATATGTATTTACATTTTCTGTTGATAAATTAAATGAAAAATGTCCGTTATTAATTCATATAATATGTATATAATTAAGTTACCGCATTGAATTTATATTCATATAGTACTGGTAAAGGTAAACATACAGAACGTTTTCGAAATTTTTAAATATTCTAACAAACAAACATAAGTGAACATTAAAATGCATGTAAATTATGAGCATACTAGATAGATGTATGTATATTGTATATAGCAATACAGTATTTAATTTTACAATTTAAATTTTCTGAATAATTACATTATCCATATAGCATAGAGTGTATGTAATATGCATATGAAGTATGATACAATTTACAAGGATTATATTTTGAGCTTTTTTTTTTTTTGAATAAAATAAAAATATTAAAATTATTATAATAAGTACATCTGTATGTACATTTAATACCTGATAGTATATGTACAATATACAAATACTTGTACATTATGTACCTATATATGTATTATATGCAAAACAAAAGACAAATATGTTGTGTACATTTTGTTGCATGTTATGATGTTATTATATGCAAATAAATTTTAAAGCACATATTGAAATTAAAATTTATAAATACAATATACGGTATCTATCTGTACATTGTTTTTTTCTTTACAGAATAAATAGTCCCTGTGCTTTCAGATCTGTATACATTCTGGTACCAGTATATAACTTATACATATTAAATACTATGTAAATTTGAAATACATATTATATTCGAGAGAATATACTTAATATTTTTTCGTAGAAATAACATACAATTATTTGTTGTATGTTTTTACAATTTTATTATTTTTTAAATATGAATACATACAAACATTTGGATATATGTATGATGTATAGGAGGTGCAAAACCACATTAACATTTACTGATATAAATTACATTTTTGTATTTCATGTATCCGTAAATTACATATAAAAAGTAAGAAATATTATTTATACAAAATATTTCATAACAAGAATAAATACAAAATACATATGTGCACTTACATGCTTGTATGCAAATATAAAATGATTTCATGGTAAATTTTCAATGGATAATATATGCACATATGTATACAAGTATCTAATATTTGTATACATATGTGAATCTTCAATTTATGATAAAATTAATTATGCAAAAAGAATGTAAAAATATTATATATAATTTTCATACTCATATCATTATTCAAATTATAAAAATAATAAGGATATCTTTGTATATTCGTAAACTCGTAAATTTTGTTTTGATTCTAACCAGATAAATTTTTAGTACGCACAAGTATTTTTTTCTGTTCATTTTTCATGAATTCATTTATGCATTTGTAGGATACTTACCCAGTATGTATATATTTAAAAATTTATTTTATTGCCGATTATTTTTAGTTAAACATTTTTAATAAAATTTTCATTTGAATTAAAAAAAAAAAAGAAAAATTACATAAAAACAGATGAAGAAGTACACATTAATTTATATTTGGAATTTAATCAGAAATTATGTTCATTAAAATGTTATCAACTACCTTCATATAGATACTCTTTTTTATTAGTTGAAAAATTTCTTTCATTATTTCTACTTAATATTCACATGAATAGTACATAATATGCACGTAAATATGTAAGTAGTATCACAGTTAAGGATACCTTATCTGTGGTAATACTACTTATATACAGAACATTATGCAGACCTCTATAAATATCTAAGTAGAAGTTTCTCAAAAATCACCGTAAGTATTTTCATGCATAACCTAACCTAACTAAAATGCCTATTTGAATTTAATTTAAATATGTAATGCATTTAGATCCTCAATTAATAATTATTATTTATACAAGTACTAATTCAAAATATAAGTTTACATTTAGAAAATAATCTTCCATGTGCCATTAAAAATTACCGAATACATATACGAAATTAAATTACTAAAAATTTCTATCAATAAAAAGAAAAATCGAAAAAAAGGATTTGTTTTTAAAAATCACATACATAAAATTATACACATATACACACCTATATATCCAATGAATGTCCTAAAAATATTGCAATTTGCTCGAAAATTTAAATAAAAGTTCAATAAACATAAGTTTATATTCAATCAAAATGTAAATAAGTTTGTATGTATGTAAGTGATTAGCAGATGTATTTTTCTCATTAAAAAACTATACCGTATCGTGTTTAATTTTTTATTTGATATTTATTTTTATATACATGCACATGGAGTGCAAATATTAGGGGGATTCATTTCACATTTCATTTTGTTGTAAACTTTGTAATCTTTGTATAATTTTTCACTTTTCGTAGTTCATTTCCATTTTACTTCACAAACTACGAGAGTGAAATCACATACTTCTCAATTTCTAACTTTTATATTTCGTAGTTTCGTAGTTGATGTTGGACAGTTTCAATTGGCATAGAAATTAAAATATTTATAAAATAAATATGACAGCTGAAAACAAAACAACTACGAACAAGTAAACTACGATAAAATTGGAGATGGCCGTTCATGTCAACAGAACTACGAAATTTTGAAATTGAAAAATTACAATTAACTGAAAACTGACATGAATCCCCACATTATGTTGGTATATATTTTCTATTTTCATATGAAAATTACATAGTATACACACTCTACTGTAAATATATACATATATGTATGTATAAAAGTATGTACATATGTATATATTTACAGTAGAGTATTTTTATATACTTTTGTACTAATCATAATAATAATATCGTTTTAAATACATATATTATCCTTTGCTCCCATACATACCGTAATTTTATGGTCGAATATACGATTACGAATTGAATACTAAGTATGTATTTAAACATAATATATACACATACATATTATACACGAGTGTATATCTGATATTTATTTATACATATTGAAATTAAATTCAATACTGTATATTATTTAGTATATATACGTAATATGAGAAGTTCCTTTTTTAAAAAAAAAAAAATCTCGATTATCCTTTTTAACAAAATTTACATTCATATGTATACGTATCCAAATAAATATCATTATGTATGATATGCATATATAAGTATATAATAATATCCTATATAACAGGAAAACCTATAATGTATGTTCGTATTTATTAATATTAAGCTATAAAGTTGTGGCTATAGAGAATAAGTATGTAAGTATACAATTAATTAAATTTATCTTCAATATGTGTGTACTATATACACATAACATACTTTAGTACGTATGCATGTATATGTATAGTTATGTATTTTATTTTTATCCTTATTTTTTGTTTTAGCATTTTAAATGAAACGATTTAATTTCAGGATGAATACAAATTATGTACATACATCGAAATATGTACATATATTTATATGTATGCCTTTGTATACATATTTCAGATAATTAAAATTTAAATTAGTTTATCAGTAAATATTATTATATGAGGGTGAGGATATACACACTATACGGTGTATTCAAATATAAATACAAATAACACTAAATAAAGTCCAATATATGTACATATATAAATATGTACAAATATTCACATAGAAATGTGATGAAAATTATATTATACGTATAATTATAATATCTTAATTGGAAAATTAAATTTTTTTTTTTTAATTTTTTAATATAAATAAGAGTAAGGTACAATGTACTCGTATCGTACGAGTATACATACATATGCTATACACATGAATAGGAATATATACGTATATTATGTACCTAAGCATATAGTCGATGTATATTTATTTCCTAAGGAAATGTCACGAATTATTGAAATATGAAAAAAAAAATAAATAACATCAATAAATTTTGAAATTAAAATTAAATTGGTATGAATTTATGGAATTTATAATAAATAATAAATGTCGGTATGAATATTATTTTATTAATTAATTTTTATTCTATGCAGTTATTTAAAAATATTTGTGGTAATCGTTGAGTTGAGAATTAAATAATATACGTTTTGACATTATCAGAAAAAAAGTTTTTAGTTTTTCATCCACTCCGTAGTATTTTTAATTGACGCTTCTTATTAATTAATAAATTTTTCAAGTATCTAATTGATTTAATTTTAAGTGAATTAATGTTCACTTGATTTTCAATTTGCTTGCTTAATTTATTTTACTAAATTCGTAGAGAAATGATGCGAGTACAGTAAATTTGATGAAATTATAATTGAGAATATTATTTATTTTTACTTATTTTCATCTAATAAAATCTAATAGAAAAAGAAGAATAAACAAAAAAAATTATGTTCTTGGGTAAACTAAGTACTAGTATACCTATCGCTCCCAATACTTCAGCCATACTGATTGAAAGACGATCAATCGATGTGCGATGTATGTATTTAAGAATAAATCGACAAAGAAAAATGAAAAAATCGACAGAGAAAAATAAAAATTCGGAATGCAAGCAATGAAAGTTGAAGAAAAACGAAAAAGATCGGAAAACGTAATCAATCACACCCAATGACATGTGCTAAAAGAACGATCAAAGCGAATAATGAGAAATAATAGAATGAAATAATACACAAAAAAAAATTGACCTACATTTTCGTGAGTATATGAATCAGGGCATTAAGGAGGATTTGAAAAATAGAAAATAAAATGACAGTCTTAGAGAAATATAGAAAACCAGTTAAACGTAACCACACCCACTGCCATCTTCTCTTCCGCTGTTTAGAATATCGATTAAAGCGAATAGTGAATAATAATAATAGAACGAAATAAAATACAAAAACATTTGACCTATATTTTCGTGATTATATGAATCAGGGCATTGAACTTGGGGTATAGGAAAGTTGAAAACATTTTTAAATACACAAAATCATGTAGATAGTGATCTTAATCAAGTAGGTAATATTTTAATTCGTTGTCCTTCACTCAATCTCTCTCTCTCCCTCTTTTTTCAGTTTTCTAAATTGCAAAAAATGAGAATTATTTTTTTATTCCCACACATTTTTTTACATTTATTTCCTGCATTTTCTGAGTCGTTTTTGCTTTTATAAAATCCAATTCATTAATCATGAAAATTAATTTCTCAGATAGTTTTAATTAGACAAATTAATTACAACAGAAAAAACTACATCTATACAATATACATAAGTATGTATGTATGCACGGGCATTTACGCTTTATTCTTATGAATTAAATTATGTGGTTAACAAAATGTATTTATTTATTATCTTTTTTATATTTGAAAAGGGAAAAAAACGGTGATAGTTAATTTTGAAATAGATTCTCATAAATTTCCGGCTGTGTATTGTAACAAACAGCAAAAAAAATTTTATTGTATTACACAAACAACTTAAGGATATACATGTAGACATGTAGTCATCCATGCCTTTTTGTTGAAATTCCATTCAACGATAAAATTTTTCGTGTTAATTTTATTCTGACGAAAGATTCGTGGCATTGCGGAGTTACTAATTACTAATGGCTTCAGTTTTTCCCCCATCGCACTACAGCAAAACAATACACTTAGTCTTTCCTATGCCATTTTTCCAGCTTTGCATTGTTCTCCTTTGATAACAAGGCTTTTTGTGGGAAGTTGTCGATAAAATAACCCAGTTTCATCGGCGTTGAACTGATTTTCTGGAAGATAGTCTTTTAGTATCTCTGGTAGGCGAGACTTCCAGTCAATGGCTGCTTGGTAATCAACATTGGCACTTTGTCCACATAGAGTCCTAAATTGAATATTGTGTCTAGTGTGGAAGGATTCCAACCAGCTATTGCTGGCGTGGAAATTATCAATTTTTAATGCTTTTGCAAGTTGTCTTGCTTGAGTTTGCAGCAATCAAATGATGACTGAATGTCTATTATAATAATCAAGTCAATGACTGCATGAATGTCTATTATAATAATTAATAAGGACAATAAAAAACACCAACACATCAAAATGGTCAATTTTCACAGGTGATTTTCTTCTAGAGTGTGGTGTAAAAAGTGGTCAACATTCAAGATAGACAGGTGGTCAATATACAAAGGAATTTTAAAAAAAAATTTTAATATTTGTCTATAGATGGCACAAAAGTGGTCAACTTATACGAGTGGTCGACTTACAAGGGTGGTCAACTTCACAGGTTATACTGTACTTATTTTCGGTTTTAGGAAAAAAAATCTTCTTCTGGAAAAATCGCAACAAAAAATAAGAGCAAAAGAAAAGGAAAAACTTTTGAAAAGGGAAAAGTATCTAATTACTTTTTTTCTTTTTTTGCATAATATACCTCTTATTTTTTTTTTTTTTTTTTTTTTGATTTACACACATGAAAAAATATTTAACGGAATTCTTATATCAGTAGAATAGTGAGAAAAATTCTATACATTTTCGTAATTATTGTATACAGGCAATAGTACGTAGCATTTATTTATGGTCGGATATATTTGGAAAGCAAAGTTTTTATAAGAAATACATGTGAATTCATAAAAAGTTAACGTATGCGTATGTAATTGTGTGTAAAAGGATACTAGAATATTTATTAAATCTATCATCGAATCATTTTAATTAAATGATTTACTAGTTTTTTGCTATTTTATATGATTGTTAAACTTCTGTGCTTTTTTATTTTATTTTCGTTCTTATTCAATTCATCTCACACATTTTAGGCACTAGAACAACTTTTTTAAAGGAAATTGATTACACAAACAAATTACTGAGATAAAATGATATCACGAAGTAAAATCAATAAATTGTACCAGTATTGTATCTATATAGCGATAACAGTACACGAATAGTTATAAGGATATGAAAGGAGTAAGGAGAAAGTTTTCTTTTCCTTTTCATTAATTGCAGTATGATTTTTGGCACATTTAATTGAAGTAAACTCGTATTCTCGTACTGTACAAAAATTCATTAAATTAAAAAGTTTTTTTTTTCAAATAGAAATTCAAGCAAAACATGAAAAGAAAACAAGCAAAATACACACAGAAGACCAGTAATAAGTATATTTTTGTTTGGAAACACACAAAAAATCAAAGTTCAATTTATGAGTTTTTTTTTCAGTACACAAATACGAAATGGTACAAGTAGTAATGTATGCGTAAGTAGTATAAAGTTTGTATGTATTTGATACATAAATAAGAAGAAATTATGTGTATTATGTGTATGATTATGTGTTAAGGAAGTTTGTTTAAGTTTTTTCTCATGTATATTTTGCTGTTTTTAATTAAAACAAAAACACGAGTAAATATAGAAAAAAATTTAGAATAAATATAAAACATATTGCAAAATAAATCGACTTTATAATGTACTTCTAACTTTCTCTTAAATAGGAAATTTTTCGTTTGAAATTTTTGTACTTTTAGTTTACTTATAGAAAACCAAAAAAGACTTATGGAAAAAGTTGAGAAATTCTGATGTACACTTATGTAGCATTATATTTAAAATGCTCTTTTCAAAAATTGTAAAACCAACTAACATTATGTTGAAATTAAATTTAAAATTGAATTAAAAATATTTTCAATTTTGTATAAGAATATTTATAAATTCATTTTCGAAGTGTTAATATTTTAATTTGAACTGCGAAACAAAGAGAGAGAGACAAATTCAGTAATTAAATGATAGAGTTCGGACTTATTTACTAGACGTCTTAAGTTGGGACTTGGTAGTTGTGTTACTTGCGGTAGGTAATTAGAAACTAGATTCATGAAAGCATTTGAAAACACTTTATTCCCAATAAACTGATACCTGATACCTCTGATGATACCTGATATTGAATCAATTGAAGGCTGAGTAATGTTTGGAGTAATGAAAGTTGGAAACATGTACACAATGAAAATTATTTTTCTTGAATATATACTTTCACTTGTCATTATATAGGAATCAAATCCAGGACTAGTTCTCTATCCACCAGTCACAAACCAACAAAATTTTAAAAATAATAATAAGAAAAATTGAAAGAATATAAAATACAAAAGTGAAAGTTTACAGGACTATAATCAATAAACAAATAAATAAAATGAAATTTTCAATTTTAATTTAATTTCATTTCTTCCTAACAATATCCCACATAAATCCACTTCAATACTACTTAACATAAATATACGACACTGTTTTGACAATACAAAAACGACACAACAATAAGAATGTTGTGTACAAAAGAATTTTATAAATTTGTTTTAAGCACAGTACATACACCATCAATAAATTTTCATTTATATAATATTTATGTATGAGTATACATATCACATTATGTATGTATGCCATATATTGTGTATATTAATTTGTATTTTTATTGTTGTTATCGAACGATAGCATTGAGTAAATATAATTCTTGAGAGACAATTCATGTGAAAATATGATATAATTTTATTTTTATTTTTTATTTTTATATTTGATTAAAATGCGAACAAATGAGTCAGAGTTTTATTTTTATGTATGCGAGCACAATACAGAAGTATTATAAAGCAGGATATTGATAGTGCATACAAAATAAAACCGATAAAGAAAATCGAATGTTAAAAATCGACGGCAATATTTTATTTTTATAAGAAAACTTTGTAGTTATATAGTATTAAACGAGCTATTTATGTTTTTTGAAAGTGATATAAGTTAAAATTTATATTATAAATGTAGATATTTGAGGGTTTGTATTTGAATGGCCATTAACAACGTCCCGTTATATTGATGAAATGATGAAAATTTTTAAGGACATTTTTTTATGAACTGATTATAATTAATTAGCTTTTAGTCGACTTACATCCAAATTTTTTTTTTTTATAAAATTATTATTTATGTCTACTATTTACATGCGGTTGATTATTTAAATGTGAATAAAAATAATGTGTATTGTATCTAGGACAATGAATTTATACTATACGCATACACTTGCTATGTATACATCTATGAATTTAATATGGTTATTTGATATGATGTAATGCTACTCTACTAATGCTACTCATGTACTCTGCACTCATATTATGCTTTCAGAATATTTATATAGTACATGGTACATCCTTTAATATTTAATAAATTTTTTGATATAAATTTTGAATGATAGAATTTATGATTGTGAATAAACAATAAAAATATGTACATATATAAAATAAAGTATTATTTATCTACGCTAAATAAATACTCATCGTTTATGTATCACACGAAAATATGAAACTAACTTTTACTGCTCGTATATTTCACATAAGAATTTTATATTTCTAATGGTATTGTTACTGTGTTACATATTAAATGCTATCTTTTAGATTGATGTAGATTTTTTTTATATATTTTGTATTTTGTTTGTCTCTTGCCTGATCTCTATTTATCTGTATAATTTATCGCAAAAACAAAAGTCAATAACCGACCAAATTTATGTACATAATTATATAAAACAAATAACAACAATAGTACAAAATAAATAAAAAAAAAAAACAATTTTGTGAAATGAACGACCAATCACGCAAATCACAATTTATTGTGTTTTTTTTGTTTTTATTTTGTACTGTCTACACGTCCTGTACATTTGTGTACGTGTGATTACGATTTTACACATCACATTATACATTATTCTATACGATTACTACATACATGTATATAGAGAAGTATAGTGCAAATAAAATAGACAAAAATGAAAAAAAAAAACCTTAAGAACAGTTGAACATTTAGAGAACACGTGTTCTATTAGAGAAAAAATATTGACAAATTTTTCATTCAACCGGAAAATTATCTGTGTTTTCATAATATCAAAAAAAAAAAATAAATGAAATAAAAGCAAACAAATAACGACAAACAAAAATAAATATGAAAAAAACGAGGATAATAAAAGGAAAGTGATAGATAGCACAGACATATATTATCCGTATAATTACAAAACTTTATATAAGATACCATAGATACATAAAATATGTTTAGATTCATGACATTTTATTGAGAGATAAAAGCCTAAATAGCAAAAAAAAATTTGGACTAAATGGTGGTGACCACAAATGAAAATATGACAATGACAATGAAAAACCGATAAAAAACAACATTTAAAATGAAATCCATTACATAAATAGATATTGTATAGAAAAATAATACTACAGTAAAATATATAAGGAATGAGAAAATGAAAGAAAAATACTTTTATTGTATATATAGTATTTTTCTATAGTATAAAATCCTTATTGTTGATTAAATTTGAATTTTATGTATTTTCAGATTCAAGTGTATGTGAAAGAAATCACACATTCATAATGAATCCAATGATTATTTATGATGTCTTATTTATTTGTGTACAACACTTGAATACTTCATATGTGTATATATGGATCATTCACTAATTAAAATATTTTTCTATCATTATCCTTTTTTATATACATGAAATAAGTCTGTATATTCGTAATATACTGCTGTATTTTTATAGGTAAATGAAAAATTTAATTAGTATATATTTCAAGGACTTTGAATTTTTCTTTTCATCCCTTTTTTTTCAAAATTAACAAACAAAAAATTTTTTGAACAATATGCATAAAATACAGGTATAATTAAAATGATACTCTGATATCTACAGATGATATATGAAAAGTTATATTTATAAAGTACATACGTATACGGTATACATTAATAATATTCAAGGATTACAAAATACTTGACTTTTAATCAAACACAACTAAAAAATAAGAATAGAAAAAATGAAAAATACCATTCACAATGCTGTAATATATGTGAAGTATGTGTATGTAAATAGTGAAGAGATAATTAATAAACTTTCGAAATGTAAAAAAAAAACAAAAAAGAAATTTCAAAAACTTCAATTATTGGTGTTTGGTGTTGAGAAAGTAAAGGCTTTTGATCCAATATGAAAACTTTTACAAACATTCACTAATACGAACATAATAATTAATATACTTGGTGCATATATTCCGTGTACACAAAAACAAAAAAGAAAATATTTTCTCTCACATTTAGTGAAATTGAAACATGATACAGATAGTGTACACACAGTAAATTTGTTTGCAGTCATGTAGTTAAATATTTTATCTACATTTTTACTGTTACAGTCTTTACAACAAAGACGTGCAAAAAAATTTGAAAAAAACTGAAAAAAAAAAATTATGACTCCATTACAGATCGTACAAATTCCACCAATTTATACAATTACATGACATCTTTTAGTACAATTATCAGCTAGTTACCTGGCATATTTTAGAGATGGTTGATAATTTAGCTTTAATTACCGTAGCTGAGAATAATAAATGTGTTTGTACTGGAGTTAGAAACTCACTCTTTCCTATCATTTGTAATATTGCATTTATATTTTTCCTTTTCAGCTCTTTCCTCACAAAGGTTCAAACTGAAAGCATTTTTAATTCACTCGGTTTGGACCTCTTTTGTTTTCATTTTGAAATCATGTCATATCATCCTCGACACTTTGGGTCATTATTTTCTTGATCTATATTCATTCCTATTGTCTCAATCGCATAGTATCTTGTAACTTCAATGATATGTAGGACTTATGGACAGATATAATGAGGTTGCACGATTTTATTGTAAGGACTGTATGTGTACGCTTATATTGATGTTCTTGTAAAAAGTATTTAAAAGTAGTATTAAATCTTATACTTGTATTGTGTGCACAAATACATACATACATATGCATATAAAATGTACCTAAAATTACATATTGCGTATACACACATATATATACGATTTATGAACCACCTATAACAACGTATATACCTTTTTATATAATTATATCATGGTTATAATCTTCATAAATGTACATATACATTATGTATATCACATACGTATAGACTATAGACTATGTGAGTACATTTTGTTAAAAAAGTTTAACTTATATCCGAGTATAGTAATATGGAGAACAAACACTAAAATCTATCTGTGTAAGAATTTCACTCATTATGCATGAATTGCTTTATAAATACACAGGAGTGTACTTTTATGTACGCATACACACACATTTACAATATGCATATCATTGTAGAGAAAATAATTCTGTAAAATTTTTAATTATATCACCAGCACAATATCGTGTATAATTAGATAGTCACGATATTCATATATTGCAAATGAACACATATATACAATGGAAGTTGTGTTTACTATATGTGCATAGTAAATAAAAGTGAATAATGCAAATAGTAAAACGTGTGAAGAAAAGTTTTTAAAAGAAAAATGTAAATTCGACACCAAATAAATATTATGTTCGTAATTGTATGTATACATTTGCGTGTATGATATAATTTAATTAAAAATTTTTGAAGCATCGCATCAGTAGTAGTAGCAGTTGTTGTAGCGGCAGTAATTTATTTTTGTCTATAAAAATGCCATCCATCTACTCCTTAAAAAACTTATATGCGAGTACTCATAATATATGTATGTATGTAAGTGTTTGCCAGGATGTACTTATATAATGTAAATGTGAAGTTTTATATGAAAATTTCAACTCATAATAAATTTTAGTACGGAAATCTTGAAAATTATTTTTACTTCATTTTGTTGTAATTGTATGAGAAATTTGATAATTTATCTAATTTATATTATTGTACACGGTATAAGTTTGGAAAATTAATAATAATGATAAAATTATTTATAAAATAATGAAAGATTCTTTTCATAGTTTTCATTTATAACAATTCTAAATTTTTTTTTCATTCTGAATTTTGTTTGTTTGTAATTTCCATGGAAAAGTTTATAGAAATTTACAAACAATTTAGAGAAACACAAAAAAATTATACACAAACTTTTATACACTTATACACTTATACACTTTTATACACAAAATTAAAATGAAACGGTTGATAATGCTTGAAAATCATGATTCCCGCAACATCATCGATTGTCGACAAAAAAAAATTTGTTCTGCAAATTTCCATGGTCTGAAAAGAAATACACAATTCTGTTGCCAAACTAATTTGTCACAACTGTCATTTAGATACTTAATTTAAATTTAAACTTTCAAACACGCTAAAATAATAGCAGGACAAGATGACAACATAACAGATGAAAAAATTGAAAATCTGTTGATATTACTGCAGTATGAAGCAAATTTATTCGATATAAAAATATTTTCGACAAAAAATGTGAAGTTAAAAGTTACCTATATGTGTGTATGTTGACATTTTTTTGGCATCATTTGTATTAATTTAAACTTGAATTCAATCATGTAAATATACATTTTATACGCCCTCATCATAAAGGACTGAACAAATTGAATCACTTATTGTAGAAATGGTATCATCATAATTTTTATTATACAAATTAATTTACATAAAGTGATAAAACAAAAGGAACAAAAAAAAAGAATAAGAAAGTAGAACAACAAGAACCGATAAGGAATAAGGATATGTACATATAAGCACATATATAGAAAATAAACTGCATTTGTATTTTAATGTCACATTTATCTCACATTTATCTTTCATCATTAGCTATATGCAAAGGATATAACATTTTTTTTCTTTCTTTTATATTTTGTTTGTTCTTTTTGTCATTTTTGTTCTTGAAAATAATATCTGCAATTTGCTTATGTACGAGCATTACATAGTATATTTTATTCTGTATAAAATACATATATAAAAATGATATCGCATTTTTGCACAAAATATTCACTATATATCTATACTACTATATACTCTTAAAATGTTCTTTGCATAAATTTTTGTTACAAAGAAATACAATATTTATCTCAATCCATGTACATTGTCTGTCTGTATAGACCCACACTTTACTCTACTTATATATATTTTTTCACATCCTAGTAAAAGTAAAAATTATTATTAAAAAAATTTTTCATTTTTATTATTACATTCTTTTCATATTATTTTGCCTTCTCTCACTTTTATTTTCTTTATTTTTTTTTTAGTTTTTACATTTATTCATATTTTGCTTCTCTTGTCTTCACGTTTTTCCTTTTTTGCTTTTTAAAAAGTGACGCAAAAAAGTTATATTTTTAATAATTTTCTTCTTATTTTGTACGTATAATATATATATATAAATTCATGGACAAAACTAAAAAAAAAATTTAATTGTTAAAAGCTAAGTAAGCCAAAACGATTCCATTCATACCAAGCCTACAGAAGATAGAAGCTTAATGCTGAATTATAAACGTTGGTGATAGTATCTGCATACATGTATGAATTTGTGTGCATTTGAAGAATGAAAACTTTAAATTTAAAAATGAAAAAACACTGAACAAGGAAGGAAGTGAAAGAAAAGGACAATGTTTATATTTCTCTTGAAATTTTTATTTTTTTTGTTTGTCTTGAAATTTTTCAAATAAAAAAAAAAAAGATGGATTTGGAATTTCAACTTGGAATTCTGTTACACGACTGTTGCATTAAAGTTCTCATTTTTTATTGTAAAAATATTTAATTTTTACTTTTTGTTTTCGATTTTTCAAAAGAATGTTTGTAGTTAAAAAGGATTTTATCATGTTGAATGCATTAAAAAAATTTAACTTTTCAATATTTTGTATTGAATTAAATTCCATACACATAGTTTTGTTCATATACTTATTACTTTGGTGTGTACCGAAAGAAAGAAAATTAAAAAGAAATTTTCACAATAATTTTAATGTTGCTCTACTTACATTTTTATGTATAAGCACGTACCTTAACTTTATGTACTATCTACAGTTGGATGTTAGATTAAAAGAGAATTTTTTATCAAACTTTTTTACCTGTTTGATGTAGTATTATATACTCATGTACATGAATTTTTAGTTAAACTTAAAGAAAAAAGGTATAAAACTTTAACTTCATTTTTGGTTATAAAATTGTACAATTTCATTTTTCATATATGCAGTAGTTCGAAAATGTATGTGTGTATACTTGTGTTTATGTATATGAATTTGTGCTGAGCCTGAGATACAGTATGTGTTGTTAAGTTCGTAACACAACATGAAACTAAGTTATTGTCTTTTATAAAATAACAACTTTGTATATATTTTATTGTTGTGTTCCAGTATTCATATGCATATTATTTATCATGGATAAAATTTACAGGACTCAAGAGGATTATTTTACTATAGGTAGGTACTACTACTAGTACTACGTATGTTTCTATCTATGCCATATAATTTTAGTTTTCTACATAATATACAAATTTATATCCTCACATATTCTGTTACTTTTCTTTTTCTTTTTTTAAATTTTTTTTTTTCAAAATATTTAGACAAATGATTATCATTTGTATGCACATTACATTAACAAATTATGTAAAGTAAAGTATGAGCATGGACTAGATATGGTACGAGCATAGAATAGGTATTATTCTATGGAGTTATCTTTTTTAAAGTGTAACATGAAACATATTTGTATGGTGTACCAGTAGATTATATGAACAAAGTTCTCATAATGGGCATAGTAGGTACGAAAATTATATGAATTAAATGAATGCACTTGCAGAAAGAAATTAAAATTTTGACATTTAAATTTAATACAATACATTCTCATATTGACTTTAACAACTATAATATAATCATCACATATGCACACAATCGTATGTGATAAGGACTAAGTATGTATGATAGCATCATACATACAAGAAAATAAATATTATTTTTAAATTCTATATGTAATATACGACATTCTCATATTAAATTCTTTTGAAAATTATTTGTACACAAATAAAAATTTTCAGTTAAATTATTGTAACACAAAATATTCATACATCACAACCGTCATGTACTTGTGCTTATAAAATAAATTTACAGTTAAGTATAAGAAATTTTTTTCTAATTCAAATAAAACTTTAATATCAATTTTTTCTTCGAACAAGTATCCTGTATTCGAATTAATTTAATTCGAATTTTTTTTATTTATATTCCGAGAGAAAATTTTTAATTCAATCATTTAGTTTTTTAAAACCAAAAATTCACCAACAGAAAAATTTTATATAAATGGAAAATCTTGTACATTTATTCACCGATTTATTTTTTAAATTACTTAATTAAATAATTTTGGTTATATCGTGTAGTTATCAGAATGAATGCGTACCTATACTCTCTAATCCACATTAAAAATCGTCCATTAATTTTAAATAATATCCAAAATCGATTACTTAACATTTATTTTTTCATGTATAAAATACTTATACATGAATATACATACTCGTAAGTATTTTTTTTAAACATAAATGTATCAAGGATATTCACAAACAAAGTATTATGTACATAATATCTCTAAAGTCGAATTATTGAACCTAATTACATTCGTATTTCTATGTAACAAATATTTTTGATTAATTACCATCTAAATATTTCACAAAATATCAGAGCATAAATACACTATTACTTGTATAATCGTTAGAAAATTGATGTTTTACATTCTTGTTATATTCATTATATATGTATGTGTATGTATACCTCTACTAAGGTGCATAAGGTGCTCTAGATTACATACATCCAAAACCAATCTAAATTATTTATTGTTTCCAGTCTACTAAATAATGTTTTATATCAGTTCGATATTTGATAGTTAGAAAATAAACTACAAAAAGGAATAAGGATGTAAAATGAAAAAACTTATTTTGAAATATGTATATCCATGGCATTCATTATACATTACATATTTATCCAGAGTACGTGTATTATACGTTTTCTAGTTTGTATTGATTCATTCTACAATCTACCTTCTATGTACATATCTTCATTCTAATTTATGTACATAATGCCTATATGTGTGTGTATGATAAATTGAACATTTCCCATTCAATGTTCAATAAGAAAAATACCAAACTTTATACATATGTACATGTACATCGAATTAAAAGGAAGAAAAAAAAAGTACTTTTTTCTAAAAAATCAATACTCTCTATGAATTGGAATACTCGTATCGTAATTACCGTCCAAAAAATTTATATACATACATTTCATCCCAGAATCAATTAGTGAATCAATTTCTTATTTTTCCTACTAGACTAGTAAAGAATGAATACATTTACACAGTATAATACGGAATAAATTGAAAGATTGAATGTTGTATGAAAATATCATTATTAAGGATACATTTTTACAGATGAATATTTTTTTGAGTTTAGACAATTGAAATTTTATTTCTTGCATATCCATACATTATACAGTACTTGTATCGATGTAGTTTGTACATAGAATAAAATAATTATCGTATATACATAAATTCAAAAACAAGAAGAAGAAGAAAAATTAAAATTAAATAATTTGCATAAATAAATTATCTTGAAAATGTCTTCATTTTGTTTATTGTATTTTATTTATTTCAATTTCATTTAGAAGCATAAATTCATTACTGTATACACTGTAGTGTTTTTGTTATCTAAATAAGTTGAAAACAGTGAAAAAAAAAAAAAACTGTGAAGAAAAATTTGTTGAGAAAATTTTTTATTTTGAAATTAAATTAATTTGATTCATTGTAAAATGAATGCATAATAAGCATAAGATAGACGACACAAATGAATGATAATATATTCTTCCAGTCTTCAATGAAAATTTCCAATTAATCATCTTCATTCGTCGCCAGAGATGGGAACTAGTTACCAACATGTTGGCCAACTGTGTTGGTAAATGAGTTGGCCAACATGTCGGGGATACCTGATACAACATAATTGCCAACATTCCTTTCAACGTAACAAAGTGAATTTTCTTCAGTATTCATCGACTCCTACGTTAATATTGATTTCATATAATATACCAAAGTAACAATAGCAGCGAATTTCCTTTAATAAAACGAAAAAAAAATAATGAAAAAACACAAAAATATATGTAAATTTTTTTACATACATATGTAAATTTTTATTTTAATTATAAATATTGAATAATTAATATTCATCAGTTTTATTAGTATCTGATACTTTAAGTGAATAATAAATATGAATTAATGTTTTCGATCTTTCAAAATCTAATATATTTCTTATATTCGAGTGAATATAAGACCAGTTCGAAAAAATGCGTTCAAGTTGTGCATATGATGCAGGAATTTTACAAAGTTTTATGGCTAATTCTGCAAGATTTGGATGTTGTATTACAGCCGACACGTCTTTATTATTTAATGTTTGAAAAATACTTATACATTTGTAGTATTTTTGCAAATCTTCCAGACCAGATCCTTCTAAGTTTTCTAGAAGAAAATTTTCGACCTTATCAGTTTGATCTTCTGATAAACGTCTTCCACGAAATTTAGGATGAAGCTTATTTGCAACCAATGCATATTCATTCAAAGCCATTTTTAGTCTATTATTTAAGATTTCAGTTTTCATTCCTTCTTTTTGTAATTTCATTTTCAATGTTAACCATTCTTCTGCAGCTTCAGGTAGAGAAAATATTGGATTCTGACATTTATTTATCAGTGTGCAGATCGGATTAAGAATTTCAATTTGTTTCTTTACTCCTTCTATGAATTCGTCATCAAATATTTTTTTTTTGTTTTCTGATTTAATATTTACACCAGTTTCAGCACTGTTAGCAGTTATACGTCTCATAAAAGTCAAGTTTTTTATAAAATTTTCGAATGAATCTCGATTTGTACACCACCGTGTTTCTACAGGTAAAATTATTCTGCAACCTCCCAAATTAAGTAATATTTTTCTACTTTTGTTTGCTTAAAATCTTTCAAAATGGTTGTCACTTTGTCGGCTATACTTTTATCCGCAATATCTTTGGCTAACAAATTACCAGTGTGGCTATTGCAAGTCGAATACCAAGTATCTATCAGTGATCCCATTTTGATCATATTTTTGGCATTGTCAGAAACAACACAATAAATACGAGTGTTGTATTTTTCTTTTGCAATTTGTTTGCATTGATTTACTACTTTTGCTAATTCTTGTCCTGTTTCAGAAAGACTTGAAAAATCAAAAGCTTCTAAAAATGTTTTTTGACCATCACTGGTATGAAGCATACATACAACATTTTTCGTGTTTGCTGCTGAGTTTTTCCACCCATCGATTAAGAGAACTGAATCTTTATAAAAAGAAGTATTGTGTTCAGTCATATTGCTATAAGTTAAATCGAGCAGTGTAGATGACAATGTTTTTCTACAAGGAACCTTGAATGCTGGCCGAAGTTTCCTCAATAATGTTCGAAAATAATCTGATTCGATGACAGCAAACGGTATGTTGCAGCCGAAGAAAAATTGTGAAACTAAAGAATCTATCTCCTCTTTTTCAGTAGAAGTAACGGAATCCAGAAAAGGTTTTATTTTTAATTTCACATTCGATAGGCTATTTTCTATGTTTTTATTTTCACCAATTTTAACTTTTTTCTTTGCGGTATCTGGGCTTCGAATTGGATTTTTATTTTTTACAACTGTGTTTTTTTCCTCAGCGTTAGTAGTTGTAGTTGTAGACAAACTAGAAGATGATGACAACGACGGTAGATGATTTCGAAGATCTGATGATAGGGATGTTGTTGCTGCTAATGGAATGTTGGATAATGACGACGAGCACAAAAAAGAAGAATTTCGGGATGTTGATGGTTCTAGTTGTTGACTGTGTAGATTATTAGATAGATTTTCCACGGAATCAGTATGAGAAGTTAAATTTTTCTGAAAAATACCATGATACATCCAAAATCATATCAAAAATCAATTTGATTTCATACTCACAGCTCCAATTTTATCACTTTTACCAAGAGCAAGCATTAATAATTCTTCAGTCTCATAAAGTTCAGCAGAATTGATTTCATTTTCAATACTCTCATCGTCTTCGATACTATTACTATTACTAGTACTAATTTTTTCTTGTTCACTTTTACTGTTATTACTTTTGATTTTGATTTGTTGTCGGAAGCAGTAGTTAACTTGTCACAAATTTTACTAAAAAAATGTTATTTAATTTTTTTTAATTGAATTTATTTTTAATATATACATAGTAAAAAACAAAATAAATAAACTATATATGTATGTATGTTTTTCTAAATTTATTTACCTGTGGTTTTTAAGTCGAGATTTTGTTGTGTTTTTAATACTGCACTGCATTTCTTGCACAATGCAGCTATTCTCTTTCGCCCGCTATAGTTTATTGATACCTTTTCAAATTGTCCTTCTTCCCAAAATGAATGAAATTTTCTACCACTCGCACCCCACATTTCAACTTTTATAAAAATTTTTTGTAATTAAATTAATTAATTAAAATTAATTAAAAGCACTAATGAAGCCAAATCAACGAAAACGAAATTAAGAAAAAGAAAAGTGAAAATGACAATGACTAGTGAAAATGACGACAAGACAAGACAATATTACCACCAGCATGCAGTTGCCAACCTTCACCAACATGTGATTGTCAACCTCATATAAATTCACCAACATGTTGGTAAATGTTGGTAGGCGTTACCAACATCAATTTTCCCAACACTGTTCGTCGCTGAATGAAGTTCTTGAAATTCCGTTTGAACTTAGTTCACTGAAAGTTGAAATAATGAAGAAAAATGATAAAGATCATTTGAATTTAATTTGAGATGACAGATGACAAATGAATAATCATTCGCAACGAATTATCATTTATTAGCTTTCGTCTGTCTAGCATATAAGTACATTCTCAAATTATGATAATCGTTCTAATAATATTAATAATAAAAATAATAACAACATACATATGTATCTACCTGGAGGAGTAGATGAATGGATCTAATCTATGATTGTTGTAGAGATAATAATGGATGTATTTTTTTTTTTTCACATTTTTAAAATCAAATTATTACAACGTATATATTTGTTCTTAAGGACATATTACAACACATTATGTGTATAAAAATTTACATAAATTATATAATACTAAAATAAAAATTCCAATAAATTTATTACATAATTTTTTTCACATTTTACAATCATGTATTTTTTGTACCCTTATGCTTGTATCTAAACTCTAAAGTAACAAGGATTATTGCACTTTTTATCATTGAAGAAAAGGAAAAATAAATGAGTTTTTGAACGACGTACTTACATAACAAATATGTATGTTGATAATGTGTGTTAGGGTAATAGTTTTTGTGTGATTGCGGGTTATAACAATTTTTTGCTTAACTGTATACAGTACTATCATCACAATAATGTACGAGTATCTATATTTCTATATAAATATATAAGTATATATAAAAATGAAAAAAAAAAATTAACATAATTTTATAATTTCTAATCATTGTTATTAGATATATTTATGGTGCTACTTGAAAGATTCATTATTTGATAAGAAAAAAAATTCGAAAAAAAAAAATATATTACATATTCCCTTTATAGTATTGTACTCGTGAATTTATGTTGATATTTATTATATTATTGTTATACTGTTTTCATTTTATAACATTTTTATAGTTATGATTATATCACATATAAAACGCATGCATATATACAGATACACAATTATTGCTTCTGTAAATAGAGTGTACTTGTGAAGTATTGAGAAAATGCCATTATTATCATTCACACCGCAACTATATCATCGCATCATCATTACGTTATAGTAGGTTAAATTGTTGCTGGTAAAATATTTTTTTAAGGATATAAAATGTATACGTGAGGATTTGATGTTTATTCTGTTTCTTATTCATCTATATAGCATGTATAATGTATAGATAGGTTCTACTTGTACATTTCAGTATATCCGAGGATATGAATCGCATTATTATAAATAAAATACTGGCTTCTACTTTATTCGTTCCAAGTGAAAATATAGAAAATGTTTGTACAGCAAAATATAAAATATTTTCCATAGAGATACATCTTTTGGCAACAAATATGTTCTAGTAAATGATATGAAGAAAATAATTTTGATGGAGCCTCTATTTGTGGCTACGAATGTAAACTAAAAAATAACAGGCAAGCAGCATTTCTTTATATTTTTCTAATTTTTCGTACAATATTTTGATTGAAATCATTTCAAAGTTTTGATTTATATAGAACAATATTTATAGTATAATTTGCCGTATTTCCGATTCCTTTGCAAAAAAAAAATAAAAATATTTTATGACAATGCAAAGTTTTTTGGATAAATTTTTGAGTCATCATCATACACATAGGTATGTATTTGGCCGCAATCATCTTTCATATTTATAGTCATCATCATCATCATCATCTTCATGATTTTATATAGTCATTGACTTATATTTCTTTTTTTATACATACTTTTATTTTTTTTACTTTTTACATATTTTTTATTTTTAGGTTGTAGTTTCTTTTTTATGTTTGTTATACGGTTCTCTAATATGAAATAAAACATTTATGTGATTGTGTAACATGTGCCAGAAAAATTTGAACAAATCAAAAAAAAAAAAAAAAGAAGAAAGAAACTTTCATACTTTATATGACTCTATATATTTTTATATTTATTGCACGTGAATATTTTATAGTTTTGATATAATTTTTTGGTAAATATAAATAAATATTTAATGTATACATGCGTGTATATGTACGTATATAATTTTAGTTAAATTGGTTTTGTAATTTTATTATCAACTCTCATATGTATTTTTGTGATTTTGTGGATCTAAAATATGTATGCGTATATAGTGGGACGAATGTGTAGTAAAAATGTCTAAAGAATGACAATACGATCTCTACTGAAAAATAAAAAAAAAAAATGAAAAATCAAATAAACTTTTTTAGATGACTTTGCACATATAAAATCTTACGGAAATATAGTGTAGTATAGGATTTGTTTTTATTGTACACCTCCACATATAATGTGTGTATATTTGTGATGAAAATGAGAATGCAAGAATTCCATTTAATCGAACATTTTTCTTCAAATCTAACGAGGCACGTCTTCACGAGGCACATGGGCGAACGTTACAATCCCTACAGTAAGAGTGTAAGAGGAAGAAATATTCTCAATTTCAATGAAGTTTTCAAATTTAAAAATTTACATTTGTTGTTGTTGAAATTGAAGTGTTTGTTGATGATTTTGAAATGGTTGTACATGGTTTTGAAATGGTCGTTTTTGAACTTGAAATGGTATAGGTATCAAAAAATATATGAAATCACATTACTTATCTACCGTACTACTCGATTGAAGGTAGTGTAACGTATAATGTCAAAAAATTTTCCAGAGAATTAAATTTACTTTTCATTTCTTTATTTTCCTTCAAGATATAAATAATTCATATACAAGAGAAAAATTAAGGGAAATGAACGAACATTTTTCCTTTTCTTTATTCATTCGAATCTGTACACAAACAACATTACATTCGCATGTACAAAATTTTCTCACATGTTTTTAGAGCAGAAACGCGCACAGTATCGAAAATAACGACATGAATAATGAAATGATTTAGAAAGAAATTTTTAAAATGTTTAGCACATAAACGTTTTAAATATCTGGAATGTAAAGAAAAGAAAAATATTTACAGATTTATTTATTTTCTGATTTTTTATTTCTTGTTCTGCTGTTCAAATGAAAATTATTATTATTCGCTTTTCAATATCTCTTTCTCCTTTTCCATATATGGTGCTTAGGTATACATTTGTTTTCTTACGTTAGTCACCATCTGATATTCTAAAATACATATCGCAGTGCCTGAGTACTTATGTCGGATAGGTATGTATACTACGTGGGATTTTATCGCATTGTTGGTGAAAATAGGTGAAAATGTGAAATATATTCGAAAGGAACTTTGTTGATTTTTATATATATTTTTTTCAATTTTATGATGTGATAGCAAATACAACACGTGAATATTTTATAGAAGAAGAATTACATTAAAAAAAGAGAAATGTTTCGCACGTATATCTATAATACAAAATATAATATTTTATTCATGTATCATGTGCCGCTTTATTTCATGTGTGTGAAAAAGGATTCGATTTAAAAAAAGAAAAAATCTAAAAAAATATATATATAGATCGCAATGAGATATGAAATTGCGCCATGTTCTTGTACATATTCGTATTATCGTATGTTCATATGCATATAGCAATGATATTGATGGTAAAGGTTTTATTCGATCAAAATAAATTGAAATCAAAAGGACTCTCATGGCCGTATATATGCAGTTTTTCAATTTTTAATTTTTGAAAATTCTCTTTTCTTCTTGTGAATCCCTATGATGAGGCTTTTTTTGGAGCATCAATAAAAACGGAAAAGTATTTATGAAGTCACTTAGTAGAGCAATATGGCAATATTTTAGTTCTACACTAGAGATGAAAAAATAATAAAAAAAAAAAAAATCGTTGCTAAATTATTATCTTTAGTTATCCAATGGCTAGAAATCTCATATTATGTGTATATTGAATTTTATTCAATGCAACAACCACTCGTATTCGAATATGGTTCATGATGAATGAACGAACAAATACAAAAACAAAAAAAAATTTCTAATAATAAAAAAATAAATTCCTTGATATTGACTGAATTTCAATAGATGATTTTATCCTTTTTGAGTTTGACCTGTTTTTTAATTTGATCTTTTGGTTTTGATATATATTTTTTTGTCTTCAATCTACTATACTAAATTCGGACATTTTAAATTATAGCTGGTGGAAGAGTTGGAAAAAAACAAAATAAAAACAAAAAGAGGATAAATAGAGCATTATTTCAAAATTATGACATGTGGATAAATAGACACGAATATATGTACATATGTATATTAAAATTATAAAAAAGCAATGAATTGTTCATAGATGTTTTGTAGTGGTTCATTGTTTTGCATCTAAATTCAAAATGAACACAAAAAACAAAAATCATTGATTGAAATTGGTCACTAATATACACACTCGTACATCATCCACCGTATTAATGAATTTTATATGCATGCATGCTCATGCATTTACTCGTATTGTGTACATGTTCAAATAAAAATATTAAATGATACATACGGTTATATAGGCTTTCAGGAAAAACCGAACATAACAAAATATAATATTCGTAGAAAATTGAATATCCATCCAGTTTTAGACATACATATAAATAAGCATATACGTATTATGTGTACACTCGTATATACAAGTATGCATATTAGAGGATAAAATTTAATGACAATATCTCATAGTTGAAAACAGAAAAAAAGGATTAAATAGTATTTGAACATTTTCGACGAGGATAAAACTTTAATAAATTATGTTGTATAATATGCACTGGATGTGAGGTTACTGATCACGAATACCGATGATAAATTTAATGATGTCGCCAACATTATTTATGTATATGCACATATTTTGTACATAACTATAGAATGAAAGTAAATACCACTTCAGGATACACAGATAGAAAATCATGAAACCGTGAAATTATATTTGTGTTGTATAGGCATACACGAAATAAATTCTATATAATCCTATCAGATCAGATTTAATATAGTTTCTATCAAGCAACTGTTTACTTTTTGAATATTTATGAGAGTATAAGCATTTTGTGAGTATAAAATTCTTGACAATAAAATTAATGTTTGCCTTCAAAACAAAATCGAACTTGATTTGTGAAATTCTGCAAATTATAGAAAATTATTAATGAAATAAATGAAAATGTTAGTTAGGGCATATTCATATCCATAATGAACTGAATAATCTGAATATAAAAAATATTTTTCTTCAACAAATACCAAATACCAATAATATTATGCCATAATAAAATCAAAGCAGAGGATATCTAAAGATAAAAATAAGAATAAAATGTAAAAGGAGTATTTTTATGTCATAAAATGTATAATGGACATATTAACCTTTATTTTGCTTAAAGGTATATACACACGTACACTTTCACATATACACGCAAATAACTGTATTTAGCCACATATACATGTAAGTAGTTTACTATGTGTATATTTTTATAATGTGTATTTTTTATGATATTTCAGATATTATTATCACTATTATTATATTACTATTACTATAAAAATATAATATATCTCAATATGATCTTAAGTCCTTTTTTATACTTCATTTATATAAATATGTACTCGCGTGTATTAGATATTATTATTATTATTATTATTATAACATTAATAAAAATAGAAAAATAAAAATTCCTAAACTATAAAAAAAAAACTATATCACAACTACAACTTTTTAAATCTTTCCTTCCTTCTTATTTACATTTTATTCTCGTTTTTATATATTTTTGTGGAAAGAAATTTCCTTTTTTTTTTCGTTTGTTTCATAATAATAAAATGTTTCGTGATGATGATAATGATGATGATGATGATGATGATGATTATATAAGATGATATGATGAAGACGAGAGAAAATTATACACACACATATTATAGTGTGAATAATCGTAAACCTTATTTAGAACAGCGAAGTTTATTATATCTTTGTCATATGTACACGTAATATCATTATATTACTATTATGTATTATTATTATGTATTAATATTATACTCGTATACCGGTCATTATATTAGGATATAGAATTATAATATTTAATAAGGATACACGTTACTATATAATAATCGTATGTTATATACAGGAACTAGATATATTTAGAAACAATTTATCAAATAATTTTTACGTGTTAGTATGTCTGTCTGTATTTGTGTAATTTATTTTTATTTTTTGAGGTTAATAACTTTATAATAGATTTTTGAAAAAAAAAATTTGTTTTTAATATTCAATATAATTAACATAAAATGATTATAATTTTTAGTTATATATGATATTATATCAAAAAGGATAACAGATTTTTTTTTGTATAGTATTTTGCATTAATTAGATAAAATTATGCTATGAATTTTATAAAAAAAAAAATTGAACGTCTTATTGATCTTATTATCCTTATTTTTATTCATTTATTATGTATTTCGTTTTTGATCTTCTTCTTCAATAGCACTACTCGCTCTATGTGAGCTAGGGCAGGGCTTTCATTATAATGATTTCTAGACTTTTATTATCATTTTACTATCATTTGCGTACCCCCACAGTTTAACATATTCGTTGATCAAAAATTATAATTTACTTCAATAAAATGAATTATTTCGATTAAAAAAAAAAAATTTAATGTAAATGTTTATTTTTATCGTTGAAAATGTATCTATAATGTGCACACACACACACAAGTATACATCAGGACTCTATATAAAAAATCTAATTAAAAACCATATAACCATTTGCTTCCTCTTCGTCTATTTATGATTTCTGGTTGATTGGACTTTAATTATCACGAATGGACTGGTTTTTGACGTAGTCATTTTTTAAATAAAAAAAAAATGTTTGATTAAATCATTTTCTGTGAGTTTTTGAAATTCATTTAGTCTTCTACTAAATAAAAATTGTTAAATTAAAGTGCATTTCAATTTTTTACGCCAATTATATGGAAAATGCAGTTCAAATAATTTTATATTAATTAAAAATTTCTAGATTTTTTTTTTCATATTGTGAAAATTTGTTTTTTTTTTTCTAATTTTATTCCTGTGTGACAAAATATTTTTTGCAATTTGTCAATTTATGGTTCAAATATTCATTTTTTTCTATAAATGAAACAAACATTAAATAAACATTAAATATTGATGTATTGAAAGGATTCTAAAATTCGTCTGGGAGAGAGGTATGCATATACAAATAAGAAGTGTACACAAAATCTTATCAGACTTCGTACCACATCTCGAAAAAGTCCAAAAAAGCGTTGGCTCCAACGACATGCGAACCGTTAACTTAAACATTCACAACGCTGCAGATCTTGCGAGCTGGTGCTTAAGGTGTAGACAATCGGAACCTACTCTAGTGGAATAAATGCTAAGAAAAAGAAGATACAAAATTTTATATGAATGAAAGTAGTCGAGCAGTACTGTAAAGACGATAAATATATAATTATTGAAGGTATTCTTATGTCATATTTTTTATATCATTTATTGTCTTATAAATTTCATTTTGTATTTTGCTATGCTTTTTATATCTTTTGCGATATCTATTTTTTTTCTCTTCTTCAAATATATAGAAAAAATAGAAGTAAAAAATAAAGATTTCTATATATAGAACAAAAGAAAAATATCTATCAATTATTTAGGTAGTAAAAAAAATTACAGAAATCCACAATAAACATATACTTCTTTAAGGAATAAGAATGCGAAAAAAAAACTTGTAACTAGGGAATGGACTAGAAATTTAATAAGAACAAAAAAAAAATGTAAGAAAAAAGCACTTGTAAATCGAAACCATAAATGAAAATAAATAAATGAAATGAAATAAAATGAAAAAGAAGTGAAAATAATAAAACAATTGTTAATGGAGGAATCGATTTAATCGTCAATTTCATAAATAACTGTCTCTCTACTATTTATGTTAGTATTAGTAGCAATACTAGTCGTAGTAGATAATATAAAGTATTAAGTACAATAAAAGCAATTTCATGATTATTTTTTATATTTTTCATTTTATCTTATCCACTACTCTGTACAGCAGATACGATAGTAGTACAAGTATTTACGTAAATATTAAACGAAATATTTCAATGAAAAACACTTAAAAATTAATGTCCGCATGCAATAAAAAATTGAACACTTTTACATTCATATACGAGAAGGTATGATATGGTTGATAATTTTTATTGTAAATAGTAAATATAAAAATGGAGAGAAAAAATGTAGAATACAATAAAATATATAATCTTAAAGTCTTCGTCCTGATGCAGTCTTATAATGTACGCATGTAGCCATATACATAAGTAGGTTAGGCAATAGGACTTGACGGTATTTTTGCAGAATATATTTAAAAGAAAAGAAGAAGAGAAACTAATATTCGCGTATTTTTCTACATGTCTTTCTAATTATCCTCCTACATCTCAAATACTCGAGAATTGAATGACCATGTTTGTTTTAGATACAAATGAAAATATGTGTCAAAACATTTATCGGTTTTTCTTGTTTACACGGTTCTAGTTTTGAACTGAAATTCTTCTTCGTACATAGCTACTGTACGAAGTGTAGTACACTATTTAAACAAGAAAAAGAGAGCAGAAGAAACTTAGAAAGAGAAGTAGAAATATAAGTAGAAAGATACACGAATAGTAGTTCCTCTTCTTCTTTTCCTTTGTATATTCGGTACTATACTTTAGTAGCCGTGTACGAAGAAGAATTACGAATAAAAACAAGAAATTAAATAGAATAAAAGAATAAAGTATCAAGAATAAAATATCTCGATCACGAAGGAGTGCATTTGAATTTAAAGGTTTATTTTTAATCGCAGATAAAAATGGAAAAATAAATTTTATGAATATGTATTATATTATGTATAGGAAATGAAATGAATAAATTTAACTTGAAATCTGAAGATTTTAATTATAATTTGAAATTCATTAAATAAATTAATAAAAATTTAATTTTGAATTTTTTTCTAAAAAGTACTTAAATTCACATCAAACCTTCAACATTTATTTATTTTTTAATTTTCAAACTTTAAAAGGATCTTAATTTATTCATATTTAAATAATTCAAAGTCTCATGAAGAACATAACACAGTATTCCTTAAATTATAATTGAATTTTTCCTTTAATAAAACAAAAATTTATTTATTTTCGAAAAAAAACCGTAAATACGCTTGTTCATTTTTATCAATATATACTAAAGTCTGTGTGTTGTTTTGTAATTATGTACATAATAATTTACTTGTATATGAAATATTGAATATACATGTTTAATTTTAATGTAAATTTTTAATGAATGACAGAAAAATAAAAAAATGAAATTAACAAAATATCAATTATGTATTTTATTTTATCTAATAATTTTTGTTTTATTAATATGTTGAGGGTATTCACTTGAGCGCATTTAAATCGAATAAAACGTGTAAATACGTGTATTCTACTAGTTTTACTCGGTTTACGATCCTTTTTCTACGTTAAATGAATAATACCCTCGTTATATTTAGAGAATTTTTTTTATCATGACGTTGATAGACAGTTAAATATAAAAGATATAAAGTAAACAAAGTGAAAATATAATACATACTTACTTTAAATATATTTTAATATTTTTGTCTGGACATTGAGTGTTTAGTAATTCAAATAATAATTATTAAATTTTCATTATGTATTTTTCAATTTCAAATTTTATAAATAAATAATTTATATGAGGATGTATATTTATACGAGTGTATGTATGAATATATTAGATAAATGATAAGAGATCTGAATATACAAAAATTGTAACAAAATTAAATTTTAATAAACAAATAACAATGATGAGTTTTGAATAACAAATAACATAACAACACATATATAATTGAATTGAAAAATAATTATAATTTTTAATTTGGTTCAAGGATATACTTCTATGTATGTACAGAATAAAGGACAATAATCGACACAATTTGTGCAATGGTTTAAGCGATTGATAAGTGAGTTTGCATTTAAAAATAAGGGCTTCAGAGGTGTCGAAATTTGTTTTTTTTTTTTTTTTTTTTTTTTTTTAAATATACATATATACATACAATGTATATAGTATATATTAAGTTCACGCGGATACTCAGTCCATTATGGCACCGCCGATCAGTAATTTACGAGTATGTCAGATATATCATCCAGTTTATCATCAGTAATCAGTTACTGGTGTACATTGCTGATGGGAAAAATTAATAATCGACTTGGGCAAGAGTAGTGCGCTGGCTGGGGCTCGAACCGGTGATCTCAAGATCACAAGATCGACACTCAACCATCGAGCTATTCAAGCCCCTAGAGGTGTCGAAATAAAATCACTGCCATTTTGACAACATACGAATGCCATATTTGTTGATAGTGTGTGAATAGCTTTATGATTTTTTTTTTTTTTACAGAGAAGAATAAACTGAAAACCAACAGTGCATGTGCCTAACAAAAAATGAAAATGTTACGATGGGGTGGGCTGGTGGAATATCAAGGCAGAACTGAATTTAGAACGACTATATTCATGGAAGCTTTAAGGTAGCAAAAATTCATAAAAAGATTTTACAAAAACATATTTCACTGGTACGGACACTTTAAAAGAAGACATGAGAATCACATACTAAACAGACCGTTTGACATACCGACTAAAACGTAAATGTAGTAGAACGAAGGCAATATATGGCTGGCGAATATCAAAAACAATATGAGAGAATTATGGTTAGAGAACGCGACAACGCATGATAGGAAGATGTGGAGAAACAGTGCTAAATGAGCTGATCCCAAATAAGTAAATTAGAAAAAGTACCAGGAAGAAGAAGAAGAAAGAATAAACTAAATATATGTATGTATCCTGAAGCTGTTTCTTAATTTTTCCAACAAAAAACAAGGAAATGTAGATACATAAATGTATGAAAGTTTGATTCAAATCGATTTAAGGATAACAAAATTTCAATTTTAATTTTACATTTATCCTTATATTCATTTTTTCCTTTGAAAATATGTCTGCACTTTGTATTCGAATGTATTGAAATATGAGCATACATATAAATGCTGAATGCGATATCAAAATAAATTAAATTGTGTCTACAGATAAGCACAAGATACGGTGAATATATTAGAAGTAAATATCGTATGGATATTTTTTCGGATTTTTAATCTTGTATATGTAAAGAAAGCCGTTAACAACTCCATTAAATACAAGCATATTTTCTTCATAATTTATAATATTAATCTACGTACGTATTGTATGTTATGGTTCTTATCTTTTTGTCTAGATTTTCATTTTAATTCATTTTAAAATTTTAGATATATACAAGACTATATGGCCGTAATATATGTATAATGTATAGTACTTTAATCAAATAAAAATATCTTAAATGAAAATCTAAAAAAATATCTACTCGTAGATTTTGTAATATTATTAATAAATTTATTATGAAAATTATGATTGTTCTTCTTTCATATACTGTATATGCGTATCGTATTTTTATCTGATACATTTATACACCCATTATGCTCGTAAGGATATCGAATTGAATATAATATTTCATTTTTTATATTTATTTTTATTATGTAAAGAGTATTTAAACAAAGAAACTCAAGAAGAAAAATGAATGAACAATAGAAAAAATTGATAAAGTCAAATTTGAAATACGAGAATCTATAATAGAAATATACATATAAAAAAATTCGTAATTTCCTTTTCAATTCACAAAAAAATATTGAGGGAAAAAAATATTAAACAAAAAATAATATTCATTTATTTCGTAAAAAAAAAAAAAAAATTAAAACTCTACATAACATTTACCGATCCTAATATCAGATGTATGAAGAATTGAATAATCACAAGGATGTGTATGTGGTGTATATGTACGTATACGTAGTGCTTAAGAAAAAAAAATCATTTCTATTTTCAATTCAAAATCTAAACACTTCGAATAAAAATTGAATGAATCTACACACACCCGCAGACACACAGAGATACGTGTATTTACTATATAAAAATTTGAAAAATATATAAAATTTTTTTTTTTCGTTTTACACAATATCAACAAAAAAAGTTAATAATATCGAACAGAAAATATTGTCTACGAATACGAGTGTGTATATTATGTATAGAGAGAGAGTGAGATATAACCAAACTGAGGAAGTGAACATCATAATCAAAATATAAGAAAAAAGAATATAATTCTTCCTTTTTCTTTTTCATACATAATTCATAAGAGCTTTTAAGAGATTTTTCTGTAATATGAATGAATGAATGTGTTACAGATAAAGATTTGCGATATATATCATATATATAATATGTAACAAAAGCACACATCCAAACACACACTGAAACATACATACATATATATGTATATTTTATCTATACCATGTTTTGTTTTATTCGTATTCGTATTTGTATTTTAACATTATTTTTTCTTAAATATAATACTTTTATCTTGTATTATTTTTATCCTTTTTTCTACATTTTTAATAAGATAACAATTGTATTTACGTTAAGAAATACAATATTGTGTATTTTAGAATTTTTTTTCCATTTTCTTATCTCATAATCTTAAGTTTTATATATATTTTATTTTATTTTATTTTTTTGTATTTCTGTTACACTACATTACAGTACATACTACCATACTACCATATGTTTACTTATTGGTTATTTTTTGATTTTGACCATTTAAAAATGTCGAATATAACTACTCGTATACAAAATTCAATTTATTTTCAGATTTAAAAGTATTTAATTTTATTTTATAAAAAATTTGAACAAATATATCAATTCTAATATTATGTAATGTAAGTGATATGTGATGCAATGCAATATAGAAAATATATATCATGGATATGTCACAAAAAAAAAAGAAAAAAAATAAACTTCCTAATCTATAAGGAAATAAAAGTGTGTGTTTTACGAATACGTACATATACATACTATATGTATGTACATGGATTTTGTGAATTTTTATTAGATTTTTCGATTTTATGGATTTTCGTAATCGGATATTTTTATTGTTTTCAATAAGTTTGAACAAATAAATAGATCTAAGGATCTAACTGAGTTAAGAAAATGCTCAATGATGATCTATATTTTATTGAACAAATGTACATTTGCAAATATATACGTATCACAATTACTGTATATATGTATTGTGATTTTATTGGAATGGTCGTATGGTTAAAAGGAAACAGTGTTGATGAAATTCAATGAAAATTTTGTAAGTATAAGTTCTTTCGTTATATTTTAAATTTCACTGAAGTCATCTTTACTTTATTTTTATATCTTTGCAGTACAAGCAATATAATTCAGACTTTTAACTTGAATTATTACGAGACAAATTTAGTTGGAACTTTACTTTCTAATTGAAATCATTGAAAATCCAGGAAACTTATAGGAAAATCACAAAAAAGAAAAAATTAATTTCATTTAGAAAATTTTATTTTTATGTTTGCGTACGTTTTTTTTTTTTATTTTGTATTTAGATTTATTTTAATTTTGAATTTGAAATTTGAAAAATTGAAATGTTATTCCATTATTAGATTTTATTTAATGTGGAAACTGGAAATACAAAAAAGTAATATGTTGAAAATATTTCAGTTTCTATATTTATGTACTATGCTTAGTTAAATATTTGACTTTCGAAATTTTATAGAACTCTAATGTTTAGTATTGTACAATCAAAATTATAAAAGAAAACCAAACAAAAATCTTATTTGAAATTTACTTTTTCATAATTTTTTCTCATTTAAATAAAATTTCAAATTTTTTTTTTGTTTGTAAATATTTACTTTCTTTGATTGAAATTTTTTTTTATTTTGAAATGTTATATAAGACAATATGATGATGGTATTTCAAATATTCATATTAAAATTTGTTTTTACAAAATCCACAATCTGTATTATACAAGGAAACCATTAGTATTTTCATTTAAATATTCATCACCAACAAATTTCTCCGATAAATGATGTGGGAATGTTACGGTTTTTTAGTACATAATACCACACAAATATACTGTAGTATTTAAATATAAGAGAAATCATTATTGACAAAAATACAATGAAAATGACAAAATCAGAGAATAGAATAGGACAAAACCAAAAAACTATATTAATGCTAATATAGTCAACATTATTTAGAAAAGTTTTTCAGAGCATATAACAATGTCCGCAAACAAATATACATTTTTACATGTAATACATAATAATAAAGCAAATACAAAAGTAAATAAAAATCGAAAATAAAACAAAATAATATATAAAAGATGAAAAGCTAAAAGTTGTATGCGTAAAATACATAAAGTAATCATTTGAGTATATAAAATGGACGCCAAAAAGTCTTTAAAAACTCTGGCTGTAGTAATATTATCATATCAATGTCCTGTGTAATATATTCTATGAATTTCATTTACCCATTACATGTACATATATTCATTTATTTATTTTCGTTTGTATACGAATGTACTTTAACACATTACATTTATTTACACAAAATCTCTTCATTAAATTTGAAGAAAAATATTTAAATAAAATACACGCATACATACACATATATTTCATAAGCCTTTTCATTATTATATACCAAACAAATACACACATTATACACGTATTATGTACGTGTATGTATAGTTCTTTACATTTTTCTGTAGTTCAAATGTAAAGGAAGAATCATAAGTAAATCTGTACGAGTATGTCTACTAATATGTATACACATTAAAACTCTATATTGTAAATATACTATATCCATGTTATATAAGTGTAGAAAAGAAAATATTTTGTTTTCCACAAAAAACATAATAAGAATAGATCCCTAACAATAATGTAATGGTAGTAGTGTATTTTATATTTATGAATATTGCCATAAGAAAATTCAGCATGTTAAAAAGTAATTTTTCCTTCTTATATGTAGATTGTATTTACATTATCCGTAAATTATAAGTCTTCTATGAGTATTTTCCTCAAGATAAATATAAAAATTTGTTCGTTCATTTATTTATTGGTTGTTTGTCTGTAATTTAGATATAGAATTCTATAAAAAAAAAATTAATACATAACAAAAATTATAGTTAAGCACAACATGTAAATATGTATGTATATATAAAGACGAGAATATATCGATGTACACAAAGGTATACAAGGGTCTTCTGAAGAGTTTTTGACCTAACACAGAAACAAAACAAATACCTTTTTTTCAGTCAAATTATGTTTTATTTTTCAAGATTGGTTTCCTTTTAATTCCATACACTTTTCCCAACGACGATCCCATCCCTTTAACCAACTCCTCTAAATAATAGTTTTTATCTTGCTCTGCAGAATATGTTTGGACGAGTATACGATGACCTTCATTTGATGTAAATATCAGTTGTGTATTCCAAACCAAACTTTGAGTCCAGGAAACAGGTAAAAGTCATCAGGGAGAAAATTTGGTAAATAAGGAGGATGATCAATCAATTCAAATCCGAATTTTTAAATTTTGGCAGCAGCAACCAACCATTGATGTGTGAGACATTATTCGATTTTTTTTTCAATTTTCACAAAAACACTGATATTGAGTGTGACTCAAACAACAAATGAGTATTCAAAATGTCTACAATTTTTTGTCTTACAAAGCATGTACCATTGTCGTACCAAAATGAGTTAGACAAGAAGTAAGAAGCATCCTCTTTATGATGAGGGTAGACACTTTTCAGGCAGCCTATGTATACACGTACGAATATACTAAAATCCTTAAAAGATGATTTTGATATCCTTGAATATTTATATGTATATGGAACGGACTAAAAATTATACATGTCTACTACTAACTACTACTTATGGATGTAAAGAAAGAATTAATATCTAATTTTCGTTTTTATCTGATGCTCTTCATATCTGAACTAATCTCTATCTAAATATATGTATATAAAAATATAAATGTTTATTTGAAATTATGTCTGAAACAAAATTACGATACTCAAAATCATATATGTTTAAAAGTTTCAAATTAAGAAAATGTTGGCGCCTAAATAAATACATATAGTAATAATAATAAAAGTATAAAAATGTGAAATCTAATGAATTTTATATTTACAGTAAATACAATTTTAGGATTTTATTCACATAAGGAAATAAGAAAAAATTTCTTCGACTCAGATTTATTTTTTTTACTTTTTCACAATATACAAATTTTTTAAATTTTTCAATATTACATTATCTAATCGTTGGTCCTTACAAAATACTACGTAAAGACGCCGTGATGGCATTATAACTAAACACAATTTTCAATAAACTCAAAAACATTTAGAATTCAGTTTAAATTGTTTTTACCAAAATTGAAAATATAAAATGAAATTTTCGTAATAATAAATTTTTTTACCTATACACGTGAACGAGTACCTACCTAAATACGAGTTCATACGTGTTCATACGTGTGCTTGATATCCTGTCTTTTCTTGTCATAAATTTCATTCATTTTTTTTCTTTTGCTGTGCTCTTATAACGATTATTGTGCCAAAATTTTTTTACTATTATTTTTTCAGTTACATTCATAAAAGCTTTTTAACAAGAATAATGTATTAATATACATGTCGTACACATAGTACCAATAGTACGTAAATATGTATCTCCTTATAGTCTATAGCATTGGTAGAATGGTAGTAGTATTTTATGCGATAGTAGTACGAGTATAGTATCTATTTTGTTGGACATTACATATAGTAGATATAAATTTTCTTATATAATAACGATTTATAGGACTGTTTTTCGGATCGAAAATAATCGAATTTCAATTTATAATTTTATTTTTTATTTTTATTTTTTTGAAGTATTTATGTATAGAAAAATTATATTTCTTCAGAGTCGTTTCGTCTGTTATTCGTTATTTTGTAAGTACGTGTGTACATTGTAGTTGCTGTATCCTGTATCACCTATCAGTATAATTATATTATTTGTCATTACTACAATATATACTATACGCTTTCACATATTATGTATTTATTTTTTAGGAATATGAGAAAAATTAATATTAGGTTTTTAATTTTTGATACATACGAGTAGTATGTATGTCAGAGAATTTATACAATTTATTATATGTCCTGCTTACAAGAATTTCTAAACAGTAATAATAAATTTTAATGAAAAATAAAATATAAATCCCACATTGCAAATTTCGTATAAAATAGTGAAGCATAATTATGTTTGATCATTAAAAATTACGTAAATATCAGTTGAAATTTAAGATTTTGAAAATTCACTATAAAAGTTACAAAATGAAAATTCAAAAATGAGTACACTGATCGAGATTATGTATAAGAGGGAGGAGCAAGTACCAAAGTTGTCAGTCGATTTTCCGTGTTTGTCATGTACAATATTCGCATTCCACACAGAGAGAGAAAATCAACTTTTTTTGAAGAAAGAAAATACGAGTATGTATACATAATGTGTAAAATACTAGTCGTAGTACTAGCATAGCATACACTACAGACACTGTGTTATGGTTAGTCTTAGTAACAGTAACCTCTACTGCTCGAGAGTGTGTATAAAGGACAGTAGCAAGTATAAAATGTGGTTAGTTGATTTTCGTTATACGTTATTTACGATATTTCGAATACGTTATCTACGATATTTCGAATACGTTATCAATTTTAGATTAGTAATTTAGAAATGAAATTCACAACATTACATTATATACATTCCGTACTAGAAAGTGCGAATAAATCAATTTGATCGTTATTATTATAAAGTACTTAATATGTACACATGCTCATCACATCAATTTCAATATATCATGTACATGTACCTGAGGAAGAATACATCTATACCCTACCTACATACATCAGATATGTACTGTACTTAAGTATTTACAACACAGATACAAGTTTTCAATTTATATCAATCGACTACATTATATACGAGTATGTACATTGAATACGTGACATGAGAAATAAATGAATTTTATTTTTTTATTTTTTTCAGATTTATTGAACTCATTATGCGTTCATATTTATTTACATGCGTGCGAAGTTATAAATATCTACTTTCATATTAAGTATTTATTTACATAATTGTACTTAAATAATATTTTTTCACATACTCATATATTCATATGGTATTCACAAAAATATATGTAAATAAAATTATTTTCCTGTAATGCGGAGTGAGATTTGATAATGGTGCACACGCCCGTACATAGGATTTAGAAGAAGATGGTTTTTTTTTTTCTTGAAATGTAATGAAATATTGTAGGCATAATGTAAAATGAGTTCGTAATATAAATTTGATATGAAAATACTTGACGAAAAGAAAAGTTTGATACTTACTTATTTACACGTTCTCATTTATTACGCATTATTTTCGATAGTTATACATATGTGTACACTTGTACAGTATTTACTCATATGTGCGAGTATAGTAAAAATAGAATTTTGATAAATTTAATTTATATATAAATAAAGGAATGATAATGATTTTTTAGCTCTTTTGCCAGTGAGGAAAAGTATTTAAAGAAAAAGTAATAATAATAATATTGTTGATAAGAAAGCAATCATTAAAGTAGAAATATACTAATATAATATAGGTATAGTAGATATTATACAAATATGTATATGTTTTGAAAGTGGAAAAGAAAAAGTAAACATCGAATACTTTAAAAAACTAAACAATAAGCACATGATATCTGTGAAAAGAATTTTTTTAGAAAACAAAATTTCATATTTAAAAATTCTATAGAAAATATTATTACTATTTTGCTGTACATACATACATTTCTAAAGTTAAAGAGCTACATTTATTTTTTGATAAAGGTGATAGAGTTTTGTTTTCCTCTTTTTTTTTAAAAAAAAAACAAAAAAAAATGAAAAAAGTTTCTTAGAAAAAAGATATGTAATTTCTAAAAAATGAAGACAATTTAATGATATTCGTGTGTTTCTCATTTATACGTTATGGTAATGTATAAAATATTTTTGTGTGCATGAATATGTGTATACATTTTGTAAACAGCAAAAGAAATACATATACATATAAATGATAATATGGCTTTCATTTTTTTCATTTATCTTTAAAAATAGATAAACACACATCTACAAAATATGAATATATACATATATACATAAAATAGTATACACAATGTAGATTCAGATAAAATATATGTTAACAAATTAGTATGTATTATGTTACACATTACATACTTTTTACCATAACATAAGACACTTATTTTTTTTTAAAGAAAAAAGTTTGTAATGTTCATTATGTCTCTAGTATCCTAGTATAGATATCAATGGAAAAAATATAATATTTTCTTTTTCATCACAAAATATGAAAAAAAAAATGAAGAACAAGAAAAAGAAGATAACGATTAAAAAAAGAAAAAAGAATAACAATTTTTTTGGTGTATAAACTTTAAATAAAGATAAGAAATGTTGATGATAAATTAATGAGATTTGAAAAGAGACATCAATAATGATAATATAACACATGTGTATACAGACATTGATTAATAATTTAATTATAATTTTGTATGCATATAAAGACTAAAATTTAAAAAATTTTAAATTATTGAAAAAGAGTTTAAAGGATTTTCGTACTGCTTTTGGGAATAGAAATAGGGAAAGTTTTGTATTCACCTGTATAGAGACAGATAGATATAATTCATTATAGCTAAGACAGCTTAGAAAATATATAGCTGGCTTATGGTACGAAACATTTTTTTTTTATCAAATTGAATGTGTTATACAAGTTGTTTGATTTTCGAATAGAGATTATATAATTATTGTTACATGCAAATCCTCAAAATTATTTACGAATTTACACACACGTAAATTAAAATTAATGAATGTCAAAGAAGTAAATTTAATCCCAATTCAAGATGGATAACAATATTCTTCTACTTCTTCTTATTTTTGTTATAGGTATGCATGATAGGTATGTATAAATCTAAAGCTTTAAAAAGTGTTTTTATCTCTGAAAAGTAGATCCCTCCACTTTCTCTGTTTTACTTATAAGACGTTTGTTGCCATATTACAGAATAAACTTTTCTTAATGCTTAATAATGTGCTTCTCAATTTTATCACATTACCCATTCAACTATACCATATATAGTCCATTAGACCGAAAATGTAGTGTAAACAATTTTTATTTGAAATTAATGAGTGTTACTTTTTTTCATATTCTTAAAGACCGATATGCCTCTAAAAGTCATTGCTATCTTTTCAAATACTCTCCTCAATCTTCAAATACAAATATTTTATTTTAGAAGTGTGTTTATTTTGTTAAAAACATAACCGAATTTTTTTTTATTTATCACGCACGCACGATAATCAATAAACCTTTATCAGTGTACTTTATACATTAACATCATATAATGTACATTTATTTGGTTGCCGCATTTATCCTGTATAGGTCTGTACCTATTTTCGTAAGCAATGTCAGTGTGATAATATTTATTTTTACAACACCTACGTATGTACATATTTTTTATGTTTTATTTACAACAATTTTATTTTTTTTAGTTATTATTATCCAATTTTTTTTATGCCGAAGAAATCTTTCAATATTCATTCATCTTATCATCATCGCAGACAAATTCTAACACACACACATTTTCTTTCATGCACTATTTAATGATTTTTTTACGAGTAAATAAATGTGAAAATTTGTGTACATTCCATATAATATTTTGACCATTTGATAAATTATTTAATACTCAATAATAATAATAATAATGCCTATAAATATTTAATGTTTGTATATAGATTATGGCAAAAAAAAAAAAAAAAAATCTATTCTCTTTGCATGTGTACTACACGAGTAGCGCTATCTATAAAATATGATTGACAGCGGATATTTTATTTTATTCATTTATTTCTCATTTGATTTTCCTTTTTTTTTGTTCAATGTGTATATTTATTGTTACTTTATTTATATGAAATACACATCATGCATATTATGTATCCCTCTATCCTCTTATTATTAATCAATATTCATCAATTTAGACAAAACACATAGAAGCACTTGGTACAAGAAGCGTAGGTATAAGAAATAAAGAAATATGTAATTATTTTCTATTATACAAAAATATTTACTTTTTTGTACAAAATAATTTTATGGATTTGAAGCAATTCAATTTATGAAGGATGGACACATACTTAGTAGACATACTCGTAAATGTATTATTTGTATATGGAAAGAGAGAACAGAAAAGATAGTAAAAACATATACATACATCGATTAATACGCAAAAGTATAAAAGTGTAAAAGGAAATTTTTCCTATAAACATAAAAATTTTGTGTATTTACATATTAAAAGGATATAAAAAAATGTGTATAATACTGGCGTGTATGTAGTTCTATACCGTAATATGTGAACGATATCAAAAGCAACAAAAACGTTAACAACAGAAAATTACAACAAAAAGGATATAAACAGTTAGCATTATAATACAAATATACAATTTTTCGTTAAGGTATAAAAAGTTATAAAAAAGTGATATAAATACAATCGTAATATAAAATAAGGATAAAATTGTTGTTTTTGTATTATCCATTATTTTTGCTTTTACATGTATTTATTTTTTCAACGTATTTTTGTTCTGTGTGTACGAGTATAAAGATAAAATCACACGTGCAATTTATTTAACATCCTACACACTTACACTTATAACTATACGTATATTAACAGTGCCTATACAGACAGATACATGTGCATTATTTTTATATACATTTCATTCATATTAAAATTTATGGGAATGGATATATCGTTAATTTATTTATCTGAGTTACTCACTAATTTTAATTTTGACTTTTAATTACTCGCACTAGCCGTATTTTACACATTTGATGGGAAAGGAAATTTCACCTTTAATCAGAGTTGTTGAATGCCCAGACATCAGAGTTGTTCCGATAATTTTGTTATTCTTCTTCTTCTTCTTCTTCGATCGATTGCTTCTTAATGTAACATGTAACGTCTTATTCCAATCACCCAGCTTCAGACGTTCTGTTTTGTTGATTACTTTGACGTTATTTCTTCCTATCTTGCTTTTATTATTTCTGCACTCAGTCAGCACTCATTTATTATTACCATTCTTCGTGTATAAGGTCCGTTGTATGCGAGCGCACCGCACCGCACTGTATTTTTATTTTTAGGCTCTTCTTAGGTAATGGAAGCGTTTCGTACAATTCACGTTCGTTTTATAACGAACATTATACGTTTTATAATTACGATTTTAAGCTTAATTACACACATTAATTGGTATATAAATCTCCACATAGTTAGATTTATTTTTCAAAGTTTTCTCAATAGATTCAACAACCATATATACAATTCATACAACTTCAAATAAATAAAATCATAATTTTGATTCAATTAGGTGGGTATACACATTCAAAAATTTGAATTTTTCATCTTACATTTTTTCTCCAATTTTTATTTTTTTCATTTTTTTCCATTCTTCTATTCTATTGTGTCATTAATTTATTTTCTTCTTTTCTTCATTTTGAAAAAGACATACAAAATGAGAAAGAAATTAACGTTTAAAGTACCATGAAATCAAAAAATTTTAAAAATGTAAAGAAAAAAATGTACATACATACATGTACTCGTATCTCGTATATGAGAATTGATACACATATGCATGTATGTAAAAAATTTTGTTCGGTGAAATAAATCCTTACAAAAGAAAATGGAAATAAATTCAATTTCTCAATGATATAATAAGGTATAGAGTACCAATACCACATTCATATACATATACAGATACTCGAACATTTACTTAAATAAATAAATATCCAAGAATGTTTTAAAAGGACCCAAAAATAAAAATTTTTGAATAACAATGTATGCAAGCACATAAATGTACATATGACAGCGTATATGTGTTGCATGTAAATGAATATATTGTACCATAAAATTATAAGGAAATTAAATTGAAAATGAAGTATGATTATTATTATTATTATTATTTGTGTTCTGTGCCATGATGTAGGCACTTCTTATTATATCCTTTATTCAGATAAAAAATATTTTCTTTAAATTATTACACAAACGTTTATGCCAATATTTATGTTACACACAAACGAAACAAGTAATGTACAGAAGTGTAGTAGAGAACAAATACATTTTTAACGTTTTGAAAAGGAGGACAATTTATTTTCTTTAATTTGTTAAATTTTATTTTTCTTTTATGAACAACATTTTTTCTGTAGTTTTTTTTTTTTTTTTTTTTTTTTAATTTTATAGATTCATGTTCAATTCAATTTACACAATGTAGAATTTTGAGGTTATTTTTATTTTATTTTTTTTTTTTTGCGTATCATATGATATATGATGTAATGTAAAATTGATATTTTTATCTCACAAGCCAGCATGTAAGTACTTATGTACGTATTTATCTGTGTATATCCTCATGTGGGAAGAAAACATAAAAATATGAGAAGATGAATTATTATGATTATGATTTGCATTTAAAAAAACAAAAATTTAAAAAAATAAAGCATAAATAATTTTTTTTTTTCAGTAAGGATACTTCATCATCTTATGTGTAGATGAAAAAGATTGATTTGCTTACGCAAAATGAAAAGTTATTCCTTTCATTTCACTTTTTGGTTTTTTATATGTAATAGCAATTTGTTTTTGTAATAAGTTTGTTAGTTAAATGAGTACGAATAAATTTTCCAAATATCAACACAACATAACAAAAAAAAAATAAAACTTTTTTTTTATAACATATCCTTATTAGTGACTTTTATGTTAGACTTTTTGTGTGCTTAGTAATAAATTGCATTAAATTTTTCATTCTGTATTACAAATAATTTTTCAATGTTTTTCGTTAATTTTGATATTGCTCGGTTGTTATTTAATAAAACTTTTTTTTATTTGAAAAAAAAAAAAAATCCATTTATATTTTTTATACTAGGAATTATATATAGAATGATAAAATCCAATTTAATTTTTTTTTTCTTCGATGGAAACATGAAGAAAATATATATTTCTGTCATCACATAAAAAAGAATCTACATTAAATTATATTCGAGTCTATTTACCGACACCAAGTAACTTAAGATAATTAAATTATTCTGAAAATATATCAGTCTAAGTCCTATTATGTGTCCTAAGTATCTGCACTTTTTTCTCTGTGGATAGAAGCATTTTACAAGGAACTGTAGATGTATATGTACATGACAGATTATGTGGTGACCGAAAACCACTATATGGTGGTTTGAGTCTAGGCTATCCAATGAATAAGTTTTGTCTGCTCTAATTCAATTTGATCGATGATAAAGATACAGCAACACTAGAGATAGTATGATGCAGAAAAATGCGTTATAAATGAAAGAAAATTTTGCAATAAATTGAAAAAAATAATAGATTAGATTCTCCTGTAGACTAGAATAATAGCGGATTAATATTCATTAATATATTTATATATTTTTTTCATTTTATCCGTTTGTAATGAAATTGAAGGTAAAATCGAAATCTAATAGTTTTTATATAGTACATACATATGGCATGATGTATTTGACGAAAAATATCTGAAAAAAAAATGTAGGATTTTCTCTTTGTTTGTTTGAAATTAGCATATAAAACGATATGCAGGTGAATGAAAATGTAACAACATTTTAATATCAGATTAAATGATTTTCATTTATCCCTTTTTTTTGTTGGGTTTATCATTTCGTTTTATAGATTTTTTATTTATTTTCATTTTTTTCTCTCTCAAATTTTTATTCATGAGGATTTCGTATATATATTTCATGTCTCATGTATTGGAGATGTGTACACATAGAAATACGATTTTTTTTTATTTTTTTTTGTTATTGTCTGTAAATCTGCGGTGTAATGTATTATTAGCATATGTGAATAAAATGTAATCAAAATAAGATTTAATTTTAAATGAAATAAATATAAAATATAAATTATTTTTTCATTTTTTTTAATATATCTATTATTCTAGATTTTAATGTGGTTATTTCTTAATACTTTTGGGAATTATGTGCACAAATTTATGGAATTTAATTTGTAAAAAAATAAAGACAACAAAATATATAAATTGAAATATTATAACTAGAATCTAGAATTAAGAAAAAAAAATAATATTGTTTCCAAGATATATTTTAAAATGGCACCTACGAATATACAATATTTCTTATGGGAATGTTGTTAGAATATAAAGTTCTTTAATGAAGAAAATAGTAAAGTGAATTATTTAAATATTCAAATTTACTAGCATTTGAATTTTATTTATCTACATACAGAGAAAATAGTACCTATATTTGTTTATATGACGTATTTTATTTTTATACTTAAAATCATGATAAAGTGTCGGTCAAAACTAAAGGAACTACTTAAATGCAACATAATAAATGTCTCTTCTATAGTACTTTAATTTTCTTAATAGAAAATAATGAAATACATTTTTGTTTTCTATAAATAATCCTTATTGTTCCTTATCAAATATGTCCTATAGTATAATTAAAAATAAATTTTAATAAATAATATTTACATATTACATTAACTCATTAATTTTCGATGAGGTCAAAACTAAGCTAAGAGAATTCTAAGCATTGAATTTCAATTAAAATAATAATAAATTGATTAAAACTTAATAAGGACACGATATCGAATTATTTTGTTGTGTATTCATTATTTTTTTAATATTAGTATGTACGAGAATATAATGTTTGAAATGATTGAACTCTGAGTAATTTCTCTAACGCATACTTGTACCCTTGTACCATCATTATTCTTATTTACATTTAATCAATTTTATGGCATATAAAATATACTCACAATATATGTAGCTATTCATTCATGTACTGAAGTCATATTATTATATCTTCTTTACATATTCTTCACAAAAAACTTATCTATTTATATGTTATAAAAGATTTAAATCTATTTATTTGCATGGATGCATATATTACATTATTGGTAAACTTTTCATTTTAAATTTGTGTACAAAACTCATATATGTACGTATTTTGAATTGAAAATGTGCTACTAGCATATATCCTTTTTATAAAATCTACATTTATTATGCTTGTATGTATGCGTATAGGAATATTATAGACATATCAATCTCAAATCTGCATATATGCATACTGATTTACATATATATCATTTTAATCTGTGGATATGCTCTTTAATTCCTTTTATTCTCTTTAATTCCTTTAATCTTTAAAGGAATATACATATTTACTAATGTTACACACACATTATCATGTTTTGTATAATTTTCTTAGTACGAACAATTCGTTGTTCAGACCTGCTGTTCTATATAAGTTTGAATATTTACAGATATAGTACGTATACATATATATCCTTTTTGTACAATTGACTGAAGCATGCTAGATATAATGTTGTGTAAATAAAAATCAACTTTTAAAGAATAAAAATTAAAGTTAAAAATTCGAATTTCATTGAGTAAAATAATGAATGAGTATTCATGAGAATTTCATTGAGTATTACCATGTATTATACCATTATACGGTCTTACCGCACCATATAGTACACATAGCATGCTGTCTACACAAACAAAAATTACGTACACGTACATAACATCTAATGTACGTTAAAAAAGTTCGTAAATCCATTACTCATTTCTTTTCATCCGGTCCTATGTTGTTAAAGTCAATCATCATTTAATTCATGATTTCACGTACATATGTACAATTTACGTATACGAACACTGGTATGTAGTATGTGTTATGAATAATGAAGTTGTGGTCAGACAATTTTGTGGTGCTGCTTTACAAAAGAAGAAAATTTTCATTTATTTACGAATTACGACTATGGTATTTTCTGTTTTACGTTTTTTTTTTTTTTGTTTTGTGTTTGATAGTTTTAACATTGATTGAAATAATATATTAAATTTATTCAATCAATATACACACCTACAAACACATATATACACACATTAGCATTATTATATTATGTTTGTTGTTGGAAAAAGAAATAAGTGATCGAGAAAATTATTTAATGCTAAACGTTAGAGGTAATGTACACGTATGTATTATTTAACCCTTGTCAAAATTGAGATTTTGTCATATAGTATCTTTAGATTAAATTAGAGAAAATCCAAAAAAAACATTTTTATTTGGTATTGATTTGTTAAAGTTCAAAAAATAAAGATTTCTTGATGTTATAAAAGTAATTTAATATGTAACAAATTAAGTAAAAATAAGAGAAAAAAATAAGAACATAAGAAAAATTATTTAAAGAAACACGTACATAACTAAATATGTACTCGTATTGATGGTCGTTGAAAAATTATACAGTAAAATCACGATAATTTAAATTAGTTGAAAATATTTCTGTTTTGAAATTTTAATACAGTTGAAATTATTGAACATCTTTTTACATCTTACCATAAATAAATAATCAAAAATCTTATAGTTTTAGAATTTTGTTCCAATTGAATATAATTTCGTTGCATTTTGGATAATATTTTTGATGAAATCGCTTTGAATTTTTAGCTAAAATTTAAATTCTCTTAAATATTCGAATTTGAAATTTATAATTATTAAAACTGGTCGAAATTATCGAGGCACTCATGTATCTGCATAGATGTACGATACAACTTTGGTAAAAAAAAATTAAAGTAATACATTTTTGTACATGGAAATTATATTTTTTTAAAATACATTCATTTTTAAATATACTCTTATATGAAAATATATTTTAAATTAAAGAAAAATTATTTATTAGAAAAATCTATTCATAGTAAAAAAAATGATGGAAAATTGATGGAAAATTGAAGGAAAATTATTTAAAAAGTTTAAAATGATGATTTGAAATGAAATTGTATAAAGAAAATCAATTATAATCCAAACGAATGTGTATCCTTTATAGGAATATACCTCTGCACTTTATATATGTAGGTTCATCTTAATGAAAAATATATAAGCATATTACCACGTCCATATATTGTCAATTGAAGAAGCGGAAGAAGTGAAAAAAAATTACAGTGAAAATGGCGTTTCAAATTAAACTTTTCATTTATGTGCATGCTCATGTTCATAAATGATGTACGATGAGAATAAATATTTTCTTAAAAGGTAATTTATTTGATTTTTCCTTAAATCTGTTATCATATTTCAATATTTCATTACCTTGAAAATAAATGATTCTTAATGAAATTTTGAAACCATAAAATTCACCTATACACGAAACTATACTTACTGCGTGCAATATATGTGATTTTATATTAAAAAGATATTTTTCTGCGTAGACAAATATTAAATATAATGTTGAAAGAGATTGATTTATTTTTGCCAATTAAAATGTGTGCTTTTTTTTTCACAAAAATATAATAATGATAAAGTAAAAATATTATCCTTATTGGAAATTGTTATAAAATTATGTGTACGTATATGTTATATTTTGTTTTTTCATAAACATTTAATAATAAATTATTATTAATAATGTTGAAGGTATAATACAAGAATGAAAATAACTACACCCATATACATTATATATTGTACTTGTGTATGGTACCTTTACCTTTACGATTTTCAATAGAAAAAAATTACCCCCACAGATACCAAAACGTTCCGTAATAATATTATAAGACGAGCGTAATATGAATGTATTGTAGAGTATTTATGTAATTTAATTAGATAAAAAACAATAAATTATCTATTATTATATTTTATCTTTGTAAGGAATAAAGTACACATAATGTTTTCAAATCTTTATAGAAAAAATGTTTCCATCAAAATATTAAAAATAACAAAACATACACAAATAAATGAAAGTTGAAAAACTATAAAAATACATATACGAGGAGTGTGTTCATAAATAAGGATATAACACTAATAAAAATGTTATTATAATATTATTTCATGTTTATTACACCTATCTATATCTATATCTATATCTATCTACCTATATACATATACATACAATTCAAATCATATAATTATTGTAAACATTTTGAATTGAATCAACAGAACTAAATATTAATCCAAAAAATAAATTAAAATAAGCATCTCTATATGCATGCACGCAAACAATAATACAGATAATATGATGTTATTTCCCAGACCAATTTGATTTTATTCATTTCATTTCATTTTGATTTTGTATAGAGTAAAGTCGAGTGAGATCGGTATATTCTTTTCTACTGAATATTGTTGTTTGTCTGAAATATGAAATGAGTTTAAATGTAAAAACTAACCTTAAACTTAAGTTAAATATGTTCCAGAGTGTATTCATTTGACATTAATCTATAACTTAGATTCAGTTTTTTTATAAGGTGCTAAAAACGGGATTTAAAAAGTCTTATAGTTGAAGACTGAAAGGCATTAAAGTTCAGATTGTTTTGGATCTCAAGAACGATATATGTTTCTCGAATTCTAGGATGTCACACACATAATGAAAAGAAAATGGAATTAGATCGGGCACATGCTAAGAAGGCAACAGACAACAATATCAAGACAAGCCCTTAAATGGAACTTACAGGAAAAAAGAAATGTGGGGAGACCAAAAAACATTTGAAGAAGAACAGTAACGAAGGAGATTGAAAGAAACGGCAGACGAGGATACAAGCGAAAAACATGATGCAAAATAGAGTTCGATGAAAGGGCTATGTTGAAGCCCATTGCTCCCTAAAAGTGTTGAAGAAAAAAAAATTGTAGAATGCAATCCATCAAAGACAAAAAGAAGAAAGAATATGTATGTCTTTGGATAATTCCCATCTTTGCTCTACACAATTATAATTGACTACTGAAATTGATTTAAAATTATCGTGTTACAGTTTCCTATGGAAAAATAAACAAAATCAAATATATATATACACAAAACATTAAAAAACATTAGTATCTGAAATTCAATTCTTTTAATTGATAAACAAAATATTATAAAATAATTTAGTTAAAAGTTTTTAATGTTTATTTTTTGTTGAGTGATTGTAATAAATGTGTTGTATGTTGTATATATACAGATACGTATTTAATTATTTACAATATACATATAATGTATCTATTGCCATTGCTTAAAAACTTTTAAGACGAAAACAATTTTTCGAAAAATAAAAATACACATTTTGAGAACATCATATTATGTAATACATGTATTATATCCTAGATTTCTAATTCTAGACACGAATATCTATCTACACGTACACATCCATCCCCATACTCGTATATAAATACATTTTGTTTATTTGTAGGTGAAAAGATTTAAGTAATTTATTTTTTTTTTATTTTTGTAAGTTTGTATTTGATTTTAAAAATCCCCTATAATGCGAGTGTTTATTATATATACGAGTATATGTATGTAAATCTATATAAAAAGCACAATATAATGTATATTTCTGTTCTACAAAAATCTTTAACAAAAATATCAAGATAAAAATGTAGTAATCTTTTATAACATAAGACAAAAGGATATCGCATTATATTCTTATATAAATATGTTTTATCTTTGAATGTACACATACACATGAATATACTTACAACAACATGTTATGTGAAGAGATTGTGTTTGTCTAGAAGATTTTAATATTATTGGATTCACTTTTGATTCTATGTATTCTACAAAGTATAGTACAGTAAAGAATGAAAAAGGATACAGTTAAAATCCTCCCAAAAGCACTCTAACATATATAGCTTGTCTATTATTATATTCTTAAACCCTCTCTATACTTTATTATTAAAGTACATATGACTTAAATAAAAGACAAACCAAACATTTTTTTTCTTCTTGTGCATCATGTAACATTTTTAATAGAAATTTCGTGTTCTTGGACTGAAGTAAATTTCGAAATATGAACATTTTATACAAATGCGAAAAAAAATATGAAAAGTAAGTATTATGTATTTTGTGTTGTTGTTATCGTTATTTTTTGTTTTAAAAACTTCCATTTTCGCTATTGGGATAATGATAAACTTACACATTATGCGTTATGTCCCTTAACACTTCTAGCTGCTTATCTCATCTAGAAATTATTCTTAATGCAAATGAGTAGAAAATATATGAAATGAATGTACGTAGTACAGAAAAGTTAATTCATTATGAAAGGATCATACGGTCATGTTTGTACTTTTTTTTATATTTTTCATTTTTCTGTGTTAATGGACTTCATATAAAATGGAAAAATTCTGAATTAAGTAGAACAGCAAACAGCAAAAAAAAAAATGGAAATAAAGTAATTTAAATGAAAAAGGGACAAGAAAATTTTTTTTTTTTTTTTTTTTTTTATAAAAGTCAGAAGTTTTCTTGTTACGCGTCTGTTGGTAACTGCTTCTTTTTTTGTAACAAATGTGAAATAAAAAAGGAAACTGAATGCCGTATAAAACACCTGCTATAGGAAATTGAATTTAAAAAAGTGAAATGAAAAAAAGGAAAGTTAAAAAAAATACAAGGATAAAATAATCACATGACCATGATTTACGAAAGGCTATATACAGGACTATCTCCGTCTGTTATTTATTTTTTATTTTACACTAAATTACAAAATGTGTGTTGAGGATTGTGAGTGTATTGTATGTGTGTGAATCTATCGTGTTTTCTACATTCAAATAAGAATAAGAAACATTTTAAACACTCTTGTCTTGTTATTTATGTAAGCACGTTTCCTTTTCATTTTTAACATGCAAATTTTATCGATTTAAAGGTAGTATACTTCACTATACTTCTGAAAATATTTGGTCAAGGTCAAATTTAAAGCAAAAACAAAACTAAACTAAAAATTAGAAACCTCTAATTTAGTTTACTTGTGATAATAAAAAAAGAACAAACAAAGAACAATATTAAGTAGTATGAAATTGTTGAAAAATTATTTTCGAATGAGTATTGCATTTATTTTATTTATTTATTTTTTTTTGGCGAAGGAAAATTTTCAAATTTAAATTTAAATGAGTCAAAAACTTTCAAGGATTATAAAATTATTGTGTAGTTCATACACTCGTGTATGTATGTATTTCAATTTAGTTTTGAATATTTTGTTCTTTTATTCTTTTTTATATTTTTGCTAGAAATTTTATTTTACACTTATATTTTCATTTCAATTTTGCTGTTGTTAATGTTGTTGTTGTGTGAGTTCGAGAGTGGTTTTTATTATTTCAACCAATTAAATTCAATTTGAAATTTAAATGAAAATGAAAAGTGTAGATATTGCATCAAATTTAATATGAGTATGCATCGAATGTTTGAAAAAAATGAAAAGTGAAATATTATGTATTTGTTCGTACAAAAACAATTTTTTTTTTATGAAATTTAAACATATCCTTAATTATTGAGTTGTTTTATTGTTATAAAGTAATCATGTCCATAAAATTTGAAACATTATCTACACAAATATGATGTGTATAAAATATATTTTGTATCCTTAATCAAATCATCATTATTACTGGATGATTAAATTTAATATGAAATAATTGAAAAATATAAAATCTTTTGTTTCACATAAAAAATTATCAGTAGATTTATGATAATCTTATAGTGTTATTTTCTTGTATTTCGGTGTCATAAAAAAATGCTATGATATAGCTAAACGAAATTGATTACACAAAATAAAATGAACGACCAAATAAATTTTATTATAGGTACTTTTTCAATCAAGATATACGTAATGAATGAGTAAGAATGATAAATATCTCGGTTATAAATTCATTTTATTACAAAACCGAACGGAAAACATTCATTTAAATGAGAAACTTACAATAAAAGTTTGAAATGCATTTATTACAATTCAATTTGGTTTTCTTATTTTACTTGAAACAATTGAAACAAATAAAAAAACAAGGAAGAGAAAATTTAAAGAATTTAAAAGATACAAACATGTATCAGTTGATATTCAATTATAAATTCTTGTTGAAAAATTTGTTGCTGAACATTTTTAATATTTTCATGTGAAATGTATCTAAACATATGGAGAGAAAAATTTTTTAACGATTGTTTTTTTGTTTAACTTAAAGAAAAAAAAAATGTTTTGTTTACATGCGTCCGTCTGTATACAGAAAGAAATCTGATAACCAGTTGCTTCAAAATGAATGACATGGCAGATTAGGTGGAAAAGATTTTCCGATGTTAAGTTGTACGTTGTACGTTCTACTTCTTTCATTACGCTACACTTTAATGAAATTTTACAAGCTAAAAAAATGACTTTCACAAATTAGAGTACTAACAGTTTATTATTTAAAAAAAATAATCGAAATTAGATTTTTAAATTATTATCCTTTTGCCAGCAAAATGAAAATGCAAATTCAGACCACGTGTAAATGAACTCATAATACCGTCTCATCGTATAAAAATTCTCCTTTCGTTCAATTTTTAACGAATTTCTCCTAAAATTCATTCATATATTTTCTTTATTTCTTCATTTTCCAAATAATTTGAAAGCTTCCTCCTCATTTCGTTTTCTTCATTTCTTACAACTGCTTACAAATAAAAAGTGTCGACTAAAATGAACTACTTTTCTCCATTTTTTTACATTCATTACAGAAATGTTGGTTGAAATACGGATGCTGCTGTACATCGAGTATGTATCCTGCATGAATAAAATATATATCGTATCTGCACACATACACAACTAAAATATTATTCATTCATTGTTTATCGTATGAGATTTAATTTTTTTCTTTCTTTATCATAATTATCTTCTTCTTAATTTTCGTTACATGAAAATAAAAATTCGAAGGAAATAATGCGTTTAGTTTGAAAAAATTATCAGTTTGTTGGAAATCATCGTCGCGGTGAAAATTAACAGAAAAATTTCGTTGAAATAATTTTTGAAAATTGAGTGAATATCTATATAAATTGTATATACTGATTTACGAAAATTAGAAATTATGTGGAAAAATAATTATGTGGATTTATTTAGTGATCATAAGATATCGTGATATTTTGATGAAAATTTTTTTGGAATAAATTTTGAAAAAATGATAAAATAAAAAATATGTAAATAAAGTTATGGTAAAGTTAAAATGATAAAAAACAAGAATTACTGTTTTGTGTGAAGAAATGTATCCCAAAAATTGATTTCGATGAATAATTTAGTTTTTCAGTTGACATATTTTACATAAATTACCTGCATACTTATACATGTAATGATCAAAGTTAAAAAAAAATGGATGTAAAAGTTTGAAAGAATATAAATATGTGATAATGTTTTGATTTATTGTTAAAGTGTTTGTTTTTTTCTTTTTTTTTTTACTTTTCTGTGAATTAAATTATAATTATAAATTGTGTTGAGTGAAAAATATGTTTCATTAAAGGGGAAATAAATAATGACTACAGAAAGTTTTGTAGAAGAAAAAAATATTTTACAGTTAAAATTTTTTGAATAATTTTCTGGATTTGGGTTAAAACAAAACAAAAAAATTATTTAATTCAAACAAAGGATATAATATGTACTCGCATGCATACAATTATTGGAATACCGTGTATATTTGAAATTGTGTAGCAAACGCATACATCAAGAAAAAAAAGGAAATCGAGTGCATATTTAATATGTAAGTGCATATATAACTATTTATATATAGCTATTCTATGATTAACACATTGATTTGATTACAATTGCTGTACTGAAGATTCAGTACTAGTATTTGAAAATGTTCATTTGATGTAAAATTTTTTAGGATTTTCATTATTATCTTCTATAATATAAAAATGAATCATAGTTTCGTGTGTAATAATCGAAGTTTGAAAATTTGGCTGTATGAAATGAGTGATCGAGAGTATTTTGGATTGAAAGATCTCTTTACCAAGGATTATATGGTGGTGATGATGATACTTTTCACACTTGAATAAAATTCCTTTCGTTTTTTCTTCTTTTATTGCTTTCACAAATTAATAGGACAATTATTTATTTATTATATAATATTATTAAACACGACACGAGTACATACTAAGTAATGTAAGTAGATTAAAAACGTATTTTCCTAACTATTTTCTTGTTATTTTCGTTCAAGAACGATAACTTGAACAAAATATTAAAAAAAAAATTGTATTCAATTAAATCTACTATTAAATTGAAAAAAGTTTTTAATCTGAAATTACACTTTAAGTATATTTTATTATTTTAATGGTCACGTCACGAATTGTTACGTGCTACATAAAACTTTATAATCATTGAAAATTTATAACATAATTTAGTTAACCATATCGTATAGATACTCTTTTACTCTTATAATACAAGTAGGTAGTACTTTTTATTTGAAATTCAATAAAACATAGTCGCCGTATATTTAAACACTTGAAGAATATGAAAGAAATCAGAAGGAAATTAATGAGGATGATTATAAATGATAAAGTGCAAGTTGAGTATTTAATAAATAAAGATTCAAGAGTATTTAAAATTAATTAAAAATAAAAAAATTAAAACAAATTAAGTTAAATAATTCCATTTAATTGTTTATGTACTCTAAGTGAATAATTTTAAAACGTTAACATTGTATGTGAGTGTAACATGAAAAATTAAGGAGTAGGAAAACACTACATTATTCACTTCTCTACACAAAATTTCGAAGTTTCATAAGTGACTTAACTGATAACTCATTCCAGTATACATATTTATAGAAAATCTTATATTATTATACAGAAAATTATTATTCTAACAGAAAATTTTTTTCATTTATAAAGTATTATTAATATTCATGTATTTTGATGCCATTAAAACGCTAATAAATCACAATGATATTTTAAAATTATATCAACAGGCACTCAATGTAAATAAATTTTAACCAAAAAAGAATAAAAAAATATTTACGTATACATATACAAAAAAATATGCCATAGCACAAGAAAAGGATATTTGTGTATTGTATGTAAGTATATTATTTTTTATTTTGTAATTAGCTTTGACATCAATTTGAAGTTCATACTAACTAAAAGTAATAACTTAATAAGTCAAAAATCTGATTAATAATGTAAAATATGTAAAATGAAGTGAAGTTTACTCTACTGAAAGCTAACGAAACTATACGATTTGCTTTCAATAATCACATTAGCTTCAGTATTATTGCTGTCAAATACTATAATCATAGACTAAAATATAGATAGGAAATGCTTATGGCAGGAATCGTATTCATAACTATTAAGTAAACATCAAAATAGCTTTTGAGAGATTTTGAAAAAGCTATAAAATCAGAATAAGGAAAATAAATGAGAGAACTTTTGTAATTTTTTGAAATCTTGTATACCTTGAAGAAAAAACATATTTAAAAATCAAAAATCTATGTAGCTATATTCTTATCGGAAATGATAAAAAATATCAAATAACAGGCAAATGTACAAAATCGTATATTTTAAAGGAAATTTAAATTTTCAACAAATTTATGTTATGACTGGCAATGAATATAATAATATATATTATCACAGACAAATATCCTTAATATCCTTATACAATTAAAACTGGTTTTGAAAGTATCTAACACATATGTGCATGCATACTATCAAAGAATATTGTATCTACTAGTTACGTTAGTTATATATTCTTTGATACTATGCAATCTGTATTGTTGGCTACATGAATATAAATATTCTATATTCATGATTCAAGTAAGACCATGTATGACGGTATAACATAAGTATAACCAAACATAACCGTATAACACAGTACTACTGCCAGCTATTGCAATGAGTATGATTGTGTATTGTTTTTTAAATAAATATGCATGTATTTTCATTGCCAGCTATTGAAATCTCAGTATATCTATATTCATACAGTAATGACACTGAGCACGCGTTAGCAAAAATTTCTCATGACCTTTGTCCCGTTATTCATTCGGCCTTAACGGTTTTGCTAAAAGTCGATAGCAATTAAGAGCCTTTGTATACGAAAAAGAGACAAAAAAAATGGAACTGCAACACCAACTGTTTTAAAAAATATAACATTATTACAGTGTATACCTACTCATTAAAAAAAGTACAAATTTTGTTATTTAAAATTTTTTATCTAAAATAAACAAAATTAATTGTAAATGCATTACACTTAAAATTTTGTGTTTGATATCAAATGTTTTTACATTTTTGTTAAATTTCTTAATTATAAATTAAATTCTTACTCTAATATATAGCTTAACAAAATAAACTTTTTCTTGTCTTCAAAATTCTCAGAAATTATATGAATCACCTTATATCTTGATATAATGACGCGTCAGGTAGTCAAAAAAAAAGTTCCAGATCGCCTTTAAAAATGCATTGTGAAAAAATCGTATACATGTACAATATGATTGTATTGCTCACATGTATATATTGTTTTGTATCTTTTCTTCATTACGGCGGTTTATAAGGAAATATGGATTTGACATAAGTACATTAATTCTGTACTGTTTTTGTAAATTGAATTTTGATTTTTTTTATTATTTTAAAATAAGTAATTATGTGTGTTAGTAAATTTAAAAAAAAAAAGAGTGTCACATCTTATTGCTTTGTTGATCAGTGATAAATATTCTATATTGATTCCAGTACTACTGCCAGCTATTGCAATGAACATGTATTGTGTATTGTTTTTTAAATAAATATGCATGTATTTTCATTGCCAGCTATTGAAATCTACAATATATGTAATATATATGGAAATTCGTGAGCGAAAAATTATCTCTCCTCTCAGTAAAAGCTCCTGCCAGCCATTCTTCAAGTTTCTGCCAGCTATGATCGATTTCAAAAGTGTATTAAAAATTTATACGGTCATTTCCTATCTATATATTAGTCTATGCTATAATGATATTGTATTGTCTCTTATAATTTCATGTCATATTCAATCATTTTTTTTTTAATTTTATAATTTTAATAAATATTTTACTTTAAGAAAATTAAAATTTTTACATAAAAATAATATGAAACATAACCTATCATTTTATTATAATCACACAAGCTATCAAAATCAAATTTAGTTACCACACTTTAGACGAAGTAAAATTTTTCTCGACTTAAGAGAATTCAGTCAATTCAAGCCAAATTTATTTAGGAGGCCTTAAGTAAATTTGAAAAGTCTCATGAGTGTAATTTGCCAGAAAACTAAAAGTAATCTTTATATCTAAGACAAACTTTAATTTATTAAATAATTAACATTTGTTTTTTATTTATACAGAACAAGAAAATATTATTAAAAATTCCAGTACTCTTATAAGGATACATATATGTATATATAAGTCAACATTTTTTGAAAAAACTTCAGTCAATATTTAAATACATATCGCATTCTGAAAGATAGAATTTTTGTGTTACAAATGATGATAAAATATCAAACATATTTAAACGTAAATTATTTATGTATTAATGTATTTGTGTAAGGTAAAGAAACAAAATTTACTCTTACATATCCTGTGCTATATAAGACAAAGATAATATGTACTGTACAATGATGCATCAATGTATGTGTTATGTAAATTTAATTTTGAATCTCTTAAGAATGTATTTCTCAGAAAATTTTGTTGTAATACCATATACACAGCTATTTACTTTGTATGTATTTTTATTTATTCATCATATTTATAAATTCAATAGCACTTTTAACGAAGGAAATTAAAAATGAAAATGATACTTTTGGGTACCACAAAAACAAAAAAACAAAATAAATAAATAAATAAATAAAATGGGGAACTTATATATATACGTACATACATAGACGTACACATTATGTATACATTGGAATATGAGATATTTATAGAATTTTTTCGAAATTGCTATAGATGAAAATATTTTGAATAAATAAATTCCAAAAAAAAAAATGGGAAAGATGAAACCAAAATATACACCATAAACAAATCGTATTTTATTTTAATAATTAACGGCAAAAAAAAGACGAAATGAAAATCAAAATGAAAATCAAAAAACCTTGAATATTTAACAAAAATTATAATGTTGATAAAATATAAAAGATGAAATAGACGCATATGTGCATATACATATAAGCATCGTACATAAATTTTGAATCAAGTAAAAATCATTTTCATGTTTTATGTAAAAAATATTTTCCATTTCATGTTTTTTTTTTTTTATTTGACTTACAAGATTGAAGTAAAAGTATTTTCATCCGTTATATAAGGATTGCATTTAAATTTGAACTTTAATGACATGAAATTTTCCACACACTCATTTATACTCGAAAATATACTCCTTGTACTCATACTTACACAAAGTATGTAAAGTAGTTAGGTATCCCATATTGATAATCTAAACAGTAAAATATGTAAAATGTCCGCTTTTAATGCAACTTTTTAATTAGAGAGATTAAATTATTGGTTGCGGTTGAACACATTCTCGATATCGGTATAGTATGAGTACATAGATAAAACATTTTTGGTTTTTTTTTGTATTTGTCTGTGTTTTGTGATCTTTGAAATGAAAATTCTTGTATAACAATGAAACCGCATTGTAATTAATTTTTTTTATGTACACATTTTATATACATAATGTTAATTCAGTCCATTAGATTATAATATTGTGTATAATGTATTTTGCGTTTAACCGCATAATTTAACAACATGAAAAATGTTCATTGTTTATGTAATTAAAGCTACTTAAATTATTTGTGGTTTGTTTGTATACAATCACTTCAATCATTCAATATATGACATGAATATAATGTACATGTAAATATTATAGATATTCCTATAAATATGAAAGAAAAATGATTTATTGTTTATTATATACTCGTATTTATGAGTAAGTGCGTATTTCATCACCATTTAATCAATATATTCTTCTATCTACATTTTGAGTATTTTCGTTAAATATGACATATATTGATTATCTCTCTCCAGTAGATATTGCGAATATTGTGCATAACAAAACATGGAAAATCAACTAACAACATTTAATACTTGCTCCTTTTACATTTAATATAACAGTACATGCCACGATAGTACGAGTAGTATTTTTTTTTTGAATATTCTTTTCAATTTTTCTTAATCGGAAATACGCTACTGCTTGTAAATAGTACCTACTAGAAAATAGAACGTATATATAGACTCTTTTGTTGTTATATTTGCGAATAGAATCATAAATTTTCATTGAAAAATATTATACGACATAGCATATAAAAAATAATATGAATGTGCATGAAAAGTCTTTAAAATATACAAAAAAACACATGTATACATTATACAAGAAATTAACAACCGCATTTTTAATATATTATTGATGAATATATATAAATTCATTTATATTTCCTTTTTCTAAAGAAATACAAGTATAAAAAGTAAATAAAACTTTTCATTAGTTTTCCTTTCTACTCGTACTCGTATGTCTGTAACCACATGTGTATGTATGTAATATGTATTTTTGTCTATGTGTATGTATAGGCACTTTTCTATGAATGTAAATATAAAAAATAAAAAATATAAGTATGTATAAGGTATTAGACTTTTGTATATTATTTTAAAAATATGATAAACATGATAATAAATACATTTACGCATGCACATGAAGAAAATATTTTAAATGACTGTCTTATTTAAATCGAAAATTCTATACGACATAGCTATACATGGCTACATGAGTGTATATGAAATGTAAAAATGAATGAATGAATAAATAAATAGGAAGTTTATATACACGGAAAATAACATTAAAGTGAATTTTATTTTAACTGTCTATTGTTAAAAGAATAAATAATATAAATAAGTATGTATGCGTACAAATGCTTTAAAAATGTTTATTATTTTCCAGGATTTTTTTTTATCATTCAATAAAAAATATACCGGAAAATATAAAAACGATTTCTATATAACAACATATCAAATAATATTTCAATGCATAATATTAACAAAAATAAAAACTAAACGAACAATGGGGGACAAAAAATGAAGAATGAATATATTTTCGGTATTTTCCTTGAATAAAATTTATAAAATTTTTCCACGTTTTTATACGCTGTAACATCCGTATATATATACGTAAATATTATGTATGTGTGATATGTAATGTACTCGTTATCGAATACCACATACGAGTTATACAAAAGTATATAAGTATACGAATATTTGCATTAAATTTCCTATTATTTTTATTGTATTTTATACATTTTCCATATACAAATCGAAATATACTTCTGTACGAGTATTTACAACGTACGATCAGTATTGAATGTTCGTATAATTTATTTCAAAAATATTGAAACATTTTTATAAAAAAAAAAAAAAAAATTATAAAAAAATACATATTCCCGAATAATAAAAAGTTTTCTGTTCCGTTTTCCGAAACAAAAATATTACAATTCCCATTATTTTTCTGTTCGAATTAAAATCAAACCGTATAATACAGTGAACTACTGCAAAAAAAAAAAAAAAATACACATGTATAAGATTATAAATAAAAAAATATGAAATTCAGTTTATATTCATTTTAAATTCAATAAAAAATTTCTGTTAAAGGTAACACATCCTTTGTGTATGATTTTAATTTTTTTGACTCGAAGGAAAATAAAATATTTTGCAAAGAGAAAAATTTCATTACATCACATCCTTTTTTATTTACGAGAAAGAAAATTTTTTAAAATATTCCATTATTCGAATTTTCGGAGTAAGATAAAAAATTAATAAGAAAACCATAAGAATTCTTGTAAAAAAAATTTTGTTTCTGTAACAATGTAATAACGGGGAAACAGATACAAGCAAGATTGTATTCTTTTTTACAGATCTTAAATATATTATAGTTGAAATACTGAGAAATGAAAAATAAACAAAAGAAACTAGAATGAAAACTCTTTTGAAAAATTTAAATTAATTACTTTTTGATTATATACTTAGTTTCTTTTTAGATTACTTTATGATTTTGTAGAAATGATTTTTGTAGCTAACACAGTCTTACTAGAATAGAAATTTTGCAAAATTAAATTCTTTTTCAAATTTCTGTTTAATCGAATTGAAAAAATTTTCTGTTCTTTCCAAGAAACTTTTTGGGGTTTTTTTTCTTTTTTTTTTTTTTGGAATTTGTGTTTTTTAATATAAATAATGACAATGTTTGTTATAATTTTGTTTTTCCAAAACACACAAACATATAAAGTACATAAATACGTGGTATATTTATTGACAAGTACAATACATAATATTTATGACGTAAGCTATAAAATGGCGTTATCCATGTCATGTTATATGAACATCTCAACATTTACTTTTCTTTTACCTTCTTTTACTGATTTTGACAGACAAATTATTAAAATGAATGGTGATGGTGGCAAAATAAAAGAAAATGAAATGAAACGAAAAAAAAAATAAAATAAAATAAAACAAGATCAATAAAATATATTTATACAAGAAACAATATTGAAAATGACAAAAACAAGAATGGAAAAAGAACAAAGTGAAAGTAATTGAAACTGAAAATTTCAATTTAGTTAAAATGTTTTTCAAATTAAATTGTTCAAAAAATGTTTCTTTAACGTGTTCGATTTTCATGTTAAGTGAAATCATGATTTTCGATTTGTATGCGTATCTGTGTATAGCTTTAAAAAATAAGAGAAAAACTAAATCTTTAATTTTATATATAGTAAAATATTCTATATTCACATAGAACGAGCATTATACGTTAGATATGAATATGAGTATATTATACATACTCGTATGTTGTGAACATTTTAAAAGTAAATTTATCTAAATCTACAGAAAAATACTTTTAAATAGGCGAAATTCAAATCGATTGACAACGAGATATGTAATATCTGCATATATATATAGATACAAACACATTTTTTTTTCAAAAAATTAATGAGACAGAATAATGAAAAAATATATATATACTTAGCTATATAAAAATAAACATTTTATTATTATTTTTTTTTATCTGTTCGTATTTGATAAGTTCAAATGCGTAAGTGCACACTTGATGTACACATTTATGAGTATGTGTCTAAATAAAACGAAGATATCCATATCTCAGGATAATCTTTCATTCTTGTATTCAAACTGAAAATACCATGAATTATGTACTCGTGTATGTAGTGTATGGCTCGTGAATGTAATTCACACTTAAAATTTTGACTGGATTTGGATTCAAGTAATAGTAGAGTTGGTAACAAACAACATAGAGTGTTCAAATTTTTTTTTTTGTTTTTGGATATATCAAATCGCTCATCGAAATTATTTCAAATAAAATAAATTTTTGGATAAATTTACAAAAATAAATGTATTACATGCATACTCGTAAATTTCAGTATTATATATACGATAAGTTAATTCAAGTATTTATTAGCTTTATAGCATACATAATAGTATATGAATTGATGCACATACACAAAATATTTGTACTCGTATACTCGTGCATATGTGTCAATCATATTTTTTTTTTCTTGTTTTGTTTTTGAAAATCATAAACCTGTCACGTTTTTCGTATTATCATTGATATGATTTGAGTTATTAAATCGTACAGACAGATACATGATAATTCTGATTTGAGAAAAAGAAATTCAAAAGACAAATTTTGCAATGGAATACATATAAGTAAATGCACATAGTTGTACATAATATGTAATTTATGTATGAGTTTATTTTATTTTATTGTTTTGTTTTGTATGTAATATATTGAAGGATTTATAAAATTTACAAAATTTTATCACGTATGTATTTATGATCAAATCAAGTACATAGATGGTGATGTACTAGATAAATAATGTAAATATAGATTTACATAATAAATAGATATATTTTCAATTCAATCCTCCTGTCTATATTCATAGTGTAGTATGTACACATGTGCATACACACGTATACTATGCAAATGCATATGTACATACATACTTTTATTTTAAAGTGTTCTTTTAAAGTTATAATAGAATCATTTTCATTCATTTTTCAATGTGCATACATATGTAGATATATAAAATGTATAAATTCACTTAAGGATATTTATAATAATTACAAAATTGATTGATATGATAATGAATATTTATAACGGATTTAATAATGAAATACTTGGTTGAAATGATTACATACAGTATACAGTCCTTTTGTATGTAAATATCTCGTATATTATCCGAATATATTCAGTCATATATGATGTCTTGTATTTATGTCATTTTATCATATTGTTTTACAATTTAATTTGATTGCTGAAAGATTACTTTTGATTGGTAAAATGAATATATTTATTTGTGATTCATATACAAGTATTCTGAAGTATAAAGAGCTTATAAAGGATCATTTTAGCATTTTAGATACATATAGTAATGTACGTCCATATTCATAATTAAATCGAATTTATTTTCATATATTAGTAGGTATAAAATATTTTTTCTGTGTGTGTCATATATTTGGTTATAATATTTTATTGAAATTGATAAGATTTATATTATGGTTTATGAAATAATTTGATTTAAATCAAATATACAAATATAAAAAAAATATGTGCATGTATATAATATTTATAAATATAATGTATGCATGTTATATATGATAAAATATGAATTTAATGTACTACTTGTAACTTGTAGTATTTGTTGAATATACATACTCGTATATTTTGAAATATTATGAAAATAAATTCGATTAAATATAAATATTATATTATGTACTTAGTATATAGTGCATCATATGATGTGTACCTATGAATGATTACATAGATTTACATATGTACATAGTAAATGTATGAAAATGATTATAAAAATATGAGACATTTACTTTGAAAATGGTGTAAGTCTATCACTATTTTATATTCTAAATGAAAATTATTTTGAAGGTTTGTATTACATTTTAATGATGGCAGTGTATTTAAGTTAAATAAATAAATTTATGTTGAGAAAATGATGAAAATTTTGAAGGATTTCATTTTTGAAAAATTATTATTGATGCAATCATTGTTATCTATAATTAAATTTTTGATAAAAATGGACTTATATCACATTCAAAAAATAAAATTGTTCATATTGCACACGTTTGAATAAAATTATTTTAATTTTTAATTTAATTCAATTTAATTTACGTTATGTTATTTATATTTATAATGTTCTATGTAAATATGTAATGTGTATAATAGGATTATTTATTTTTTTTTAAAATAATTCTTTTAAAATAATCAAATTTCAATGTTATAAAATATACATACATAATGTACTATAAAAATAAATATGGATTTGTGCATATAGTATTTACACTAATCCTTCAAAATTATTTTCATAAATAATATTGAAATATACAATAATTTTATAATAAATATAGAAAACAAAAACATAAAATTAAATTTTTATTTAAATACAAGTAGGTTAGGTATGTATATTAATTTCGTGAAAATAATTTTTTTTTCTCGTTTCATCTGTTCGTTAGTATTTTTCATAAATTAAACATTGAAGTAACTTTATTTCAAATTTCATATTCTACATAAGTATAGTCTTCTTATTATTCTGAGTGTTTGTATCATTCTTTTTATAGTATATAATTTTCATGTAAAAGAAAACTTTTACGTACATATAAAAAATTTATAACAGGTGTTTAAAAATATTTTTTATGAAAAACTTTGACTATAAATTACCTTTTTAATAATAATATAGCTCTATTATTAATGTTATTATTATTATTATCATAAATTGTTATTGTTATCATTTTTGTAGTGTAGTGTGCATATGTATTATATTCGTACATCGCATAGCTTATACTCAATACTCGTATATGCTAATGAGAATCTAACGAGAATATTATGGGAAAAATTAAATAAGTATGTACTTAAATGTATTTTTATATATACAAAAGAGGATGTCGTGCAAAATAGACAAAAATATATTTTGTCTGAGTATTCATGGGGTCGAATCTCTCATTACATAATAAAACCCTCATTATAACCATGACCCCATAACCTAACTCTTATAATATAAAATTTACCAGTACATATTAAAATTGTATTCTCACGATATATTATAATTTTAAACATTAATATGGTAGAAAATTTGAAAAAATTTCGAAATAAATCAAACTAAAAATTTTTTTTAAAATGAAATAAATGAGAAGAAAAATAATCATAGTATATCGTGCGTGTATGCATGAAATTTGAAATTAATTTGTTAGAATTCTGTAGTTAAAAATGTTTAAAATGTATTACAAAATTTTTCAATTTATTTTTTACTTTAATAAAGGTACAATTACAGTTCAGGAAAATATACAATGTATTTAATATTAAGGATATATGAATCTAATAGTTGTATGTACATGAATATACAAGCGTTTATTCGCATGCTCAGAAATGCAAATATACGTCCTCCCTCACCGAAAACAACAACAACATAAATAAACAAGTAAACGGATTATTTAATAATGTATTACTACAATATACATCTCGTATATTATTTAAATATGTATATATTAGTACTAGTATGTATTTTATTTACTATTAATTTCCTTCACTATAATAAATGCATAATAATACAAAATAATTCACCAAATAATTAGACGTGACTTTAATTGAATTTAAAATACTTTTTTGACTTTAATATCACACACATGTAGTATATATAGTATCATTGTGCACAATCATTACAATTTGTATAAAATACAAGTTGTATAATATGTTTCTCTGAATATGTATAGTCGTGTCTGTAGTAATTTCATATAATCATTAATGACATATTATGTATGTATACAATTCATGCACATAAGAATTTTCTTTGACAGAAAAAAAAAAGATTTAGCATCTTAATCTGACATTTAAAATTTTCTGGTAATTTTGCATGTAGTATTTTTTTGTTGAATGATACACAAATATACATTCATACTCATACATAAAATATGATGATTTTATGTTTTTAATAGGATTTTTATCTTTATTAGGATAAATACACAATTAATATACATACATATTTTATCTATAATCGTAAATGCATCTACATATTATATTTATAGAAATCATTAAAAAAAAAAAATAAATTTTTTATCTTAAACTTTATATGTTCTTCATTATTATTATTTAATTTGTTCGATATGAACTGAAGATAGAGAATATAAATTTTATTATTATTTAAATGACTTCTTTAGCTTTTTGAGGGAAGATTTGATATACATACATACATTAATGTAAAAAATAATAATAATAAACTGAAAGAATATTTTAATTGGATAAAAATAAAATCCTCTCAGCCAAAAAAAAAAAATATTCACTTCATACATAATAATACTTACGTAAAAGTAATAATGATCAAATAAATTATTTAAAATTGATATTAAATTTATTATCCTGCTTATAACAGAAAAGCAGCTACTATACGAAAGCAATCAATTTATTTACCAGATCGAGTATATACGTAGTTTATTGGGCATATTTAATGAGCTGGGGTTTTGGCTTTATTTTTATTTTTATTTTTTTTTTTGCTATTTTTATCTTCTGTATTTTAATGCTAGATAGATAGATATTTTTTTCTTATTCGAGAACATTATATTAAAATGTACTAAAATTAATACATACAACCAATACATATCATGTATATACCATTTTACTATGTATATACGAAGTGCCTGGTGAAAAATTTCATCCATTAAAATAAATACACGAGTACCCAACTAGCATTTTTAGTAGCAGATACTGAGTATTTGTGAACTGGAACCGAAATATGGTAACAGAAACGTTTTAACAACTTGTTTTGCCACTATACTATGTTCCATTACTCTGTAGCTACATATTTAACGTACCAGCTTCGTGGCGCTGGAAACTTCTTAGATTTCAAATTTAAAGTTTTCACTGCAGTTCCAGATTGGTAGCAAATTCGTATTAAAAACTCTTTAGGTTTCTGCCACTTTTAGGTATTTTTTACTAAGTTTTTGGATATATTTTGCTACTACGTTTTGATACTATTAAGTGGCAAATTTTAAAGTTTCTCTATGCAAGTAACAAATACGTTTCTGGATAATTTCCAAAGCAATGCACGGTACCAAAAACTTCTTCATGCATTTTTTTTAGTGACAATTACTTCCTAGTGGAACTAGGAAGTTTCTGATACTAATATGATAAGTTGTAATTGCTCCCATTAAGTGATTTCAACGTTTTTGTTCTAATTTGTCATTATATTTTCATTCCATTACTAGAGTTTTTTGTGAACAGACATAAAAAACTTAGATTTTGATTTATTTGAAAATGCAAAATTTGCTTAAATTAATTCGTGCTACTGATGTTTGAAATATCAAAATAATTTTGTATTTATTCCATTATTGCATACATGTATGTATTTAAAATTAAATAACAAAATAAAGTAAATAAACAGTAAATAAAAAGACCTTCATGACCTTTATTTTATTTCAAATTATTTAACTCTTCTTCTTCTTCTTCTTTATTCTCATTTTCAATATGTACAATATTTGGACTATGATTTTCTGTTTCTTCACCATTTTGATCCTAATAAAGTGGCAACAGGAACTCAAAAGTTTCATTTATCATTTTATAGTACCTTTTAATACAATAAATTAAAAAGTGATACTTTTAGGCTCCCATTGCTACTTTATAGTGAATTTCACCGCGATAGATTGTAACCGGCGACTTTATAGTGACAATTTCAAGTTTCTGTAACTAGAAGGTGCCGTATAATACGTACCACAAACTTTCTCAAACTTATTCGGAACCATGAAGTATAAATTAAACGTATCAGACACTTTCAAGTAACATTGCGAATATCGCCATTTTTCATATATGTTTTCGTAATGGTCTATTTTTGTGAAATATTTTTATGAAAAATTACAAGAAAAATATGTGTAAATTTCATGCGTAATGAATGGGCAACGATATATATTGCGATTTAAGCTTCATATCTGTGTAAAAAATCCCAAAATATGGAAAATATAATTTCTGACATAAAAATCATAATTTCAAATTAACAAGAATTTCATAAAAAAATTAAATATTTTTGAGGCGCTTAGATTTTTTTCGAAGCAGAAGGTCTGTTATCACAGTAAAATTTAATTCGCACTTTGAAATTTACCTCACAAAAAGATCAAATCAAAATATTAAGTGCATATTAATAATTACATAATATATATATTTATTATGAGAAATTATTTAGGTAATATTTTTTTCTTCTGAAAAAATAACATGTTTTATTTGTGTTGGGCATTTATTAATACATATTATAATTACTACAATAAATACAATATTCAACTTTTATGTGAAAAGCTATTTTAGTAAAGTTTTATTGCTGTATTGGTAAGGAAGTAGCGAAAACGTTCCATTTACGTGTTTGGATATAACTTATTACCACTCCGGAACGTAAATGATACTTTTTAGTATCGTTCCAATTTCGTATCAAAAACGTGGCAATTCATTCCCCATTTTGGTGGCAAAGTAGTGTTTAAATCGTACCAAAAACGGTCCTTTACCTAGTAACTGCTACTTTCTAGTAGCCTCTTTTAGATCCAAATACGTACCTGCCACGAAAATTGCTAGCTGGGTACAGACATACACGTGTATTACATATACATATTTTTAATTATACAAATCCTTACATAGGTTAAATCATCATTTAATTTGAAAAATTTTCAAACGTATATACTCTTATACCTATAATTATAAGCATTTTCAGGAAATGTGATATTTTATTAAGTGCTTTAATAATTTAAATTCATATACGGTAGCCAACTGTGAAATACATATAATATACTAGTACTTTGCTGACATTCGCAATAAAAGCTACTTCCCAATTATAATTATACGAGCGTGTATGTGGGTTTAAGAAGCTATACCTGTAATCTTTCATCTCTATACTACCTGATGAAAATTATTATTATTATTATTATTATTATTATTATTATTATTATCGTACAATATACTTAGTTTTTTTTATTTCTATCCTAAGGAAATTTAGTTAATAAAATTCATAAAATTCTTTTCAATTTCCTTTATCTTTCCTTTATGTGTATGTTTGCAAAATACTCTCAACATTATGTTCTTACTTCCTAATATCTATATGTAGTATATAAAATGAAACCTGAAACTCAGTTATGTATTCTTTTATTCATAGTCCTTAAGAGTTCTAATTAGTTAAATTTAATATGTATAGAATTATACAATTTAATATATGTATGTACATAAATGGATATAATATAGTTAAGTTGATGGGTACACGTACAGGTACGGGTAAAGGAAAACGTAAAGTTTCTTTTATTCAGTAATTTATTCGTATTTATTTTAGAAGATGAATATATAAGGCTCTCGTATTCTAAATTTTTCGTGTTGTTATTGTTGTTATGCGTACTGTTTTTGGTATTTTTTTTTTTTATTTAATTGTATATTAAAAATAAATATTCTACTGGAATAAGGAAAAATATTAATTCAAGGATATAATATTTTTATGAATATACAGGTGGGTGGGTATATATTCGTTTCGTAATTTCGCTTAAGGAAATATACAATTCTAAATGATTTTTTTTTTTGAATTTTTCGTTAAATCTTTTTTTCTTGGTTTTGTTTAATTTTTATTTTTATCAAAATTTTTACTTTAGATTTTTAATGTGAATAGAGCGGATTCTTACTGTCTTTTGATTCCTTAAAAAATAATTTTATTACCCGACTAGGATCTTATGCGAAATAAAAGAAAATCATAAATAAAATGAATTATACTAACACACATCCATGCCTGTCCAATTTTGTATTTATGAAGGTCCATATACATACGTGTACATAGAAACAGAAGTAATAATCACAAATGCAAAAAATATGAATTTCAAATAATCTTCATGAAATCACTAAACAATCAAATCGTTTTATTCACAAGTGTATTAAAAATATTACGTATAAGTTAATTTATATTTTATACACTATGCATCTGTATAGGTAAATAAGAAATGAATTTATACTCAATACAACATTATAGGCATATATTACGTTCGTTATTGTACATGAATATTTGAAAATGTAATGTGTGCGATCAATGAAAAATGCCTTGTAGACTAGTAAAATAAAATTCAGTTTTCTAATCTGAATCCATATCAATAATAATATTATATTCAATAAATGTGTGCGTGTATTGGATATCGAATAACATAATATCCTTATAAACAGTCAATCAATTAAAATTATTAATCATTTTCAAAAATATAATATATTTATTCTAGAATTTATGTTTGCTGCAAGCGATTCCATGTATGTACGAGTACGTGTATATACTTCTACTTATATGTCCGAAAAACAGGAAAACCTAACTCTCATCAAAGAATGATTGAAAAACGAAAAGAAATAATGCCGATAGGCAAGTGAGAAAATAAAATTAATATTTTATTTAAATTTATTTTCTTTTTCCATTTTCATTTATTTTTGCTGTCACATTTACGGTTAAATTATTTTCAATAGATTCTAATATTCTTTTTGGATTGAACAATTTGACGCGACATATTAAAAATTCAATTTAATGTCATAATTTTTTTTTTTCAAATAAAGCATACTTATTTAAATTAAACGCAAATCATCTACATATCTGTAGAATGCGATATAAAAGAATTTCGATATTATTTTGTTGAAGAATTCAAAATTGAAATATTGAAAAAAATATTTTTTTTTCTGTGAACTCTTATATACACAATCATATGCATCATGCACGTTTGTGTATTTAAATTTTATATGTTACAGTCAATTACGTATTCATATAAAGAAAAGGATATAACGATATAGTAGCTTAATAGTTTTAATTTGAATATAAATGCATTTTTGATTTAGTTTTCAAAACGTTTATGCGGTTTAAGTTTGAATTTTTATGTAGCAATGTGTGTTTTTGACAGTTTAATCAATTCAAAAATATTATTTAGTTCATCGATGCATGCATAAAGGATTTAAAAATACATTTTTTTTTATTATAACTTTTACTTTATATGCAGATATATCCTTTTTGAATGCACGAGTTTTGAGTGCATTTCAGGCAGCATAAATTGTATGGAACAAAATTACTCGTATTGAATAGAATAAATTATTGAAATTTTTCTGCTTTGAATATTAAAGCGAAAAAATACAAGAGTACCTACTTACGTGGAGGTTCTATAAAAAGAAAGAAAAAAAAATAGATAAGTTCTTGTGGTATGTAAACACAACATTATGGTTGTCGTTTCGGTTTCGGTTTCGGCTATACTATATATTTTTGCCTTTATTCCTCTGCACTACACACTAAGAAATATACGAAAAACTGGAAGAAACAGAAAGTAATAGCAATGAGGTCATTGGCATAAACTATATTTCGATATGTGAGTACGCTGGTAGTAGCTCACATACCAAGCATTTGTACTTTGATTCATAAAAAACATTCATCTCCCCTTCTTACTTGCTCTGCACTATGCATCAAAAAAGTGTTCGCGAAAAAGAAGGAGATAATAAGTAATAGCAATGAGGAAAATTCATTTTCTCTTTATACTTCTTCTATACTATACACCATAAGAAGTATACAAGAAACAAGAAGTGACAGTAAGGAGTAGCAACGAGATTATTAGCAGCTAACTATAGTACCTTGCATACCATGTACTCGCGTATTTTCATTCATGAGAAAAAATCATTTTCTCATCTTTATACTTGCTTTACACTACTTCATAAGAAGTATACGAGAAATAGAAAAGGACTGTAAGTAGTGACAATGATGTTAGTGAGAGCAAACTACAGTATAATATATGAGTAAAATAATTCGAAAATTCTAAAGAAAATAAATAAATAAGGTAGTAAGAAGCTCTCATCTTCGTACAAAAAAAAATATCTACATACCAACAAATTAATTAAAATTTGTTTTTTCTTTTGAAAAGAATTTTTTTATCATTTCATCCTAATTTTTATCAAATAACTCATAAAAAGTATTTTGAAATTGATTGATTATCATCTAAAAGTGTTGGAATCGAACGAAATTAAATAAATGATTGAAAATAAACCCTCAAAAATGAAAGGATGAAAAATTTCATATTAAATAAACAAAAAATAAAATTTGAAAAAAAACAATAAAAATATTTTCGAATATTTGTTTTTCAAAAAAGGATACCTGTGCCGAATTAATTATGGGAAATAATTTTCAATTTTTCAATAATGCATCATTTATTTTTGAACTGGATATAAATTCAATTAAAAATAAATTTCTTAGATATTTTCATATATTTTTTTTTTCAAATATTTCTTATGAAAAAGAAAAATAAATTTTCCAGAGTTTTCTTCGATTTCTTCAATTAATCAAATTTCAATGAGTTTTTATATTTATAATGTTTACCAGATTTATCCCAATTGGACTGAATTCAAAGATAAATCTGTGATTGACAGTTTATTGAAATATTTCGTCCTTAAACTTAGGTGAGTTTATATATGTCCTATGAGAATTTTATGTTTTTGCTTGGTTAACCATAAATGAAAATTTTTAATCGAATTTCGAAATAAATAAATTTTTTTATTGAATTCCTTTTTTTTCTAATTTTGTTTGCTTACTTGATTTTTTATTAAAGATGAAAACATCATTATTGTTCTGTTTTTTTGTTTATTAAATTCCATGCCCCAAAGGAAACAGAAAACAAAAAAAAAAGACAAAAATATAAAAATTACTGTAGTAAAAAATTACGGACCATTTACTATTCTCTAACTATACTACTACTACAACTACAAAATAAAAAAACAAAATAAAAACTGAAAACCAGGAAAAGAATACAGAAATATGATAAAAAATATTTTTAATACAATGAAAAAAAAATAAAAATAATAATAAGATAAAAGCCACCATTATGACAAAAAAGAAAAAAAAACCAAAAATAAAAGGGATATGCTACGTACAATCTTTATGGAATTTCATATAATGTTTTCCATTCATAATAGTAATAATTTGAATTTTTTATCTGCTTTTCTTTTTTTTTTTGCAGACATCTGTGGTGGAGACAGGACGACGATTATCTTAAATTTTTTGGTTCAGTAGAGTGTTCTTTTTAATTTTTATACATATATACATATTTTTATTTTTGTTGTTGTTAAATGCCATAAAGAGAACAGCCTAAAATACAATAACTTACCACCACGATTATGAAATAAATTTTTCTATTTTTTTTTTCCTGCTTTCAAAATAAAACTGAATTGCATTTCCTGGAAAATATATTCTCTACACCATAGAGAATTTCATTGTATGAATGAATGTCTGTTTTTAGTTTAGGTTTTCAACTAGAGAATACGAACAACAACAACAACAACAACAAAAAAGAAATATGAAAAGAAAAAACGGAAGGGATTCGTTCCATTTAATATTATTTTGATTTCATTTATTTTTATTTAAAAAAAAAAAATATTAAAGGATTTTTTTTTTCTGTTGTATTGAAATGGCAGTAAAATTTTATGTACGAAATATTAAAGCAAGAAAAAATCTTTAAATTTGGAATGTGTTCTCATTGCGGCGATTTTTGTAAGTAACTAACTGTAAGATGCTGCTGGTCGGTTAAAAATTTTTTAAAAATTGTTATAGCTACATTGTCAAAATTAAAAATTGTCAAAATTGTGTGTTACAGTCTGCTACTTTCTCTCTCTCTCTCTTTTGTAGAATGTGAATGCATAGATTTGCAGTTTCGTTTTTCTAAAACGCAAACATGTGAAATGCAAATACCTCACAAAGTTGACATTTAATAAGGACAAAAAATAACGACACAATATTTATCTTTTGTCTGTACACAAGCATGCAAAATGTCATAACATCAAACTACAGTGTTGACATTTAAAATTTTTACAACTTTGTTACCAGTCTCAACAGAAAGTTGTATACTGAAAAAATCTTTTGGGAACGTACTCTTAATTTCATCATATCTGAATTATTTTTCCTAGAAAAATTAAATGTACTTGCTACTTGGATATACAAATACGTACATGTACATATGTATGTATGGAAAAGTATGCAATATGGAATATAAAATTGTAAAACTTTTACGGTAAATTTCTTTACAAATTTTATAAAATTAAAATTTATATTCATACGTGATGTGTGATATTCATTTTTAGAAAATGAAATTACACATGCAATACATCCGTTATTTAATATGCATGTAAAACTGAATATGTGTAGTATTTTAACACGTATCTTACATTGAATGAATTCATATAATAATCCTATCACACATTCACGTGTATATATAAGTATTTATCTTATGCATTTTAATTTACTATATTCATGTGTGCATATGTGTTTAGAAATTGTAATTTATTAAAATTCTTATGTCCATCCCAAAATAAAATATATGCAAATCTAATTCATTTAATGCATTATTATTTATAGAACTGTAAAACGTTTTTCTGCATACATATTCATACGCTAAATGTATTTATTACATAAATTTTATTCATTATTGTTAAAATTTTGTACAATTAATTCAATGGTACACAATATAATGTGAATAAATTTATCATCAATCATTTGTCACATTCAAAAATTTTTCTAATTCGAAAAAATAATCAAATTCATTCATCCTAATATTCGCATTTTTTTTTTCATAATAATTTAATTATTGATTTGATTGTTGATTTGATTATTTGAAAAAAATTAAAATGAAATTCTATAAAAAATCGTGATTGAAAAATAATATGAAATGAAAATTGACAAAATAAAGAAAAATAATTCACCGTTTTTTGTAGATTCTGTATTCATATATAAAAAAATTTTCTTTTTATACGAAATTGATTCAATTGTGATTGAATAAAACGTGATATAATAATTTTTATCATCATACAATCCTGTACACGTCATATTTTCTAATATACAGTGACTAAAAGAATGATTATCGAAGTGCTTATATAGAATGTTTCCAAAAGAGCTTGTCAAATTTTTTGTTCGATTGTCAAACTTTATGATGGCACATAAGTAGTTTCAACTTTAAAAGAAGTGTGAAATAGCCATAAATGGAGAAAACAGTTCCGAATTTCATCTCAACACATCTTTTAAATAATGTTTACAAAGTTGAGACAAAATTTGGTGATTAGCTGACTTTTCCAATAACATTTAAATGACATTTTATTCGAATCACAAAACTGTGCAATAAATTATTTGAATCACTGTACAAAAGCAAAAAAAAAAATTTGAATAACAGTAGTAATTAATAGCGTTTATACGTATTATACACATACAGATAATATTTTATACATTTAAAAGGGTATTCCTGAATGTAGCAAAAGGTTCGTAATCCTTGTAAACCTAGTAAACTACACGGTTTACTAGGTTTAGGAGCCTTTTACTAATTGAGTGAATACCCATATTATATAATGTATGCCGTTCTTTGAAATCCTTTACATTCAAATGATAAAAATATACAAAATAATATGAAATAAAATTTCCAAATATTCCTGTATGTAGTGAAGCACATAGCTGTATTCATAATTTATTTTATTTATGTATTTTCGCGTATAAAATATATAAACAAACACTCATGTGTACTTAGGTACATACAGTATGTACATAGCATAGGTACAAATAGACGAGCACATGGATACTGGTATATAATAATAATAATATAAATTTAGGATTTCATTCCCAGCTTTCATATTGTATGCATAATCTCATATAGTACTTTACGTTATATGCGAATGGGAGAAAATTTTTCGAAATTAAAAATTTCATTTGCAATTGAGTTATGAATATTTTAATATAATTCCTTTTCATATTACATTTTGTTGTTCGTTTATTTTGATTTATTTACATATTTATTTTTGTTGAAATTATAGATTTCATTTTCATTTTTTTCTTTATAAAATTTTCTAATCATGAAATTCATTTTATATTCATTGAAATTGTATACGAATTCACAGAGATGAGTATGTAAATAGAAAATATAATTTTGGATTTTTATTTTTTATTTTTTGTTTCATATGATTATAATAAATTTGAATATGCGAATTATTGTACAAATATAAAAGAATTTCTAATACAGAAAGGAACCATATATGTACATAATATTCACATAGAATCAATGAATAGAATGAAACTATAAATTTATATTTATTAAGTTTTTTTTTTAAAAATATTACATGCACATGATTGGATTTTCGCATAGGCAATGTTGGCAGCTGCATATAGTAAGGCAAATTTTGGAGGAGGCGACAAATTGACTTAACTTTTTATTAGAAAATGTAAAAAAATGTTTGTCAAGATTCAATGGCTTTTAGAAATGCATATTACTTTTCTTATAGCAATGCGAATAATGATTCCATTTTATTTTAACGAAGAAACTCGAGTACGAATACTATTTTCATGTTCGAGAAGCAATTTATTCTTTCTCTCAGTATAGAATGCGAATATTGTAAACACTTGCTTCTCGACTCTACACACATATTGTGTATACTCGTATTTGCATTGCTGATTTTCTTTTAGACAAATACGGAATATGTAGTTTATACTTCCTCCTCTCCCTATCTATAGTATATACACTAAGCTAGTACGAATAGTATTTTACACATCATGCATATTCGTATTTTCTTTTTTCAAAAAAAGTTGATTTCCTCTCTCGGTAGATATTGTGAATATTGTAAGCAAAACAAAACACGGAAAATCAACAAACAACATTTCATACTTGCTCCTCCCCTTTATACGTGCTCTGATGTGCAGTGGAAGTTATTGTTTGTGATTGTATACGCACTTTTTTTGGAATTTTCATTTCGAAACTTTGAGTGATGCCTAGGGGCTTTTAATCGGAAAATCCGACACTGCATATGTACACATAAAGAAACATGAATTTGCATACACATGCAAATATATAGTATTTTTGATCATTATGTGTAATGCATATAAAATTAGGTGATTTCAAGTATGCAATTTACATCATTACCATAATTTTTATATTCTACCAACGTACATTTTAATAATACGACTTATTATGATACATGAGCAGGTATGTGCATACGTCCGCATGAAATACTTGTAGGTACTCGTACATGTGAAATAAATTTTGATTTTTCCAATTAAATAATTAATTAATTCTATTCAAATGTTATTATATAATTATTTTTATGTAATTAATAGAAACATTTTTAATTGAAACTTCATTAAAATGTCAAATATGTACATTCATTATTTATTTCCCTATTTATAATACGTACATATAAATACATGTAATGTTTATGTACTTTTATTCAAAAATTTTAAATGAGTGTAGGAGTAATTATTGCAATTATGAAATGAAAATTAATTTTTTGTTTAGATTCAAAGTGCTGTGAAAAATCAAAATAAACTTAATTTTCAGAAAAATAAATGATTTGAAAAAATTAAATAAATAAATTGGACTGTTGGTGACAATTAAATGCAAAATATTATGGGAATAATGAATAATTCTGACACATTTTTGACATTACGACGAATACAAACGAATACAAACACATATGTAGATACGTTTAACAGTTTAACAAAATGATTCATTTATACACACAAGTATACATACATTTATTAATTCTTGAATTTTGCTTACATGAATATTTAAAAAAAAATTATTGACTACTGGCACATTAATAGTTCAGATTTAGAGCATTTACCTTTTGTGTTGCTGTTCTTGTTGTTGTTGTTGCTATTAATATCTAGCTAGCTAGTTGGTATAATAAAAATAAAAAGATAAGAGAAAAGTAATTTAAATTCAAATTCAATTTATTTGATAGTGAATAGAATCAATGGCATATTATTTTTTTTATATCGCATAAGAGGATTATATTCATTCATTAAAGAGAGATATGTATGTGCAAGTACCATTCGTGAAGAATTTTGTATCTATACAAAGAGTATAAATATAGGACATAAAATAAATTTACATATTGTATTGAAGTACATACACATACAATTAATATAAAATGTAATGGTTTAGAAGTCCATATACCATATAATAATGCGTATTAGTATAGAAGATGTTACAATAGTCGATTGCTGATTATTGTTTCCATAATAGAAATCGAATATGAAGAAATATCTACATCTCAAAAAATAAAAAAAAATGTCAGTAAATACGAGTATGCTATGAAAATATCAATAAATACATAAAATAAGAATGAATTTCATGCAAAGAAAAATATTGAAATATGATTAAATACTGAGATAAAAAAATTTACATATTTTCTATATTTGTTTTATGATATTTTATACTTACATAGACAAATGAATACATAAATTTTATAATGACAATAACAACAACAACAATACAACATAACATTTTATATTAAGTATTTTTTACAATAGATATATATTTTTTTTTATTATTATTTGAATTAATTATTTCGATAACATTCAATTTATATGATTGCCTTGCCATTAAACATTTAGCCATTTAACAACGTTAAATATTTGTATACGTATAGCAACAGTTTTAATAAAATCAACAAATCAAATACAAAATAAAAGGATACTCATATAAAATAGTAAATCATTATATCGAAATTTTTAGTTTATCGTTGTCGATTTATTGCAAGATTTTGTACACATAATGTTAAAGAATTTACAATACAGATAATAAATTAATAAAATGTCTTCAAACATTTTACAATAAATATTATTATTTTCGTAAAATGGCTACCATTTTTTTTTAAAAAAATACTTAAATATAAGAGGGATATATTTATGAATCGAACTCAATATATTTTTGAAATAATTTTTGTTGTTACCCATTATTTTTAATATTTATTATTTAACTTTATAGAAAAATATATTATTTAATGTTATGTCACATACCTTAAAATACTATATATGTATATATTTCAACACAAAATGTGTGTTTAATGAGTGACTATCAAATACATAAAACAATTCCTTTCCTTTCATCTTCACACACATTACATTAATTTTTTTTTTATATAGAAAAAATAAAAAAGCACATACCTGAATAATGCTGTAAGTAGATATATAAGTATAAGTGAAAGTGGATAATAATAAATTATTTAAAATATACACTCGTATGAATATTATATATTTTTTTTATTTTACACAAAATAAATGCACATTTTTATAAATTTTGTTAGTACTCGTATATCAAACTGAAACTGCTAATAAATATAACGTATATACATATACCATCCTTAATTCTCAAATTCATACTATAAATTATTGTGAGGGTAATTTAAAAAAACAAAAAAAAAAAATGTAAGTCGAAATAAAAATATTTTACAATAAAAATAAATTTTTGAAATGAAAAAATTTATGCGTGTATGGGTGGGTACATACATATGTACATATGTGTAACTCTGTATAAATTACTAAATTATTGGTTTTCATATTCATTTAAAAATATGTTACTACATATTTCAGTTTGGTTATGTAATATACTATTATCCTGTCAATTCAATTCATTTTAAGTGCTTGTTATCATTAAATAAAATTGAATGGTAAAAATAATAAAAATAATGTATCATTTATTTATTTTTTTTTTTTTATTTTTCTTCATGATCATAATAGTTATTATAGAGTAAGAGTATAGTGTCTTTATGAGGATGATAGACATAGACAGTAAAATATATAATAAAAAAAGAAAATAAATACAAGAAACCTAACCAACACATAAAACTGATGTTTTCTATTTCAATAATAAAAAAAAAGGAAAGAGCAGAAAATATGTATTTGTGTAATTTTTTTATCTTTAATTTGTTTGTTTTTTAACTTTTTCTTTTTCTTCTCACTTTTTATATATTTTTTTTGAAGCTGTTGCTGTTATACTTTTCAATTATATAATATTTCACTTGATTAATGTATGTGGTATAAGTGTATTGATTTTGTTATATTGTGTGTGTTCCTCTTAAATTTTATTCTTTATATTTATTTTTTATTTTTTTTTTCTTTTAAGCTTTTATTTATCACATTTTCAAAAAGTTTAACAACATTTCATAATAAAAAATTTTTTTGTTATATTTTTTGTTTTCTAGTTTTCCAAATGTACACACATCCAAAAATATACTTTTATAATATAAAAATCATGTTGTATGTGTATTCGCTTTGGTTATACTTTTTTTTCTGGTTTTACTTTTTTGTTTTGTTGATAAAAAGTTTTTTATTCATTGATAGATTCGTTATTTCGAACTAAAAATGACGAAACATAAAACATTCTTAAAATTAAAAACCTAACTGGAATAGAATGTGAGAGTAAAAAAAAAACAAATAAACACAAAACAAATACAAGAAAAGAAGAAGCAAGAAAAAAAAATAAGTAAAAAATAAAAATAAAATTGAAAATGCTTAAAAGCTAAAAATGTTTATTAGAAAAGTTTTGACATTCTGGGGATCAGGACGAAAATATTTTAGGTAGTTAGCTAGCTGTGTTTTTTTTTGCCTTTTCCTTTTCTTTTTTCGTTTTTTGTTTTTGTCTTCAACTTTAACTAATTTTATGCAGTCTTATGTTTCAGTGTTTAGTATAGTGAAAATTTTTATTATTATGATTGGATTTTTATTGTTTTATTTGTATTTTATTTTCTATTTTTTTTTTTTGTGTGTGTTAAGGATGAAACGATATATTGTTAGTTTCACGTACACAGTTGTATATAGAGAATAAAATGAAAGAATATGGCAAAAATTACCGGATAATCCATGTTTTTCCGTTTTAGTACGATGTTAAAACGATTATAGGTATATAATATATGGAAATTGATAATGATAAAAATTATTTGCTTTATCTGTAATTTTATGGTTACAAAAAAAAAAGATAAATAAATAAATAGAAAGGACATTACAAAAAATAAAGAACAAAAATTTATGATAATCCCTGTCTGATATTTATTACACCAAAATTTGATGTATCATCTCACAAGTTACATAGTTTCTGTGCAAAATATATTGTATATTTGATGAATGAAAATATACAGTGACTCAAAAAAATAATCAAAAATATATTTTATTAAAAATGTTTGAATTGGATTTGCATTGTTCATAGTATGTTTCAGTTCATTTCTAAAGCTTTTAGAACTTTTTTAAATAGTTTCGTTCAAGTTCAATAATTATAAAAAAGCTAAACCAACATTATTTTAAATTTTGATCTTGTGGTGTACGGGTGAGACTACTTTAAAAAGAAAAAGCTAACCAAAAGAAAAAAGTTCTGACGAATATTTATGATTAAAGTCAACGACATGACCTCCAAAAAATATTCTTCCTTATGCGCTCCTTAAAAATTAAAAATCACACAAAATAAATGACAAACTTCTTTGAAATCATTAATAAAATTCTAATAAAAAATACCGAGAATATAATTATATATTTAAGTCACTGTATAATTTTTTTTTATCTCTATTTTATTTTCTAATTTATTTATTTCTATTTTTATTTGCCTTAATGTCATAACAATTTTTGTGAAATTTAATAATAAGTATAAACCGATTTCCAAGCGCCAAATTATAACATTTTATTATAGAAAAACTGAGAAATATATAAATAAATGAATCAAAATCATTTAAAAGAAAATGATCCAAAGAAAATAATTAGAATTAGAAAAAAAAACATAATTAATTTTTACGTTAAAAATATTTTCATATTCATTTAATATGTAATTAGATATTTATTTATCGACAGAATTTTGTCCTATGTATTCTATATTATGTAAATATGTTTGCATACTAATTTCCAAAAAAATATACACATACATATATGAATGTATAAAAGTCCATTAAAAACAAAACAATAATAAAACATAAAATAGAAATAAAATTAAACGTAGAATGTGTAATAAATAGATGATGCCTTTTGATATAATTTAATACATACATACACATTTAAATACAAAGGACATAGAGAATAATTTTAAATGCGCCCAATAGAGAATAATTTTAAATGCAAACAAAACAAAAATTCAGTATAAATTCTGAATATAATTATTTTGGTTTTTATGAATTAACAAATAAGTTAAATATCTACCTAATTCGTTAATTCGCTAAGTAGAGTATATTCACGTTTTACAAGGATATACAAATATCTAAGTATAAACATAATTAGCTTATATATTCTCTGTTTTTCTTTATTCATGTTTTGGGCATTACCTATATATACGTATATACTGCCTGCATATACTCTACACTCTATACTAAGTACAGTACCATCATTTTGTTATGGTCGGTCTCCCATCTTACTTATTTTTGAATGCTTTTATATTTTCATCTGTTATTTATTTATTTCATTTTATTTTTGTTTTCTATTTTTTTGGTATACTCCGGTTTTATTTATTTTTGAAAAATAATAATTTTATTTTTGTGAATTTTCGTTAAGAAATGTAATAATAAATATTTCAATTAAGTAACATACAGAAAAATAATATTATTCAATTCGTTAGAGAAGTATATCTTATGTATACATTTATATTTTCAAAAGCTGAATTCTATAGAAATTTACTTCACATTATATACACCCGTATATGTATAAATAGTCATAGAATTTCGAACAATTTTAAAGGTAATTAAAAGAAATAATTGAGTTAAGTTACAAAAAAAAAAAAAAATAAAAATATTTTGTTATATGTATGCTTAAAAGCATATGGACTTCTGTATAATAATAAAAATAATAATTATGTTTGCATAAATAAACGTTATACACATTTACAATATTTGAAATAAATGTGGAATAATTTTTTGATATTCGTATAATAAATTAATTACAATAATTTTTTTTTTTAAATGGGAAGCATTAAAATAAATTAGGGACGATATTAAAATTATTAAATAAAATCTCTCAAAAAAAAATCAACATTTTTTATTGCTAATTATTTTAGTGCGATTATTCTTTTGTTAATAAAAAAAAATTTTCCATTTATATATACTTTCTTGGGTATTTATTGTTTTTTTGAGGATAAAAAGCTATAAAAATATTTTTTTTATAAATCGTTTAATATCCTTTTTGGTTTTTCCTTTTTTTTTTGTGCTATGAAAATATGCATAGAAGGTTTTCTTTTTTTGTTCATCAATTTTTCATATTTAAAATCAATACCCAATAATCAATAATCAATACAATTATATGTAATAATATCAACATGAAATCTGGATGTTCATTTTGTTATAAAAATTCTACGAGTATATATACATATATGAGAAAAGTTACAGTCCAAATAAGAGTATTTTCAAATACATATACATATGTACATATAAGGCAAAAAAAAAAGAATAAAAGGACTAAAGACAGCAGGATAAGTTCATGTTCTCTAAATCGAAAAATATCAAAATATAAAATCTTCAAACATGTTTTGTCTTTTATTTTCACAAAAGGACATTTGACATGACATAAATACATATGCACGTAATCTGTAGTATGCATACGCCTTTGTACGTATAATTTGTTTGTTTGTACGACTATGTTGACAAGAAAATTGTTACATCCTTAAAATTCTTTTATGGTTTTTACTAACGGAGTCTCATATATCCATTATGCATACATATGCACATATTTTTGTGTGTAACATATACGAGATACATATACGAATAATAATCATGTCAGCAAGAAATCAAAAGTTTGAAAAAATAAAAAAAGGAAATGAATTGTTAATATAAGTGGAACGGATTTTGTCATATATACGGGACAATAGTATGGGAATTATTCGATTTAGTATTTTTCTTTTTGCATTATTATGAGAAAACATTTATTTTTCTGTTTAATTTTTTTTTTTTTATAAATTGGCTACTTTAAGTTTTTTGTTTATTTTAATATGTACACATATAGAACTGTTGTAGCAGTTTATTTGTCCATCAGATTTCCATCCATCCATTTGTCCATCCGTTTATTTTATTTCAATTCATCTTTTATTTTTTGCTATTTTTTATTTATTACGAAAGAAATACCAGTGTATAAATATCATAAATCTTTAAAAAGCAAACATAAATATACGAGTACAATAAAAAAAAAAAAAACAAATGAAAATTAAAGATTTTATATGTATTAATGTTATGTACATGCTATCGTTTAAATTATGTAGTACACGCATGTATGAATGTAAAATCAGAATGACCATACAAACAAATATTATATAAGGATTTGGATATCATACTATGAATAAAGATTTGACACATTATAAAATTTCATACACTTACGTACAAGGTACAATACAAGGTACAAGGATAAAGTGATATATGAGGGTATACTATATGTAATATGTAAAAATTTAGTTTTATTTTTGTAGCATACATAAATGTACACATGTGTCTAAATCGTCTACATGTAGCGCGTGTACTTTAAAAATTATGTATAAACGCGTACATATATTTTAAAATAATGTACATAATGTACATTTATGTGCATGATAAGATCAAGTTAAAAAATAAAACAAAATAAAATAGGCACGTGTTTATATTATGTATTTCGAAAATATCAATGAATTTTTCATTCAATAAAATATTGAAAAAAAAAAAAATATGTTATAGTTTTTCTTTTATTGATGGAACATGTATAAACAAAAAATTTATTTATGTATGTAAATAAATTTTACATGTAAAAAATAAAGGATACATTTAAAGAGTTGATGCAAACTTTTAGGTTTATATGTATATTTTTGTTTTGTTTGACTGTCAAACAAATTTTTTGTTTTTTCTTAAAAAGAAAAAAGTCAATATAGTCATTCGAGGGAATTTTCACCATTGACTAACATGAAATTTTGTTTGATATACAAACTTAAAATATGAAAAATTTCGAGCATAAATAATATAATTACGCATCTATTTCCAATTTCGATGTATAAATTTCAAAAAAAAAAAAAAAAACGTTCATTCAAAATTACTTAATTGCCTTATTGATTTTATTTCTGTGTTGCAAACGCATTCATTAAATAAATTTAAAGTACTTAATTGAAATTTTTTTATAGATTGCTGTCGTTTACATAATTTTGTAATTTATGTAAGACATTCTACTTATTTAAATATTTATCCTAAGAAATTAAAACAAGTAGGAAATTTTTTGTTGTCTCTTTTTTTCTATACACACACATGCACGTAAATATATTTACATATTTGTGCACAATTTTAGAATTGTAAATATTTAACAATTTTTGCATATCAACAATTTTCAAATTGAACAACAAGAACAAAAAATAAATATTTTTTAATTGAAATCTAAAACATCTAACAGCATGTATCTCAACATTATACAGACAGGGAATAATGTACAAATAATAACTATTTTCTGCATTTGCTGTATGTATTCAGCGCCGGTTTTAGCCTGTTGGGTGCCCGGTAAACTTTTAAATTTTTCACACCCTATACGTTGAAACATTATTATTAAAACTTTAATTTAATTTCTTTTTATTGTAACCTCACAAAATTTCAACTTCTATATTCGCATATCTTTCTATTTTTTTTTTCTACTTCTCAAATATAGCATTTTAAATTTAAATTCAACTTTTTCCAACTTAAACTAATCTTTGTACATTTTAAATTAAACTTTGTCAATTTTTAATTACACTTGAAAATGATTGAAAATGTGAGTGATACATTGATTATTATGGATAATGCCAGAATCCATAAAACTTCTAAAAATAGAGAGCTAATTTCTTCGAGAGCTCGGTTGGAGTACTTGTCACCATACTCTGCAATGCTCAATCCCATCGAAAAAGCATAAAATGTACAAAGTTTAATTTAAAATGTACAAAGTTTAATTTAACTTGTACAAAGATTAATTTAACTTGTACAAAGATTAATTTAAGTTGGAAAAAGTTGAATTTAAATTTAAAATGCTATATATTCAAGAGTTAAACGACCGTGTTTGTTTAGAAATTATAATATAGATCAAAATATTTATAAGTTTCTCTTGTTTACACGGATCTTGTTTTAATCCTAAATTCTTTTTCTTTCTACTTCTCTCCTACATTTCACATACTCAAGAGTTTAATGACCATGTTTGTTTACAAACGAAAATATAGGTCATTTTTTTTGTTTACATGGATCTAGTTTTATTTCTCCTTTTCTTCTGTGTTCTTTTCTTTTAATATTGTTGTATATACTATATGTATAGTATAGGTACTGTAAGAATCGTGTACGAAGAAACTCTTGAATATTTGAGATGTAGAAGGAGCAGTAGAAAGATACGCTAATAGAAGTTTCTCTTCTCCTTTTCTTATGTAATTTATGAACTACACTGTAGTAGGAGAGGACGGAGAAGAATTTCAGATTGTTGCAACTTGCAAAGCATATAGATAATAAATACATGTTGTTGATTCGATATTCTTTGCGTTGTATTGTTGTATATTAATTCAGTGATTTATTTGGTTCTGCTGATTCATACTGATTGGGAGTGGAAAACATAATGATAATGTAGATAAAATATTGGCGACTATGTGTGTGTATAATTTTAGTTTCTCATAGTCATAAATGTAGTACAGAGCACGTAAGGTATACACTTTTCATTTTGTAAACGATACATTTTTTTCTTTATATTTTATTTACCATGCGAGCATTCAAAGAGAAAATTTTCGCAGAGAATATTCTTTTTATTGTGATTTGTAAAGTTATTTTTCTAAAAACGAATATTTGATTTTCATTCTGTTCTTATATGTGCCCCCGAGATTAGCGCCCGGTTTTATTGAATCAATTGAACCTAATAAAAGAATCGGGTATGTACATATGCTATTTACTATATTCTTTCTCTGTAACAAAATTCACAAAATAATTTATTTTTTGTATTTTTCTTTTAAGCAAAGACAAGAATACATATTTGAATAAGATAAATAATTAAACAATTCTTCATGAAACAGACGTACATATTATCTATGAACACACATAAGTGCACAGAGAATGTCTACAAGTAAACGTGTAAAATATAGAAAATAAACACATAAATAGCAATGTAGTGTACATGTACTCCTTCGGAATGTACGGAAACTTTGTTAAAATCGAAATGAATTTTTATGTAATTCCTTATACAAGTCTGATATAATCAAGAAATACTAGTAATGCTCGGACGTACATTAATTAGAAATATTATAGATACATAAATAGAGGAAAATAATAATAAGACTGATGCAAGGATATCTTTGTTACATAATTGGAAAATTTTTAATTGTGCAAGTTATATAGTTGCTTGTTTACATTGCATTGAATTAATAATTGAGAAAGTAAGTAGCAATGCACGAGTGTATATCCTAAGAAAACGTTACCTATATTAGAGACAGGAAATAGATAATGTACATATATCATGTATAGATTTATGTAAACAGTTTTTATAAAATTTTTTTTTACTAAGAATTTTTCAATTTTATATTATCTTTTTTATTTTTCTTTCTTGTTTAACTTTCGAACAGCATAACAATGAAAGAAAAAAAAATAATAGTTCTTTTTTTTAAAAATTAATCAAAACTATAAAATCTTTTCATTCAACTATCTATTTGATGAATAGAAATTTTCTATATAATTAAGGATTAAAATACATGCATACTCACATACATAATGTGTAATGAATATAGTGATCAAGGAGAAATTATTTTAAAAACATTTATGGAATCCTTTATTTTTTCGAAATAAAATAATGAACGTATAAAATAAATTCATTAGTATCTGAATGATTTTAATTTGAACATAGCTTTAATATTTATTTTAATTTTCAATTTTCATAAAATGATGATGATGATGATGATGATGATGATGATGAATGAAATAGCAGAGTTATAAAAATGTTTTTATAACGAATTTCTTTGTGCAATGTAATGAATGGGGTTTGTTTCAAAAGGCTACCGTTCTGAAAATTTACAAAATCATTTTAGAAAATTTTACAGTGAGAAGAACTGGTAGAGAAAGATTATTCATATCGTCATTACTGGATATATGGTATGTAAATGTGACTGGACCACAGCTAGATTAAGAGTGTACTATTAGTGTATTGTAGTAGAAGTCAGCCATTACTCCACTACCATTATTACTTAGTTCCACTGTTCTTTCTTCGGGTCTTCTTTACATAAAGTGTGTAGTGTAGAGTAAGTGGAATTTTCGTATAGTACATTTTATTGAGAGAGAAAATACAAGTATGTATATGGTGTATGAATGAACAACAATTTGAAGAGAAATACTTACTAAATGCTACTCTACTACCGTAGTGTTGTATACCTACCAGTTATCTATCAGTCTCCTCATTCTCACTATATATATCACAACTTTTTTTATTCTCTCTGTACTTCAAGGTGTATAGTGTAAAGCAAATATAGAATGATTAGAATGTGACAGAAAGAAGGATTCTTGTTTCTCGTACATTTTACTGAGAAATAAATACATTTTTTTCAACGATGAAATCACGTGAACAGACAATGTGTAAACAGAAGCAGACCACAACTAGACTAGAGATACTATAAGATGCTATAAGTGTGCAATGATTCCTCTAATATTTACCACACTACTTTCTAATTTTTTTTGTATTTTCTTGGTGTGTAGTGTGTAGAGCAGGTATAAAATTTTGTAGGAGATTTTTCGTATTTATTGTATATTTTACTGGCAGATAAGAATGAAAACACGAGTATACAGAATGTGAATGTATTACAACTACAGTAAAGGCACTAATAATGTACATTTAATCCATTGCTGCTGTTTACTATATGACTCCTTCTCATTCTTTCTGTATATGTACAGTGTGTAGTGTGGAGAAAGTGCAAAATGTTTAGAAGATTTTTTGTATCTTTTCGAATATTTATGAAAAATTTTACACGAATGGTAGCACTGTTTGGTCAATCGTAGAATTTTTACACAGCTATAATTGAAAACTATTACTGTACGATGGTAGTACAAATATGTACTTATCATTAAAGTCTCATAAATGTAAAATTGAAAAAAAATATGAAAAGGAAAAAAACGTCATACACAATCGCTAAATACGCATACACTGGACTCGTATATCCTTATAGTATATAATGAAAATATATTACACCGTACAATAAAATAAAATTAAATTTAATGTTGAAACTAATTAAAATGTATCTCACGTAATAATATTTAATGTAGAAAAATTACGTAACACATTTATATTATGTGTAATAGATTTTCATTGAAAATTATAGGAGGAGTCATGCATATCTATGCACTTTATAAATGCACATAATATAAATTCAAGAATGTTGTACATACTAGCATAAGATAAAATATTTTGCTTTATTATAATATATAAATATAATGCAGAAGTGGATATACACATTTGTATAATATGTATTCTTTTTTATATTTCTACATTACAATTTATTATCCTTGTATGCAGTAAGATTATCGTTTAAATTTAAACATGCTTGTAATACCTTTAACATTGATTTTGATTATATTAAACTGCAACCTACACATAACCATCTCGAACTATGTTTTACAAGTAAAAAGGATATACGTATGTACATGTAATTTTTTGTTTAAATATTTATGTACATCTGATGGTGTTATTTCATTTCTCTATATATTAATTTATTCGTTATATATGTACATATTTTACAAAAGGTAAATAATTTCATTAAAGGATTTATTAGTTATGTAATTGTATTTCAATTAAAAGAAATATATATATGTACATGCAAATGCATATGCAATTATGAATATTTTGTATTTAATATCAATTTACAAAGATTATTACTAAAAAGTTTTTTAAATCAAAAGCTAATGAATGCAATATTTGGTTGGTATGCAGAATAAATTTACCTAATTGAATTTTATTAACGGTAATTGAAATTTAGATTGAGAATTCCATGAAAAAAATTCATAATGTATAGACAGCGAATAAAAATAACTTTCATGTTATGCTTATTTATTTACAAAATTGGTTTTAATTATATAACATGTCAAAGTCCTAATTATTTTTTCATAATCACCGAAAAGAATTTTTTTCATTAGGTAGCTATGTACAAAAAAAAAAATAAAATAATAATTATAATTATAACAATTAGAATTCTTCGAAAAATGCTATCACATTTTTGAAATTGATAAAAATATTTGATAATTAAAATGTTTGAAAATTTGACAACAAATTGTTTTCCAGGATATTTTGTATTTTATATGTATATTGAACTGAAATATATTAAAATACATAAAAATTTACTACGGTAAATTAGGTGTGTTAAATAATAATGATGCTTTTGAATCAATTTCAATAATATAAAAGGATTTTTTTTGTTCTTCCTTTCATATAAAAATGTTTGTGACATTTATAATATCCAACCGCAAACGGGAAAAAATAATGAATTTCATTTAAAATTTTTCATGAAGTTTTATTAATAAAAACAATTTTTTTTTCTCTTTTAATGTCAGTTTTTTGCAATATTTATAATGAATTTTCCGTTTTTTTTCTCTTTTCTTTCTTTTTTTTTCAGTATTTTTATACGATTTTATAAATTTTTATCAACAAAAAAAAAAAAACAAAAAGAAAATTAAAAAAGTGTAGAACTAACGAGCAAACAGGAGTATGGATGTTTAATTAATTATAAAAATGCAGAATGTGAAGAAATGTGAATATATAGCTACATATACATAATATATATACTTATATATATGTTGAATGCATACAATTAAAAATCAATTTCGAAACGTTTAAAAATTGAATTTTTTATTCTTTACCGGTGGCGATTATCAGAAACCAAAACTGAAAAAAAATTTTTTTTCAACGCTGTAATTATTTGTTAATTTTACTTCGTTTATTTTTTGCCGTATTCCATCAATTGATTTGTGTTTTTTAAGTAGTTTTGTACATTCGCACGAATTTTGGAAATGGAATTAAATTTTTTCATAATTTTTTCGTTATGTTTAATGACAATTAAATTTGATTGGATTGTAATTTGTGATAATGTTGAATTATTTGAAACCGAAATCAATAATAAAAATAAAAATTCAATATTTGATAATCATAATTTGAATATCACATCTATATCACCATTTGAAGATGATGACAACAATACAACATTCTTAGATAGCTTAGAAAGAAGATCAGATGATGATGTAATAGTAGTGACAGCAGTAACGATTGAAGGCAATGAAGATAATAATAAAAAAGAAATAGAAAAATATATATTTACATTATCATCTACAGAATATCTTGATGAAACTAGTAATACATTTTCATCATCATCATCATCAACAACAACTGCTACAGTACCTTCGTCTACATTATCTGATACTACGGCAACATATGATACACTCACCAAAACAATTGATTCAGAGCCAAATGAATTTTATTCGAATGAAACGAATTCAATTCATCATGATGACATCACAACAACAGATAAACCAATTACATTGATTCCATATGAGATTGCAACGACTGAATACACAAATGAAATTGAATCGAGTACGAATGGGAATTATAAAAATTTTACCGACAATAGTAGCAACTGGTTATCAAATTTTCAAAATAATACAATCAATAATATGGCAACATCATTGATAAAATCTACTACTACATCAAATCCAGATACGACATCATTCTACCAATATCCATCAGTTACAGATAATACAAATTATACGAGTAGTCATTCTCATACTCATCTTAATCCATTTGAATTTTATGATGATCATATAAATAATAAGAAACCGAATACAATTTTACATAATTTAATTGGTATTACGGCATCATTAACATCTTCTTCTGTATCATCATCTACATTATTATTATCACCATCGTCATCATTATCATTTTCTTCATCATCAACATTACCATTTGGTAGTACAACAACATTACAAGATTTAAATGATGTTAAAGTGAATACAAGCGGTTTATGGCCAGTTAAACATGCATCTGTCGTTGAAGGTGATGTTATTTTGGGTGGTCTAATGATGGTGCATTCACGTGAAGATAGCATTACATGTGGACCAATAATGCCACAAGGTGGTATACAAGCATTAGAGGCAATGCTTTATACATTGGATCGTATTAATGAAATTCAATTATTACCGAATATAACACTTGGTGCACATATATTAGATGACTGTGATAAAGATACATATGGCCTTGAAATGGCTGTAGATTTTATAAAAGGTAAGTAAATTAAAATTATTATCAAAATTTGTATATAAAATTTTAATGATGACAAATAATTATTTACTATTTTCGTAAATGTAGTAATAATCTATTAATATGGGTTATTTAGTATAAGGATTTATTTGATTATTAATATATGTACCAGCCTTCTGGTATCCTTACACCACTAATACTATAATATAATTTATGTTGTATTGGTTGTATTTATAATCCATATACTTACGTAAATATTTATCGTCAATTTATTATTTTATTAAATTAATATAAAACGATTATCCACAAATGAAAAATCATTTTCGAGAAATTCTATTCCTTAACTCTTTATGTTGATTTTCAAAATGTTATTTACAGCCATCAGAATACAAAACCAATTCAACAATTTCATATCCATTAAATGAAATAATAAAATTATTGTGTTTTTCATTCGGACCTATAACTATTTCAATTAAATTAAATTCAAAAGATTGAACATGAATAAAGGTTAATGGCAGAGAAATAAAGAGAAAGGAGATGAAAATAAAAAAAAAAATTAGTTCCAAGAAGGTTTCCTCATTTGATTGTACAATATACTTAATTACTTTTATATGTAATGTGGTATCATGGTAATATAAAAATACCAAATGAAATTGTTGGTGAACCACTCATACAAAAAAAAAGTGACTGGAAAATCATTTTCAGAATTTTAATATTAATTTCGATAAAATAAATTTAATTCAATACATTGCAAACAGAAAGAGAAAGAGAGAAACTTAGTGAATTTAATTTTTTTCATCAAGAGATTATTGTTTTCAATATGATACGTTCTATACAATGAATCACATCGTTTGTACTACACACACCGTACTACACACACTCACACATTTTTGCTTATAATTATTCTTATTTATTCATACTGTACCACAGAGCAGAACATAGCACCTAGAATGTATATTTCGTTTTCATTATTTAATTAATTTAAGTAAGTGGATAAATTGTTTTCGATCATAGATTGTGGTATGGTATATATTTCTTATTAAATTTTTCTTCTATAGATATGCATTCAAGTAAGATCATATTTAAGCTTTAATTGTCTGACGTTTTAATTGTCCTATAAATTTTCTTTGTTATACACATTATACTCACTTTTAAAAACAAAGTGGTACCTAGTTGATGGTAGTAAAGTAAAAATAAAATAATTTAATTTCCTCACTAATTCTAAGAAGATTTTTATTGCCAAAAAAAAAAAAAATAAATCTCTGTGATTTATAAGCATAAAATTCAGTTTAATTTTAACATTTTTGTCGCTTGGTATATATGTAGTTTAGGTCTCTGTGGAAATTTTTTTTTTGACAAATTTTTTTCTTCTTTTTATGAAAGTAAAATTTTATTACCTACTTTACTACTCACAGAAGAAATTTTTCTTTCATGATTCTTAACATACACTATATGTACTACCTATTGGTACATATGCACCTAAGATTATGACTCTATTTTCCTCAACTTTTATTTTGTGTTAAAGAAAAATTGTGATTTCTTTGTAATTTTTACATTATACCTACGTAAAGCTCTAAATTAAATTAATATAATTGTGAGGAAAACTTAAAATTTATATTTTTCCTGTAAATAACATGAAGGGAACATGAAGAAATGTGTGTAATATACTCATCGTACTTACATATACTTATCTGCTTATCTCATTCTATATTCTACAATACATGTCAGATTTGATATTATGAAAAAACTATTGTGTAGTATTTTTGAACTGAAACATTAAAAATTATTATTTACGTATGTGGGTACCGGGTGTTTAAGGTGATTTTAGAAGTGAACTCATTTTATATTGCCAACAACATAAATATTACATGTCTGAATGTAGATTATAATAATTATGTTCATACACATCATAAATTTCAATAAAGTTAAAATTTAATTTAAATCCTTTTTTATAGTAAGATTTTTTTTCCACATTTTTTTTCATTCTTTCTCTCTCTCTCTTTAAATCTATTCTTTCTTAAAATCTTTAGAATTTTCGTTTATGATGTACATATACGTAAATAGTACGTTATAATATTATATACAATTTACGTCAAAACATTTACAGTGTGTTCATATGAAATTATTCACTTCATTTAATAATAAATGACAGAGAAAATATATTATATAAAATATGAGCTTAATACACCATAAGATCAATGCTTGTACATGTACATACAATATTATGGATAATAGTACATCTACATTTATGTACATACATACATACATACATATATTAAACGTAGGTGTATATTATATGAGCATAAAAAAATAAAATAAATTTAGTTTTTTTTTTTTTTTTGTTATAGCAAAAGCAAGAAAAAAATTAAAAATGAACAGAATCAAAAAAAAAAGACTACATAACAAAATAATGTAGTAAATTGCGAGCTATATCTATGTATGTGTGTATGTATGTTGAAGTTTTTACACTCTCATAAAATTTGCAATGTAATGATCATAAAATAAAATATGTATAAGTATACTAATATGTGTAGTACGTAATGTCTGTGGTATTTTTTTTTTTACTGTTTTTGTTTATTTTTGTTTTCTGTCTTTTTTTTTCGTTTCAAAATTTCCATTATGTTTGTTAGAACAAAACAAAGAAAAATGAAGAAGGACAAAGAAAAATTGTATTTGTGATGACTGGTAGATATGTAATTTTTTTACTGATGTTCACACGTATATAAACATAATACATATGTACACACATATGCACATGTAAGCATAGTACACATCTTACTGTTTATACAATTTATAATATGAAATTCAAATATGTACATTACACATTATAACGTGTACATATATTATAGTTATCATATACATATGTGAAGAAGCGATTGAAAGTAAGAAAAGCTGAAAAACAAAGAATAAACAACAACAACAACAAAAAATGAAAAGAAAAATGAAAAAATGATTGAATGTCATTTTCAGGATATTACTCGTATGATGTAAATACATATACGAGTACGTACACAACAATATAATTTTGTGTAATATTGTTATAATAAAAATTGAATTTAAAAACATTATATGTAAAAAAAAATATAAATAAATTTATTTACAAGAAAACAAAACAAAAAACACACACACAAAAGAAAATAACTGAAAAATTAGACACGAAAATTTATTTTGATTGTATATACATATTATTTTATGTAAATAAACGTACAAATTTCATAAAGGAATAAATTGAATGAAACAACAGCAACAACAACAACAAAAAATGAGAGAAAATAAATTATTTAGAAAAAAAAATTTTTTGAATTATTCTGTAAGTACACATAAATACGAGTATAGGTACCTACAAGAAGTAGGTAAAGTATACATATATACTCGTACTTTAAAGTGAAAATTATTATGAACATATTCGAGTAAATTTAATTTTTGAACATTTTTGTTTTTCATTATACATACGTACATACATAATTGGTTTTGAGTATGAAACTTTAAGGATTAAAGATTTCACTGAGAAAAAAAAATATAATAAAAATTTATTTTGTGTACTTGAATATTTTATATGACCTTCATATGAACATGCTAGCAGTACAAATGTAATGTATAATGTATGTAGGTACTATGTAGATATAAGTAGTTTGCAAACCTATAGTACTTAATACATAACTTTTACTTTTTTGATGTAATACTTATGTACTTGTTCGGTTAAAAATTTTATTTTTAAAGGTTATCATAACCTTGTATTTATTATTTTTCGAAAATATTCTAATACTTTAGGAGCATGTGATGCATAATTAAAAGGATATATTTGGTATACATACATATACGAATTATGTAAAAGAGTGTAAACATAATTTTTCGTGTGAAATGAAGAAATTATAATTATGAATTTTAGTTTTTTGAAAATTGAAAGAAACATTAAATCTTTTATTACAATAAGGATGCTTTAAGAAAATTAACTTGCCAACAGAATGACAGTCGTATTACTATACTTTCTCATCGTTATTGCCGTTATTCATCATCTAGTTTTACTAATATTCGTATCTTTGTGATCAATACTAATAAGTTGTTCGAATTCAGTCTGAAAATTTGAATTTTTGAAAGAAAAAAAAAAACACTGCATGGGTGTTTGTTTGTGTAATAAAATATTTTTAGAGAATTAATTTTAAAAACTCATATTGTATCACAAAGAATTTAAATAAAAAAGCCAATATTTTTAAGATGTCATTTTTAAGGGCAATCAAGACATTTTTTTCAAACAGATTTCTCATGTCGTTATAAATTTTCAAAAAAAACACTTTATATACTTATATAAATTTTATCCAAGAAAATGTGTTATATATTCTCATCATATATAGCTATACTGTAGACAACTTGATACATAAAATAATTCAAACAGTATAGTACATTTATTATAGTAATAATAACCTTCAAGTAAATGAATTATGTTCCTTTTAACTTCCACACGTACTGCCTACATATACACACAACATAATATTTATGTTATGTAAAAAGTATGAGCATACTATGTAAAGTATAAGAATTTTTAATGTTGAATTTTAATGTTTTGTTTTATATTATAAAGTTTTTTGTGAATTATCCTATAGTATAACAAATTATTCAGTTTTTATCAATTTTAAAAGATCTCATAGTCAAATTATGTTCTAGAATCTAGAATATGATATGAGTAAAGAATACACTATTATAAATTTATGTTTTGAACATAATTTACTAATATCTAATATCTAGTATGTAGTATATGAATCATTCCTTCTTTTGAAAGTAATGTAAGTCCATTTTATATTAGAAATGAAAATATTTAAGATTATGTATTTGAATTCACATTAATTACATACATTTATATTGATAACATGATGACAATTTTGAAAGATGAAAACTGCTTGGCAGATGCAAATATTGTTTTTGCCAATAACTGACTCAGACCACATTCAAAGAAAACGACTCACTATATATGTAATTTATTTAAACGTACATTAATGTGCTATTAAACATAAGAGAAATGATATAAAACTAGTATGAAAGTTATGAAAATTCGTACAAAATATGTTCTGGTATAACTGGCATAAATAGGAGTAGTATAAATTTTTTCAAAAATTTTCGAAAATCATAAAATACATATTCATTCCTTTTAATGTGCACACATACATACATTATATATTATGTACATCAAAAATTATTTTAATAACTTTTCAACTATTTTAAAATTACAGGATATACAGGAGAGAGATGTAGTGAAAAAGATTCATTTTATAAATATGTGTGTGCAGAATACTTATTTATACTAAGTATATATACATTTTAAGTAATGTCTGTTATATTTATTGTATTATTACAAGTAGATATGTAGAAAAATATTTCAATACAACATATATTAATAATTAAGACATTCAAACACATGCAAATACAGAGATTAAATAAGAATATCTTTATGCAATGTTCTTTTCCAATTTATCTTATAACTCTACATGGTATACGAAATTTTTTTTTACTGAAATTGACACTATAAGTACCTCTCAAATAATAGTTTCCTTGTACTTTTATTTTATGTAAGTAGATGATTCTAATTTATACACATACCTATCAATTTTCTGTTCATCATAAATTTTTATTATAATAATTTGTAAGTTTAAGAAAAAAATTTGAATAAAATTTGTAGCTCTATGCACTGCAAAGAACAGTCAATATATGTATCTCATATGCTTTCAAATAATTTTCAGTTATACATTACTTTTCCGCTATGTGAATTTATAAGTGTATCCTTTGAATGTGTAAAATGAAAAATTTTGAAGTATCCAACATTCAATCGAAAACACTGTAAAATTATAGAGTATCATATGGTATCATATAAAGCATATACATTAAAATGTAAAGTGTTAAAGATGTAATTAACATGCTATACGAATAAGTTTATGTGTTCTATGCAAATTAATACATACACTTATACCTACGTAACTATACGTGCATATACCATTTTACAGTTTTATATTTATAATCTGATAATTTAATTAAAAAAATTTTGTTCTAAAATGTGTTATACACGCAACATTGTAAAGTTATATTTTTTTTTTCTTTGTTTTTGATTTTTGAACATTTTTACATATTCCATCTACAAATACCTGTACTATATTATTTTTATGTTGATGTCTGTACAAAATGTATTTGTATACTCATATCTCGTACGTATCTCCTCGTTCTCATACATAATTATTATGTTGGGATGTTGAGAAACGTTAAGATTTCACTTGTGCACAAGTATTAAATCATGAAAATGTACATAATAAAGACATCTACATACATGTACTATACGCAACGTAATTATGATGAGTTATTGTATGTAGAGATACTGTGCATATTATGTAAATCTACAAGGAGTACCATGTAAATTATTAAAAACTTACACTTGAGATACACATTTTTATAACAAAAAATGATGTATGAAAGATATAAGTATTTACAAAATTGCTTTCTTATACTTTAATGTACTGTATACACACTCGTATATGTACATACATATATGAGAATAATATATTTCAGGTATTGCGAATAGAGTGATGTAAATTTAAAGTTGAAACAAAGTTTTCAACCATACAAAGTGGAATAAAATGTGTTCATAGTGAATATTGTAGTATGTAGTAGCGTATAATCAAATTTCATGGTAATATGTGCACTTATCATTATGTAATGTTCGTTATATAATTACATTACAGTATGTAGTATTTTGAATAATAATAATAATAATACAATATGCTATAAATGTACATATTTAATTAAATATTGGTGTACTTAAGTGAAGAATTATGTAATATGTATTTCTATTGCTATTTAAATGAACATTATGAATATTTTGTGTGTGCATTATACTCGTATACAATAATTTTGCATACACTCATAAGTACTCTATTCAATCTGCTATGGAGTTAATAAGTAAATTATCTAATTATAAAATTTACGTATACATACTATTCCTTTCAAGAGTTACAATGAGAATCCTTGCATTTCATTTATTACTTTCTGAACGCATATGCATAAGATATTTAGTTTAGATCATGCAAATATTCGATTACATAACAAATCCTTATTATTTTATCCTTCTTAGTTCTTATGTATGCATATATACGAAGAAACTAATAATTAAGTTTAAAAATTAGCTACATTATTAGAAAGAAATATTGTAGAAAAGATAAATCGAATTAAATTTAATTTTTTTTAATTGTAAGTATTTGTTGCAGTTTGCAAAACATGAAAATCAAAGTGCATGCATATACCATACACATTCATATCATATGTGTTTCGAGAAATTTTATGGTGGTTTGACACAGCACATTATTCTGTACACTACATGTGTATGCAAATGTAAATCTTATGTGATTCTGTGTTAAAAAATCTTTATTTGTATTTAATATAATAATATTTATTCTCGTATACACATACATAAATATACCGCAAACTTTTCAAGTTTTGTGGTTTTTGTGTTATATAGATAAATGTAAATATTGTACGTAATATTAAAAAGGAGCAATTTAATTTCTAAAATAATATTACGTACGTATATATATTACATTTATCATTATCTGTCTACCGTGAAATTATATACCCATTACGATTACACCATCATCCAAAATCATATCACGATTTATAATTAAATTTTAAATTTATAGTAGACGAGCTTCTTGTTCATATTAGAATGTAGAGAATGTAACATGTATCCTGTGAAAATTACTACACATTACGATTGTACGAGTAATATTTCACACATCATGTTACTCGTATTTTATTTTTTCAGAAAAAGTTGATTTTCTCTCTCAGTAAAATATACAAATAGGGTATCTACATAATAAACACGAAAATCAACAAACATCATTTTATACTTGCTACTCTATTCTATACATATACTTCGATCAGTGTACTCACGTGTTCTCATTTTTGAATTTCCATTTTCAAACTTCGACTGATGCCTAGGGGCGGGTATTCTAGAAGTTCGCACTGTGTTTGTATTATATCGGTTTTACTAATATTAGAAGAGAAAATTATATACGCAAAAACGATACAACGAAATAATATCAATGAGATATACATACATATATATATGTATCTTTTCAGGATTTGTTCAAGTGTAAATAATTGAAATTCAAAAATGTTGTAATGGTTAAAATCAAATTTCCTTATTTTCAAGGAAATTAAATTTCAAAATTTTTCATGAATTTTTTTTTTGAATAAAGAAAAATAAATTAAGAGTTAAAGTACCAAATATAATGTGAGACGTAATATGTATACGTTTTTTTTTTGGAAAGATTAATCGTCAAAAGTGCAAAGAGACATTTAATTTATTTGATTTTTGTCTTCCATTAATTTTTTATTTTTTAAATAAACTTTATAATCACATCTTATGCTAACACTTTAAGGTACACTTATGAAAGGATGGCTTATTCCCGATAGAAAAGTATTAAACAACAGCAAGAAATTATTATAAAATTTTTTTGATTAAATAATGAGCTTATTATTAGACCTCCAATATTAATTAGAGTTCGGGTAATTTTGGGTGCAGTAATTAACCATCATTTCTAGATAGATGTTTAAGATATTTGTTTTTATTTTTTTCCACTTTATATACATTTACAAGAAATCAAATTAACCCCCAACGTTGAAACAAAATTTTTTCTCACGTATTCACGAATTACACTTATTTAAAAATGACGAAAAAATAAAAGATAAAGTTTCAAAAAGGATACAGAATAACAGACAACAATAAAATCATGTAAATGTATCTGCATGAAATCATTATCTTTCCTTTTAATAACTCAGGAGTTAGTTGGTTAGTCGATATAAAGGTCGTGTCATACTTACGTACATACAAACCGAAAGATTGTTGTTGGACGTATTTAAGTATATTAATGTTTTGCCTTCAAGGATTTGATTCATTCTTTTTTCTCTGTTTTTTCATGGCTTTCATGTGGTTTTTGTTTTTAATATTTTTGTATTTTATTCTTTTAGAATAATTTTTTTCAGTTTTTTATTTCATTGTTTATTCAATTAGGTTTTTGTTTTGTGATTAATTAAAAATGAAGTATAAAAAATAACAACAAATTTCATTCGGCAGAATATAAATATATTTGGAAAACCGTGAAAATAGTACAAAATGAGGGATTATATATTTTTTGTTGAGTTTTGGATTCTAAAAAAATGTCCGGTAAATTAATTTTCAGATCTTTTTTTTCTTATTTTAATTGGCGTTGGAGTAGAATTTTCGGGACAGTTGTTTTTTCCAATATTTCAGAAAAAAAAATATGTGAGTGCGGATAACCCAAATAAAATTAAATTTGAATGAGTTTAATTATAAAATTCATTTGAATTCTCTTAATTTTAAACTATAAAAAATTATTTCTATATTTTTCTTACACATACGAACAAAACACAGAAAATGATTACGAAATCAGAATAACAAGAATAAAAAGATAAAGGAACCAACGCAAAATGAAAGAATAATAAATAATATGGAATTTAATTTATTTATTGCATACATAAAAGGGACAAGTACATTTGAATGAAAAATTATTTATTAATTCGAGTTGTACTACAATAAAATTTAAATGTCTTCATTCCATAATAATTATTATTTATTTCATGCAATTGTTGTACATGCGTGTATCTGTAAAAAATTGAACATTAAAAAGTTTATAATTGGTAATTTTGGTAATGAATTTTTAATTGTAGCAAATTACATATTTAAAAAAAATGAAAGTAAAAAAATAATAATAACACAAAAAGAAATTAATTTATATATTATAATAATTGAACTTCACTAAATCAAATTTATTGGATTGGAAATGTGGATAAATATTTACATCAGATTATCAATATTTATGAAATGATTAATGATGATTTGAATATATACAATTAAATATCATAATCATTTTATAATAATTTACCACATAGTATTTTTGTTCCAATAATTATATTACGTATCATATTTACAAAAATGTATCCATATACCTGTATATGATGCTCTATGGTATTACACAATAAGTGGATAAAATACGTTGTAATTTATAACGATGATCAAATACTAGCAATAACACAAAAAAAAAAAAAAAATGACAAATTCAAAAATTTGATATGCAAATGCAAGTCTCAGTTTATTTTTCGTGTTTTGTCATGCACAATATTCACAATATCTACTGGAAGAGAAAATCAACATTTTTTGAGGTAGGAAAATACGAGTATAAATACTCATGATGTTTGAAATACTACTGGTGATAATGTTATGATCAGTAATCTTCACTCCTCGATAGTATTTATAAAAGGGAGGAGCAAGTATAAAATGTTGTTAGTTTACTTTCCATGTTTGCCATGCAACCTATGTTCGTAAATTTTGTTGAGAGAGAAAATTGAAGAACAAAAATACGAGTGTACATGATGTGTAAAATACTACACGTAACTATCATAGACTAGAGTAGAGAAGCAAATATAAAATGTTGTTTGTTGATTTCCCGTGTTTGTTATGTACAATATTCGCATTCTGATAAAAGAGAGAAAACCAACATTTTCATGAATGTTTACATGATGTATAGAATGCTAGAGTGGAGGCGGAGCAACAATAACTTAAATGTTCTCAGTTGATTTTCCGTATTTTGTCATGTAAAATATTCTACTAAGAGTACATATACGAATACGAGTACCTAATGATATGTGAAATACTACTCGCATTCGAGTATCTTCTACAATTTTAATAATTTTCATAGATAACGTAGATACAATCAAAATTTCGTTATGTACAGAAGGGAATATTGAATAGAACATGGTAACGTGGTAAAACACAACCATAAACCAAAGGAAAAATGTTGATTTTTGCATTTTATGTAATGTGCATAATGCACTATGTACATACATACATAAAATAAAATGTGTACGTATGTAGATATTTTTGATAAAGTAAATTTATCTACAATGTATAGATAAAAAAATATTTTTAAGTTTTAAATTTTTTTTTTTTTGGTGTATTTTAATGTAAAAATAAAAATTAGAAATTTATATATGTACATATGTAAGTAGATAATATATAAAATGCATTTGAGAAATGAAAATATTTATTTTCATAAAAATGGAATAATACGAAATTAGAACGGAAAGAAAAATGATGCATAATTTATACATAATTTGACTTTAATTTATGTACTATAATTGAGAATTTATTGTAGAAGATTGTAGAATACTACGTATATCATCTATAGATAGAAAACTGTAAAAAAAGAGATTTTCGTTTTCAAATACAAACTTTCAAAAATCCATTACTCATTGTATATGCATCCTGTTATACAAAATGCAAGCAACTAAAAAGGAACTTCATGTAGAGTAGAATATTATTACTTGTGTATTCCATCCTCAGATATAATATGTAGATTTTTCATTTTTTTTTTATCGTTACATTTTTCATGTTAAACCGATAGGTCAATATGCATATAATGCTCGTAGTATTTACATACGTAAACATATACAAATGTGCATCTACTCGTGAATATAATATTTTGTTTGGTTAAAGATAATAAGAAAATACTACAGAGTATAATTTGCATAATAATGAAAGTAGTTTGTTATTATAACTAAACTTTAGAAAAATAAAAAATAAAGATAATAATGATAGAAAAAAAAAACTATTAATGTAATGTTTTTCTTGTGTATATGTATTAGAAAATATATGTGCGTGAGGAAAAAGTCTTTAAAATCATTTTATCTATAACTACATACATACACGTAAATGTACAAGTAAATTTTTTTTTATAACCATAAATGTATATATAAAATACAACAAAAAAGAAAAATGTGGAAAACGTGTACTGAAAGAAAAGATAATAATATTTGCTAAGTTTACCCACATTAAGGAGTATATTTAAGTGTGTCTACATACTCGTCTTATAAGAAATGCACGTTGCATGTAAACATTACATTTAAGCAAAAAGGAAATAAATTTCGTTATAGAAAATGTGACAAAAAATGATAAATTATTTGGCTTAAGTATAAAGGATACATATTTCAACAGTTTTGAAGAAAATATTTGTTAAGATGTTAATTTCAAATGTCAATGAATAATTTTTGACATCTGTCATTTTATAAATGACAGTTGATCGTTCGAAATGGTTTTCTTTTTCAATTTCTTGGCATCACATAGACACCTAGATGGTTTCTGTCTTCTGCTGCTAAATTTCTCTTTAGGAATTTAAAGGTGATTTGTACAAAATTACTGTATGAGCATCTTATATCTCTTGTAATTTTTCGAGCGCATAGTCATATATTATATGCTGAAGGTTACACGTGTATTTTTGCTGAAATTTTACGGTAACATTTAAAAATGTAATGAAGTAAATGAAATTTACTGCTTTTATTTTTACTCAATATAGTACGTGTATGGTATATACAATTTTTAGTTACTAATAATATATTGAATAACTACAAACATACAAAGTTACATACATGAGAACAGCTACATTATAATACATGATGTTAAATTTATGATGAAAAATTGAATGGCATAATGATTTATGAAGTCTTAATTTTTCGTTTGTACATGCGTAAAATATTAAAAACAAAAAAATATTTCTCCATTTATAATGTTATGTACATATGTGTATTATTAATATTTCTTCTAGACACCAGTTGAGCATTTTATATTCTTTACAAAATATTGCGTATACATTCGAGTGTATATGATGAACATGCATTTTACTACTAAGTAATAACAATTTATAAAACAAAATATAAAAATTATGAAAAGCAAAAAGACAAAGAAAATAGAAGACATAATTTATACTCTTTTATTTTTCACATACATATCTTTTAAGTAAATATATATCCTGTCTGTTTCATAAGGCAAATAAAAAATTGTTCCTATTTCGCATGTTATTAAGTGTATGCGTCGGTATATCATATTTTAGCCTTGCTCTACTACAGATTTTTATATACTATTTCACAAATAATATCGATGATTACTTTTAATTTTTTCTTGTACAGAGTCAAAAGAATACAGGATCGAAATATTTATTAGGTAGTCATAAAGATAAAATAAAGTAAAGATTGTAAATACACCTACAATGATATGGTATATAAGTTCATACATTTTTTTTATAAATGTGGTTCATATTTTTCTATACATCATCATCATTACCATCTTCTTTTTCTTATTCCTATAATGTACATACATGTAGTAACATAAAGTAGAGACTGTCTTTGGCATAAAAAATTAATAAAAAATTATGTACTTGGACTTTGTACTTGAGATATGTTAGAACTTGTCACAGAAACGTGTACCATTTGTTGCGCTAGAAAAATGTATTATGGAAATTGTTAAAATATATTTACAAAAAAAAAAAAAAAAATTATATTGAAAATTAAGACAAAAACGGGAACAAAAAATAATAATAATAAATTTTTGTAAACAAACTTTTTAGAAATTGACACGAAAAATGACATTTACTCAATAATATTATAAATTTTTCGAAAATAATGTTTAAAAGCGGTACAGAAATAGCATGAAGGTAACAGAAAATATAAAAATTTACTGGATTTATGAACGATATAATTTTGTCGTTTTTAACGTTAGTTTCAACAAATGGCATAATTCAAAACGATAACGTAAAGTTTGTACATTCAAATTTACAAATGAACATCGGAATACCAATTTAAATTCTTGTTCTTCTTTTGTGGCGCCACAGCCCATTCAGGGCCCTGGCATCAGTCAAACTTCTCCTCCACTCAACCCTATTGGAAACTTTCTGCCTCCAACAACCCTTTCTTTTGGTCACGCGAGCTTCGTCCATTCTCCAGAAATGGCCCAGCCACCGCAACTTAATGAAGCTCACTTAAAATCCACGTAAATAAATAACTGATACAGCTCCTCGTACATGCCAAAGTGCTTCTATTGGCTATCCATATTTTCCGTGTAGGTTTAATTGCTTGTGAGAATAGCATCTCGCTAATGAACCATTTTCAGCGCGTAGCTTATGTCTATTCTGTCTTATGTCAATTTATGCCTTTGAAATTTCATATTTGATGTCAATTTAAGTTTAACCTTCACAATCGTTGCTGATAAATCCAGTAGACGATTTTATAAGTAATGTTACATAAAGGGAAATAATTTTATTTATTTATTTATTTTTTTTTTATGTCGCAAAATAAATAAATAAATTTATGAATTAAAGCTTGTATATTTACAAGCAATTCACGAACTCAAAATGAGATGCTGTTTTAAAAATCTTTAATTAAAATCATTTTTAATTGCTATTTAAAATGAAACCTGTATGTATTTAATGTATAATTTGACACACAAAAAAAAAATAAATCAGAAAACAAATAAAAAATTCAATCACTTTATATTTTGGTTTGTATTTATTTTATAAAATGAAGAAAAAAAAAACAAAACAAAATATATACAAACGAAATCAATTTTATTGAAAAAATTTTCAAAAAATAAGTGGTGCAAAAAATCACTGCGTATCTTCATTTTTATACAATTCTATACAAAATAAAAAAATTCTCAAAAAAGTATATGTATTTACTTTTGTTACAGTGTGGTACAAGAATGTTCAATTTTCATTTTCAATCGAATATATACGATATTGGTACAATGGTACACTAAAGTTTGTATAAAAGCAAAGGATAAATGCGAATAATCTCTATTGCTTTGGTATACATTTATGTTCAAATGTAAAAATATACAAATTGTATTAAATGAAAATGAATAAATATTTAAATAATATTGAATTAAAATGAACAAAAAATATCGATGCAATAATATCCTTTTTATTATTTTTGTTGTTTTTTGTTAATTTAATTTTTTATTTTTTTTTTTTTATATTTTCATTTGATCTAAAATGTAATATTGAAAATTGAACTGAAATTATTCAGTTGAGATTTTAGTTTTAAACTATACAAACAAATATACATATGCAGATGAAATAATAAAATAAAATCGTGTATACACAATGCATTTATGAAAATTATTTTTTAATCATAAAGGATACAAAATTGTATTTTGTAGTTTTTATTATATTTATTTTTTTTTTGTTAGTTTTATATGGTTTTATGATAATTTTTAATCGAACGTCAGTTACATACATACGTATGGAATGCACTTGTACATCCAGTAAATAAAAATTACTAACAGGAAAATAATATTTTTTTGTTCCATATCATACCATAATGTAATAATATTCATGATCTTTTTTATTGAATTTTTTTTGTTATATTTTTGCTCTTATTTTGCATTTAATGGACTAGAAAAAAACATATACATATTACTCTAATTTCGAATTTTTCGTAATTATAATTTAAAATGTGAAATACAATTTTCGTATCAATTTGGTTCATATCATATATAAAATATAATCGCACCACAAAGGACATAAATATATAATTACATGTACAAAAAAAATATAATTTTTTTGTATATTTAAATTTTGTGTATGTAAATAAAAGAATATGCGCATGACACTTGTAAATGTATTTGGAGCTTTTTAAAAACTTTTTATGGTTCAAACAATTTCACCAAACTTAACGGAATTTTTGAAAAATATATCCTTTTCCCTTTTTCTACATCCTGATGAAAGTTTTTCGAAAATTCGAAAGCTTAGAAAGTGTTTTTTATAATATAAATAATTTTTGAATTTTTCGGAAAAGTTTCGAATAAATTCTACCATAAAAATTTCAAAATTCTTTCAACGAAATGCACGAAATGGAAACAAATTTTTGGGACAAAATTTTATCAGGGAAAATTAAATCGGAAATTGGTAAGGAAATTCGGTAATAAAATCCTGAAAATTATAATCTAAATTTCGAAATACGATTGTCTGAGTTCAAATTATTTTCATTAAATTTCGAAAAAAATTTATATAAATTTTAAGTATACTCAAATTGAGTCAGTAATTTTGATATTAAAAAGAAATTAAAGATTGTATGGAAAATTATGATGAAAATATCCTTTTTGTTTGTATTTAAGACAAAAACCATTCTGTATTTTCTACACTTTTCAATATTGTTTGAAATTCCAGGTTTTAAGGGAACGAAATTATTTTCCAGTGTTCATTTGAGATTGTTTTCACTGGAAAATTTTATCAAAGTTAAAGTTAAAGTTGTTAAAGATAAGAACGAAACTTTCGCAAACTCTGAATGAAGTTAACGTAAAAATGTTCCAAGATATTAGTAAGAAAATTTCTTATAAAATTTGTATATATTTATTTTTTAATTTTTTTTTAGTTTTGAATGTTTTCATCATTAAGGTTCGTTCATTATTATTGTTCTAAGAATTACAAATAAATTTTTCACTTTCATATTTGCGTACTAATTAAAAAGGATAATTAATTCAAAACTAGTCAACTGTACTAAGTAGATATATCTACACAGTAATACGTCATTCACTGAATCAATCACAATTTTACATTTTAATAATGAAAAAAATTATTTTTTTTTCAGTAAGAAAAATACATTGTCGTAATATGCATTTTATTTTTTGTCTCTTGAATTCAGTTTTTTTCTTCTCTCTGATTCTCATTCTTATTTTAAACATTTAATAATTACATCTTTGCATTATATAAAGATATTGAAAAAAAATGTTTCATTAAAATAATGTCGATAACAGATGACGAAGTGAACAAACTATAATTCTAAATTTAACTTGTACAATAATAATTATGAAGAAAAATGTTGATTGTAAAGTATATTAACAACAAACTATACAACACAACACCATACCACTAACAATAATTACAACATATTCATTATTATTATTTTATCATTGGATTCCTTTTCAAAGCAATTCAATTTATTTACATTTATACACAAGTTATTTACTTTATCGTACCCTGTCAATAAAATATTTTCAATCACATTCATTCATAGATAAACAGAGATAATAAAAAGACTATATATTTCTTTACTCTATGCATGCATACATGCTGTTTACATTCATACAAATAATGTCAATTTTGTCTAAAGGATTCTCATTTCATTTAAAATTTTCATTAGTATTTTGCTGATTTAACTTTCTGATATGAATACGATCGAATAACATTCAATTTGATATTATACATGAGTACTACCAAAATTACTTTTCTTTGTTTTAATATGTACTTGTAATATGTATTTCCTTAGTGTTTTTGGAATTTCGAATACGAAAGGAATATTAGAAAGAAGATTATTAAATGAATGAAAATGAAATAAAAAATAATTCTAATAAAAGATTTAAAACTTTTCATGTGTACGTATGTACATATATGTACACCTGTGGTGCATGTGTATAATATAACTTTAGCTATTACTTTCTAAGCATGTGATATAATAGAACATTTTCTACGCTATTGATTCATTCAATTCCATCAAATTTATATATTAAACCAAACGCAAACACTCAAAGACAAAAATTAAAATAAAAACCTAATATCAAAAGTACATGTTATCATAAAATTTATATAAAAAAAATTAGATTAAAAAATATATATGAAAAAAAGTTAAGGTTAAAATGTAATATGTTACACGTTTTCAAGATTACTTACGTATATAAATCTCATATACTTAATATGGTTTTTGTATGTTTCTACATCAAAAGAAAATGTATAATTAGAACACTAGACAGCAAAGTATACAGTGTATATAATTAATTAAATTCACGTTTATTTCCATTTCAGTTATTTTCTAATCAATTTGCTTCTACAGTGTGCTGTGTGATTATACAAATGAACTAAAAAGCAATACACGAAAAAAAAAAACATAATAAAAAAAATACAATAATATAAAAAAATAAATTAAAAGGATATATATACGACAAACGACAAAATAATGAACCAAAAGTTCTTTATATTGAAAATGTAATGGTAATTAGTTTGATTAAAAATCGATAATAAAAATTAATCAAAAAGAAATAGCATATCTAATAAATAATGTTCTTCATTAAATTTATAACATGTACGAATTACTATATGAACATATAAATGATGCACTAATGTATACTGAGAAGAAAATTACATACCATATGATGTGTTAACAATTTAAAAAGTAATGAACAGTAAAGTATGAAAGTGCACGAATAGTCTTTTAAATATAAGTATATTGCAAAAAAAGATTTAAAATAGTCCAGGCATCACTTGTAGTGTTTTACATATCATGTGTAATCGTATTTTCCTTCTTTATAAAAATTTATTTTCTCTCTCTGAGTAAAATATACGAATAGGGTACATTACATGACAAAACACAAAAAATCAACAAAACCATTTCATATATATACTTGCTCTGTGTCTATTCTATACATAGTCTGAGCAGTGGAGGTCATTAACCTGTACTTTGTTCCTGTAGTATACGCTAAGCTAGTACGAGTACTATTCTACACATCATGTGTAGTCATTTTTGAATTTTTTTATTTTGTAACTTTTGAAGATGCCTATAAATATACAAAAATATAAGTGTATATTTGAAGCTCTACATTCATACGAGCGCACATTATATTCAAACGCAATAATATGCAATTTTCGTTTATTTATGTACTTATATAAACCCAAATTTATATGTGTACATTTATGTATCAAATGCAAGGGGATATGTATCGTATATCCTTTTTAAACATTGTGTATTCTGTATTTTTATGTGTAAATTATATGAAATTGAAAAATATCACATATTGGTTTTCCGGGTAACATATCGTACATAATATGTGTTTGTACATGTTTATATGTATTTTGTACATAATACATTTTACATTTTACATTTTTCATTCTACCACCAACAATACAAGATAATAATAAAAAAAAATACAAAAATGAATAAAATACTTAACTGAATAACTTTATGCCAGAAAGAACGTTATTTTTTTTGTTATTATATATTATTTTTTGCTATACTATATAGTACACTACTTTTACTATACTATATACTACTATATTCAACACTTCTTTTTCACATTAACATTGTAAACGTGTAAAATATAATACGATAAAAACAAAAATTGAATTTTTTTTTTGTGTTCTGTGTAATCGCATAGTCAACATGTGTGCACAGCAGTAACAACAACAACAGCACAAATTACATACATACATTGAAGTTACACCTACACCTACCATATAAATCGTACTTACACACATCTCAAACACATTACATAAATTTGTACAGTTACATACATACACATATGTATTTGTGGTATAGTTACAGGCGCATACATATCTACATACATGAATTCATATCCTTCTTATTTTTATTTATTTATTGTAAAAAGAAAGTTTATTTTTTCTTATCTCATTTCACGTATGTGTGTGTGTGTGTGTGTGTGTGTGTGTGTAAATATATGACAAAGTTAAATCGATTGAAATCTTATTTCGAAAACATGAAAATAAAAAATACGTACATATTATGTGTATGCATCATCATAATACTCGTATGTGTGTATTATATGCAAAAAAAAATAAAAACTTATTTTTAAGGAGTATGTACGAGTACACTACATCACTTATCTTCGATTCATTTTATTTTTATTTTCAATTTTTATATAAATTTTTTGCTTGTTTTTTTTTTTCTTGATTCAATTTGATTTAACTTCATACACCACACTTAAGGAAAAGTAAATGGTTATTTTCCGCTGTACTTACGTGTAGCTAGCTTTGTAATGTGTAGAATAGTCCTTGTATTCTATAGATAATGTTATATAGACAATTTAAAGTTATCTGAAAAATTTGTGAACTGTTAAAAATTATATTCTCTGAAAAGAAAAAAATAAAAAGAAAAATGATGAAAAACTGAAACGATGATGAAAATAATTTTCATTCGTTATTGTATAAGAAGATTGTTGAGACATATCTTATGCATACATACTTTCACATTATTTAGACGCATACACATACTCACGTAAATGTTCAAAAGAGTATATAAATCTTCATATGTATACATTGTGTGTGTATTATTACGTATAAATGTAAATTTTATTTTATTTTTACCCGCATTATATAAATATGCATGCATATAGTAATAATGACTGTTAATAATGACTTTAATCATGTGTAATACGTGTATCACATTATTTTTTATAATAATTTAAATTCTATATACTTTTGTACAACATCATATAGCTACTTTATTATTCTTATCATATCTTATACACACATTTTTATAGATTTTATGATTTGTTTTTATTTGTTGTCCATGATATTCTTATTTTTACTTTTAGAATTATTTTTTGTAAGAAAAATGTTCAATTAAAAAAAAAAAAAATACAAAATCAGTCAATTCATGAATCAATTTTCCATTTTGTTATTTTTTTTTTTCGTATTTGTGACATCTAATGAATAATGACACTTTACGAATATTTAAGTGAAAAACTTTAAGTTCTCTTGTATACGAGCATGTTAATTGAAAAAAGGGGAAAAAATGTACATTTTCTTTTTTTAATTTTTTTTTTTTATATTTTAATTTTTGTATCATTTATCATTCTTTATTTTTCATTGAATTTAATTTCGTTTGTTGTCATAATCATTTTAAATGATGAATTTAACTAAATCACTTCGCATAAATCTTTCTATTAATTGTAAAGTATACATTATGCGTTATGCGACTATACTCGTATATCATAATAAAGGAAACATTTTAAACAAAACAGACAAAATAATAAAAAAAAAATACTGTGAAGAAAAATAAATTTTTAACATCTTAAACGGATTTATTCCAATATATAATTGTCTATAATAAATAAAATAATTACAGAAATATTCGAAATGTACCAATGTGTGCGGTATTACATTTTTGGTGGTATACGTTATAATATTAGGGTGAAATATTGTAGAAATTTCAGAGAGCGTGAAAAAAAATTGAAACAGGAATTTGTTATAGAAGAATTGTAAAAGATTCAGGCTGGGAACAGGGCCGGCATGCTAAAGAGCTTTAAATGTGCTTGGTCATGCGTCTGTTCGTCTGTGTGCTAAGTACTATCAAAGTGCTTCCAATGTCTTAAAAAATTATTAAAATTATTGAAACCGATTTTTTGTTCTGTTTGAAAAATTCTCATTTACTATGTCTGAATCTGAACGAATCTTTTAGTAAAAGATTCAACCTTTTGAAAACATCTTGTCGCTTCAACTTCGAAAACGATCGTCCAACTGACTAGGTATAAACTAAATCAGCATTACGAGACATTTGTACCAAAAATAAACGCAATCAAGTGTCACACATTTTAGGAAACACATTCGTTCAATGTTGACTTCATTCATGAGTCTTCATGATCATGGTACTTATACATTTCCCATTTGATAATCATATCAACCAGCCCTGTCTAACAAAATAACAAATTTTATTCATATTTTGAGCTCTTTTAATTACATGAAACATTCAAATTAATGCGAAACAATCGCGTGTATATCATTTAATTTAATCGTTTCGGTATTTTATTTTAATTTTCATCCAACGACTATAAATACGAACCATTTACAATATCTCAAACACCTCCACTAAACACACGCACACATTTTAAATTGCCTAAAAAATTATTATTTATAATTTTCTTTCTGTTAAAAGATATCTGAATCATTACAATTATTTAATTTTTTTTTTCTAACACTTTTTGATACATAAATTTGATGATTTTCTCAGGTTATCCATTTGGAGATTTAATATTCAGGATTTGGATATATATATGACCGTATAAATATATTTAATAAATTCGTATATTTATTTTATTCAACAGGTACCTTTTTTAAATAGAATTTTTTAACCTTTTTTTTTCTCGATACTTAGAACCTTAAATGAGTTGTACATTTCATTTTTAAAAAAATAATCGATTACACCTACATACAAATACTAGTACGTTGAAAATGTGCTATTAAGTGATATGTCTGCAGAACATTTTGATTCTTTATGTAATAGCTATTGTTATTATTTCTGTTACAAAATGAACCTTTTAAATTACCTATTTAATATGTACATAATAATACGTTCACAATATATACTCGTTAGTCCTTACTATATTAAATTTTAAAAGAGAAAGAATACGGCTCGTTTCAAATTTCTGAATACCATGAAATGTTAAATAAGTATGTATCAATTTTTATGGTCAATTCTAGCTACTTTCTTCTTATTTGAAGTTTCATTGTAATACATATTGTGTTGATTCCAATATTATAGACAATAAAATCGATACGATACTCTTAAGTACTTTCTACATTATTCTATGTGCATTCATATATTCAAAATATTTGTTTAAAAAGTCCTTTTTTTTAATTCTCAGAATATACTTAAAATAAATCCCACCCAACATTATAAACACAGAAAAATAAAAAAAAATAAAGTTTTTTTCTAAATGCAAAATTTCATTTTTATACGAAGATTTATCAAAAAATAAAAATGAAAAAAAAATACTTTTTAAGTATATTATTTGATATTTAGAAATTTAAGACTTGCCCTTTTTCTTCTTGTCTATACATAAGTATATGTCTTTTTGACCAGTATTATATTTCTTCTCAACATTTATTTTTTTTTTTTCGTATACAAATTCACTTTAATTTTTTTTTGTTTCTCTGTTATAAAAGAAAAATTCGGTAGTATGTAAATAAATAAATAACAAACAAGAGCTAAATAAAAATACAGAAAAAAAAAATGAAAATAAAAAACAAGAAAAAACGAAAGGAAGTGAATCCTAGAAAAAGGAATATTTTTATTTCATTTTATTTTATTTTTTTTTTTTTTGCTTTATGCTTCTCCCTCCATTTCGATGAAAAAATTAATCTAAAAAAATAAAATGAATGTGCGGTCAATAAAAAAGGAAAAATTTGCTGAAAGCTATGAAAATTTAAATTTACGAGTACCAATGCGTGTAATGTATGCATGTGTATATTATATACATATTTCCATATACTTGTATTTTTGAAGCTTTTTATAATGAGGTTTTCTTTTTTTTTCATTTTCAGTAAATAATATTGAAAATCTTTTAATATATTCAGAAGATAAATGAAGAATTGAAGGACATTGAAATGAAGATTTCGCTTTTTAATTTTATACATAAAAAGCACAGTTAGGTATACGAATAGTTTTAATATATTTGTTTGTTTTGCTTCTATAAAATTAAAACAAATATTCTCAATCAAAATTTTCAAAATTAATCGAAGACAAACGTAAGTTAGAAATTTTATTTTCACACCAAGAAATGCCGCGTGACTGATAAATATGTAGCCGAACGTCATTTTCAGGAACACCTAATCCCTTTTTCACATCGTTTCTACTTACTAAATCATAAAAGAAAGAAAGAGGCGAAGGAACTCATACAGGTAACGCGTTGTCAAGACCATAAATTATAAATCATCAAGCTCCTATGGAGATTATCAGCGATGCTAGCTGCGCTATCTATGGGAAAACGATGGCAACACAAAGCGCTTTTTCAGTAATTTTGGGGGTTTTTGATCTCAGAGTACACATTCTTGACATCGATGTTCTTAAGATTGATTTCCTCAAGACCACTCAAGACCTTAAGCCTAAGACACGGTTTGAGCTTAAATTTCATTTAAAAGCGAAGGTGCTATCTACATTATTTTCCTTGATTCCATACATAGAAAACTTTAAGCTCAATTCCAAATTGAATATTTGACATAAATAAAATGCATAAAAAGCGTTTTATATTCTCCTTATTATTTATCATATTATTTTCTATAGAAAAGAAAATAATTCTTATTGTTCTCTCAATCTATTCAAATTACTGTTTGTCTATCTGGCATTTTTTTTTAAATTTATTCACATCCTAGAAGCTTAAGTGTACCTATATAATGTGTATTTATGAAAATATTTTTATGTGTTATACGAGTATATTATAATGAATTGTTCTGTATTTAATGCTTTGATTTTACATTCCTATCGTATTATTCGTATAAGGACTACATAAGCATATACTCGTATATGTTGTGTTGATGAATATGTAAAAGAAAAGTTATATAAACTGAGAAAAATTAAACAATAGTCGTGCACATGAAAAGAAATTTTTCAAAAAAAGTTCAAAGCAATATCTAACCATAATTCATACTCATCATTCATACATAGAATTCATTTTAAAGAACAATTTTTTAAATTTAATTATATGAATAAAATGTATATTATAAATGAAAAATGTTTAAATAAATGTAAGAATATAAAAATAATAATGATAATATACTTTTCATTATTATGATTTTTCTTTTCGTTTTTTGGTATCACATTATCACACATTAAATGTTAGCATAAGTTCATATTATGTACAAGTTTATGCAAATTTAAGCATTTTTTTCTTTTTGTCCGTTTATTACATTCATTTTAATTTATTAAAGGAACAAAAATTTTATGTGCAAACGAGTAAATATTATGAAAAAGGTATAATGTAAAAGGTGTATGGTATATAGTATGCAAAATTTTATAAAAGTGCAACAATGCGTTCAGTTTTAAACAAAATACTTTATTTGTATATTCTTATTCATATGAGTAGTTTGTTTATATTTTCTGTAAAGTTATTGTTTGAATATAATACTCTATTATAATGTATTTCATTTTCGAAAGAAAAAGTTTATGTATATTTCATATCAACATACTAAAAACAATATTATAAATACGGGTATAATGTACATATTTGTATGCACATATATAGGAACTTAATGTGTATAGTTAAATGTGTAATTAATTTTAATATAAATAAACAAAGGAAAATATTATAATGTTATGAAATTAAAATATTTTATATTTTATTTTCTACATTATTTTTTTAAAAAAAAAAACTTTCATTATCACACATAATTTAGCTCAAATTACGTTCTACATTTGATTTTTCACACCTTTCATTTAAAGACTAATTCACACCTATAGATTAATCCAGAGAAAGATTGAAACTAGGTTGTACTTCTAACCTCATGTTGTCGATAATGAAAGTTATATTGGATTTGGAAGCTTGTTTAACAATTCGCTTGATGAATCTTTTATAAGTCTTTTACCTGTAAAATCTTCAGAATATTGAAGAAAAATATTTTCTTTTACTTTAAGTAGCTAAGCATTTATATATTCTGCTTTGCATTAAATATTTTTTCTTCACTGACTTCCTATGATTCCTTTCAACATACAACGTTCACTATACAAACAAATAAATAAATTTTTACCAAATAAAATATAAGAATGTTAATGGGACTACTATTAGTATATAAAGAGAGAAAGAAATGAATGACTATTTATAAGAATACACGGACAAAATTTCAATTTCAATGAAAATTATTGTGTGAATATTTTTGAATGTAAGAAGAATAGATTTTATGTCATTTTATATTTAATATTTTGAACTTTCCTTTTGTTAATATACGAGTACCTATATTGAAAATTATTGTAACATTGACAGCATTCATTTTTGTTTTAAAACTAAAAAGAAAATCTTAGTAAAAAAATATAAACAGTGTTAAAACATAATGTCATGGTAGTATGTTTCTTCTTCGTGTTAAATATTTTGTAATTAGGTATATTATATTATTTTTTTCCATCGTACATTTTCAAGTACTTTTTTAACTTTTCTCTATGACTTTTTAAAATTTTTTTTATTATCAAACAATTTACATAGTTCCAGAGTTCCAGTTCATATTTTATGAAAGATAATATTCAAACATATCTAATTTCTACCACTTAATTTTATTTCTATACTACATCACGTCTGCATCGCATACATTTGACTTTAATTCATAATGCAAACATAGTGCAAAATATACTCTGTCATCATATTCATCATGATTATTTTCGTTACATTCTTTACAGTATCTCATCACGGTAAATATATACATAACGTGCGTGTATGTGTATAGATTATTTTATTTTTTACTTCAATTTGTTCCTAAAGTATATGTCACTATTCACTACTTTCTTTTCCTTGAAAAAGTTCATGAAAATGTTCATAAAATTGTTCATAAAGAGGCGCTGTTTTTCTTCAGCATTTTATATAAAGAAAGAAACTAAAAAAATTCTAGCTTCAGTAAACGCAGTGAAATTTTATAGTAGTACACATTTTATAAGTAGATACAGAGCATATTATATGAGAAGAAAAAAAGGAAAAAGGAAAATATTTTCATAAGGAAAATATAAAATTGTTAAAATATCTTTAAGAAAATTTATATTTAAACTGCATTCATAAATATACATATATACACCACATGAGAGTTTTTGTATACAATATACAAAGAAATATGTTTATAAGTAATAAAGTATACATATGCACAAGAAAACAGGTAAGGATATATTTTGTTTATTCATGCAGACGTATGTGCACATCATAAAAGAGAATATTATTTAAAAGATAGATGTAAAATACGGTAGAGGTGTAAGAGTATAAGTATGGGTATCTGCAAGTAGTTATTATAATTTGAAAAAAGTATTACATTATAGTATAATTTTTCTTTTAATTATTTTTTGTTTTCTCATTTTATTTCGTTTTATACTTGAAAAAAAAAAATACTCAAAATAATACATTTTGTATCAGAATAAATAAGTTTTGCTTATAACTTATTTAAGATAAAATAAACTTTTCCAATTATTATTATTATTGTTTTTTTTTAAATATATCCTTCATAAGAACATACTCAAACATAAGTGAATAAGTATGTAAGTATATAGATTATAGAATTTATATACTCTGTTTTTTTTTTTTTTTAATTTTAGAAAATTTAATATTTTTTAAAAACATGAAAATGCCTTTAATGTATTTAAAAAAAATATCATATTTCAATTTTTCTTATAAAATTTTTGTCTATTTTCTGTAATATGAAAATAACAATTATTTAAATAGGGTGTGTGTATTATTTATGTACTTATCATCAAAATATAATTAATACAGAATTGTTTGATAAATTTTGTTACTTATTTACTTACGACGGTGTTATGTTTCCATGAATCATGAAACTGACGGATATTTTATATGATGCGCTCAAAAGAATTTTGATAATTTCAACTGAAATAATGACTATAAAACTATGCTAAAACTAATAATAACAATACTATAGGTAATTGCTGTACGAAATTTCGAAACACGAACTTAATAATTATACTTTACTTTTTTTCTCAAACTTGAACATTGCATTTACTAAAATAAATAAAATAAATAAATTTGTGTAAGAAAAACTCTGTACATTATCTCTTTATCTCATTACAAAATTTTTCATATAATTTATAATTATAATATTCAACAGATCTGTTAAATATGAAAAGTTTTCATTTTTCATCTCATATTAAATCAAATATTTTTTTTTCCAATAAAATTCTATTTTGCATTCATATTATTCTTGGAAAAAGAAATTTATTGTTAAAATTTTCACAGAGTGTCCTATTATACACTGCATAAGTTAATGATGTGAAACTAATTTAATTAATTTCATTAAATTTGTCAAATCGAAATGATGGCGCTGTAAGTTATTATACAATATTTTGGCGGCATATTGTTTGTTATTCTCTCATTTTACATGGTATAAGCAAGTGAAATTTATCACCGACATCGATTGTTGTTGGAAAATTGACAAAATAAGTAGTTAAATATATAAACAGAGAATTTATAATTTATCTTATGTGATATTTAGAAGGATGTTATTAACGAATTTACGTACATGACCCTTTATACTGACAAATTGTATATGAGAACTAAAATCTTACGCAATGTAATTTTATACGAATATCAACAAAAATGCGTTTAAAAAATTTGATTTATTTACAAATTTTTACAAGAAATTTATATGTTCTTGAGAAGAAGCAAAAAAAAAAAAAATTTCTACGTATCAATGAAAGAGTACGAGTACCCTAGGAAAATAACACATTTTATATATCAAATATTTGTTTTATAAATCAGCGTTAAATTCAATAAAACATAAAAAAAATGTATATTTATGTTTATGTCAAATATATCATTTTATGTGAAATTATCTTTTTAAAATGTAAATAAGGAAATTTATATGCTAATTTGCATTATTATTGGTAGTAATATTATTCACTTATTGTATTAAAATATAAGGATAAAAGCACAGAAACAGAATACATAAAACCATACATAATTATTGTAAAGATATTACTTTATAAGTATTGTATATTTATGCACATATGTGTAATAAAAATCAATATCACATATTCACATATTCATAATGTATATTTAAAAGTAAAAACATCATCATAATTTTTATCATTCTTACATTATATTGCATGTTTTCATCGAAATTCTTAAACCTTATATTATATATAAAACGTATATACATTATCACTGTATGTGTGCGCGAAAATAATAATAATAATAATAAAATTATAATACAATAAGAAGGATGCGTAATTGAAATGAAATTACATAAATATATCAAAATATATATGACACGTATCTTATCGTCATTTTATTTATGTTCTATACTGTACATACCCAAACAACATGTGTGTTCTATACGTCTTATAATATTCTCATTTTTTTTCTACATTACACGTGTACTTATAATTTACAATTTAACCAGTAATTTCATTACAAAATAATTATTTCAATAATATGATAAAAAAAAACAAAAAACAAATTTATATGTTGTCTTATATATTTATTTAGTTAATTTTTCATTTATGTATCTTTATATGTATACAGAGTAAATTATTAAAAATCTTATTATGTGTGCATAAAATGTTTTATACTAACCATCAAAATTTAATGATGATTTTGATGTTGATGATGAGATGATATACGATAGACAAAGCAATAAAAACAGAAATTATGTATACAAACTAATTACGTTTTTAATTTTTATCATAAAATGTTCTAAAGGATTTATATATTTTTGATTTGTTAACATTTTTTTTTTTATTATATACACAAATTAAAATTTTTGTAATTTTTTGTTTAAAATAAATTCACTCACTATACAATAAAATAGATTCTTATTAATTAGTAATAACAATATTCGCGGGTTTTTTTTTTACTGTAAACCTCTCAATCAGAATACAGAAAATAATCAGCATCAAAAATCGAAAACATAGTTATTGCAACTGAACTTGACTAATGTGTCTTGGGAAATCGATAAATTTTCAATTTTAATTGAATTTCATCAAAGATAATACAAATACAAGAGTATTCGAACAAGATTTAAGATTTCTATGACCTTTGATTTTATCAAAAATAATTAGATTCTTAGTCAGATATTTATTGGAAAATTTTGTTATTAATATTTAATAAAAATTGTATCATAAAATTCATTTTGAATACGAACTGAAGAATTGTTCAATATTTCACTTGTGGAATATAAAAATTCAGTAGACATTTATTATTTTGCATATTATATTTAATTTTGATTCAGATAGATTCAAAAACATGTAAAAAGTGAGTGTTCCTATGATATACTTAGGATGAAAATTGATCCTCCTGGGTAAAAGTGTAAGAATTTTATTCGAATTTCTAAAAATACAAAAGTCATAAAAAAAATATAAACCATATACACTTCTTCGTTTACTGAAATTTCTATTTTGGTATAGGCGAACAGGTAATGTTATATATTCCCGCTATTATTTTTTTTACTTTATCTTTTCTCTGAATGTAATAAAATAAAGTATATAAAAACGAACATAAAATTAAATGTATAGAAATCCTCAATAGCTCCATAATTTCATTGAACTCAATACACTAATACAGAATTATTTACTTTTTTTTAAATAGTGAAATCAAATACACGTGCCAAAATTATTAAGAACAAAATTTTGGCATACCATCGTACATATTCATAGGTATAGTTTTTGGTCCTTATTTTATTCAAATATACACATAATTATAATACATGCATTATTTATGTGTATAAACATGTGCATGTAAATAAATATGTGGTGTGGTGTGTAGTCTGATATGTTGTACATCATGTAAATTTCGGTTGAATGCATTTAATTTACATATATTATATAAATTAGATCAAATGAAATTACCATTATTTTTACATCGACACATGTATCAAGGAAAAATACAAATATTTAAATAATGTTTGTTATTTTTATAATAATTACAATACTATATCTATGTATATGTAAAACTTTATACCATTACAATATTGTCCTTGTATAACAGTTTAATACACGAGTATGGAAGAGCGGGGTTATTGAGGAAAATTGAGAAAATAAAAGTTGAATGAAAATTCTGAAAATTTGTTATAAATATTTGTAAAACCACGTGGCATTATAAAATTCTCCTTTCTTTCGTATATAATATTTTCTTGATCGAAATATTCACAGTTATGCGCAATATTATTTTCGAAAATTTTCGAATAAGTGTTATACTAATTATACGTATAAAAAGTTATAAATACTTATACGAATGTATAAAATTATACTTATTGTAATTTTGTATTATAGAAAGAGAAAATGTTGTTTTATATACTTATAACTAAATATAATGTATGTTACACGTATATTACATATAGTACTCGTACAGTTCGCAAATACATTACAGAGTATATTAGTTAAGCAACGATCAACATTTTATAACATCCTCAAAATTAGAAATACCTATTACATTTTGAAAAATATTTCAGTTACATGCCGGTCGTGGATAAAGTTATACTCATCATATTAAAATATCCGACCAATATTTAATTTGTATATATAAAACAGACAAATACATACATATCTCAACAAATAAAAAGTATAATTTTCTCAGTTAAAAAGCATAAAAAGAATTTTTTTTTGATTAAAAATCAGTTACCTATACATATAAATGTTCATATCTTTAATTTTGGAAATTTTTCTATTTCAAATTTATTTTAAATATATATATATATATATTATATATACATATATATTTTTTTTTTTTGGAACAAAACACATTTTAACCGAACAACATATCTAAGTGAAATATGATATCGTTAATAAATAACATTCATTTGAAACATATCAAAATATAAAAAGGATTATCAAAATTTGTATTCTACTTATTACTTTTTTCTGTGATTTTTTATTTTATACATACATATATATTTCATTGTTTTGGGATAATAGTGAAATACACTTTTTTGTTTTGTGATATAATCCGCATTTCAGTTTTGTTAAATGAAATCGTAGTAAGAATTAAAACTAAAATATTTTATAAAAATTCAGAAATCTAAAATCTTCACTTTTTGTGATACATTTTTGTGCTGATAAATAATTAAAAATAAATCGGATATAATCCTTGAAAAAATTTAATATATACACACGTCTACATACATGTATGTATATGCAAGTGTTTTAGTTTTTGAGTTTGTTGTTTTTTGTTTTTAAATTATAAATTTTATATTGATAAAAATTTTTAAGTGAAATTTAAAGTGAAATATAAAACACTGTGTGTTCGTATATTATTTTTATAGGTACGACGTTATTTGAATTTAAAATTATTATTGTGAAATTCTGTGAATTCAATTTTTTTTTTTAACTCCTGATTTTCAAAAATCTAATTTAAATGTAAGTTAGTTATAAAGCTATAGACACATATTGTTATGTTATATATAAATTCGGATATTAAATATGAATGCAAATGATATTTGAAAATTTTAAAATGTATATAGGAATGAGGTACAATAATTATTTAACATCTGAGCAACGAAAAACATTGGATAATTAAAATAATAACAAAAAAAATAACCAGCAAAAATTCTATTTAATCATCTGTGGTTGTAATTTTTAATTGCTGTCTGATGTGTTATTATTGTTTCATGTGTATTTTATTTTATTAATATTTTTATATTATATAAATTAATTCCACTTAAATAATTTTTATAATAATCAATTGCACATAACGTTGATATTTATTTATTTATCTATTCAATTGTATACACGTGCACAAGTATACCACCACTTATATAGAAATTATTTTTAATAGAGATATTTTTTTATATTGAAATTAAAATGTGAAATAACACAATTAATTCATTATTATTATAATTTTTTTTTCTTTGTTTTTGTTTATAAAATTAAACAAACTTATTTTGATAAATCTTTTAATGGGAAATATTTCGTTCATTTATTATATATTTTTCGTTTAGCTGAAATTCATTTTTCAATAATAAATTCATTCGTTTGTTCTTGTCAAAAATGTTGCATTAAATTGCATAAAATTATACATTAAATTTATTTCATTTAAATAATTATTTTATGATTCTAGGATATCTCTCAAATATATCATTATTTTTTTTTTAATTTTTCATTGTGACATTTATGTATTTACTACTGTTTGATTATATTAATGGAAATTGTTTAATCGTAACGTAATCCTATTTCCTTAATTCTACACTTGAATATTATACATAAATCGTATTTAATCTAAAAGAAATTTGAAAAGTGACAATATAAAATTCAACTAAATTAAAAAAATAATGTCATTGTATGTATTTTTATTATCATCAAATAATCTACAAAAGGATGTTACAAGGATATTATGATATACAAAAGAATTTAATTCTATACTACTCAAATAACTTGTTAATGTATTTCAAGAATTTTCTTACAGGATAAATTAATTTTATCGAGAAAATCTTAAATTTCCTGAATGTGCCTACATTTATTTATTTGATTGTTTCTTTGGATTTTCATAGAAATGCTTTAAAGTACATAAACGGAAAATGAAATACATAATAACCTGCACATATATAGGTTTGTGAATATACGAGTATACATTTTTGTATTAGTATTATATGTACTTATTCATAGCTGTTTATAGTATAGTCTTATGATGATAATAAGGATCTAAAACATGCCTATTTTATTACGTACATATTTGTTCACAATACTTGTATATTTTTGTAATTCGAAACTTCTGTATATTTTTTTGTCGTATTGATTAAATAATTAAAGCTTAAATTAAATTTGAAGTATGTATATATAGGTACGAACTCGTATCTATCAAAATGAAGTCACAATAAAGTACTAGTGGTACTATAGTTACTAGTTTATTGTGATTTTCGGTGTATTATGGTATATGTACCAATTTTGTTTATACATTTAAAATTTTCATTCAAAAATATGTACTCATTATTATTATATTTTTGTAGAGAAAATTATTTAACAACTTCGTATAAATGTAAAATTTAAAATTAATTTTATTTTTGTAAAACAATAAAATTTGAAAATTTATGTTCCAACAGAGATGAGAGTATAGGAGTATTCTTTGCATAATATTTGTATGATGTTAACTAGAATTTATCTAATCCATTTATCAAAATTTATATTTGAAATTATGTGTTTCACCAAATAATTAAATATTAATTAAATTAAATTAAATCGAATTAATTTACATAAATTGAATTTTATTCAATATTTATTATCTATTATCTGTGTAATATACAAAGGTGTATTTTATGTTTTTTTATGTATACATATGTACGATACAAGTATATAAACATAATTTACGTATTCATTCATTTATAACCACTTGAAAGATATTAAAACATTTCGAAATTTATAATGTATATAAATCAATCATTCCCTTATTACAATAATTTATTTTGCATATTAGATTTATAATTATTAAATATATATCTGTAGAAGACAAGTGCATAATATATGCCTTAAATTATATTTCTTATATTCACCATTAAACATAATTACGTTCAATATGTAATTTATCGTTCGAAATATTATATACGAGTCTGCCTACAAATAATCATTATTTTAGATATCTACAGGGGTGTGTTAAAATACAAGTACACACATTTATAAAAAAAAATTATTGATGAATGCTATTCATTTTGTTGGTTAAACATACTTTTGGGTACATGAAGTTTATAAATTTCTAATTATTTTATCGAAAACAATGTATGTATACCAGTGTTATATAGTTCTCAAACACATACATATATACATATGTATACGAGTATGATACTTAAATGTCAAATTTATTTGTAATTTAATGTTTATATATGGAAGTACTTATACTTAAACTATACATATCCATCGATGAAATTCGATTAACAAAAATATCGATATGTTAGACATATAAAATACTTAAATACTGTTCATATTATTTATCTACCTAGAATATGTATTTACATAAAACATAATTATAATTCCTACCTATCATAGCATATGTAAATGTAGGATCTCAATTTATTTGAAATGATAATATTAAAGCATGCCGTTTACATTGTATGAAAATAACTACTGGCTATAAAAGGTAATGTCTAATGACTTAATGCATACATTGTCTGTAGGGTATATATACCTTTCTAAGCGTTATAAAAAATTCAAAATAAATAAATATTAGATGTTTCAAATTTAATCGAATTTTGTATCGAAATTATTTCCATACTTCTAATGCTATAATAAAGTCTAATAATTCTGTACTACTTGTAGTGGCAATAAGTAGTTTCGGTTATTTCTGAATTTATTTCTTCATTTACAATTTCAATTTATTTTTCTTCATTTACCAGAGATAACAACATTTAGAAGAGAGAACACAATATTATAATGTTCTTGAAAAAATGGCATACAATGCATGGTATAAAATGAACACTTTAAGTCAGTGTATCCATTTTACTTTGACATAAATTTTTAAGGATACTAAGGATACCAATTTTTTTTTTTACTTATTTCTGCCAAAAATGCAATAATGCCAAAATGTCTTTCCTAGGTATTAAATAAAATTATTAAATTATAAACTGTCCGTACACCTTTTTATATATCCATTTGTTTTTATCAAATAAGTAAATATATGCTTTGAATATCCTATTTTTTGTATTTATGTTTATTTTAATAAAGACACACACACATTCTTATTTTATAATGTAAACATAATTTGAATATCAAAAATATAATCATTGAATAAATATTAATACTAAATATGATCCTTATCGATAATAATAATTTTACTTTTTCGATGTATAAATATGCCTCCATGTAGCTATGGAATTTTATATAAATTTCCGTATCATAATGTACGAGTATGGACTTGATAAATGTAAGAATAAATATCGTACATTTCCTCATGCTTGACTATTAAATAATACTTTACTCTATTCTTAAGTCTTACATCTGTTTAAGTTTTTCGATGTAATTATTCCAAAAAAAAAAAAAAAATATGCAAAACAAATAATAAGAATATAAAAATGCAAATGAAATAAATTAAATATTTTGATAATCATTATAAAATTTCGATATAATTTTAACTTAAAATTAAACTCCTATTACATATTTTTCATACAAATTAATTTATTTTACTTGTATAAAAGTTTATTCCAACATGTTATTTAATATAGTAGATTACATTTAGGTTGAGGTTGAGCCCTGTTGAGGTGTACATTTGAGTTGAGTACCTACATGAAAAATTCAACTGTGTAATATCATTCTTATAAAAACATGTAATGTCACGCTGATTAAATCAGTGGTCAGTGATTATACGAGTAATATACTAATTTAATTTAATTTTATTTCATTTTTTGTTTATTTGTTGCATAGAGCGATGTGCGTAAATGTATATTCAGGCATATAAAAAATTTTACAATATTCATGTTTTACTTTAATGGTTTGCTTTCAGCACAGTGTAATAAATTTTAAAGTATACCCATGCGAATTGTACATAATAGGATATAGGCATATATTCGTGGTATAATTACAATTTTCACTCACAGTACAAAAAATATCCTTTTTAGTTACTTTTTTATTTTTAATTTTATTCAAGTGTTTAAATTATAACTTTTTTTTTAGTATTTTTACATTTTGTTCAATACCACCAACTTATCATGGACTAAAAAAAAAAGGACTTATTACTCATGTATACTGCTTAACATTAAAAATATCCAAATTAATGAATTTTTTTTTCTCATAAAATTATTAATTAAATAAACATTATATTCAGAAAGTATATAAATGTACGAATTGGTATATACATAAATTTTAATAACACTTCATTTTAACAGCATAAATCAATATAGAATATAGCCAAAATAAAAGTAAAAAACGAAAAAAAAAAATTATGAAAATATGTTTATTAAATCCTGTTGATCATAAATCAGTGAAGAATTAATGTTTTTGTTTGGTAATTTTTAATATTAATGAACTTTTATTTCATAATTTTTTAACGACTTCCCTTTCAAAATACTTTGAAATATTATATACCGGATTATACATACATATATGTACGAGTATATCGATTTTATGTAAAAAAAATCGTTTTAATTTCATTTAATTCATTTTCTTTCTTTCGAATTTTTTTAAGTGTTCATAAAATTAATAAAAATATAAAATAAAATTTTAATAAAAAAAATAAATTTATCACGCGCATTATTTACATACATATTAAAGAAAAGTTTATATTACTCATGTACGAGAGTATACGTATAAAGCGAAAATTAAATTTTTTTTTTCACAAAATTTAATTAAACTGACGATGGTGATGATGATGATAAGTGTCGCAACGGAGATTACGAAAAGTATCAAAACGAAAAACAATAAAAAGTATAAAAATAGCAATAAAACAAATTAAAATAAATATAAAAATGAAAATCTTTAATGTTTGTTACAAAAATATAAAAATAATACGACAACAAAAATCTTTATATCCTTATAACAGTTTTTTTTTTTAATTTTCAATCCCAAAAGAAAATAATAATATTTTTTAAAAAGTTCAAGTACTTTTCATGAATGAATATCCTCTTGAAATCAGTTATTTATCGCAAGGCTTTACGTACATATATTGGAATTGTTGGTATTTATTTACTTTAAATATTTTTTTAATTTTTTGAACGGAAGTTTTGTTTACTTTCATTCCGCATGAAATGAATAAGAAAGAATTGAGAAGATTGATACAAAATATGAAAAACTGCTATAGAGTACAGGAACAAGTACGAAATGTTGTTTGTTTTTCTGTGTTTGTTTTGTACACTATTCGTAATTTACTCAAAGAGAAACAACTTTTTATGAAGAAAGAAAATACGAGTATACATTATAAATAAAATACTACTCGTACCAGAATATCGTACTGTGTATACTATGGGTAGGAGAAGAAATAAGTTGAAAATGTTGTTAGTTGATTATCCTTGATTTGTTATGTTCAATATTCGCATTATAATCAAAGGCAAAATAAACTTTTTTTGAGGAAAGAAAATAAAAATACTACTCATCGTTCTATAGTAGAATGTACTACTGGTACTGTTATGATCAATGAATCCCACTGCTCAGAGTATGTAAAGAATAGAAGAACAAGAATAAATGGTGTTTATCATTGGCAGCAAAAAGGAAATGACAAAAAACTATAGTCTTAAAGAGATCTTAATTAATTGTGTAATCGTGTACCCATAAAGAATTAAACATTTCTAACAATGTAATTTATTTAACACATGTAACATGATGATATATCCTTTAAATATATTTTATTTAATTACATATATTCTCTTTCTATACTACAAATGTTTACAATCAAATTTAACTAAGCCTTTGTTTCGAAACATTATTTCATTGGAAACAGTATGAATAGCGAATATATAACTGTAGGTATAATTTATTAAGATTAGATTTTCCTTTATGCATTACGTAACAAGAAGTGTTGATGCGTGTTTAATTATAATGGAAAATCTTTAAAAATATTTATTTCCATATAATACATAATTTCTTACGGTTCAATTTCTATCTTTCTAGAAATAACCTTAAGGATATAATACCATAGGCGTTAATGTGTATGAATAATTTTTATATATTTATAAAGATGATATAGAAAAATTTACATAGAATTTATTGAAATAAAGCATCCCAGCTGACCAAGTGAACTCATAGTGAATTCGTTCTGAATTCATTTCAACAAAGTGTTTCTTCACGTGAACGTTTACAGTGAATCATTAGTGAAGATATTTTATTTCAAAAATTTTTACGCTATAGCTGGTCATAGTGAATTCACTTATTGAACTCATTTTGAAATCACTTACTGAACATTTAATGAAAACACGAAATGAATTCATATTGAATGCAGCTTGTGAAGGTAAAATACCATTCACAATGTGAGTAATCAATGAATCCTGTCTCTAATTATTATATTCCTACTTTTCGTTTTGATTTTTCTGAATAATTTAAATAAAAACTCCTTAATCACTTAATAATATTAATCACTTCGTTCTTTTTTATTTATTTTACATTTTATTTTTAATAAACTAATATTACACAGAATTTAAAACACTTGCTTATTCCTTATTCTTAGACTCAAATAACTACATTTTATATCGCTTCAGTTTACAATTAGTACATGAAAAAGGGATATAAAATTTCACTATACGTTCACTAAGTGATTCTATAGTGTTAGGCTTTGTGAATCGCAACCATTTTACAAAGATAAAACGAATGAATTCGCCTAATCATAAAATTAAAATAAGTTTACATAAATCGTCATTCATCAAATGAATTTTATATGAATATAATTCATATTTCAATCACTTGGTGTATTCATAATGTACCCATTTTTGAATAATTCATTTATTTTTCATTTCGTGTTTTCAAAATGAATAAGAGAAAAATTATTCAGTTCGTGAAGATTTTTGGCATTCACTATGAATTCACTGTGAACCTAGTTCACTGAATGGTCCGCTGGGATGTATTCGTACCTATATTTATCAATGTTAGTTAGTTCCTGAAGGATATTATGAATTGTAGACAGCTTTATACAGTTTTTAATAAAATTCTGTATATCTACATATTGTACATTCATTAATATGAATAGATACACAAAAATGCAAATATACAACTATGAATACACGAAAAAATAATTCACTGACTTAAAGCGATTATTAATGAGAGATATACAGAAGTGTGTAGAAAACGATAAATTCAGGATACATGAAAATGAAATTCGAATATTACAATCACATCGTAGTAAGATATAATCTTCTAAATTTTATGCTCTATTATGTATTCTGGTACACACATAAATACGAGTATGCATATATTTAAGCGTGTATATTAAACATTTATAAGTAGAGTATAGTACAAGGTATTTTGGTATTAAGAAGTATTTTATTTTATCATAAAATCAAATGATTTACTGTTAAAACACGTGCAAAATTATATTATTATTGATAAACAGTGTTTCTTTATATTTTTCATTTTATATTGAAGTGTAGAACGTACTACATAAATATATTTTTGCAAGGTGTATGTATGTAAGGATGAGATATTAAAGAGTTTTATATAAATACGTGTAATAACATGAATGAAATGTAAAAAGGTAAAACGAAATTTGTTTTCGAAGAAACAGTAACAGAAGTCTATTAAATTATCAAGAAAATAAATAAATAAAAATAACAACTATGAGCAGAAACACCTGAATCAATGAATCTTAAATAGTAAGTGTGTACGAATGTAATATGGGGATTAGTACATATAGGAATATGGTATCGATCCAGAATATTTCATTCCATAATTTCATGAACTGAAAAAAATACGTGAACTTTATTCGGCGTCAATTACTATAGCTAAGCAGTGATATAGTACTTTTCAAGCAGTAAAAGTACTTTTCAAAATATCAGCCAGCAATTATTGAGCATGTAATATGTGACTATGATCCACTGGCTTTGAAGAGACTAAGTCTGGATCTAACTTGGATCAAATGTTTCCAAGACTAGAGAAGGTGTAATAATTTATTGTCTTCTAGAAACTTACCCAATTATATAAAGAAATTATCTCTGGTCTAAGTAATTGAAGGATAAAGTTCTGAAGATATTTTAAAATCAAATTGCAAAACGCATGAATGAACGGCTAATAATTTTCCGTCAAAATTTAAAACTTAGCTCAAAACGTAGCTTAAAACTTGATTCAAAATTTTGAAAAATTCAATATTTTATATTATGTATATGAAGGAATAAATATTTTTTATTCCATTTTATTCTTCTTCTTCCCTTTATTCTCTTTTTAAGTCTAATTGAACAATGACTACAACAGGAGAAAGAAAATTTTATATATGTATAAGCTTTCGTTTTGCATGTTACGAAAACACAAGACACGAATACATAAATAGGTCTCTATGGTATGATTGCGTACATCATTTTTTATGAATTATATTTTTATATATAGTATATGTACATAAGTATAGTACGTACGTATCGTATTATCAAATTTAAAATAATAATACGAGTATACGAGTTACGTAAATAATATTATGAAAAGGATATAGGTATTAAAAGAAAATACTAATAGAAGAAATTTATTATAAAAACCATACATAAGGATTATGTAACATAAAATTATGTAGATAGATATAAAATATTTAAATATATTTATTCGTATATCATGTGTAACATGTACTAAGTATTTTCGAAATATTACCCGTATATAATTAACAAGGATTATTATTAAATTTACATTTATGAAGACATACATATGTACATATGTACTTGTGTTTATGAATACACTAATGTATTATGTACGCATTTAGTATGTATTTCTAAATAAGAATTTATTTAAATTAAATTTTTGTAATTTAATTATGGTACAGTGGAATGGGAGGGCGTATGTACATATGTGTATTTATTTGTATAATGTTTGTCTATCAAAAATATGCGCACAAACCTATATTTATTTAGTATTTTAACTCAACCAAAAATTCATATAAGGATAATTAACAAATTAAATAAATTATATTATTTTTCATATTAAGTATATGTTTTTTTTTTTTTTTTTTTTTTGGAGGATAGATACATATACGAGTACATACATACCTACATAAATTGTCTTATGTAATAATATCAATTAATTTTCATAAATGATTTCGTAAAATTCTTGATAAATAATTATAATTATATAAATACTCGTACACACGTAAAATAAGGTGTCAAATAAACGTGTCCTGTTTGGTTGTATAATTTTAATAAAAACGAATTTAACATTTTACATTTTTTTTCCCATTCAGCAAAACCACAAAAAAAAAATTAAAATAAATGACTTACTAAATTGAAATTATTTGAATAATTCATTTATTAAGAAAAAGTTTATGTAGGTACCTAAAAGTATACCTAGATTAAGAAGGATTTAATTTGAATCGAGATGAATAAATTAATTCATGCTTAACACTGTGGTCCAAATTATAATAACATCAATTCGTTAGCTCGTATAAGATTGAAACTGATTCTGATTGAAATTTTATAGACAAAAATTATTTAATCGTGTAATTCATGCAAAAATATTTTGAAAAATTAAAAGAAATATAGTCGTTTTTTGACAAGGATTAACTTCAAAACAAATATATACACGGCACTAAATTTATCAAAAATAAGTTTTCAATTAATTTCAAAATGAAACTTTTTCAAAAAAAAAAAAAAAAAAAAAAAAAAAATAAAAGATTTTAAAAAAGATTACATAATAAATTATATGGATTAAAATGTGTGCTTGTGTGCGTATAAAAAAAACTTATGAAAATTATTCACCTCTGTAAAATAGTCCTTATTTATCTAATCCATAGGAATATTGTATAATATAATTGTATAATACAAAAGGACGATAAAATTTATTTACGCATAATTTCAATTTTAAAGTTCGTTTTTTCTTTTATTTTTTTTTTTATTTGACAACAAAAAGAAATATTCTGAAATTATTAAAAGATTTTATAATGATTATCTATGAGACAGAGAAAATAAAAATATCATTTAACAAAAATCCTTGATAAAAATATTGTACTAAATACACAGCGGGGCACATATTAAAACATTACATAATGTGTACAGATTCTTTTAAATTATTTTAATCCTTTCCACGTTTTTACTATTTATTTTTTCTTGTGCTTCATTTTAGCAGTGCGATGCATGGTAGATTCTTTTTCATTTATTTTTTGTTTTTTTTTTTTTTTGTAAAGGAATTTCAAATATTTCAAACGTGATACACCAAAAAAAAAGACATACACAAACTTCTTTATTTTAATCTTTAAAATAATTTATCCTTTAATCTGCAATCACAAACATTGTACATATTTTGATATAATTAAAGTAATAATTTTAAATTCTTCTATTGCGTTTACAGAAAAAAAAGGATATTATGATATAATTTCTACTCATTGAGATATGTTCTCTGTACAAATGAGATATGCATACAGATTATTTTACACATTCGTTCATAGTACATCATGAACTAAGTAGATATGTATAGTCAGCATTTTTGAATTAAAATTAATGAAATGTCTTAATTACTTTTTCACTTTTTCAAATTTTTTGAATTGTTCTTTAAAATAATTGTTCATATTGTTCATTCAAATAATTCTTCAAAGTGCTTAAAGTGTAAAAATTTAATTTTACAAAAATAGTAAAATATACAGACAGAACCAGAGTCAACTCTTATAAAATTAAATTTCAAATTAATTTAACTAAACTGTAACTAACTTAAAATGATACGACTTGACAAAAAAAAATCTAAAGGATAAAATGGGAAGGAAAATACAATTTTTCTCACATTTCTCGTTTCTAACATCATATCTATGTATATAAACAGTGTTCGTCTTCATTTCTCATTTTGATTTTTTTCTCTTTTTTTTCTATTTTCGTACATTACATCTATAATTATCTCTATATAAATGTATACACAAGTATTTAATATCTATGATAAGTGTTCATGTAATATGTATCCTTTTTTGAGTGTCTATGTATTGTAGTCTATTAAAAAACTTCTTTTATTTTTTATTTTTTATTCTATGCATAATTTGCGCTTTATATAGAATTAAGACAAATTTGTCTTGTGTTCTTTATTTCTATAAAAAAAAAATGACCTAAATTTTTTACTTAGTATATCCTATTTATTTTCTAGACTAGTATAAAAGTAAGAGTAAGAGTATGTACTGGTTCTGATAATGTTTAAAAAACATATATTTGCTCCATTACATCATTTAATACATCAGGACGTGCCAATTATGTATTTTTATTTTCAATTTTTTTTTTACATTCTTTTTTTTTTTTATCCTTCCCAAAACATTATAATAATAAATGCAAATGTATGTATGTAGAGTTATATGCGTCGTTGTGAAAAGATAAGAAAATAAAATTTTACATGCGATTTTCATGTAATTTGTTCAAAAAATATTAAGTGTAAAAGAATGGTATATAGAAGTCCTTTTTTTTCTTGTAAACGATTATATGTACATATGTGTATATTATGACTTGCCCAGAGCCCACATTAAATTTGTAGATATGCAAAATCTCAGAGGTTTCAATGTCACATTCCATTCCAAAAATTCATTTACTTACTTCTACTTGATTCACATTTCTAGCCACACACATACTCATTTGTACATTTTTTTTTGTTTATTTTTCATGAAAAGGACTTTTGTATTCTTCATTCAATAATAATAATTCCATCATTTAAATTCATTTAAATATCATTTTACTTTTTCATTTCATTTTGCTTCCTTATTTTTATGCGAATTTCATTTTCTTTTTTTTTTGCTGTTTTAAGACAAGAATAATTAATGTTTGCATTATTTATAAAATATATAATATACTTAAGGTTTTTTCATACCAATACAGTTAGAAAAAAAAATACAAAAAACGTAAAACAGAAGAAAACAAAATTGAATTAAATAAAGTAGCTAATAGACTTGGGATACGTCTGTACGTATAACTATATACTACCTACTTACTTCTTGTATACTTATATAAATATTTTCTGGTACACATATTTTGAATGAAAAATTGTTTATTGCGTAAAGGTGTCAAAAAAAAAAACATAAAATAAATGAGAAGAGGGAAGAAAAAATGTGAAAAGAGAAGAGAAAAAAATTTTACGTTGACGACAACAACATAAGTAGTAAAAACGACAACAAATTATTGTAAAGGACAAAGGTGTAATTTTTTAATTTGGTTTTCTTTTTTTTACTTGTTTACTATATTTTCTATTATATTGTTTTTGTCAATATAAGGAAGAAGGTCATGTAAGTTTTAACGTTACTTTAAATGTTGTATAAGTTCGGATATACCTAAGAGAACACATGTTTCACTCACACTCATGTACATACTAAAAAATATAGAAATTTATTTCATCAGAATGATGTGATAGAATGATTAATGAATATTATTTGAAGGATAGACATGAAAATTACAAGTATTACATACACCACCTACTTGTATAGTATAGTATTGTTTACTACATCATTTTATTATGGTTTCCATTACATACCACACCATTTTCAGAATGATATAATATAATTAGGAAAAGAATAATGTATGTTTCCTTTCTGTTCAAGTTTTAGTAAGTAGGTATATGTTTTTATAATAAATTTTCATGTTTTACTATCTACATATTTTCTGCTTTATCAGCAAATTTCATTTTGTCCCAATTTTATCCTTTTTATTATTTCTTTACAAAAATTAAAACAAAACAAAAAAAAAAACTGTTTGTGTAAAGTGATCAAAAATTAAGTTTTTAGAGTTGTTCATATACACTCTAGAATATCTTCTTATACGTACTATATTATAATGATAACCATCCTTAAACAAACTTTATACTTTTTTTGTACTTATACTTGGAAATTTTATCAAATCAACTTGGGAATAGAACATAGATAGATTACATCAGTAGTTCTATACAAAAAAAAATATGTAGAGAAGTAGAGAAAGAGATAGAATGAGAAGATAAAAATAAAAGTAAAAACAAAACATAAAAATGTTAATACCAGAGTTGGACAAATAAAAACAAACACACAAAAAATAAAAATTTTTTTTATCAATCTTGTTGTTGTCAAGAAAATTTATAATTTTATGAGCCACCTTTATTATTTTACTTGTCTTGTTGCCTTAATTTTTTTTCTTTTGTTTTCTGTTTTGTTGTGTGTATTAGTTTGGTGAACGCATTTTCTTAAACTTCATTCTTTTATAATTTAATATTATATACATATACATATTATACTTTTTAATATGTATAACTCTACACATGTCATGTAACAAAAATTTCAAATTAAATTTATCCTTAGAATAGTATATTAAAAACGAAAATGAATGACCATTAAAATAATAATTAAAAATAATTTTCTTTCATATTCTGAAAAATCCTTATCAAAACAAACAAATATTAATAGGAACATTTATACAAAAGAAAATTGTAATTAATATATTCGAAAAACAAACAATTTAGACATTCAATTTCTAATTTGAATACTGAAAATTACTGTTAAGGATTCGCATATTATGATTTTCTGTAAAAAAAAAAACCCTTATCACAAAAACTATTAAAATTCGCATTAATTTAACTTAATTCAATTCAAAAAAAAAATAGTTTCCAAAAACTAAATTCAATTATTTTAAAATTAAATTATGCAAAATATCAAATTAAAATTTATAAAATATTTTCATGTTTTACACTTGTATATGAATATCTCCCATTACATTCCTTAAAATTCAAAAATTCTTTAATTTCTTCCAATTACCTCCCAATAAATGTACAAGTATTTTCATTACCTCCCAATAAATGTACCAATTTTCACATTACTTCCCATTAAATGTAGTAATTAGGAACAAATATTTTCTTGTAATATTTAGTATTTAAAAAATGAGGAAGCTTAGTTTTAATAAAGAACTGTAGAAACTATTCAAGAAAAAGAAGAACAAGAATAACAATATACATATATTTAGTAAATAATTTTCGTTAATATTAATAAATATTAGTCTTAATAACAGTACGTTAAACACAGAAAATATGAACACTTATGATCATATATAAAAATTGAAAATATTTTCTTAATTTTATATTCTCCATATTTGTATATACATACTTTAAATTTTATGTTCTTGTATTCTGTGTAGAATACATAGGAATATGTAATTCTCGTATTTTATAAATTTTTTGCATCCTTTTATTTATTTTTCTTTTCAACAATTGATTTTGAATTATATGTATTCAAACATGTTCGCATATGTGTATATATTTAATTAAAATATTTCATATGAGTATATTTTTCCTGGAGAACATTAAATTCAAATTTAAATTTAATTTTTCTTTTAGCTTGAATTGTAAAATAAAAAGAAAAAGTATTGAATTATAAAATTACGTTACGGAAAATGTGTTGATAAGTTTTCCTTATTTGTCAATAATTTTTCCTCAAAGAAAATTCATTAAAAAAAATCATTACACTTTAACGATTATCATTAAGTATTTACATATATTTGCTCAAACTTCTGTTCGTGTGAAGAGAAATATGAAGAGAAACTTTTTAAAACTTGTAGATAATTGTTAGTTTTTATACATACATATATGTATACGAGTATGCTGTAATCTGTGTAATACGTGTGTCGGTATAAATAATTTTTCGATATTATATAAGATAAGAACATATTCTTTTTTAATGATGCGGATATGAAAAATAGAAGAAACTTTTTCATGATTGTATAACAAGTTAGCAACTTTACAAAATAATTATTTTATCAAAATATATGTAGTATCTATATCTATCTACAATCTATCTATTTGAAAGACGTGTGCCTGAGTGTGCTTAATTTGTGTATATATCTAAAAAATAAATTGAAAAGATATTATGAAAAAAGAAAAAAAAAATACATATTCTATCTTTTATTAGTTTTGATGAAGTTTTTCACGTTTTACTTTGTTATGGTTCGATTATTCGATTCCTGCTCAAGAAAGAGGCAAAGTAAAGCAAGGCAAAAGTAAGAGCTATCATGTAAAAGAGCTTGATTTTCTACCAGCAATTCATTGATTCACAATCCACGTTAAATTGTAAGTACATACATTCATGATAGTAATAAGTCTCTAAATCACTTCGGTGAAGTCCCTGAATTACACAGAGCTGTAACTTCTGTGAAGTAATTGAATAAATAGGTATTTTAAAAAATGAGATTTTCAACAAGATCAACTATAATTTATTTCATGTTGGTACTTGGTACATATTTACTTAAGCATAAGAATAAGCACACAACATATGTGCATAATGTAGAGCTCGTATTTTAAACTTTTACGAATATGTTTTAAAATTTATATTTGTTTTATTTTTGTATTTAATTTTTTATACAAACATATGCAGTGCGCATACATTTAAATTCGTCTTATTATTGTTTGTTTTGAAATTATTATGCAAATACGGGTACAAGTACAGTATACATTATAAGTTTACAAGAAAAATCCTCTTTTCGAAGAATTATAAAATTAAACTATTTTATCATAAATTCAGTTGCCTGCAAGGAAATTTACATAAACACACATTATGATATACAGATATTAAATATTTTATAGACACGAACTTTATATGTTGAATAACAAGTAAAAATTTGTTCAGAATTTCTTTAAAAGTTGGTTATCATATTTCTTATGTTATCAAGAGAAATAACAATGAAATCAAGACAAAAATATAATTACATAATACATACTTACTTTTTTTTTATTTCGAAAATTTATGTAAATTTGATACTAAAGTACATGACAGCACACTTATGTTGATATATAAAAATCTGAAACTAAGTAAAAGTGTACACATGATTGTTATCCTCCGTAGTAAATTTTTTAGCACAATGATATATAAGCTTATCTTTTGTAATCAATCGTATATTCTTTCTTCAGTAAAAGTTGATTTGCTCTCTCGATATAGAATGCGAATATTGTACAAAACAAACACGAAAAATCAACTAAGAACTTTTCGTACTTGTTCCTTTGCTCCTCTACTCTATACACATTTTGTGTACTCGTATTTTCATTGCTCATTTTCTCTTGGAGTATAATGCGAATATTGTGAACAAAACAAAACACGGGAAATCAAAGAACCACTTATGTACTTGCACCGCCTCTACTGTTTACACATCTTGTGTGCTTGTATTTCTCTTTAAGTAAAATGCGAATATTGTGAACAAAACAAAACACTAAAAATCAAATAATAACATCTTATACTTGCCCCGCCTCTTCTCTATACATACTCTGTAGCAGTGGAAGCCATTAACTCTAACCAGCAGTATCTGTAGCATGATCTGTAGTACACGATATGCTATTACAAGTAGTATATTACGATTCTACACAACGTTATTCTATACAATGATATTATGTATATCATTATAAACTCACGCATACGATTTGATGGATTAAAATTTGACATTAATATGAAAATTCTATGCAAGAATTACAATTGTAAATATTTTTTTAATAATCTCAAAAAATATATAACATAATTTAAAATAATATTCTAATACAATATGTACACATCAGTATCTTGGAAACATTTTATATTATACAAATAGCTCAGAGACATAATGATGAGCGTGCTACAATTGCTTTATTGACTTTTATAAAGTATAGTATATAATTTACGTACGTGTGGATACAGAATGTCTAGTGAAAATAATGTTGATGTTGAAAATAAGGATAATCTTTCGATGTTGTTGATTTTTTTTTTAATTTTTTGAAATTTTAAAAGACAATTTCAAATGTCAAAATTAAATTTTTTAATGAAAAACAAAAGTATTAAACAATTTAAAATAAATGTTATGACATATATACCTATACATAATAATGTGTGAGATTTGATCGTGTGTTTATGCGCTGTTGCTATATAAAATGTTGAGGTATGAATGGATCTGAATGAGTGTAAAAAAATGGTTTATTCTCTAAATGTGTAAGAAATTAAATGAGTTGATCTGAATATATACAGTAATTTACACAAAAAGTTTTTAATTATTACTATAAGATCTAGTTGGATACAATAAATTTTTCTAATTTTTTATTTTTTAAAATTTATTTTAATTATATTTGAAATCCTTTACATTTTAATAATATCAATATTTTTATAACTTCTTACATGGAAATGTTAGGTATGTAAATTTTAAGTTATGATAATATTGTTCGAAAAAACGCGTGTATAAGTACATTGTATGATGTACATATGTATTCACAAGGATATCGCCTTCTGTTTACATTTCAATTCAGTGAACCTTAAAAAATTTATGTAGCTGGGCTGTTTTCATATTTTTATTTATTTTATTTTGCTGATGTCTGTAAACTTTCCTTTTGTTGTTTGCTATTTATATAGCATATACTCTACATACATATGATATAGCTACTTATGTCAATTATTATTATTTACACCCTTTGTATGTGCAAATATAACTTTTTAATTTTTAAGTAAATAGTAATATGGTACATGTGCAAATTATTATAATACTCGATAATACATATATACTGCAGGATATAATTTTATAATATTGATTAATATTGATTGGATAATTTTATTTTACAAACAAAATACAAAAGCAAAAAAAAAAGGATAAATTTTCCAGCTGTTAATTAAGGTATTTATTAGTTTCATGTTTTATTTGTTTTGTTTGTATTTAATTTTTTTAATTTATATATTTTTTTCTGTCTTTATTGCTCAATTGCTAGCTTTTTCTAAAAGTATTTTAGTTGTTATTTTTCTTTTTTTTTTGGTAATAAATTAATTAAATTACATATAAAAGAAAACTTTTTAATTGGATTTACAGAAAATTAGAATGAAAAAAAAATAATAAGAAACGAAGAGAAATTAAATGAAACGCAGAAAAATTAAAGCACAGAGAAAATTTGTCTGAATTAAATTCGAGTAAAATTGAAAACTAATATTGACTGAAATAATAATAATGATGATAAAAATGAAAGCTTAAAATGTTTTCAAGAGAAAAGTTATATTGAAAGAAAATGTTCGTTACAGAGTATTTTTTTTACTAAAGTTTACTTTTTCTTATTCTTAGAGGTTATTGGTTAGTTTTTTTTTCTTAGTTTAAAAATTAATCAATAGAATGAAATCACATGTGTATTGTCTTGAATATAAAGAATTTATTAAATAAAATCTCTTTTTGTTTTTTTGTCCTTTATATTGATCCTGTATTGTTGGTATGTATATACGGTATCGTATAAATAGTCTGTATTTGATATCAATTTCATGTAATACAAGTGAACATATGTGTTTCTAATCAATGATTTATATTCGAAGAAAAAAAAGTTTTCTTCTATGAGACACATGGGATGATGGTGATATTATTATAGGAAGTAGGCGGTCAGTTATAAAGTAAAAACAAAACTAAGTAAAATGAAAAAAAAAATAACAACAGGACATCATCATCATCATCTTTATATTTTTATAGTTGTTTTTTTTAATTAAAATTATTTTGTGTGCGTGTTTTTTTTCGCTTAAAACTGAATTTTGATTTGACGGAATTTTAATTTAAGTATTTCATTTGATTACATTCGCTTTTAGCTATGTGACTCGTGTTCGGGTCTTTGCTTTTCTAAAGTGACTTAATCACAAAAATAAAATTTAAAAAAAAATGTTTTATGTTTTTTTTTTGTTTTTTTGTTTTTGCTTTCTTTCCATTTCAATATTTGTTTTTTGTCTTGTTTTGATTTTTCCTCTGAGAAATTAAAAAATTCATTTGAAAACATTCATTTTTTTTTTCATTTCGTATTTTCATACTAAATGTTTTGTAAGTAGTATTTATTTTATGCTGTGTTGTTTTGTAAACAAGTATAAGTAGTTAAAGTCCTTAAGCAATAATTTCACTAAGTAATTATAAATATAAAAATTAGTTGTTCGTATGTGTGTTGTTTTTCTTAAGGTTGAAGTTTGTTTTCATTTCTATATAGCGATAAGAAGAAAATTGAAAAAAAAAAAAATAAAAGCAAAAAAAATAAACATACATCATATAGCTTAGTACAAAATTAATAGCAAAAAAAAAATATGTAAAAATATAACAGAAGGCATGCAAAAGTATGGAAGAAAATAAACAAAAATAATGAAAATAGAGAAAATTTAAAAATATATGTATGAACTAGTAGAAGACGACATTTAAATGAGAAAAATGAAAAGAAACAACAGAAAATATACTAATTATCAAAAAAAAAAAAAAAATGAAAAACAAAAAAAAAATACAAAAGAAATAACAGAAAAATAAACAAAAATAAAAAAATCATTTAAGTTAAAATACATTAAAAAAATTCTTCTGACCGTTCTTCTGTTTTGTTTTTCTTTTCCATTATTTTCGTTTCGTTTTTCTGTGGTGATGTTTTTTGTCTTTCTCTTACCCAGTCTCAATCTATAAATTTAAATCTGGTTAATTTGTTTTGGTTTTATGACGTTCCTTCCTTCGAAATCTTTGTGTGCTTATCGCAGTTAAATAAAAACAAAATATAAAAAAATAATATTCTCTAAAACGATTATTTTTCTTCTTCTGTTTTTACATATATTCGCATTGTTTTTTTTTCGCTATCTAAGTATATGTACATACATTTTTCATTTTTGCTGTTGTTGGCTTTTGCTTTTAATTTCATTTAATTCATTCGTTCATTCGATTTATGTAGTGGATGGTTTGAGTTCAGTGTCTATCGCTAACAATATTTACTCAAGCATACATACATTACATATAGTAGTTGTGCATATGTATGTGGCACGATAATGTACGAGTATACATGTGTCTAGTGGTTAATACATTTATAAAAATGAATGAAAAATTTTCGTTAATTAAGTGAGATTTTAATTAATCCAAAAATTAAGTTATGCCTTAACTTACGTCAAATTGTCTGTAATATACAGAAATATGTATGTATAGGTTTAAATGTACATACTAGTATTTATAAATACTCATTAAGTGCAGATCAAAGGAAGAGTATTCGCGTGGATATAATCGATTTGTTATGTTAAATCCATGCCAAACTGTAGGTGCACACATGATAGTAATAAGTTTAAAAATCAGTTCGATGAAAGTCCTGACTAATCCAGAATATATAGTGCTATTAAAGAAGATTAAATCCTTTTGGGTATACTTACAACTATTCTACTCTCATCGTAATTTATATAAATTAATGGTTAAATATATTTGAAAGGATAATATACTAAAATTGTTCTCCCAAAATATTTTGTACGTAAATACCCGTTAAAAATCAGATCAGTTTGGTAATTTGAATTTCCTTATTGAAAGAAATCCTTTCTATATTCGGTAACAAGGAATATTTACATTTATACTAGTATAAATTTTCTTGTTTATTCAATTAGAAAGTTATCAGGAGTTCTGAAATAAAATAAAAAAAAATATATATGCATACAAACAACTCAAGAATTTAATTATCATCTTAAGTAAAACTGAAAGCAAAAGGAAAATACACAAAATCGAAAAAAAAACTTGTTAAAGTTTTGTGCAGATTTTTATAGATGTGTACATGACTTTTCAAAATAACTGCCACAATTGATTAGGGTTAAAAATTAATATAATTGTTTGTGTAACACATATACCAATATACATATTCGTATTTACAAAAATCAAGAATATAAAAAATAAACAACAAAAATACAATAAAAAACAACAAATAAACAACAACAACAAAAAAATAAAATAAACATCATCTTGTTTATTAAAAGTTTACTTATGCATATAAGTAGATTTCAATTTTTGTTAGTTCATTGTTTTCTGTTTTGTAATGATGATTTTGTGATCGTGCAAATATCTATTCTTATGTGATTCGAATATTTAATTACAAAATAATAATAATAATAATAACGTTAACGTTAATAATAATAATAATAATGGAAAAGTTTTGAAAAGAAAATTACTACAAAATAAATAAACAAAAAATAAAAAAAAAATGCGTATAAAATAAAAAAATAAATAAAAACAAAAGTAGAAAATAAAAACATTTAAATTAAAAACAAAATGAAAATAAAATAAAGTAGGTTTGGTTTTTTTTTCGCTCTTTTAGAAAGCAAATCACGATTAGATTACAAGCACATGCTATACTAGATATTAGATTAGATATTAGAATTCTATGAAACGTTCTATCTCGTTTCTCATCATCATCATCATTTATTTTTTCGCCTTATACATTTATATATTTGTTCATACGCACACATACACACACTTATAACATGTAAATACGTTACTGTGAGTGTATATGTACGTGCTGTATCCTGTATAAGTATAAAATAAATTATGTATGCATAAACATATCATTATAGGTGGATATAAAAATTGAAGGTAGATATCGAGATAAATATCGTTACCTATACTCTTTTATTATCCTCGTATATGAGCTACGATGTGTATAACGTGCAGGATATGGGTATCCTTAAACGTTTGAATATATTTTGATATACTCGTACATTATGCTTACGGGTTAAATATTTTCCTAGATGTATTTTTCTTCGTTGCTTTTGTTTATGCTTTCATATGCATGTTTTTATAAGCATATAAGAATAATCGGTATTACCGTATTGCCTTTCGATAAATAAAAAAAGAAAATTTCTTATACTTCCTACTACAGGTAATATATGAAGTACTTATATTGCTGCTAGTAATAACAGTCTGGGATTATTTTATATTTTCTTTATTTTGTTTTTTTTTTCTTTTTTTTTTTGTTATACTTTTATTTATTTATTTATGTATTTATGTATTTTTTCTTCTCTATCTTTTTGTTTTTGTATGTTTTTGATTTATAAATGGAAATTTAAGCAAAAGAAAATTTTCTTTTATTACATTTTATGTTCATTTTTTTTTTTTTTTTTTGTAAACAAAAAATCGAATTTAATACACAAAAAAAAAAAAACCAACAAACAATACACATATAGTTCGTCATTCATAAATATAAATAACTTATATTATACCTGCTCTTGTTCTTTTACGTACATACACAGTAAATAAATAAATAAAATTTATTGAAATGGAATAAATGTATTTATAAAGAAAGGATCAATATGTAATCAAAAATATATACCTACTTACTTACCCATACATACCGAAAAAAAAAAAACAAAAACAAAATGAAAATGAAAAGTAAAATTAAACAAAATAAAACAAAAGAATAAAAAGAAGATATGCAAGAAAAAATGAATTAAGAGATGAAAATAAAAAATAAAAATAAAATAAAAACGTAAAAATATAAAAATATTATATAGAAAAAAAAAACTTAAACAAAGAAAGAGAATTATAAAAATAAAGAAAATATGTACAAGAAAGAAAAGAAAAATGTAAAAATAAACAGGAAGAAAAACTTTTATTGAAAATTGTATGCGTAACCATAATAAATTCCCTTCCTTCGTCATAAAAACCGTAATAAGCTGCTGTTACTGAATATTGTTGTGCAAAAATACGTGCAACAAAAATAAAAAAAATTAAAATAAAGTATAAAATAGGCCGCCGTCCAAAAATGAATAGGAAAAAAAAATATGAAAAAAAAAAACAAAAAATAATGTTTTCGTTAATAACAAAAAAATTATTTAAAAATGCTGTAATTGTACGCATAAATATCCTAGAAAAATTCACTAGCACTTAAGTAGGCACTTACAATTTCCGTTTTAGCTTAAATTTACAAAAGTTACACACATACTATCACTTAATTTCTTATAAATTTGACATTATATCCACTTAAAAAATTTATAACATATTTATAGAGTCCTGGCAAAAATAAAAAAAAAAAATTTTTGTTTTTTGAAAAAAAAAATTGCTTTCAAATGAGAATGCTTTCATCTACATTGTTTCTGTTTTTTTTTTTCTTTTCGAACGTTTGATATGTGCTTACATACATATATGTATGTACTCGTATTTTTATTATTCATTTATATTGTTATCCTTCGAATTAATTTAAATTCATTATACGAGTACACAAAAGAAAAAAAAAACAATCCAAAAATTATTCCATTTGTCACTGTTCTGTTATTATATGTTTTTCTCTTCGCGTTCTTTATTATTGTTTTTGTTTATTTTTAATTTTAAAATTTAATTTTGAATTAAAATTTATACAACAGAGAATAAAGATTAGTTATACAAGTATATTCGTATAGAGCTGCGTTATTGTGAAAGATAAATTTAAGTGCGGTTATCAATTTTCATTAATTTCATTGTTATCCTTTTTTTTATTTTGTAAGTATATATATTTTTGTTGTTTTTATAAAAATAATTTTTAACATCATTAAAATAAAAAAGGAAAATGAAAAGACAAATTCATCAGCAATATTCGTCCTAGATAATTTATTTTATTTATTTTTTTTTTAATTAATTTTCTTTTTTCTTAACAATATAAGTATACAGAGAAAAATTATCTTTAACTTTCTGACCAAAGTCTTAGTTTTTTTTTTTTTTATAATTAAAATTAATACCCATAAACAAGCACAGAATTATATACAAGTTCTGTCTTCTACATGTAGGCATCACAACTGGAACAAAAAAAAATAAATAAATAAATGGATTTTATTTTTTACGGACCATAATTCTATACAGCAACCCAGCAACTTTAATACGAACATTATATTGTCCAACACCCAACATCCAACCACAATGATGTATTTTCATTTGATCCTTTTTTTTTCTATTCTTCACATATTTTTTTTCAACTTTTTACGTAAGTACATACGAGTAACGAGTACATGAGTACACACACTGACATATTATTACTCGTCTACATATGGTAGAATTTCTCATGGGATTTATTGTATCTGTGATCAAATGAATTGCTACGAAAAATCAAAGGAATGAAAAATTGAAGAAGAATAAGAAGAAGCAGAGGAAAAAAAGAGGATGTATTAAAAATTATGAAAGCACTATGTAACTATATCCTTTTTAAAGTAAATTCAATGTGACAGACACAGCACATTATTGATGTAAGATACGACATACGTGTGTGTATAATAAATTGTAGTAATACACTAAAGGATCAGAAAATCACAACGAAAACTGAAAGCATAAATGAAAGAAGATGAAAAGATTCAGAGCATCCTTATTCGAATTTAAAAAAGAAAATAAAAAAATTATTATTAAATTGAGAAGATAGTTAGTATAAAAAATTGACCAAAAGACTAAATAAAATCATCAGAATATCAAAATGATAAAATGAAATTGGACAAGAATGAAAAGTGCATATATGTAGCTAGCTTGTAAAGAGTGTAAAGTGCTTGTGCTTTTCTGTAATAAAATCACTATAAATGATTTGACTGTCTTGTCGTCTTTTTTGTCCTCTGTGTATTACTTATGTTATACCTTTGTCGTTCATTTTTTCGATATCAATTTTAAAAGTATAAATCCCTTTGGGGTTTTACAGAAAAGAAAATATTTTTTTTTTCGTTACTATTATCATTACATACTTTCATTCACAAAGTTATCCTGTGAATAAAAGTGTAAGATAAAATTAGAAAAAAAGGAAGAGAAAAATAAACCAGCAAAAATGTAAAATTTAAAAAAAAAACATAAAACGAAAGACAAAAAAAAATTAAACCAGATAAGACCTACCTACATAAGTAAGTGCTTAGAGAAAATTGAATGGAAAAATTTGTTTTTATATCATTTTAAAATTCTGAGCAACGTCCAATATAATAATCTGATGAATGACTGAATAATTATTATATAATACGTAGATATTATTTGCAAATTGAATAAACTCCTTGCGTACAGTTATTTTTCGTCAAAACATTCTTTAGAATTATCTTCTTTTTTGATATGTTTTGTTCGTCAAGAGTATATTTTCGTACTTCTTATATACTTATGTATATGTACTATGTCCTTAGAGGCAGGTGTTGTGTAAAAGATTCTCTTTTATATTTTCCCTTATTAACCAAATAATAAACGAAAATGAATTCTAAAAGTCATGGGAATATAATGAGAATACACAGAGATGAGGCCAAGAAAATACAAAAATATAAACACAACAATAGCATGTACAGTACAAAAGGAACAAAAAAAATTTCTTTTTTTTAAACAAATACACGTATTCCCTGAATAATTAATTAGAAGATAAGAAATTCTTATTGCAGGAAACGCGTAAAAGTATTACATCATGTAGTACACGTAAGGTAAATATACATATACGATATCCTTATCCTTATTTTTACTAAACACGAGAAATTGTATGCTCGAAAAGAAAGTAAGAAGCGATAATCTTATTTCGTTGAGTGATACACCATTAAATTTATTGAAAAGAAAAAATTCTTATAATTTATTTATCAATTTTTTCTTTTCTTATTTTGAGGAAAATATTATTTAAATTTCATTTTGAATTATGGCTAAAAAAAAATTTTTTTTTGCAGTTATTTTACGCAAAATTATTCAGAAAAATCCTGCCGACAACAAACAAATATAACATAACAACTGAGTTAAATAATTATTGATGGAAACATGAAAGAAAAAATATATAATATGTCATCAGAATGACTTTTAAATTTCGTTCTAAGTTGAATTTTTTTTTCTTTTCAGGCTGTTATCGATTGATAATAATTATTATTTATCGTTATAGCATTCTTACACATTATTGAAGAAAGCCTGTCACGTTCCTAAACGGAACATGAATTAAATTGTTTTGTTGTACATATTTTCTCGTCTTATTATTCATTTTGTTTTTAGCTTAATCATCAATATATTGGCTTTTAAAGGTCATAATGACTAGAAAAATTTTAATTTTTTTGTTCCAAAAAATCAACAATAAATACAACAACAAATAATTATGTTTAAAATGTGTGCAAATTGTATTGTATTTAGCACAATTGAATATCCTTGTGACTAAGAGTATTTATGTTGACAAAAAATAAGCTAAATTAAGAGATTAAATGAAAAATAAATGAAAAATAATAAAAAATAATTTCTCATAATTATAAATTGCCTACTTTTATATACAAGAGTACAGTATATATAGTATAGTCATTGCGTAACTGATGATAATTTCAGGATAATTTGAGTTACATTATGCCAGTATTTAGAGTCTTTAAATGAATCAATTTCATTAAAGAATATAAGTAATACAGCTGGCTGCTGTTTTAACAAATTCTCATCTCATATATTCTCGTATATAGAATATATACGATTTGCGTATTTGCAAAACAACCTCTCTATTTTCATCCAATATGTAAGTAAGTATATACAGCATCATTCAAATTGTTCAATTACTTTGAAATAATTTCGAAAATTTTCTAATAAATACAAAGTTAAATGACTTCGTTTCTGTTTTTTATTTTACCCATTTACATGAACGTAATATACATACACAAATACATACTCGCCTAATGTACGTATATACATTATAATAATGTTCTGTGATCATGGATGGTGGTTTCTGTGTTTTATATTCTTCTGTTACAAATCCTTTTAAAAGTATTTTAAGTTTGAGAAAATTTCTTACACAAGAATATAATGAAAATTTCTTGAATGATACTCTTATTTGTTACAATTTCTATGTATTTTCGTTTACTATATTTATTTACAATATGTAAATGTGTATGAATCTATAATAATGTCATTATGTCCTTCTTGTTTGGTTGTTTCATTTTTTTTTTCTATTTGCTTAATTTTTCTAGTGATTGTTTTTTATGTGTCGTTATTCTTATATTCTGAATATTTTTCATTATAGCTATATAAAAACTAAATATATAAGAATAATCCTTAAAGAATAATTGCATGCATACCATATACATATTATATCCATTCATTCATTCATCTATCCATATATGTACATGCTATTTACAAAATATAATATAATTTTTTGGAGAAGTCCTTAATCATGATTTATGTGTCCTGTGATACAATTTTCTTCTTTTTTTTTTTTGATTTTATTTTTACAATTTTTTAACATAGAATGTATAAAAATTTTGTTGTTGTTCAAAACAATTTCGGATTATAATATTTTGTATTTTGGTAAATTTAATGTAATACTTTAATCCGTATATATTTAAATGAAATTTAAAGGATAATGTTTTACGTTTTACTGTAATTCTAATATATGGTCTAGTATTTAGAATTGTAAAAAAGTACTTATATCTGGTTGGATTTAGCTAGAGGACGAAAAGTTCAAATTTATTCAATTATTCAAATACGGTAGCTGCATTACAATCATACTACCACAAATTTCAATAATTTCATTTAGATTCATAGTTGAATGATTACCATTACGACATTGCCATTACCAACTAGCCAGAGATATCTGATGGAAGTTAAGATCTGTGTGGTCTATGCATGTGGAATTTTTATCGCAGTTCATTCGCTTCAATAATAACAAAAATTGATTTTTTTTTTCTCGCTAGCAACAATTCAGCATTGGTATAGAGTGGCTTACACACAAGTAGTGGGTGAAGTGCAGTGTAGGGTGGAAGGAAGTGAGTGCATGATAGGTTGAGTGAGAATAGGTTGATTTCATAGTATTCGATTTACAGAAATTATAAAAAAAATATAATAAAATGTATTTTAATTATTCCACTGAAAAGAATCCTCTTCTAAAATTGAAAGAATTCGATTTAAAATTGTGACTTTGATTGCTTCTTTGAATTAAAATGAAATTGAATCTAATATATGTACATTTGTCGTATACATTTAACCATAATTCAATTTTAAATAGCTACACATTCAACACATACAAGTACATATCATCATGACTATACTCTTACTACTCATATTATGTAATACAATTTCTTTCATTTCATTACAATTTCTTCATTTCAATTGCGTATTCCCATTAAATTGATACATTTCTAAATCAATTTTAAAATATTATTCAATTCGATACAAACATTATTTTCAATTGTTATCATTGTCGTTGTATTGTCATCATCAACAGCCAGCATGTGATCATCTGCACTTGTACGAATTAAATTAATGAAACAGTATTGCACTTGAAAATGGAAATTTTCTAATTTAATTCTCCTTTCATTTAATTCATCATTTTCATATTTATTACTCGTATTTCGTATGTAACACATACATACATAAATAATTTTCTTGCTTTTTGTTCTATACACGCATATGTACCATACTCTTTACGATTTATATTTTTGTTAAAAGGCAGTAATAAATCTTATTTATATACTTCATAGAATAAAGCCAGAAGATTATTGTTATGAGTGTATAACTACAGGAGGCTATACTTCTTAAACTGTTATGTGTTTGTTATTTTGTTCATTAGCTATATAGAAGGAGCACAAAAATAAATAATATTCGTGAAAGAGAAAATAAAAACAAAAGATGGAGGAAAACGAATACACAGAAAAACAGACTAAATAAAGAAATGATTAATCCAATTTTATTTTTATCCTTTTTTATTGTTGTTTTATTTTAGACATTTTATGAAACACAAATGAAAAATTAAATGCAAAAAAAAAAAAAAAATAAGCAAATTAGCTATTTGTATTTAGCCATTTCGTGATAAGCAAATTAAATGAAAAAGCCAAAAAGGAATCATTATATATTAGTAGAGAAAAAAAAAACTCAATAAATATGAAACGGATATACAGAAAAGTGAAATAAAAACTATAAAAAGGAGATTAAAAGAGGAAAATGGAGAAGAAGATAACGAAGAACAATTTCAATTAATTTCATCATTTATAATAATGTATATAAACACAAGATTTATGTATAACAACTTAACGTGCACAAACAATCACAACGGAAATGAAAAATTCTATTTTCTCTGTCATATTTTTTTTTAGTTCTTTGTTTTTAGAGTTTTCTTCGTTTATGATATACGAGTATATTAAATAAATGAACAATTATCATGTAAGCAACTCACAGAAAATGTATGATACATATGTACATATTATGCAGTAGAGTGTATGTTCATTTTGAATGAATTCAGTTACAGTTTTGTACGTTTACGTAAACACAAATATGATAAAATGCTCTTTTGATTTGTTTGTAAATAAAAAAAAAAAACTATCACAAAATTGCTGTAATAATAATTCATTAGAGAAATCTAATATTAAATTTGTTACTTTATTATTATTTTGTGTATGTGTGTATTTATTTTTTTACGTTTTTGTCGGTTTTCATTTACTTATAAATATTTTTATGTACACATATTACATAACATTTATATACATATGAATGTATGTAATATATGACTGCATATGTACATGTATGAGTATGAAAATTTTTATGAAAATGGAAACATTCAATTACATTTTTTATTTTGTTGCTCATTCTCATTTTCATTATGCTATTCAAAATGTAATGAGGAAAATTATAAAGGAAGTCGAAAAAAGAAATGAAAATACTTAGTTAAAAAAAAATTGTTTAGGATTATTTACGCATCATGAAGTAGAGTATATAGTATATTAAAGGAAATAAATGTACTATGAGCATATATCCTTATTATATAGAGATGTCATGTTTATTATTATTTTCGGTTAATTATGATATATCCTTAACATCTATATTAAATACTTGTAAATGTATGTTGTATGTCATCGGTGTACTCGTATCTTTAAAGGAAGTACCATCAATCTTTATTTACTAATTATAAAAATTAACTTCTATTAAAGTATTATAATATTCACAAGGAACTCTGAAATAAATTCAAGGAATTTGTCGTCGTCAGTCATTTTTGTTTTATTTATTTATAAGATATTTACACATTAATTGTAATGTACACAAGAGAATAATGAAAACTCTAAATGATCACAAAAATGTTTTATGAAAATTTCTATAAATAGATAAACGTAATTGTCCTTTATCATCAAAACAAATCGTCCATAAATTTGATTGTGAAATTCAAAATTCATATTATTTATATATTCGTGCATATAAATTTTTCATAAAAATATAATTTACAAACTAATTCTCCTTCTTTACAACATCAGTAATTTTGAACTCTCTCTCATATTTATATTAAAAAAAATTAATTAATTAAATTAATTAAATGAATTTTATAGTAGATAGATAGTATTTAATATGAAAATATTTTGATATTAATTTGTACATGATAACTCTTAAGTTACTATGCTATATATGTTGCTATGTGTACATACATATAAATCTAAAATTAATTAATTCTCAAATATTTTTATTTAAATATTATATTCTCAAATATTTCTGTGTACTTTTATAATAAAGAACTTTACGCATTTACAATTTTCGTAGATGAAATTCAAAAAGTATTTATCTTAAGTTAACATTATAGTAGAGAAAATGCTGATATTTTCTTTCCTACATCTACATCCTACACGTATTCGTTATTTGTACAGAAACAAATTGAGGGTATATTCACTTAACGTAGCAAGCGTCTCGTAAATCTAATAAAACGTGTACAAAATACTTGCATTTCACTATAGGTTTACTCGGTTTATATGCCTTTTAATACATTAAGTGAATACCCTCAACGCTCATTAATAAACATTTCTTCTTAATTTAACTATTTAACAAGCATATTATACAAAACTTTTATTACCCAAAACTAAAACAAAATAATATTAGTTACATATTATCGTTGATAAATATGTATATATTTTAAAAGATAAATAAATAAATAAACTATTTAATATGATTATGATAAGTTAGTTTTCAAAATAATTAATCACATTATATAAATATTTAAGAAAATTCTATATACATACATGTATGAATTATAGAAAAAAAATTGTAAAGAATTTATAGAAACAAATACGAATTACGAGTATACAAAATATGAATTCCTTACTGCAATATTTATATAAAATAATGTACAATTTTTATATATACTGGCGCTTATACTAAAAATAAATATTTAAGAAATTTATTCATTTATGTGATTCTATTTCTCATTTTCTCTTTTGAAAAATTCTTACAAATTTGAATAATTTTTCGTATAAGAGTATGAGATACCTATATGTAGATCTAGAGGTTAATCTTTTATTTATGTACTTATGTATTTTAGGAATTATTTTTCGATACATAGATACATATACGTAATAATAATAAATCATAATTTTGAAGTACAAATAAATATTACTTATGTAAATATTAAACATGTATTACATGGTTTTAAAGAGTTTATTAAAAGGATTCAAAAAAGATATGTACAATTTAGTAAAATCATTTTATAATTTTTAAGGATCCAAAGTAAATCTGTATACCTATGTGTACGATGCGGAGTACTTTTTCTTGGGTTTTTTTTTTTTAAATTAAATTCATGAAAATAAACTTTTGCGCATAGATTATTTGAGGATATTTTTTTGTGACTACATGGAAAAAATGCGAAAATAAATGCAAAAATGTTGTAAAAATGATTGAGAATTTACATGAAATCGAAATGAAATAGAATACATTTTCTACGTAAATAGTATCAGATAAGAATTTATATTTCATTTTAGACAATTTTCAACTTATTTTTTTGTCCTTAAAGAATTTATAAATGTTCTTAAATTTTTGTTTTGTTTTACAAATCATTTTAATTATGAGAATTCAATTAAAAGTTATAAAAATTCAATAAAACTTTATAATGTGCGAGTATATCTACACGTAAAGAGTGTCAATAAAATTTCGATACGAAATACAAAATAAATAATGATAACAATATATCCTTGCTTGTACCTTTATTAATTTCAACTATTTTCGATTTCTTTCAATTTAATTTTTTCTTTCAACGTATCTACTACATATTATATACACTACACCCCACCCGCCCATCTTTAAATAAGCATTCAATTAATATGAAGCCATGTAATTTTCACATCCATTCAACAAAATGTTTTCATTCATTTTCCAATTTATTCGTTATATACTCGTACATACCCGTAAAGGCAGACAGTCATACTATAATGATACGCTGTAAAATAAATGTAGTCGTGTAATTTAAATGAAAATAAATGATTCTATTTATTCTGTATATCCGGTGGAATATACAAAATAAAACGGACAAAGAAAATCGAACCGACACCGCAACAACAAAATAAGAAATATTGAAAAATAGAGAAACGAAAAATAAAAATAAAAAACTAAAACGGAAATTTATTTTCATATGAAAATAAATTCATTGTATTCACCTTACTTCTACTATTCCAACCTTCTTATACTTTAATGTACCTACACTCCTACTACCTACTAAATGTTGTTAATCTCTATCTACAACTTATTAAAACTCTACAAGCCCACAGCAAGTTTGAGATTGTGTAAAATAGACGAAACAAGAGAATAGAATAAATGTTTATACACAGATTAAAATTGATTTCATATACTATACGTACATTATTTTGTGTATTTATGTTTGCAAATATTTTAGGTGTATTATTTTGTGAAAACAGCTGTGATAGAAATTAATAACGAAGGAAACGTGCAGGAAATTAGTTTTCATTAGGGCATAAATGACATCATTTATAACTAAATTAAAAATTGAAATATAAAAATGAGAAAAAATGAATGAAATATGGAAAATGATGAGAATATAAATGTGAGAGGGAAACAAATCAAATGAATAACACGATTGGATGTGGAGGTAGGCAATTACTTATCTACAGATATTTCACTTTTAACTTTTAAACACTGTATACACCTTCACAAAATAGAATCGAATTTAGATTGGGAATGCAGATAATATTTATTTTTCAAAAGTTTTTATGACGCTATTAGTTGCTGAACAAAAAATTTCAACAAAATTCACAAATAAAAATCGTGTAAAAATGATAAAAATTTACAAGGCAAAATTTAACTATAAAAAAATTTTAATTGAGAAAAAAAAAATAATTCTCTGCAATTTTTTCAAACATTCACTAATTTATTGTAACATATTTTATTATCAACATGTGTATAGATACAAACATTAAGTATACTTATGTACATATTCATAGTTTCTAGTACACTACAAATGTAAAACAAATATGAATGGAAACTGAATAAAAAAGAAAAAATATTTAAACTACGAGTAAAAACTAGAAAAAAATTAAAAAAAAAAATGTTTATCGTTATTATACCCATCAGGAAATCGTTTTAGTCAAAATATATGGGTAACATTTTTATTTTAATTTGATTTTCATAGAAAAAAAATATTGTACGACAAAAATATTAGTTATGAGATACGTATGCAATTTGTGCATTTTATTTTATTAAATTAAATTCAATATCTGGCGCATCTCTAACGATAAAAATTTACTACTCGTTTGCATAAGTATATAAAAATGTTGAAAACGTTGAAATGACAAAAGAAAAAAGTTAAAAACAAACAAATTTTTTTTTTCATACTGATATAATTCGCTCTTAGTAGAGAGAATTTATTCTTTCATTTTGTTTTTATCTATGCGATTATACAAATATTTATATTTTTTATTATTTTAAATAGAAAATGGAAACAAATGATACAATTTACGAAATTGAAAAAATATATTTTTGTTTTCGTAAAACAATTTGATTTTCTAGTTGATTTGTTATTTTTATTACTTTCAATTTTTTTTTGTTTCAATTTTTTTCAGAATTATAGTATATACTGCACTACAAATTGAAAATCTAAAAAAAAAAAAATAAAAAAATGTATTTTTAAAAGAGGATTTTTTCTTTGAAAACGTATTAGAATAGGCACATATCACATTTATGTAGTCGTTCGATCGTTGATGTTTGATTCAATTCAAATTTTTAGAATTCATTTTAATTGGAACACAAGTGACTAAAAATATATAATTATCCTGTCGAAATTAATAACAATCCTAATTGTATAGTATCTAGTATTTCCATTTAGAGAATGCATTCTTTATTTGATATTTCTAAATTTAAACATCAAGAATAAATTCGTTTCAATGTGAAAAAGGATTCTTGATTATTATTTTTCGAATTTTTGTTGTTATTTTAATTTGATACATATTTTCTAAGTCGATAGAATACTCGTATCGTACGTCCTTTAAAAATAATGTTCTTTCAATTTTCGCTTTAATTTTAAATTTAGTTTCGGCACGAATACACATCGAATTTTTATTCTTTCTTTCATTTTCCTTTTATTTTCTTGTAATATTTTTTTTTGTTTTTTCCGCAAATTATTATTTTTATTTATTTCATTTTGTATTTTTTTTTTTATATACATACATATATAGACATGATGTTCGTATTGGTATACGAAGTATTACAATATTATGGACATTTTATTTAATTTTCATTGATTGTCAAAAATAAATCTACAAAGAAGAAAACAAACAAACGCAAACAAACAGCAAACGACAAAATAAAACAAAAATGTAGTCGAATGAAACACAAATAATAAAATACTAGAAAAGGAAATAAATAATGAAAACTAGAAGAAAAAAGATAAGGTAATTTAAAAGAAAATAACGATAAAAAAAACACAAATAAAGGCCAAGCTGCTGTTACCATACATTAATCAGAATAACACAACATAGAATAATAGGAAAAAAATAAAATGAAAACATAAACCAACGAACCGATAACGGAAAAATGATTTAAGGATATCATTTGTTTGATTTCGTATTTTTACTGGCATTTATTTAGTTTTAGTTTAGCTTTTCATTTTTATTCCTTGAAACAATTCTAAATTATTTGAAAGATATGTTTCTAGATATGTATGTATACATTTTATCGTACATATACTCGTATCTCTTACAAAATTTACTATTTTGTACTTTTCAAATTCGAATATGGAATGGAATCATTACGAAAATAGGGAAAAAATGAAATTGTATAATGACAAGGTTAAAACATTATACAAGATGATAAAAGATGGTGCAAAAGATACAAGAATACTATGTACAGATACAAAAATGTATTTGATAGAATGTTTTCTGATGTTTTCATTTTGTTCATTTTATTTACTGGGAAAATCAAACGGAACGGAACAAAATAGGCAAAAAAAAAAAAAAATTGTTTTTATAAAAAACCAGAAAAAAAAAGAAAAAAGAGAATAAGATGAAGAAAAAAATGGTAAAAATTATAAGACGATATCGTGTACATTATACATGGAACCTCTATATCTTATTAGAGAATTTTACTTTTAACGTTAGAAAAATATACATATGTTATGTTGTTGAATGCTGTAATCGTATTTATTTATATTTTTGTTTCGTTTTGCTTTGTTGTTTTTTAATAAAATCAACAACATCAACAAACTGTAAACGGAAAAATTATTTCTTAGTATTTTTTCTCTTGATTCTTATATTAAAGTTAAAGCACTCTGAAAAGAAAAAAAAAATACCGAAAAAGAGAAAATCTTTATACGAAAGTCTATTTTTTTTTTGTTTTTGCTAAACTTACTACAGAAGAAGTTATGTATTGGAATGTAATGGTCTTGTACATAATAAGGAGATCTTTTAGATTAAAAAAAAAAAAATACAAGAAAATAATAGGACATGTGAAAAAGTAAATAAGCAAAGAAATTGAAGTTTAATAAATGAAAATGTAAAGCTACTTATGAAATGATGAAATTGGTATGGTTAATTTTTCTTGACTTTTATCAAAGTCCTTCAAAACTTCACAATAATTTAAGAGAAAAATGCTACTCCAATACAAGTAGGTAATCGGTATTTCTCATCAATAACTGCGATCGATTTGCTTTTCAGATCATAGAAGAGAAAAAAATTTCAAACATTTTTTGTTCAATTAAAATAATATCTCGAATAGTTAGTCTACTACTTACTTAAAAAGGACTTTAAATTTTGCTCATAACAAGGATAATATTGAAAAATTTTTTTCTTAAAAAAAAATCACAATAATTAATATGTACAAACTAAGAAAAAAAATTTTTTGAATGATCCTTTTAGAATGTCCTTTGTATACCAAAATAAGAATTAGTTTTATTTTGTGTTTTAAGAATTTTTTTTTTTTTTTTTTGGAAAACATTACGAAATTACGAGTAATTGAGTGCCAAATTATGTAAGGATGTTTATATAAAAGGCATACAAAATTTTAATCGAAATTCCGAAGGTTATTATTGCCGACAAGGCAAGCAGTTATTGCCGACTATAAATGTGGTAGACAATTATGAGAAATTTTTTTCTTTTTAAAAGCGAAGAGCAAAAAAACAAAAAATCAAGGATAAATTATCTAAAATAAATTAAAACGAAATTAATTGACTATTAAATACAATTTAATTGCCCTATTGAATATATTTTAGTTAGCTTAACATTTTATTTTCTATTTTGATTTTTTTTTTTTTCAAATTCAATTTCTAATTTACATGAATTTCAAGGATTTACCATCATATACATATTGAACAGACTTTTATTTGATTATTTGATTATTTTTCCACAAATGAAATTACTTCCTTTTTTGTATTCTGCATTTGATAGAATACTGTTACGGTAAGGTTTAACTTTTTTTAAATCTTGATTCGTGTTATCTCCGTATCTTTAGGCTATTTACTAAAATATATGATATATGTACATAAATTTGAAAAAAATTATTATTGAAAGTTTTAAATTTTTGTTATCTTTTATTTCAAATAAAAGATAATTTTGAAAAATATTCAACTCCATTACGAATAATAAATAAGCGCTTCTACAATGAACAATTACTTTAGCTTTGAAAATCGAAATTCATTCGAATAGTAGCTTGATGTTTTGCTAATCGAAATTTAAATTATCCGATGGATTTGGACTGTTAGCCAAACAAAAATGATTCTTTTGTTTTTGTAGGATGGTTAAAGAGGCTTATATATGTGCATATATAATGTTTATATGATCAATCCGATAAAAAGTCAAATATGCCAACAAAAGTTAATTATCAGTACAAAAAAAAAAGGAACATTTTCATAATTAACAAATTATTTTCCTAATTTAGATTGTTAATGGAATCGATATAATCTGTATTTAATCGAATTTGTTACAGTTCTCTCATTTAAACAGAATTCCACTTGAAAATCCGTCGAAAGAATACTGCATAAAGATAATAAACAAATTATTAATTCGCTTTGGTTCCATTAATCAATGATGATCACAGTTTATGCGAGTTTACTTCTAAATTTTTACTTGCGAATGGTCACAATTATTGCCTTCAAGACTTGTACTATATTCCTACCCACTTGTATACTATATAGCCATTACCTAACATAATTATTATTTTTATTTAGTTTTTCAAGTCAAAAGTGAAATTCGTAAATTATTCTATGTATAATAAATCATACTGACATGAACAGGCAAAATACATTCATAATAATTACGAGTAGATAGAAATAATAAAATATTTTAATTGACAAAAAAAAATAAATAAATAAAATAATGTGAAGGATATATAAGAGACGATCAAATGCCAACTAATTTGTAGTTGTGTGAGCAGGTATTAGGTCTGGGTACATATTAAATTGAATTTTAACTAATATAAAGTAAAGTAAATTAAACGAATGGCAAATACAGGTTGTATGTAATTATTTTGTACTTAAATAAATTTTATTATTTTTTCAAAAATGAAAACGTAAACATAAAATAAGAAAAATTTAAACTCAACTAAGTAGAACATTTAAACTTGAAAAATACAGAGTGAACTACAACTAATTTTATATACAAACATGCCGCGTTATGTAACAATAATTAATAATAACCGCGAGTATAAAAATAACATATATGTACGAGTATGTACATGCATGTGTATATTCTTAAGGCAAATACTTATATAAAATGTATGCACATTTTTCATTTTATTTATTTATTTATTTTTTATTGCATTCACAATTTTTTATACAAAATATACAATATTATTATTTCTGAGTATTTTATAATGCACACACATACATGAATGTATTTACGTGGTGCTATATTTTTTGAATGTGTCTATAATTTGTGTTTTCCTTTTATTATTTTTATTTTATAAATTTCCACGTTTTTTTTTCTTTCTTTTTCGAAAAAAAAAGAAATAAAGTGTACATTTTGTATACCTTTAAGCTATTATTACAAACATTTTTTATGCATCACCTATATATACATATAATTACATATATGATACATATGTACGTATGTGAAACAGTGTTACAAAATTTGATGCATAAATGTACATATGATACGTGCACTTATATAACATTGTACATAATATATAGATAATTATTAAAGACTAAATTTTACAGTACTATAAAAGTGCCACACCATATATATCACATAAAACTGCACACACACACACACATTCTTGTACATATCTAGCTAGTGTATAATATAAACTACACACAATACACCTTACTTATTAAATATTTAAAATAATAAACTGTTCTGGCTCTATAATATAAAACACACTATACTTGTGTGCATATATTTATAGTCACGCAAACAATGTATAAACATTATAGTAAATATACGATGATAAGGATATGTGTTTATATGAACAATAGATAAAATAATACTATAGAGTTTCACTTATGGTTTAATATTTTTTATTTCTCTCCTATGAATTTTGATGTCAGGCACTATATGGTATGTGAAAAAAAAATTTGTAGTAAATTACCCACTAGCGTAAATGATAATTCAATTCTATATTGTGGAACCGATTCTAAAATTAATATTCATTTCATTAGCACGCATTTCATTCAAAAGTGATTCCATAATGCATTCCAGGATTTTTAAAAGTGATCCGATTGTTACGTTAAAAATGTAAACTATTTCTGTTCTGCAATACATTTTTGTAAAAAGAATGCAGTGGCTGGCAGAATCACTTTACTTCTAAAAATAATTGATTCCTCAATCAGTGATTGATAAATGGTAATATATGAGGTAGGTTATTGGTTAACTCCTATCCTATAACACCTCCATGCTAAATGAAGTTTAGGTTTTTTGTTTATTGAGAAGCGAAAATGGAAGGTGGAAGTAGTTGCGGATCTTTTGCATTGATTCCAGAAAGAGTTCTGTAGGACTATTATACTTCCATACACTACTGGGATTGTAGTTTTAGTTTTTAGTGTTTATGTAGGTAATACACGTACTAAATATGAATGAAAAAAGAAATAGTAATTGTCTGGTACGTAGATATGGAAATATTATACTATATAGTAGATAATAATGTTTAAAAGCTGTTGAAAGTTAAGTGTATGCTATAAAAACAGACACACACAATACGACATAATGTATTATATGTATACAAATTTACATAACATGCAATTCATTGTATAAACATATGTATATGAAAAAAATAAATAAATAAATAAAAAATAGCAAACATTTTTCACCTACACATTATTAAACTCATATCGCATATCATATCATCATCATCATCATCAGCATCACATATAATAGTAGAAGATATGGTATATAAGGATGTACGAGTGTATATCCAATTCATATTCATTTTTTTTTAATATATTTAAAATGCACTATATATTCTGTCATTCTAATTTTAGAATAACTTTTCCTCTATTTGTCTATGAAAATGTCCTTAACACAACGACACAAATAATACGAATATATATGTTAATATTTATTCACATCTATATGTACATATGTAACGAATGCATATATTGAGTTGTCTCTATTATGTACACTTGGACATTTATGTATGTATATAATGTATAATAAAGTTCTTTAGTTGATAATGATACATGATAAAGTAAAAAAAATAATAACTGCTTATACATGTAGAGTGTTTATTATATTTTTGTATGTATGTATAGAATAAGTTTCAATTCCGTTCTTTTTATTTTTGTTTTTTACTTGAAAATTATAATTAAAACAAAAATGAATTTTCTTATACATACATAGATAATAATACTACACGTTCATAATGATAATTAAAGTCCTTTCTCTATTGTGTATTGTACATCATATAGCTATTTACGAATAATTGAAATATTTTATTTTTTACTTTTGTATACGCCTTACATATGATCCTTTGATACTATATCGTGAGTATTTTATTATTTTATTTGTATGATGGACATTATAATTTTTATTTCTATGTGGAAAATAATAACAGTATGATGATCCGATCCATATTAATTTATTGAGAATAAATATCTTTTATACTTCTATTTTTTTTTCTCTTTTCGTCCTACTTTTAATTTTAATTATATAATACACTGAATAAATTATAAAAATATATGTATTAAAATATCGCGAATACATCACTAGAAATGCAAACCTAGGCCCTCGTATACCAGCAATTATATCCAATAATTTAATTATAAAAAATGAATGATTATTATGAAAGTATTTAAACCAATATTTAAACAAAAACATTGCATTTTAATAAGTAGTAAAGTATTTAGTTGAAAATTTTATAATGAATTTTATAATGAAACATGAAATGAAACTTTATAACTTTTTTCTAGGATAATAAATTTTTTTACGAATTTTTTTTTCTTTGTACATTATTATAATGTATAATTATTATTAAGTATTATGTATTATTAAGTACACACTCGTAAAATGAAGTGTATCTTTTACTTTATGTTCTAACTCATATGGTACGGCGCAAAATATTATATACACGCATATCATAATGAAATTTCAATATTCTTTTTTACAATTTTTTTTTTAAAAAGAAAAATATTTCATTTTCATTTTTTTTTTTTTGATAATAATAAGAATGAACATTTTTAAAAATATTCAAGTACTTCAACACTCAAAGTTTGGAAGAATTGAAGTAGAAATAATAATGAAAACGTAAATGAGTAGGGGAGCAAGTATAAGATATTGTTTGTTGATTTTTCGTGTTTGCCATGTACAATATTCGCATTCTAAGAAAAGAGAGAAAGCTAACTTTTTATAAAGAATTATGATTTGTAGAATACTATAGAGTAGAGGAGTAGGAGCAAGCATGAAATGTTTTTAGTTGATTTTTTGTGTTTGTTATGTACAATATTCGTATTCTATACTGAGAGAGAAAATCAACGTTTTCTGAGGAAATAAAAAGAAAATACATATATGTACACATGATGTGTAAACTACTACTCGCGTACTATAGTAGAGTATATACTATAAATAAAAAATTAAAAATGTTTAACTTTTCTTTCTAAAAATCAGAGAAAAGTAAAATGAAAATAGCAATCAATAATAAAATTAAAAATGAAAAATTTAATTAAAAAAATTCTCCTGTAGTTGGAAATATGAATTCTTATCAAAAGAATTTGCAATAATATGCAGCGTGTAACCTAAGTATGTGCATAAAGAAAATTATTTTCTTTCTTATCCATTTGGTAAAACTGTAAAATTTTATAAAATACTTTACAATTACAATACATTCATATCCGACAATGTACATATATACATATATGTACTCGACTTGTATCCATTTGTAGCATGAATCTACATACATAATATTGTGTACATATGTCGAACTAATATATGAATGTAATATTTTTATTTAATGAACGAATAATAGAAATTTATTGTACTTTAGTAGAATTTTATACTTAAAATTAAATAAATTTAGAAAAGAGAAAATTCTTTTAAAAATTATTATTATTTTACATGTACATACATAACTACATATTTTTCTTTACACATATATATCTACATACACGTAATTACATACATGAACATTTAATGTGCATAATATAAAAGTCAAGGATATGTTGTAGATACAAGAATCAAGTGAATGCTTTCGAAATGAATGCAAAATAAATTTTATATTCGTATACATAATACAGAATAATAAATGTACAAAATTCACATATAATTATTGTACATTATGTACACATTACCATGTACAACATGTACACATGTATATATGCATTTATTTCGGTACAGTATAATTACAATTAAAATTAAAAAAATATATTTATTTTTATTTTTATTTTACTAGAATTAATTATTATTATTATGAGCATGCATAGTACGAGGATTACATTTTATATACACTCCGTATGTTGCATATTTAATTGCATATATTGCATTGAATAACAAATAAAGAAAATTTTACAAACTTCACAAAAATGCATAAATATAACACCTTTATAATATCCTTTATTCGCATACCTTACGTATATTACACAAAACTTCGTGGTGTTTTTATATATGTGTGCCATCATAATGTATATGTGTACTATTATATTATGATGAATAATAATAGTGTTACTTAAAAAAGGATATTAAATTATATACTTTTATAAAATGTATATATTCATAAATACACATTTCTTCTGTACATATTTACGAATACATGTTTGTATTTGTGGAAATTTTTAAAATTATACCCTGATACTGGTACCAAATCAATCGCAGTATACCTTCACAATATAATCTTATAAATCTCATGTTATGCAACTTTTCATTTTTACACACATGTACATATCATTTACATAATATGAACTTGTTTATGCATTTGTAATGAAAAAAAAAATATAAAATATAAAATACAATTACGACGAAAAGATATTTAACAGAATTTTATTTACATTTTATGTGGAAAACCTTCTAAAATGTAAAAAAATTTGCAATAACCCTAACTACAAATGGATAAGAAAAACGTTAATAATGTATACGTAAGTATTATGTATAATGAAACATAGTATAAGTAATTCAAAATGCATGAACATTTAACACACACATTTATATATGAAAAAAAAAAAAAAATACGTTGTGTGATCCATAACATAATTTTATTTAACATTTAGAATAAAACAAAAAAAAAGAAAATTCTTTTTTTTTTGTGATATTGATTCGTATCCTTGAAAATGAATATATTGCGGTGTGATGTTCAAAACATTACCATATTACATTCTCATAAAAATCATAATAAATATAATATATGTATGTATATATGTAAGTCTATGAATTGATGTGTATGTTGTGATGTTTATAAATTCATTCATTAAAGTTTTTCAATATTTTCTTGCAAAATAAAATAAATTAAAATAAATATATTTATGTATGTGTGAATGCATAATTCACCGCATAATTATTATGTACGAGTATACGTGTAAAATATTAAACAATCAGTATGTAAAAGGCGATATTAAATCAAAATTTTCTATTCACATATATTTTAACATTTTTATTACAATTTCTTCTTTTTTAAAATAATTTTTTAACCAATACACACACACACATATGCAAAATAATATAATTGTTTTTCTATTTTCCATTAAAATACATGCATACATATACATAATATGTATTTCTCTTTTTTTTTTCGTTTTTATTTCAATTTGATATTTTATATGCTTGGCATTTTATTTAATATAGAAAACATGTAGAATGAATAATGTTATAATGATATATTTTTTATATCATCGTATGCTCTGATTTCTTATGAGATTTACACATAAAATTACAAGTATATAGTTATATGTATATATGAGATTTTAAATAAAATTCTAGAAAAAAAGGATAACATGTAATGTACACGTATAGAATGTTTTATACTCTATCTATAGATATTGATATTGAACATTATAAGAAATGAATTCAAGGATGAAGTTCAAGGTTGAACAAGTAAAAATAAAATAAAACAAAATGAAAACGACGAGAATGACACAAATTTAATTATGAAAAATTGGAACGAGCCGTATATTACCCGCATATTGGCGGAGATATGTACATGAAAATGAAAGAGATACATAAAATAAGCTTTAAAAAAAAATTTGATTAGCAATAAATTTTTATCGAATATTTATGTAGAAATAGCTAGATATCGTAATCGTAATAAATATGAAAATGAAATTATAATTCGTTATGTGGTATCTTGATAAAAGAAAATTTAATTTGTTTTTTCCATTTTCATTTTATTATTTTCTTTTTTTCTTTTTAAGGAATTTAATGCAATTCTGTGTCTTGATTCATGAATATTTCTTTTTCTCTAACTGTGCTCTTCTTCATATACCCTGGATAATAGAATATAATACAGACAAACTATAGACGACTGCAGAGAAATAAATTAAATTATATTTATTTAGAAATGATACGGGAGAGAGAAGTATTGGAATGCATATTGGAATGTGATTTTGTGAATATAGTCAATTTGTAATATTTTTTTTTTGTAAAGTTTTAAATACATTTCTGTTATTTGTTTCAAAATCTGTGATTCGATTCCCATAGGACAATTAAAATTGCATTACCTCCAGCTCTAAATTCTCTCAGATTTGTTGATGAGCTTCAGTTTATTAGAAAAAACCCAAGAAAAGAAGAACTCGCCGGAACAAATATTGATTCCAGTTAACTTTTGCCGACACCAAGGACCGAGTATGTAAATGACTGAAGTATTATTAGGCATTATTCGGAGTGAGTCAGTCTGAGCCCTATCATGTATTTCAGTTAGCTTTTCCAATAACAACTCTGTGTTTCATATTCCCCACTAAACTGTAGGTGAAAATATACATTATAGAAATTGATATAGAAATCATTTTAGCGGATAATAATGTATAAATAGTTTTGGATTTATTATATTAATCATTGATGGTATATATTATGATTATTAATTTCAATAATTATGCTTGATTAATTTTACATATATAGAAATCTATTCAAAAATATTTTATGTTGAAAATTTATCACTAAAATGTTCTAAAATATAGAAGCATATAACACTGACTTAATATCCTTTTATTATGTTTTATGTAAAATTAATTAAATTTCATTATTGTTCAATGAACAATATATCAAAATTCAGAAAGACAGATGAGTATTAATATTGTGTGTAAATGGTTTGATAAATCACTTTTATTCATTTCATTTTATATATTTAATACAATTAATAGTTAAATTAAATTCTCATTAATAATATTCTGTAATGTACGATGGTTTATATCTATGCACCTATGTTTATATTACACTATCTACCTACATAGTACAGTACATAATCTTCTATCATGTACAGGCAGCTGGCCAGATAAAATGTCATATACATAAATTTAATGTCCTGTATTATAGATATACAATAGTGAATGAATGACATTTTGTGATGGTTCGTTCGTATAAACAATATAAAAAAAAATAATTTAAATTGGAAAAATAAATACATATGTACATACATATATTCAAAATTTAAGTATTATATGGTGGATTAACAATGCCACAATTTTCACACATGTAGTAATTAAATAACAAGTTGCCACCATATAAAAGATTTTTATATATCAGCACATATCGAATGGTGTATATAATGCGTACTCACATAAACTTACATGTATTTATATATCTATGTACATATTTATAGATATGAAGAATTTTCATTAATTTCATGTCAGTCATTCTGATGTTTTTGAATGAGTATCCTTTTTTGCATTTATTCATTTCGCGTCGCATTATATTTTATTGTTTATTGATTTTGTACGTTTTATCTTTTCAATATTATGCTGGTATTTTTATTTAAAGTGTTGTTGGTTATAAGTTACAGCATGTTATAGGTTATCTGTAACTTTGAATAGAACAGACTGTTTTATAGCATTTATCAGCTTGTCACTAAGTATGTGTAAAAGTATACACAATATCATATAAATTTTTCAATCATGTCAGAGATACTTTATAAAATTTTGATTTTCATTATTCTGCTAGTTGTCATTTTTCTCATTCATTTTCCCTTTAAAAAAAATAATTGATAAACACGAAAAAAATAAATAAATAAAATTCAAAAATGAATTAAAATTTCATAAAGAAAAAATAATGATAAAATGATAAAGGATTCAATGAACGAAAATCAACTTTTATATCAATAATATATGATGTACAAATATGTATTTATATGTTCTTGTGTATGTGTATATGATAATGGAAAGAATTGGTCCTTTTTTTTTTTGGTTTGAGTAAATGTAAAAATGTAAAAATAATGTAAGAATATTCCGATAAAAAGGACACATTTTTAGACTTAATAAAATTTTTTTGGTACCTAAGTATATTAAATTTTTGTTTGAATTTATGAAAAATGATTTTGATTTTAAATAACATTTTTATTTCAACGAATTTTTTTTTTCTAATTTCTGATGAATATATGTAGATATTCGTATAGAATTGAGATTGAATAATACAAAATAAAAAAAAAATGTGTTCACTGTATCATTTTGTTAATAAAGCAAAAATGGATTACCTATAGAAATTGGATAATGGATTTTGTTTAAATACAAAAAAAAAAGAAATTTAGAATATTTTAATAAAAAATGTAAGGAAATGTCCCTTTCCCTTTCAAATGTCCCTTTTTTTCTCTCATTGAATTGGAATGTGTTTCAATATACATTCATAGAAATAAAATGTTAAAAAAAAAAGAGCATTTGATTATTCTCTTTCATCTTTAAAGTGATTTATAAATTATACGAAAAAGAATATCCTTGAAAAATATAAGTATTTTCATTACTATCAAACTGTAGGATACCTGTGTAAGCCATATTCTTACTTGAATAAGCCTTCTACTTACTGTAATAACATATTCTGTATCCTTGAAAATATCCAACAAATAATAGGATTGTCTCCTCTATTACGTACATCACAACTTATAGAGGTGTGTTACAGGTGGTCGAGGTGTACTCTGAATATCTACAGATATGTACGTTTGCGTATATGAAATTCATATTTGCATATGTGTATATGAATGTGTCTCTGATTGTGCATTAATTTAAATAAAATTTTAATTCGAAAAGTTAAATTCATGAGAGTACGTACGTTGTATACGAGTACATATCGTGTTTGAAGTACAAAATAGAATATACAAAATGAAAAGATAATATTTGAACCACAAAAATGACATTAACAGAAAACTTTAAAAATTAATTTACAAAAATTTTCCATAAATTGGGAATTACTCGAGTAATTGACAGAAATAATGGAAAAATTTTCATAAAATTTTATTTTGAAAAACACAAATATGAACGTTTTTTTGTTTTTGACTGTTATGTAAATAGCCTAAATCCATAAATTGGCAACAAATGAAATGCTTATTTTCTTTTCTGTGAAACTTTTCTTTACAAAAAAAAACATGAAAAATGAACAAGGAAATATGAAAGTTTTTGTATTTTCCTCAGTTTGCATATTCTTATCATATATGTAATAATATCATTAAATGTATTTGCATCTGTATTTACGAGAATGTGATATAAACTTTATGATATCACACAAAAAATTCTATCCAAAAAAAAAACTCATAGAACTCCTAGATATACACTCATATCATGAACAAAGTACATGTATTCTTGAAGGAAACTTTACATGTACATCTCATATGACACACTTTACTTAGAGAGGAATGGGGAATATGAATAAGATAAAAAAAAAATGATGACGACATTTGCACATAACTTTCACATAAATATGAATAAAAATTTTTACCAAAAAAAAAAAAAACAGATAAAATTATAGAAACCTTTTCGATAATTTTTTAAAGATAAACAAAATATCGAGAAACGAGCAACTCGACTTATTTTACATACGATAAAAGTTATATTATCTCAACAAAAATACAAATAAAAAAAAAGGAATATCCTTGAATCCTTGAATGTAGATGGCATCAGAGGAAATAATTTTTTTGTTTACGTTCGTATAATTTTTTATGCTCATTTGTTACAGATCATAAATCAAAAAAAAAAAATGTTTTATAAAAAAATTTCTTCGCTGTTGTTGTTTTTACTTATGTGTACACATAATTTACATTTACAGTGTATATACTTTATAATTTTTATATGTGTACATATGTGTCCATATATGGCACATATTGTGTTTGTTTTAAAATAAAAATTTTTGAAAAGTGAATACACGTTGTTGTTGATAATTTCATAAAAAATAAATAACACAGGACAAACGATATTCATTCTTATTTTGCCTCTTCCTTTAGTGGGGTTAGATAAAAGGTTAAGCAGAAGTTTAAGTTTGAGAAAAATCATTTGCTTTTATAAGGATATAAGAAAATGAATTTATTATATTCTATTTGATTATATAATGTTTATGCGGTATCGATAATTTTATATCTTTTAAAAATTTAATATTTCCTCTCTGGTTTACGCACAGTATGCAGATATCAATAATTATTTTCATATTTTCTTTTTTATTTTCATTACAGATCCAAAGTATAACCAAATTATCTTTTGCCTTTTTTACGACGATAATAATAAAATGAATAACAAATTATCATTCGCAGATTATATTTCTTCTTTTTATTATATTATTTTTATATTTTGTTGTAAAAAAAAATACCAATTTTTGTTGGTATTGTTTACGAGAAAATTATCTTTAAATCTTTATTGAAAATTTTCTCAGGAAATTCTCTTAAAAAATACCAGAGCAAAACAAAACACACAAGAGAAAAAATCGTATGTGTTAAAAATATAATGTTTTTCCAATATTTATTATCCTCATTCTCATAAAAAAATAAAAGGATAAAAAGGAAACAATAAATGATAAATTATTAATTTTATTCATGTTTTTTCTGTATCTATATTTTTTTTTTTTGTATGTTCCCTGTTCGATATGAAATTCTGTTTTAAATTTTCGATGAAAAAAAAAGAAAGCAACAATAAAGTATCAAATATGTATTTATCGTTCTTATTTTTTGTATTTTGTTAAAATTAGTACAATCGGGGAAAGGAATATCATGAATAGAAAGAAAAAAAATGAAGAAGAAACAAATAAGTATATCTGGCTTTTATTTTGGCAAAATCATAGACTAAACGAAATCTTTTTTCATTCATGAGAAAAATCCATTTTCATTTTATTCTTGCTCTGCATTACCTACACTCCATAAGGAGAATACGAGAAACAGGAAGATAGAGTAAATAGTAGGAATAAGGTTATTGGCAGCTGTATTATAGTACGATGAACGAATACGCAAGTAGTACCTCACATACCATATGCACTTGTTTTTCCATTCATGATATAAAATTCCATTTTCTCTTCTAAATTGTATTCGTATAAAGCTTCATTAAGATCGTAACGATTATTGATTAAATTTTTGTTATATTTTTGCAAAATTTGGAATTTTACGAATTAAAAAATATAAATTTCTTAATTAATCAATAAATAACAATGAAGAAGAATGCAACAACAACCACAGCTGCAATGAAAATTTAAATTTCAATTAAAATTATTAGAATTTAAATAGAAATTGTACTAGCCATACTATGAATATTAAATTCAACTTTAAATTCTGCACATTAATTCTTTACAATCCTGCATAGAATATTAATATAAAATACGAAATTTATTATGCATATACTATATTCAAAGGATCGAAATCTAATCGAAAATAATGCGAAAATATGAATTTCTTGATTATATTATTCAAATTTATAACTTTACTACATTACGGCACTAGAGAGAAAAGAAAGAGAGAGAGAGAGAGAAAGAGATAAGGATAACATTTTCTCTATTTATAAATAAACATACAAAATCAATATATTATATAAAACATACTAATATAGTCGTACAAAATAAAGATAAATACATATATTATATGTATAAGCCACAAATACAAAATAAGCATGTAAATTAAAATATATCTATGTAGATACTTATAGTTCACAAAATCAACAAAATATACACAAAATATACGCATACAACCAAAATATTAAATATTATATAATGTAAATCTTTTATCTGATTGTTCATTTAAAGGTAAATAAACAAACTAAAAATACGCACACACATTTCATACATAAAGACTTTATTATCCTTTTATATACATCAATGAGATTTGTATGTTGTTTGGTATGTTTTAAAGTTAATATTACTTGAGTATTATTTCATGAGTAATACGTGTAATATCTAGAAATACACTTGCATGAATATGTATCTATATGTATATGATTTCTAATTGTATAGTTTTATTGTGTAATGAATATTCAATTTCAACCTCAATAATTCTACTCGTTAGATATTAATTAACTTTCTGTTAATTCAACAGGATTAGAAGTGGTTGAACAATAGTACATATAGTACATACATATGTATATACAAGTATATATGCAAGCATAATACACAATCGTATACGATTTGTGATAACAATTACGTTTTTCATAAATATACAAAACCTCTCCATATTTACAAACATCACACAAATACTTATACAATAAACTGATATAAATATATACTTGTATATGTAGTAGACAAATAAAATAATCAATCGTGTGTTGGTGGCAATTATTTGTTTTTATGTTTGCATTAAATAAAATTAGTTTTTGCTTTAAATTAATATATTTATCTGTACCACAAAAAATTTTCTGTATATACATATATATATATACTCCTGTAAATATTCAATATGTATTTATTTTTTGATTCGAATGCAAAGATTTACTATAAATATTTTCGTTTGTTTGTAACCGTAGAATAGCTGTGTGTTTGTGTTTATTCTTTTTGAAGCATATATGGATAGAGATGAATATAATTCTTGTAGAAAGACATTAGGATTCTTTATTCGCCGAAGTATTGTACACGCACATGAATCTGTGAATTTATTTAGTTTCGTTTGTTAATCAATTTTAATAAATTTTACATTATGATTACATTGTTATACAGAAAATTTTGAGAAAAAAAGATAGATTAAATAAAAAATCAAATAATAGCAAAAAAAAATTTGAAATGTAATATGGTATGTACTGCATACATGAAAATATTCTTATATAAATTTTGCGTTCATATTTACTGAATGTATACAAATATTATTCATGTATAATAGTACTCTTGTACATGATTGTACGTGATTGGAAATATGACAAAATTAGTTCAAAAATATCTATACATATTTTCTTTTCATTTTCAAGAATGATAATGTAATAAAGTTGTATTCATTAGATGAATTGTACGAATATATGTACAATATGATGCATGTTATATGCATGTACATATACGTTTTCAATTTAATGTATATTCTACAATATATAGCTGGGTAATATAATAATGAAAAGTATCTGATCAAAAATAATGAACATTTGTTACCATCACAATGTACACATATGTACATTAATCTGAGATATGGATTTGATGGTGGTATGGATGAATTTATTCGATTTTCATTTTCATTTTCATTTCAATTTTCCTCCAGCAATGTGTATATATAGTACATACATGTGTGCTGCTACTGTTGCAACTAGTATCATAACCACTACTATTCACCAGATAGAATTACATTACATAATCGATTCCGAAATGAAAATATACTGTGGAAGGATATTAGAAAGTTTTGTCATAATCGTACACAACATACATACCATAAATACAAGAATATTATGAACAGAACACGTATTTTTAGAATGAAATACATAGTATTTGGTATAGGGGCTAGGATAATAATCTGTATATGTACAGTAATATGTACTACATATGTTGTCAGAGCAAAGTATAGTAAAATAATTTTTACTAAAATTGTACATATTTACATATGTATGTGGGTGTTTATTCTAAACGTACATAGAGATCTGTATGTCTCTGTATACTGTAACAATAATTTAACAATAATTTAAAGATAAATGTACATATATGTATATTATGTTCACAAAAATATTACATAATATGGTATGGTAGTATGGTGTTGTATAATATTAAAAAAGAGGTTAAAGTTCATACATAATCATTAAAAATATGAGTATTAATGTATCATATTATACGTATGGAAAATATTAAATTACAATTTTGATATTAATAAAATAAAGGACATCTCTAGATCTCTATACGTAAATAATTTTGTACACATCTACATCTAAACACATATGAATATAATTTATGTGAACATTTATAATATTACACAATATTACATTAAAATTATTGTGTGTAAATGAATGAAGACATGTATGTGCGTAAAAATAATATTGCTACATAAAATGACGCGAAATAATAATAATAATACATATTAAATAATTTGCCTGACTCAAGATGATAAGTGAATAAAAGGATAAAATTTTTATAATATTTCATTTTTTTTTCAACTTCTCTCTTTTTCTTTTGTGATTATTTATTATTTTTATCTTGTTTTTGTTTTATTTTTTATTTTTTTTTCCAGCATTGACTACATCATATAATTTATGTGGTTATGATTGGCAATATTGTATATGTATATATGTACATACAGCATTAAAATATCCTTCATCATATTTTCTTATAAATATTTTATCGTAAAAATATATCTACATAACTCTTCCATATCCACACAGATATAATGCGTATTATGTGTGCTATTTATGAGGTGACATTGTACGAGTTATATGTAATGTGGTAGATAAAAGTAAATATAAATAAAAAAAAAATTATTTTTCATTTTCACCTTTTTTTTTCATCTATTTTGTTATCGCTTTATATACTTCTATGATTTTTCTAATCAGAACAAAAACAAAAAAAAAGGAAAAAGAAAACAAATGTTGGATTTATAGTACCTATACGAAACGTATTTACTTATTTATTTACTTTTTCTTTTTCACATTTATCCACCATAATAATATAAGACTAATACCAGTAATATGGTGGTGATGATGATAATGAAGTGGAAAAACAGAAAATATATAATACGAGTAATAATCATAATAATAACACGAAAAACATATATGAAAATAAAAACATATCCTTATGAATTCCTGTTTTTCTTTTAAGGTTTTTTTGCTACTTATCAATTTTTTTTATTCAATAGGTATTTCGGTTTATTATTGTGTATTATCATTAACTATATTATTATATAGATGTACTAGTATGTAATAATAATACCCATAAAAGTACAAGAATTCAGTGTCGGATTTTCCGATAAGAGCATTACTCAAAGTATCAAAATATAAATTCAACAATGAGTACATAATGCACTCTTGATATGTGAAATATTACAACTCCTACTAGCATGGCGTATACTACAAGTACTGTTAGAATCAATGGCTTCTACTACCGCAGATTGTGTACGAGTATACAGTAAAGTCGAAGCATGTATAAAAATATTGTTTGTTGATTTTTTCATGTACCCTATTCGGAATATCTACTGAGAGAGAAAATCAACATTTTTTTTTAAGAAAGAAAATTTGGTAGGGGGAGGAGCAAGTATAAAATGTTGTTAGTTGATCATCGTTAATTTTTTATGTACAATATTCGCATTATACTCAGAGAAGAAATCAACTTTTTTTGAAGAAAGAAAATACAAGTATAGATGACGTGTGAAATACTCATACTTCCGTATCGTTATTTTTTACTTTCCCGGTAAAATAAAGTGGATTTAAGATTCGAATTTTGACGAACATATTTTTACATGTATTAATAAAAAAAGTTAAGTCAATTTGTTGTCCGGTCAACATTAGCCGCCCTAGACAGCAACTTATGTTGCCCATGCTTAAATCCAACCCTGTATGATATGATTTCATTAAAAAAATGTGTATTATGGTATAATAATAATATTAATAATAATAATAATAATAAGCCAAAATATCATAATAAACAGATAGTTAAGAAAAGAAAATATAATCCTCTTAATTGCTATTGGTTTATAAAATCATGTAAAGATATGTGGATGCTACCATAGTACATAAAAGTACACCTTTTAAGACTTATTAAATACAATCACACATACACACAAACATTTTTAATATGTTTTTTGTGTACATATATACAAAGTATTAATACAAAAGGATTATTATTATAAAATATTACACGATTATTGCCTCCACAATACATACTCATCGTATATGATGTTATCCTTAAATTATAACCTCATTTTTTATATTTTTGTTTTCTGTTAGTATTCTATTTTCTTCTATATTTTCTTGTCTTGTTTTTGTTTTTTTTATTTCAAAACATCACACATGGTCTTGTAAATATACATCTACGAATAATACAAAAACGAAAAATAAAAAAATATTTATGATTTCATATACATATCAGTATGTACACTATGTAAACATTTTTATTATTTACGACACTACTTACATATTCGTATATACATATGTATGTATCATGAAAAATAATTTTCTCAAATTAATTTTCAACATTTTCATAAAATTTTTTTTACATTTTCCATGTACATAATGTACATGTACCTTAACACCGTACGTAATATATCATATTTTCATTTACAAATAAAAATAAGAAGAAAATTATTTTTACCTTAATTATAATTATTATCCTCTTTATATGTACGTTCGCATACTTAAATAAATTTTCATATACTTATGTTCGCCATGATAATTTATAATAAATAATAAATATAATTTTATTTAATTAAATTAGAAGAAGAATCATGTAATTAACTAACTAACAAAACAAAATGAAAAAATTAATGAATGAAAGATGTGTTAAAAATGCAAACCAAATACTAAAAAAATAAAGACTACTTATACTTTAGACACAGACAAACGAGTGCGTGGTATTAATAACACTTTTGTTGTATATGATTAGCTTTTTTATTCTCGCGTTATTGAACAATTTCTATACCATATTCATTACATAAATTAAATTATAAATAATAAGTAGCTAGAAGATAATTAAAATTTTATTTTAATTTTTGTTCATGTATAAGGAGTATCAGAATTAAAATTTAGAAGAGTTTTAAGGATATTTAATTTTAATTTTTGAAAAGTTTTAATTCGAAATAACTCAAATTTATCGAACTCCTTGTGAAAAATTCCATTTTTTCGAATTTTCTAAAATTTATTTTTGAGTAATACGTAATTCTTGAAAAAAAATTATTTTTTCAACTTGAACTTAAAATTACACGCATCCTAATCCTTGCATACCTGTTTTTGAATGTGTATGCATATTATATTTATATTCTAAATAAAATACGAAAGTCTGGAACGTATACTTACTTTAAAAGGATTCTTCAATAAATTTTTATCATTTATATGAATAATGTGAATTGTTTTACTTATTTTCTGTTCACTTTTTCATATTCTTGTCATTATATACACACATACCTAAACAAAGGCATATATGCACATACATATGAATATGTGTAGTTAGTAATGTATGAAATTATTTATGATCATATATAATAGCGAAATATTTTTATTACATACTTTAAAGTGCAAACAAAAAAATGTATCTCATGATAAATAATATTTTTAAGAAACCAACATATATGTATACAACTTCTGATACATACTTAAGTACATGAATTGCATAAAGTATAATTTTTCACATTCATCTACATAAATATGAGTACTAAATGTATTGTAATTTAAAAAATGCAAAATAAGAGAAAAAAATTCTATACACGATACGCATATGAACAGATGAGGATGTGTATTAATACAAAATGTCTTGAAAAATGAAATTTCTTGAGAAATTAATAGACAAAAATGGAATTTATGAGAATACGTTTTCTCAAAGACAAAAAAAAAATAAATAAATAAAAATACAGTGTAGGTGACAAAAAGGAAAAATAATTAATTTTCATATGACTATGATTTATGTTAAGTGCTGTACCAGTACGAGAGTACGTCTCAATGAAATACAATACTTGCAAAACAGAATATCATCCGAACTATCATTCTTCTTGCTGTTCAATGGCGCTACATCTTATATCGAGCCCGGACCTTCACTGGAAGTGATTTCCAGACTTATTACTATCATGTGTGCACCTACAGTTTAATGTGGATTGCATGAGTAGCTAATAGAAAAGTAAACTCTTTTACATGACACTTTGTTTTAGTAACTTATTGGCAGTGAGTAGACTTTCTTTTTCCCAGCAAAATTCAAAGCTGAGTGAATTTTTGAGGGTAAGGAATCGAATTTACCACATTTTCTCTAACACTTGCGCTTTCGCAACACTTCCTACGAACTATGCTGAGAAATATTCATTTTCGAATTTTTTAAAAAAAATATATAAAAACTTCTCACTGTTTCTATACTATTTATTGCATTTATTATTCCTGAATTCATCAAAATTTAATTCATTTTATCATCTCATTCGCTATATATCTACAATTGTATTATTATTTCCCTTCTAGACTAAAAGTTTTTTCACCTTTTTAATAAAACTCGCTAATAAAAATGAAATCTTTTAACCATTTTAATGTTTAATTTTTCAATTTAATATACAAAATGAACGTGTACTGTATCACAATATGTCTTACATGTAAATTTTTTATTTCTGTTACTACATTACCATATATTACGAACATTTCATTTACATACATACCTCTCTGTCAGGAAAAAAAAGTAATAAGAAAAGCGCAATAATTTAAAAAGAAGAACAAAACAATAAAAAAGAAAAGATTTATTTTTTAGTGAGAATAAAAAAAAAACGATATAAGTAAAAGGAAAATAATCAACAAATTATATAGTACATTAAATTGTAACATAGTAATATGAAAAAAGGATTTGTCTGGATTCATTGTTCCTTTTTTTTTTGATATTTCTGTTTTATATTTCATCTACTTATATGCACAACTTTCTTATATATTTTTTAACCGTAGAATAAAGCGAATTCATATCGTATATCTACTTGAATATGTACGAGTAAAAGTATCTATAGAAGACATTACATACATATATCTCTGTATATATACGTAAGATAAGAAGATTTACATATTTACTAGTAAGTTTCTATATACATATGCATTTATTCATATATGTACGTAATGTTTTTTGTTTTGCTAACATCGTACAGGAGTATAATATGCAAATGGGAATATATGGAACATGGAATGTGGATTCGAAAAAGACTACCTTGTTAAATGGTAGGAGTTAGGACTTAAATAAATTAACATTTTAAAAATCTACCTAAAATATACATTTTCAGAATTATACTCGTATAAAAGAAGAGAAAAAAAATGAAAAATTTATTGGAATTGGATTAGCTAATGTACATACAATGCACTATTCATACTATTGTGTATGTACATATACTTTCTACATTTTATATAAATTATTCAAATATGAAATCAAAAAATAATAAAAAAAAAACATCTTTAACAGAAGAAAAACAGTAAAACAATATTGCATATAATTTACGATTTTATGTATTTATGTACATGCAATGAAATTAATTCAAATTCAAATTTAATATCCTACATAGATTTAAAAGGTACGGTACATACATTCTCGTAATATGAAAACAGTTTGATTTTATTTATTTTTTTGATTGTTTTTGTGTGTCTCTATTTTGATAAACAAATTTATGAATTTAATTTCAATTTAATTTTTATTTTCGTATATTTTTCAAAATTAAAATTTATTTATTGTATATACCACGTACAGATATATGAAGGAGATTTTCGTTTAAATATTATTTCAACAAAATTTTATGCAAATAATTTTGTATCTGCGAGTATATGTATGTATGATTGTATTTGTATATTATTCTCTAAATTCAAATGCATTATGGATTGAAATTCAAATGTATGGAAGATTTTATATATGTGTGCATATACAGTATTCGCTTGTGAATATAATTAAACGGAACATTAATCATAAAAATACGATTAAATTAACATAGTGTGTGTAGGTAGTATGCATTTGTTATGTACATAGACTGAAAATTTTCGTTCTATAATTTTGCCAAAAAAAAAAAAAATAATAAATAAATAAATGATCAAATGCACTATTTGCTTATGAAAAACGAATACAGAAATACAAACGAATAATTGTTATGACATTGGCAATTATATTTATGCTAGGATTCATTAAAATTTTTATTTATTTGCTGTTGATTTTAATGTTTAGAATCATAAGTGAATATGCACATGTATAAAAGCACAACATTATGCATGCACGAGTATATGTAAATTCAAGGCAATATTTCTAAAAACTAATTATGTAAATACAATATTTGCAGATTTCGGGATAATAAATTATTTGATTTCGGTCCAGTTGATTTGCATTAATTTCTAATTCCAAAAAAAAAAAACTAAATGAGCACTTGTATCTTTTGGAATAGTTTACAATGTATGTATATGGACATTGGTTGGCATATTTTAAATCATTTCGACAAAACCATAATTCATTAGTGATCTAAATTTAAATCATTTCTTGGTACTCAGAAATAATATTTTACAGATATTTTGGAAAATAAATAAAATATAAATTCTTTTATAAAAATTTTCATTTGCATTTCTAGTAAATAATCATAATTTTTCATATAGAATGATTATAATACCTGAGACAGACATGTTGTATTGCGATATTTGATGATGATAATCAATACCGAAAATGATTTTATGATCAATTGAAGATAATGCCACGTATAATATTAATACTAATTCCACATATTTGTCTCAGATATAAAATTCGAAAGTAGATTTACAAAATTTTTTTTCAAATACCGTTTCTAGATGAAATTGCGTAGTACATTTGATTTTAGATACAAATTTTAATAATGTCGTTTCCACGAAAAGGTACTCGTATAAATTCCATTGAATCTTTTTCATATCTTTTAATGAAACAATTATAATTGACCGTATTGAAGTATGAGATGAGTTTTTACTTAAGTAATATACTCGTCTAATGTGAATATTTTTTCATAGAAATTTTATTCGAATCAAGCAAATCAATAAAATGAATAAAAAAAAGAACTTATATCTTTTTGTACATATTTATGAAAATTAATGTATAATTATTGTACTCGTGTATCCTCTCAACAAATTTTATCATTTATTAGATTGACTCAAGGACTGTACACACAAATAGGTATACTTTCAGTAATGTTTAATTCATCTATTTATTTAACATGATAAAAATGACAAAAATAAATCATAAAGATACACAGTATAGATTTGTATTACACATATACATCACGTTACTTTTGGTATGAGGATAAAAAAATTTCATTTTACTTTATAACAGCTATAGATAAAAGAAATTAATTATGAATAAAATTTCGTCTTAAAAGCATTAAGTAGAAAACCATGTATATAATAAATATATAATTTTCTTAGAATGATCTGTGATTAATTTCTGTACATTTTTCATTCAAATTTAACGAAAACAAAGGTAATTTAATAAAAAAATTAAGATAAAAGTTTCGCAGTTAATTATTTTAAATATAAAAAATTCATTTATAAATAATTTATCGTTTCGACAATGAATTTAAATTTTACAGTCAACACAAAAAATATATAATGCCAATAAAACTGATTTCTTCTGATTTAAAATTGAAAATGTAACAATACAAAATACAACAAGGATATACAGTTTTAGGAAATTCATTATTTTCAAAAATCACAAAATAATTTTTCGATATACATTTTATCTTTACTATTCGTTAAAAACAGCTTGAATGACAATAAAAATTTCAATCAATAATCTAAATAATCTACAGGCAAATTGACATGAAAATTTGTCTTTGTTTGATGAAATGGATTTTATAAAATTCAAAATTTTCATATTCTCAGAACATTTTACAAACTATGAATAGTATATAAGTAGTACATAAAATGACAAGAAAATTGCAATGCAGTATACATAAGCTTTAAAAAGTCATCATGTCGAAAATATTAAGTAATCGCATATTGTCCTTTTACGAAATATTTACAATAATTTTCAATTACAAACTTTCAACGTTTCTATGTTGATTTGTATCAGGATGGAAATTCGATTTAAAAAAAACAAAAAGCCAAAGAAAAAACTAATTTCAGTTGCAATTCACTGAGAAATTCTTCGATATACATACCAAGAATAAATGAATTTTGAAAATTTTCATTTTAAATCCATAGAGATATCGTAACAATAAAATGTATGTCTGGAAATGTATCTATATCCTATACACACACGCATGCACAAATACGTGTATATTTAATGCTGTACACATAAATGATATAAATAATCAGAGAGAATTTCGTTCATCAAATATTATGGTAATAATCATCATGAATACGAATGAATCCGTTTACTACAGAAAATCAAATATTGTTATTGCTTTGCGACAATTCTTGCAGATTTAATTCAATGCAAATTCATACTAATACTAATGTTTTCACATAAATAGATTCATACACATAAATGCTCAAATAGCATTATTGGAATATATTTGCTAAGTTTTGTCTTTTATGTGGTAATAAAAGTTTTTGTGAACAAATTTAGTGCAAAATGGATTTGACAAAATTTTGTAATTTGATGGTGAATAGATATCACAGAAATGTCAACAACAAAATTTTATTTAATTTGTCTTTAACATACATAACCACAAATTCAAAAAAAAAAAACAATTCCAATACTCATAAGTTAAAAGAAATCTTCTTGAAAGAATCCTGAATTAACAACTGATGATAACGGAGACGGGATGTATACTACTTCTAGTGTGGTATATATCTATTTTTTTTTAAATTCATTCGGTATGGAAATTTTTAAATTGAGTAGAGAACACTCATTAGCAACTTGAACGTAATCGACCACCAATCACAATGAAACGAATTTTTTATAACTGTCATTTGGACATAATTGAAATCAAAACTTTCGAACCTACCAAAAATGTTACTAGAAAATGAAGATATTTTTATTTTGACAATCGAATTATTGGTCAATGGTTGCAATTGTGTTCAAGTGGTTCAAGCTATTAATTAGCACAGTTGTCTGATGAAATTAGCTGGTAGTGATGCGTGATGGACAATAATGGTGGGTTCAATTCTAAATGTACCCCACTACATGTTTTTTATTAACGTTGTAAAAATATTCGGATAGCTTTGTGCATTTTAATTGTAAATTGAAACATTTTTGTTAATTTAATACATAATTCTTATTTCCAAAAATGTAAATACAAGATTTTTTCACATAATAACTTTAAGAATTTTAGGAAAACTACATTTTATAATTTTCAAAACATTGCAAAAATTTTAATTAAAAGAAATTTCATTAAAAAATTATCGTACAATGTATGTGAATTTAAAAGTAAATAAATTTAAAAATAAGAAAAAATTATAATTAATTTTAATTTTAATTATAAATCCATGTCACGTATTTATTATATAAGCTTCATTTTTAGTCTTATTAAAATATTTAAAGGCATATACTACATGCATACATACATATATAAAATCAAAATAAATTCTAGAATTTAAAATAATCATAACAATAAAAAAAAAAAATGTTTCTTTAAAAATAAAATGAAAATAATTCAATTTCAAATAATCACACAAGCATGGTAATTAAATATTTAACTAAGAAAATAAATAATTAAATGAATGAAAATGAAAACGAAAAAATACACACACATACACAAATAAAAAGAAATTAAAATAAAATTAATTCATTTTAATTGCAATTTTTTTTTTCGTATCAGAGAATTTTTAGCGATTTTCACTTGGTAATAATGTGAATTTTGTAGTTTGCTCTCTCATTAACTTCGCTATATTATATGATGTGAAGTTAGCGTTCTCTTGCATCATAGAAAATCAAAAGCACTTCACAACTGAAACTTGAGAAAATTAAAATTTTCATTGTATTTTGCACTCAACAAAAATTATGAAGAAAAAAAAGAACAAAAAAAACACCATAATTCAAGAGTATAAAACAAGAAAACTTAAAAATTTTCCAGAAAATTGCTTTAAGCATTTTTAACATGAAAATTCTTATATTTATGTGAAATTTTTATTGTATATGAGTATGGATAGATATTACGTATGTAGTACATGTAAGTATGTACATGAATGTGACTTGACTTACTTTATTTTATGACATTATGAACTTATGTTAATATGCTTTACGTACCATGTTAGATTTTATTCTTATATGTACTTACATTTTGTACATACATATGTACATAAGTATATATAAGTTTATGTGTGCCGTGTAATTTAGTTTTTCTTCTTATTCTGAACTTATCATTTACTACATTCTATCGTATGTAATATGTGTAATATACGTTTTCATACAAAATGATACAAATTTTTCTTTATTCAATTCATTTTATATTTACGAATCGCAAGTATAAACTTGAAAAATAAATTTTAAAGAGGTTAATGTATTCATATCTTTTACCCTCTTTTACCATTTAAATTCTTTTACCTTTTACATAATATACTCGTATTCGCGTTCATGTTTATAGATAGGTACGTTACATTTTACAGGATTCCACTTCATCAGTGCTCATGCTAATGTATTATATTATGAGTATGGATTGATATTTTTATCCAATTTTTTTTTTTTTTTTTTTTCATTTATATTTAGTTTCCTTTTTGACAATCAAATAAATAGAATTGATAGAATTCACTTGAATGATGATAATGATGATGATGATGATGATGTATGCGAATGTTATACATGAATGCAGACGAGTGTACATATTCACATGTAGATTTATACAGATAAATGTCAGATATGTAACATTGAAAATGTTAAAATGAAAATTCATTTTTATGGACTATTAAGATAAATAATGTTGAAGTTGAAGAGACAAAAATGTAATGTATGTCATATATGTAATTAAAATGCATATAAAATTGTTGACATGACGACAAATAGCATAGAATGGAATAAAAAAAATATTTAAATGTTTTTAATAAGAGAAAAAATAATAATAATATAGTCATGTAGTGTTCATATAAATAAAAATATTCTTTAAGAATATCCTTGAAACTTTTTATGTACGATATACTTAAAATATGTAAACATATGTGCACATACATATGTGGATATTATGTCATATACACCACATATATATGGTATGGGAAGAATATATATTATTTTTAATAATTATGCACTCACAATCATAAGAATACAGAAATTCATTTCTACATTATCGTACATCGTACATACATCTTACTGTTGTTCAAAATAATAAATGAAAATTTATACACAAAAAACATATATGTATAACTCGTAGCACAGTCATATCTTATTATGTAATGTCATAACAAACATAAATATTATTGCATACATTCGTATGACTGTAAATATTGTTTGAATTTAAGAAACAAACATTATGCATCAATTTTGTAAATATTTATGTTATTTTATGCTTGAAGTGATGTACATATAGTGCATAAATACTATACAAGAGCAGGATGTGTATTTAAATATCAGGATATAAATTATATTTGAAACTACATATTTAAAAATTTAAGAATTTTATTTAATTTTAATATTGTAATATATTCAAGTGATAAATGCTATCCATCGGGATATTGATTATCAGAATATAATTTTAAACTTCAATAATTTTTTTATTGAAGTATTTTCTGTTTTCCAAATTAAATTTAATTAATTTTCAAATTAATTTATTCTAGTTATCAATATTGAAACATTCCTTATACAAGTACTTAAAATGTAGAAATAAATAAATACTTAAATCACGACGTAAATAATCTATTTAATACACACTCTAATAAAACATAAATTTTATTACAAAAATGAATCAATGAAAAATTAATTTTAAACTTTTATCAATTTATGATCCTTTAAAGCCAGTTAATATATTGTATTAATCTTTAATAATTCAAACAATAAGCTATGTAATCATATGAATAAATAGCTCATTTATTATGTATGAATGAAGGATAATAATCAATGAATAATTTTACATTTTTATAACATACAAAAAATATTTCCTAAGTAGCAACAAGGATCAAAAACGAAAAGTAAAGAAGAAATATATTAAATTAAAAAAAGGATACTATTATTATCATACTAATATCTACTATAAAATGAAATTTTATGGTTAATTGAAAATAGTTTTCATCGAAAAGTTTAATACTAAAACCTGTGTAATAAGAATTTTTTCTCTTATATCCTTTCTTTTATAGTTATTCGTATTTATGTATCTGCATATTTTTTGTTAAAAAATATAGTATGCATGTACATACGTGTGGAAATATAAAATCGGAATATCATAGTTTTATAAATGCATACTCGTACAGTCATCATCATCAACATTTCTACATATGTATATGGCGTGTTATAGTCCCGGTTGGACTTCAGTCTTGTTTTTAAACGCGTATAGTGAAAATCTATGTATTCAAACGTTTAGCTATAGTTCTGATATAAAAAACTATTCATGAATTTTATGTTCCTTTCTATCTGCATTACATGTGATTGTATGTATAGGTATGGTAGTTTACCTAATATCAACAGGATTAAAATTTAATATGAATTTTGTTACCTTTTCACTATTCAATTTTATTTTAATTTAATCTGAAATTCAATAAAATTTTATATTGCCACTCCAATTCAACAGTTAAACGAAAAACGTAACGTGTATCAAATGAAAGCTATAGTCACAAAAACTAAAAAAAATATATATATATTAAGAAAATATGTTTTTGTATTAGAAGCGATAGAAATAGGAAACAAAATTCCCATATAAAAATAATCAAATAAAATTTTATTTTGAATAAAAATTTTCGAAAATGTATTTAATGTGAACAACTCGTCTACATAAAAATTGTGTATATTTTGACCAAATGAAAACATTGAAAAATAAAAATGTAGTGAAAATGTAGCTAAGGAAACTGAAGAATATTTTTGTAATATCTAAAATGTGAAAAAAAAAATAATAATAAATGAATGAATTAAATTGAACTGAATATTGTACCTCATATCCTTAAATTTGAATTTTTTTTTTTTTTTCTAAATTTTTTTTTACTGAATCTGAATCCATAAAATTTTATTCGATAAACTACGGATAAACACCCATAAAAAGATCGATATTTATGTATATTTTTCCATGTATATACATGTACTTAAATATGCATACATTCAAATGTTCGTATACTAGTAAATTATTAACGGTATTCATTCAATGTAGTAGAAGGCGTGTATAAACCGAGCGGAAAATGTAAAATACACGTAATTTACTCAATTTACTCACATTTTACGACATTATGTGAATACCCTTATCATATTTATATATCTAAATTATTATAGGATTAAAAAAAAAAGCCTTTTAGAAAAATTTAAAACCAACAATAAAATACAACAAAGAACATACCATTGGGAAATGTTATAATAAAATAAATGAAACGAATAAATGAATATGGGAACAGCAACAGGATTGAATGAAAATACATATTATATTATAAATATTTGAAAAGTTTTGTGTATAAAATTTATATTTTACCATAATAATATGTATATTATTTTGTTTGTGCTAAAAAAGGAAAATATAAAATTAAATGGAAATTTCTAAGAAAACAAAAAAAAAAAAATTTATTTTTTGTTTAATACGATTATATGCATATTTATTTGAATTTTCATAAATAATTGTGAAAAATAATTGAAATGTGAATGAATTATGAATGAAAATGTAATCATATTTGAAAATTATGCTGATAATGATGATGACGATGATGATGCAAAAATGAGTAAAATTTATAAACAAAATTATACAACACGTAACCAAAAAAAAAAAATAAATGAATGTTAATAATCCTGTTAAAATTTAAATTAAAATGTAATTGATTTTTATTCATTTTCAAAACACAAATTTTGTATGAAAAATAATAAAAACATATGTTTGCAAAAATTTTTCATTTCAAACAATAATAATGATTTTTATTTCATAATTATACAATCGTTCATTGAGATTCTGTTATAGAATTTTTTTTTTGTTTTTTTTTTGGTTCAATAATTTATGTGAAAAAATATGTGAAAAACATTCGCATTATTTAAAACAAAAAAAAAGGACATAAATACAAATCGTTTTCAGTTTAAATGATATACAGATTTTTCTAAAATTTTGTATTTAAAAAAAAAAACCATTTTTTTTTGGAATTTTTTCAAAATTATTTCAAGTGTAATATTCATATCATAAATTAATATGACATCGAATTATTGTTTTTGTGTTAATTTAAATGTGATCAATAAATTAATGATATTTATAAATTATTATAATTTAATTAAAATCATAATAATATGTAATATTTTATATAATTTTCATATAAGTTATGTGAATTGTTTTAATTTAAGTGAACATAATTATAATAATAATAATAATAATTTTGATAATAATCTACTAAAAAATAATAGTCATTATTATGATAACTATGATGGTAATAATAATAATGATGAGAATAATGAATTATTTAAAATAAATAAAACTTCATATCATTATCATAATAAAAATAATAATAATAATTCTGATAGGATAAAATTTATTGCTTATAATAAAAACGAAAAAATAAATTTTATTATGTATAATAATAATAGTAAAAATAATAATAATAATAAAAATTATAAACGTATTAGAAACAATATTAATAATAATAATAATAATAATAATAATAATAATAACAATAATAATAATAATAATAAGCATAATAATTACAATTTCTATAAAAATTCATATCGTAAACAAAAACTACATTATCATCATGAGCATCATAAGCAACAGCATCAGCAACAACATCAGCAGCAACAACAGCAACATCATCATCACAACAATTATGATTATCGTGAATATTATCATCATAGTAAATTCAAGAAAATCCATCATCAACAAAATACAAACATTGATTATGATGATGATGAAAATAATTTGACAACAAATAAATTTTATAAGGAAAATAAATATGTTAAACAATTATCAGATAATAATAATAATAACATCAATATTAATCATAATCAAAATATTACTATTACAAATACAATTGAAGAATATACAAATCATGATGATGATGATGACGATAATAGGGGACAAAATACCAATAATATAAATGATAATGTTAATATTCTCAATCTAAATGCTAATAATAATAATAATAATAATAATAATAATAATGATAATGATAATATGAACACTTATCATATCCTTAATAATTATCGTATTCCAAAATATTATAATGATCACGATTATGTGAATGATGATAATAATAATAAAGAAAACTTAAAGGGAATTGAATTATTTAAAATTGTAATTGAAGGAAATCAAGAAAATATTAACTTTAGTAATTTAACACATCAAAAAACACTAAATAACAATGATAATAATAATAATTCAAATTTATTTGTTTATAATAATGAAAAAATTATTGCTGGTAATGTAAATGATGAAAAAATATTGAATTATGAAAATTTGAAAAATGATGAAAAACATCAACATAAATTACGACATTATATGAACCGTAATAAAAGACGTAATAATCATCGTCATAGTAATAAGAATAACAATCATCATCATCATCATCATGAACAACAACAGCAAAATCAGCAATTACAGCAACAGTATCATAATCAGAATCAGAATTATCATCAGGCACATAATCATGAATTTATCATACAAGAAACAAAAACATCAACAATAATACCACCATCACAGAATCATGGAAATATCTACAATAATAATAATAGTAATGGTTATGGCAGTAATACAAATCAAATAGTAAATAAAATTCATCATAAAAATAATGATAACTCAATGATGATGAATAATTATGAATACTCAAATGATAAACAATCGATACGAAATTTAATTAACGATAAACAAAATGATGACATAATGATGATTGATACTTCAATATCAACAACTAATATTGATAATAATAAAAAAACTAATTATAATCTGTCATCGTCATCATCATCATCATCATCATCTTCAACAGCTTCTACGTATTTGTCATCAAAATTATCATCAGATACAGAAACACAAATAGCAGAAATATCATCATCAGACCCTGAATCAATAAATCATAATATTTTGATAACATCTTCGTATTATCCTTTCATCATATCGACACTAGAAAATCAAATAAATCAAATGCATTTATACAATAATAATAAAAATAACAATAGTATTCAACGAAGTAATAAAGTATTTCGTTCATTACCAATTGATACGTATTCAGAATCAATTATGAATTATGAATATCAACAGCAGCAGCAACATCAACAACAATATATTAATCATCATTGGCCAGTTAAACGTGAAGCAATCGTTGAAGGTGATCTTATATTGGGTGGTCTAATGATGGTGCATTCACGTGAAGATAGCATTACATGCGGTCCAATAATGCCACAAGGTGGTATACAAGCATTAGAGGCAATGCTTTATACATTGGATCGTATTAATGAAATTCAATTATTACCGAATATAACACTTGGTGCGCATATATTAGATGATTGCGATAAAGATACATATGGCCTTGAAATGGCTGTAGATTTTATTAAAGGTAAATAAAATTTCCATTATATTTATTATTATGTCCAACCAGTATCTATGTGTGTACAGTACACTTACAGCTGAATTTTTTTTTTTTTTAACATTTCATATGTGATACTAAATAATAAATTTTTAAAATATTTTTTCTTAAATCATTTATATTTTTATAAATATTTTTTTATAATAATCCTTATAGACATGATAAGAATGAAGTTAAGGTATTCCAGATATAACAAAAGTAAAAATGTAATAAAAACCAATAAACCAAACTAACTGAACAAACCAATAGGGATTTTCATATCAATATTATTTCTGATATTTTTTTCTATATTTTTATATCAAGATATATTTGTACAGTTATACCAATTTTAATACCTATTATATTGTGGCGCAGTGTACGTGTTATATAATAGTAAAAAAATAAGAAGAAAAAATCATAAAATAAAATATTTATAATAAATGTCACAATCATACATTTTTATTGAATGAAATTAAATTCAGTCACACCATCACATATCGGAATTTACTATCCGCTTATATATTATTAAGTTTTTCCTTAATAATAATTTCAAGCATTTTCAAACAATATGTATGAGTAAATAAGGTACAGATATGTATATAAACTCTCATATGTATCTATATCGTGAATATAATAACGAAATTGAATATATAAAAGTTAGTATTAAGGATATGTAGGAAAAAAAAAATATTTATTACACCTTCTGTGTAATGTGCACAAAATAAATAACGAAAAGTCATAATAAATGTACTTTATTACAAAGAAAAATAAAAATAAAATATTTTTTTTTATCAATTTTATAACCTGCTGTTATTTATCAGTAATTTCGATAATATCCTTAAATCGATTTCTTATTATTTTTTTTTTCTATTTTATTCCAATCACACTTACTTATATTATCTATTACGTATTATATGGTATGGTATTATAAATGTTATGCGGTCATGTCAAAAGTATTATAGAGTGCGAATACATAAACAGAAATTCTTATACGAATGATAAATGTATTTGTTATGTCCTTAAAAATAAGTATGTGATGTGTTGATTTTTCATATAATAACAGTAGAATTTATTTTTATTATACTATGACACTTTAAAACATTGACAATATGACTATAATAATATAAATATTTTTGATTTATGTAATAGGCAAGGATGTGTACGTATGTGTATATTAGTATATAATTTGTTACCAATCAATTAATAGAAAAAATATATAATAGAATATCATACATATATAATGAAACGAAAATAAATAAATAAAAAAATATATAAAAATGAAATAAAATTAATTTTATATCCTTTTTTAAAAAATATTATTATTATTGGATCATGTCACAAAAAAAGAAAGAAAAAAATTGATAAAATAAAATAAAAGAAAAATAAAAAAAATGCTGAATGATTTTCAAGTGTAAATTAGTAAAATAAAATGTACAAAATCACACACACACATATATTATATCTGCGCACTCGTATATTATTATGTGAAGGAAATTGAATATTTTTATATAAATCATATATGTTTAAGAAATTGGAACATTTACGTGTGTGTTTATGGTGCATTATTAACATCAATTATGAATGAATATACTTATTTAGGTTAAATAAAATGCATATAAACATTCGCTATGCTTATATTGCCAGTTATCACGAATTGACTACACGTCACACATATAAATGTACATCATACGAGATTAGTTTATATAGCTTTTTGTAAATAATACCAACATCATAAATACACATTACATAAATACAAATACATTTAATGTTGTGATACATGCTATATGTATAATAGATATAAGTATTTTGTGGAATTATTTATCATAAATAGTATAAGGACGATGAAAGCGCAAATCATTTACATTAGCATTAGCACAAAAAAGCATAGAAAAAAGTAAAAATATATAAAAGAATTAAATAATAATAAAAAGGATTATAAAGAAAAAGTTTTGAATTTTGTTAAGATACATTTACAATAATTCAGCCCACAGATTATACGTTCTACATTTGATTTTTCAGCGCTATCCTTTTTTCCTCCAGCTTAGATTAATTCTGAATAAGATTGGGACTAAGTTGTATGTATTTCTAATCCCAGCTGGCGATAGCGAAAGTTATTAATTGAAGGTTCGCTTAACAAATTCTAATATATTCTTGTAAATAATAATAACGTACGGTGATCTACGTTGGATTGTGAATACAATCTAATCCCTCACATAATCTGGACTGGACTGAATTGTAAATGTAACTTAATACTGTGACAGATACTATATATGTATGTACATATGACGATGTATATATGTATGTATGTATGTATAAGGAAAAAGGTGCGTGAAAAATTTCGTTTCACTTCACATGATAACACACCCATTATATTATTAAAAAAATATTATATAGTTTTTTCTATTTTTTTTATTTATTTATTTATTTTTTTTTTCATTTAAACACCAAAACCAAACCATCTCTAAACAGTGTAGTGTGTTGTAATCTTCAGTTTGTATTAGATATTTCATTCTTTTCAACAACAATACTATGAGTAAGGAGCTATGAATGTTTATTATAATAAACCAAAAAATATTCATACGCATCAAACACAATTTATATTTTTCACTATGTACAAGGATTTATAGTTAGATTTACTTAATGTATTACACACACTAACGCATCTATATCCATTTATTATGTATAGATTATATGATTATAACGTTATGGTATATAATCCTTATGGTATGTGTGTGCGTATATAATCCTTTAAATACATAACTATAATAGAATCATGGTTAGAAGTTTTACACACAAAACTTTTTTAATTCGTGATTTAATAGTAGATATATTACATATGCGATATATAATTATGTGTGTATATATGTACATAACATACTATATATACGATTTTAGTTAAACATATTACACATATAATTCAATATACGAATATTACATACATACTTATACATATTTGAACGACATCATTTATAAAATCTTCTCTGATGTGTATAATATATGATGAGTTGATGAGGGTATTCATTTCAAATCTCGTAAGTCTCGTAAATGTTGTTGTAGACCAAAGTTTGACAGTTTGTCATTTTTACCAGCTGAAATTTGAAAATTGAGTTTGTGGTTATATTTTAAGAATAGTTAAGTTACAATTACATGTTGCGTAAGTTTACAATTTGAATTGAATACTACAATACTACACAATAATATGAATACATATATGAATATCTCATAGGAACTTAAAAACATATGTGTTTTGTCACTCTGTTTATAGTATACCCGTACCGTACATTATTCATAAATATGTAGGTACATAAGTAAGTATGTTTTTAAGAAGTAATCTACAAAATAGAATATATGCACCATATTATATTCACATACATTTACTACGTGTATTATATTGACTTTTTTTGTGTTTAATATTTTTTTATACGCATACATATGCGTATAATACTTAAAGGATCTAGGGAATTTTCGTAACAAAAAAAAAAAGAAGAGGATTTTCATGTATGCAAGATTTAAAAAATGAATTCACATACATACATATTCATTACAAGGATACATATAGGGATGAAGAATCATTCTTTCATGTATATGTAGAATAAAGTACGTATCCTATGTACATATATATATGAACTACGTTCATTTCGTATCTGTGTGTATCTAGTTCGTTTATATGTATATATATATATGTGTATATAGTTTCAAAGTTATAATGCTGGTTATACACTCTAAAAAACATTACACAAATATTAAATGTAATCATTGGCTTGGAAAATTATATTTTATAATGAATCAGCTCATAAATAATGAATTATTTGTGTATACGCGATATAACGATATATGTACATATATAGGATATAAAATACCATATTATTTATTTGATAATATACATACGAGCATTATGTATGTGGCGTATGTAGATAATAAACGAAATAGATTTAAACAGATTTATTTTTTTTTTTTCACTTTTTCATTTCATTTAAACACTAATCTCTGTTACATCTAGAAACGTATTTTTATTATTATTATTAAGCGTAATACAGATTATTTTTCATTATTCATTTACCTATTTATTTTCTTCTTCTTTCAAATTGAACAAGTGAATTGAGAAAAACAGAAAATTTGAAATAAAGACACACACAATAAAATTTCATTTCATTTAACTCTTGAAAGAAAAAAAAAAGTAAATATTTGATATAAATTTGCATATCTTGTTTTTATGTAAGTCGACTAACATTTGAAAATTATTCAATTACATCGTCCGTAATCCGTATCCTATTCATGTACCATCATCAGTACAACTTCCAAATAGATACAATTTGAACGTGTCCCAAATATCATTAATATATACACATCTCATAAAAAACCATTTGTACTATTCTATCGGTATATGTAGAAAGTAACCTTAATCTTCGATTGTTTACATTCACTTTACGACTTTACAAAACAATCTTCTACTGAAAATAAATGAAAATGTCAAAATTTTCTTCTATTTATTATCTTTGTTTATTTTCTAAAATTAAATTTTTTCAATTCATTCATTTTTTTCTTTTTCTCACTTTACTTTTCACTCTTTAATTTTCTCTCTCTCTCTTTCTCATAATATTTTTTCTTCTTCTCTTTATTTTTGTTATTTGCACACCATTTTGTTCCATATGTTCTCCATAATAATAATAGAAAAATGTTTCCTTTTTATTTCCAAATTTCTACATCTAATTATGTTCATTTATTAGATCATTTTTAATCTAAATGTCCTATTGAATATACTATGTACATATGTATACGTACCGTACCTAAAAACATACATGTGTACTACAGTATTATGTGCTCGTATTGTATATTATGTAACAATATTTCGACTATAATTCGACATATTTTTCAAATGGGATACACAACTTTATATACTCGTATATATATTTTTTTTTCATTTATTTATCTTCAAAAATTATTGTCAATTATTTTGTTAATAATAAATGGCCAATTGACTTTATTAATAAATCTTTTTTATTATATACTTTTTGTTTGTAATATTTTGATTTTTTTTTTTTTTTGTATAATTTTTCATGTCAATTAAAGGTCTAAATAATGTGAAAACAAGGATATTTTTCGTATAATATATTATTACTTATTTATTTATGTTTTTTTTTTCGAACTCAGGATTTGTATATATACAATGGAGTTAAGGTGATATGAGTTTCCTTTATATTAAGGATATTGTCAATATTTTTTGTTTCATTTTTATTTTTGTGTAAATTATATGAGAAAAATGATTGTCAAAAAAATATTTCCCGTTTTTCGTGCTTATACTATAATAAATGATGCGGTTTAAACTGTTTCATTCAATAAATCAAGAAATAGTCTACATATACATACATACATACATATTTTGTGCTGTATAATGAAAGTTCAACGTATTTAATCTAAAACTAAAAAACAAACAAAAATTTACAATAAAAAACAAGAAGAAGAAATATGAGAAGAAAATTACGAGAAAGAAAATGGAAAAAAAGATGAATGAAATTCTGAATTTATTAAAATTTCCTTTAGATTAGTTATTTTTTTATTTCTGTAATATTTTTGCTTTTTCTTTTTTTTCCTTCTTTATCATAAATATTTGAGAAGTTCAGATTCAATTTGATTTTTTACTTGCTATATGAAAATGAAAAGTTAATAAACGAACCAGAACTTCATAAATCTTATTAGAATTTTTTTTTACTCTAGTTTTTTGTTTCTCATAGAATTGACTGAAAACAGAAAAAAAAAACAAAAACATAATAGAAAGAATGAGAAAAAGTAGGAAAAATCAAAATACAATTTCAGAATACCTGCGTAAAAAGTATCATCGTATCACGGTATCACAAAGTATAAAGTAACTTTTTCTAACTTTGAATATTATTTATCAAATATCATGAATATAAGAAGTAAATCTCATTTATCTTTTTTTTTTTTTTTTTTTTTTGTTTAGTGATTTTCTTGTTGAATAATCAGTGACGATGAATTATGCTTTTTTTATTATTAAAGAAAAATGTACACGTATAAAAAAATATGAGTATAGCTTATAGCGGTAGAGAAGAGTAAAGATCTAAGAGTGAAGTTATCTAAAAAAATTTAATACAACATTTACTTATGAGTTCAACTTTTTATACCCCAGTATTTTTTTTTTTTGATGTGTAAGAATATTCGTCATTTTATTACAACTACGAACGATGAAAGCGAAGTATACGAAAACCATAGATAAAAAATAGATAGTAAAATGAACACTTTTTGTTTGTTTTCAGAGTGCAATACGCAGAGTATTATTAGCTACACGTATTTACAACAAATACATAATTCGTATCTGCTTGCGTGTGATTCATTCTCGTTACTTGTTGTCAGTTTATAAAGTCATATTTAGTGAAATGAGAAAAATGAAATTTACTTTCTCATTTCTTTTACACCTTTTCCACCTTTTTACCTTTTTTTTATATTCTTTTAAGTAATTTTCAGCATCACTGTCATCGTTATAATAATAAGGGGTTATGGCTATCATCATTCTGTTCTTGTTTTTTTTTGTTTGTTTGTTTGTTTATCAAAATTAATTTTGTTTTAAATAAAATAATAATATTCTTCTTATTAAAATGATTATGTTCATAATATCGTTTATACTATCAAAGACTATAGAACACATACTATACATGAAAATCAAATTTGTTTTTGTTTTTCGTTTTAAATAAAATTTAATTTTTTTTTTTTTTGTATATTTCTGAATTTGATGAAGGTTTTGAAAATTGTATAAATATTTTTACAGAAATTTTCATTTTACGTACTGTTTCTCTATGAAAGTAATTTATACCTTTGTTATTTTATATTTAAATTTTTAAACTAATTTTCCTATCTGGCTTACGCACTTCCGCACACACACAATTATTTTGAAAACAAAACAAAAATTGTTTCAAATAACATTACATGATAATTTCATTGTAAGAAAATGTTAATGATGCTCTCATTCTGATGATCACAAAAAAGAAAATAAATCTTATATTAAAGCAAGAATATCCTTGTAATTAAAATTAATATTGAATTAATTATATATGTATATTTATAAATATAGTAGTTTTATGTACGACATTTTCACATTTGCTTTAAAGGAAATTGAAATAACAATTTTATCCTTGTTTGTTTCATTCAACGAAAACACTGAACATGCAAAACATGAACAATTTTCTTTCTTATTTGCCAACGTATATCCTCATGTTATACTCATATTTTTACTTGATAACAGATTTTTCATCGATAATGATAGAATTAAAGCGAATATTACATATTTATGTGCTTGTAAACATCATCACAATCGATGGCCTGTCATTATTTTATATTTTTTTCAGCCAAATATCTATATTAATTAGCTGTACATTTCATAATTCGATTTGTATATTTAAAAATGAAATGAAATTTCCTTAACAAAATGAATACAAAATGAACTTGTAAAATAACGAGAATATCATTTATTACAAGAGAAATGAATAAAGAAATAAAATTAAAAATTTACACAAAAAACAACTTTATACGGAACTTTATTTTTATATGAACTTTACATAATTTTATTCTCTGTATATCATAAATATCGTGATTACAATATTCTACGATAATTAAAGTGAATTACATTTCGAAATTTTGTCTGTCTTTCTCATTAACCGAAAAGTAAAAAATAAAGTAGAAAATAATTAAAAACAAATCGTAAAAATGATTAAAATTTTTTTTTACAAATAAATATACAAATGAAATAAACTTTGAAATATGAAACAAGAAATCTTTCAAAAATCATAAAATGATCACATACACTTATATACATATACATACAGAGAAAGAGGAATGCATTTATATTTTTCCTTAATCATATCACAAAGTTGAATAATTTAAAAAATATATTTTTCATTTCGAAATTCTACGACAAAAAATTTTCATTTTAAACTTTATACATATACTGCGTACATGAATTCTTATTGCTATATTTATCCTCATTACTAATTGACTTGGAATTTTACATTTATACTCGTACATAGCAGTAAAATAAATTCAAAGAGAAAAAGACAAAATAAATAATAAAAAATAAAGAAAAATGTTTAACATTAATTTCTATTTTATTTTTATCATTTACTACATTTATTTCAATTATTCTCGAACGGAAAAAGTTTACAAAAATGAAATGAACATATAAGGATAAAATGACAAATTGTTATTCATGCGCAAATATAATCAAAAGAATATTATAAAATTGAAAAATCATTGTATACAAAACCAAAAATAAAATGAAAAATTTGTAAATTAATTTTAGAAAAATTTATATCATGAAATATATATTTAGAGAAGTCCTTTATGGTGCTGTATTAAAGAATATTAGATGATGTACTTATTTGATTTGATTTGCTTTCATCTTAAAAACAGATTTTATAAATTTTTTTTGGATCATTTCTTGATTGCCTTTTTATTTTGCAATTTCCTTTTTTGGAAGAGAAAAAAAAAACTTTGGAACATTAAATTTGTAGAAATGTATACGTCTTATTATTATTATTATTATTATTATTATTATTATTAGTGAGGAAGGCCTTTCAACTCTTAAAATTAGATTTTTTAAGGCTTATACTACGTGTGTACGAGTATACGTCTTACTTGATTGAATTTTTGTTTAAAAAAAAAAAAAAAGAAAAAAATGACGTGAACAAAAAGTAAAATCGCTGAACATTAAAAATGAAAATTGATAGAAATTTTTCTTCCCGTTTCACATCCGATTTTGTTAAATGAAAATTAAATTTTTTTTTTAAAAATTTTTATAAAAATATCACTTTGTATGTTTGATATTTTTGACAGGTAGAAAAAGAAAATAATAGAGGTATTCACTCTCTCTAGTATTTGGCCTTGTATATTTATACTCGAAGTATTTTTACTACATTTTGCTAATATACTACGCCTTGTTATTTTCTCCCATATAAAATCAAGTAAGCCAATCATTGTAATAAAACAATAGGGTTAAGGCATGTTTTTTCTGTGTAGTATTTCGTAGTAAATATTTTGACAGTTGAACAGACATAGTAGTCATTTGGTATGCATGCAGTATTATACTATTGACACATTACAGCTCATTATGAGGTGAAAGCTCATTATGAGATGCAGTTTAATGAAGTGGTGACACATTATACTAAGCTCATTATCTTTGACATTTATCAATTTTTCAATAGTTTCTAGTAGGTTTTCAAATTATTTATTCGCAATTAAAAACAAAGAACTCCGGCTAATATTTATTTGTAACTTCAAAAAATACGTCTGTAATATAAAAAAATTGAAATTGACAACAAATTGTATTGGAAATTTGGAAAATTTCCAATAAATCTTTATTTACCTATGCATCAAGTAAGCGCTTTTACGTAATTACAACATAATGAGACGATTTTTACATCATTATGAACAGCTCATAATGATTTAATTTTACTTCATTATGAGGACTTAATGAGCATTCAGCTCATAATAAGCTGTAATGTGTCAATAGTATTAAATTAATTTTGATAAAATTTAAATTTAAAAATTTTAAAATTTTGATACAACAAGAGTATTTACAAAGTATGTTCACTCCACACTAAATTTGATTATGTATTAATACACAATAGCTAAAATACTAGCCTGAGTGAATACCTCTAATATTTTCTTTCGCTTCAAGATAAGTAAATGCAATTATGTATACAAAATCAATGTATTGGTTGAATGAAAAAAAATCCTATACATCCTTTGAAAATATTTATGAATACGATGATGAGGAAATTATTTTTTTTTTCTTTTGGATGTATGGTATACTCATTGTTTAATTGAACAAAACAAAATATAAAAATATAATACATAAAATAATTTTTTTTCTTTCAAAAAATATGTGTTGCTGCACAATTTTTAATGCGTACACAAGTATATCCTTACAAATATTTCAAAACAAAATATACAAATTACTATCATATCGAATAATGAAATATTGAAACTGAAAACTATATATAAGAATATCCTTTATCTCATCTAAATTTTCTACATCTATATCCAGTGTCATTTTCATTTTATATTTTTAAAGTTTTTCATAAAAGAAATAAGTATAGTTACTACATTTACAGTATTCACAATACGTACAAATATACATAATAAATTAGTACACATGTACGAGTATATAAACTACTCATCTATTATATACCTACCTATTATTTTTGTATTCTTGATACAAAGTTTGTATAAATTAATTAAAAAATTATATTTACACAACAATTAAAATAGATACATAAATAATTGCAATGATGCTGGAAAATTGGTAAATTGAAAACATGTGTAATAAAACAATTGCCATATATCCCCCCGCCATAAACACTCATAAGGCGTAGTATTTGTTTGTGTATCTATGGATGGATGAATGTTTCTATGCGTGAATACAAAACATCTTGAATATGTTGTGAATAACAAAGTAAAATGAAAGGAAATAAATACAAAAAACAATAAATTTTTATCTTATTTTATCTATTTCTGGTATGGTTAAGAGTGTATTCACACTCGTTGTGTTGTGAAATAAATTTTTGAAATGTTAACCAGCGAAAAGATACATATGTACATATATACATACAGAATACAGAGCAGTATAATGACAGGAATACAGATAAAGTTTTAACTGTTTCTATTTAATAAAAGAAATAAAATGTTTTTCAAACAACTTTTTAACAATCATAGGTAAAAGTATATTCGTTCTACATCCACTGGTTTTATTTGAATCTTTGCAGTGTATATTTGTGTATTCATAGAAAATTTCTTTAAAATTCATTGTAACGAATAAAATACATCTACATAAATAGGTACTATATACATACAGATCGAAAAACAAAAAAGGAACGAAAATTTCGAAAAATATTTGTTCTGGTTTTTAACAATTATTCAACATTTCGAATATACGAATTGTATATAAATGTAAGTGTATTGAAAGTGTAGATATAGGAAACAATTATTATTATATGTATGTACTTGTGCAGTGGTAATAATATTTCGAAGGTAAATTCGAAAATAAAATATTCACATTTGTATACATAATGTTGAGTTTTATTCATTCGATATATTATTTTTTTTTTAAAGTTTTATGTTTTGTTTATCCTTATACGGGTGTTATGTGTACAGAAATAGTGAAATATTTATTTTTTGTTTTTTTAGAAAAAGTTTTTCACTTAAAATATACATATAAAGTAGCAGCAGATAAAATAATAAAGGTTTTTCTGATTACATTTTCAATTCAGTATCGACTTAAGTTTTGTATCTACTGAAAATTTAATTAAAACAAATAAAATAAAATTGAATTGAAACGAAAATGATGTTTTATTAACTTTGATTTGCTTTTTTGATTTTTGTTATCAAAAATATTTGTTTAAAATTTGTATATGTACATGAAACTATGAGAAATATATATTCATTAAAATAACGTAAAAATTTCTCTGTAAAATAATATATGTATGTATAGCATGAAATGCATCAGGATAAATTGAATTTAATTAATTTTTTCAATGTAAAAGAATTTATTATATTTTTTATCTTTGAAAATTGATATTAAAACATTTATCTATGGAAATATCAAATTCCATTTATACATTCGATATTTGCGATCAATCACTTTTGATTTTGCAATTACTTTGATTAATTGAAAAATATTACGAATTCTAATGAATTTTTCATACTAAGAAAAGTTTTTCTTTATAAATTTAACTCAAAGATGTCTTATGAGACATTTTACAAATGATGCATATACCTTGAATTTATTTGTTCTTTTCCTCAAATGTATTGACATGTATGTATATCTGTTCTTAGAAAAAAATGAAATTTAATTATTGGAACAGTCAATTAATTATTTCCAATTATTTTCATTTATTTTAACTATTTATAATTGAAACAAACTTACACTCGACTGATTCTTCAAAGTTATTTTCAAAGTGTATTGGTTACATCCTTATACTATAAAATTTGTATTTATTTCTTTCTAAACTCTTTATTGCACATAAAATTGTTTTTTTACAGGGATTTGGTATTTACTAGATGACCTCTATGATATCTATACGAGAGAATTCTTAAAGAAAAATTTTTAACTTAAATTATTTCAAAATGCAATTCATTTTAAAAACTTTTTCTTAAGTGAAAATTTTTTTCTTTTATGATGTGCACATAAATATTCATATAATTTACATTTAGATTTATGTACATACATTATACGTTCATAAGTATTTCATATTTTTATTAGAATGATAGCTAATTCAAAGAATAATTTAAATAAATGTTGTATATTGTATACATGTATCTATGCACATTATATTACTTTTTAAAGGAGAAAATCATTCACATCATTTATTTTACTGAATAATATATTTATGTGGGTGGATACAGTGCCTCATAAAACTGCTGCACTAGTAATATGTTATTAATAAAAAATTTGAATTCTGCACCAGTGACGATCATTAACCATAATATACGCTGTGATAGTACCATTATTTTATAAATGTGTACTGTTATTTGAAGTTGATTTTCGTCTTGCAATATGTTACGAACATTGTACATGACAAACAAGAAAAATCAACTAACAACATTTTATACTAGCTTCGCCTATACTCTATACTTAGTATGAGCAGTGCAGGTCATTAACCATAACAATTTCTACAGTATACGCTATAATAGTACGATTAGTATTCTACACATCATGTATATTTTCTTTCCCAGTGTAATACGAAGAGTAGACAATTCAACTCAAAAGGCGCTACAACTCAATTCGGGAACTGGCCGACTCAAGTTTCTTCCTCCATTCCACTCGGTTTAGCGCTGCTCTCTTCCAATCTTTTGTCTCTAATAAAGTTTGTGAAGAGTGTAAATGCAAACGCGGAAAATCAACTAGTAACAATATTTTATACTTTGTCCGCCTCTGCTCTACTCTATGCTATCCACAAGTAGTATTTTACACATCATTTATACTCATATTTTCTTTCTCGTAATTTTAATTTCCAATTTTAAATACGCGTGATCCCAAGAAAATATCGATTATCTGATAGAACCAAAATAAATGTATGAATCACAAAAGTATTGCAAAAATTATTTTTTGTTTCACTGTATACAAGAAAGATAAAATTTTTAAATAAATATCCAATAAGAGAAATTTAATAATTCAAAAAATTTATTTTTCTAAGAAAGTATGTACATACTCCTGTGCACTTAGTTGTTTTAAAACTTCAATTTTATTTATTTATATATTCATTCGATTTTAAAATTTTATATTTTGTTTTTTTTTTTTTTTTCATATTTTCAGGTTCGATTAGCAATATCGATGATGCTGAATATCATTGCAATAAAACAACAGTTAGAAAAGTAATATCCGGTGTTGTTGGTGCTGCATCATCGGTAACATCGATACAAGTTGCAAATTTATTGCGTTTATTTCGTATACCACAGGTAAATTATTGAATAAAAAATATTTTTTTCAAAAAAAAAATATATGTATTACTAATAGAAGTTTGTGTATATGTATAAAGATTTTTTTCAAAAACTTTTTAATAAGTGGCATACAAAGAATTAAGTTACAAACTAATATATGTATGTGGTATAAAAAGTAAAACTTTACTTTCATTTCCGTCCATAATATATATCTACATATACTACTTACTTACACGTGCTCTTGAATTGCTCGCATATATACTGATAGATAAAGAAACCAATTTGGTTAATGTTTATTTAAAAGTATTAATATTTTATTAAAGAAAATTTTCAAGAAAACTTTTCAAATCAAAATGAAATTTTCTTCCATGATCCTTTTAAACATAAATTATTGAAAAAGTATGTGCATATATACGAGTACTTCAGATACTATCGATTATTTCTAAAGAATAAATAATATATTTTTGATCTTCAATTTTAGTTTTGCAATTTAAATGATTTGATGTGGAAACTTTGAAATGAAAAATCTACATAAAGTAACAAGAAACCATATATATACACGCATATACTCAGATGTATGTAAATTGGAAAATTTGTAAAAATAAAATAAAATTACGTACCAGTAGATACCATCAAAACAAAATAAACATCTGACAAGAATATATTCTGAATACCAAACGAACCATAATGAATTTTTTATTAATATATTTTGAATATTACATTTTATATACCTACATTCATATTCGACCACAAATATACACAACGTACATACAAAAAGTCCATTGACTTTTATATATGAATAGAATTATGCTAGTTTTCAAATTACAATTCATGTAAAATCAAACTAACATCGTTGTTGCTCTTGTTATCCTTATTTTTGGATTTATTTTTGAATTTTTCTTATATTTTTTGGCATTTGTAAATTTTATTTATTTGCTTCTCCTTTACTGTATATTCCTGTTTCTCGTATACTTCTTATGGTGGGCAATGCATAGCAAGTATAAAGAAAAAAAATACGAGCACTGGTACATATACAAGGTATTAATAACTCACTCGTTTATTGTACTATAGTTATAGCTGCCAATAACCTCGTTGCTACTACTTACTATCTCTTCATATTTCTCGTGTACATTTTATGGTGCGAAGTAGTGAGCAAGTAAGAAGGGGAAGTCAATTTTTTTATCAATCAAAATATGAATGCATGGTATAGTATACAAGAATGCAAGAATGTGCATCTCATTTCTTCTACCTACTGTTTCTTCCTCTTTTCTTGATATTTTGTTTTTCATCTTTATTTTCTCATTTTCGTCGTTGCAGCTTTCATGTGGTTTCATCTTCACTTTTATTTTTTTGCTTTTTCCAGGTTTCATTTTTCTCAACTAGTCCAGAACTTAGCAATAAACAACGTTTTGAATATTTTTCACGTACAATACCATCAGATCATTATCAAGTTAAAGCAATGGTTGAAATTGTAAAACGTATGGGATGGAGTTACATATCAATTATTTATGAGGAGAGTAATTATGGAATTAAAGTAAGTCTCCAGCTACATAAAAATATTTTAATGTAAAAATAATGATAAAAAAAATATTTTTTTTTTTGTTTTTGTTCAGGCATATGAAGAACTTGAAGATCTGTTAGCTAAACATGATATATGTATTGCTGTTAAAGAGAAACTTGTTAAGGATTCTGGTGTTGCTGAAGAGATTGCATACGATAGTATCGTACAGAAATTGTTGACGAAACCAAGAGCTAGAGGTAAAGTGAAATATTTTATCGTTTGAAAACTTTCATTTTGTATCCTCTTTCCTTTTGAAGTTCTAATCTTACTTATTATATGAAGAATTTTAAATTCGAAATTGTAATCAGATGTCATTTTTGATTCTACTATCCCGTTAAAAAATTTTTTTTTTCAATTCAAAAACAGAAACGGAAAAGAGTAATTCAAAATTGTTAACAAAAAATATAAATGAATGAATAATACTGAGTTGTCAAGGATACTTAAAAGTTACATACAAATTATACTTTTTTTTAATACCAAGATTTAGGACTAGAAGTAAAAGAAATTTATTTATTTGAACTTTTTTCCCAATACACGTCATGTTCGTATTTAATGAAAGGACGAAACGAAAAAAAAAAAATAAATTAAAGATAAATTATGAAAAAAATGATATTATATCTACTAACATATCAACTAGTTGAAGAGTAGGTACTTTATGATTTCGAAAGCGAATTATTTACACAAAAATTCACTTTGAAAAGGCGCTAATGACATTCCCGATGAAAATAAAAAAAAAATGAAAAAATATAAAACTTTATGTCATCTAGAAATGAAAAAGCAAATTTTCTCTTATCATTGTATTTTACTTCTGTTCAAGAATAATGTTTCTGTGTTGATTTATTTTCATTTTTATCGTACACATATCGTAAAGTGCACAAACGTATGTAGGCTCACACACAAATACAACTACTTACATAAAAAAATTTTTGAATCAATGAACAAAATTCAATAAAATTCCGAACTAAAAATGTTTTTCTTTTCCATACAATATCATCAATCATTATGATATTTTTATGTACGAGAATAGTGTGTGTACGGTATCCTGTATGATATTGTTTACTGAATATGTATATGTTTTTGATAGTATACGTATTTACGTATGTATATAGACGTAGAAATGAAATTGACCTTTTGTGAAAAATACTCATAAATTGTTTCTCTTGTAACTATGAGATAAATACGTAATAAAGTACAAAAGAATATTGAACACACACACCAAAAAAAAAGGATAAAATTTTGATCTCTAATATATTTTTTTCTTTTTTTTTTTCCAATTTTAATAAAGTTTAATGTAGTGTAAAATAATTTCGATTTTGTAAAAAATTTTAATGATGGATTGTCACCTAAACATAACAACTAACTCGTATAAAAGAATGATGACGAAAAAAAACATTATGCGTATATAGAAAAAAAAATTAATATTGAGAGGACTTAGATATGTCTAGAAAAATTGATTTATTGGAAATTTATTTTAAACAAAATGAAAAAAAAAATTGAGAAAAAATATCCACGAATATAATTGATATGAAGGATATGAAAAAAAAATATATATATATATATCCTTTTTTTATTAGATTTTCATTTTATATATAAATTAAAAAAAAAGTTTGAAACCAAAAAACTTTTTCATACAAATAATATACGAGTTCGGATAGAAATAATATGAGGATACAATTTCTGTGTTATGATAATATCAATTTTCAAGGATTATAAAAGTTCTTTAAAAGTTATTCGTATCTATAATTAAAACGAAAAAAAAAAAAAATAAAACATTAAAATAAAAGAAACAAAAAAATTAAAAAAAAAAAAATAAATAATAGGATAATGTCAACTGAATTGTATACAAGAACACTTACATACTTATGTATTTATTATTCATATACTCGTGTAAGAGAAAAAGTTAAAATTAAATTTGCACACATTATAAAAAAGTGTGCAACAAAAATGAAATGAAATCAAAATTATTACATTATTCTCTCGACTCTGTGTAGGTTTTTTTTTTTTTTTGCTTTTATCTTCAGAAGGCAAAATCTACATTAAAGGAAAAATTAAAAAATAACACCGTAAACTTGTAGCAGAGCAAGCACGGAGAAAACAAACTTGTTGACAAATTTATTTCATGTTATAATATTATTTAGGAAGATTTCAAGAACTTTTAAGGACGAAAAAAGAAGGTTATTTTAATTTTTTTTTTCTCTTTTAAGTATTCCATTTAAATAAATTTTTAGAACTTTTAATCACACCACTAACATCAGCTACTGTAGTAAAGGCATGTAAATGTAATCTTTGTCTATGTACATTTTCGCGTTTCCAAGTATTAACAGATACATAAATTTGTATGTAGTAATATACGATTGCACAAAATCATTTCTATATTTTTATTTCATTTTTTTACATTGTTACTTTATTTGTACAAATATGTTGAACTAAAAGTACATATTATATTTCTTTCAGCTTCTCTTCATATCTTGTCTCACAAAAATTTTGCAACGACGCGAAAAATTCCTGTTTGTTTTTTAAGTGAAAGTGAAGAATAAAGTTTTTAAAAAGAATGTAAAAAAAAATGTAAAAAACAAACAAAATTCACGATAAAAATTTTACAATTTTTTAGCATCCTTTTTATATTTGAAATTACTTCAAATAAAAAAAATAAAAAAAAAATATGAAATTTCTTTTTAATGTTGGTATACTCGTAAAGTCAAATTTCTGATGAAATTGTAATTTACATTTCTGTTTCCTATTTTTCTTAAGTATTTATTTACGAATTTGAATTTATGTACAACAATAACGATTATACGTGCCTATAATGACGCGATGTTATTGTTATATATGCGTAATGTTTATACAATCAAAGAATTTTTAAATCCTTATCTTTTTTTTTTTTTTCTTCTAAACATCATTCATATAACTCACATTTTAATTTATCTTTTTCAACTTAAATTATTTTTAATGCTATTCTTGAAAAAATAAATTGAAAGAAAAAATTTGTAAGAATACCAAAAAGGATTCAAATGATTAATAAATTATGACTTACTGTGTATGTAATTATAGGTACTCATAATTCAAGGTTGCTCCAACAAATACAAGAATAATAATCTTCAAAAGTATATGAAAGGCAAATGTTTATTGCCTTCAAAAAAATATCATTAAAAAGAAATGCTCACTTTGTTATTACATCTTCACTTTTTGTATTTGTATAATTTATGAATTATTTCCTTTTCTGATGAATGCGTGTATTTGACATGTACAAATAGGTACGATTTATCAGGCAAAAAATTATATTCTGAATCGTTATGAATTGAGATATTGAGATATTTGTAATAAAAATGTTGAAATTAATAAAGGTACATTTACAATACTCATTTACAATTACGTTCTACATTAGATTCTTCACACATTCTTCAAAAAATTCTATATATCACTATACTTTTTCCGCCCAGCCCAGATTAATCCAGAGTGAGATTGGTGAAATTAGGTTGTATTTCTAATATGGAAGGGGAAATTATATTGAAAGCTTGTGAACCAATATCAATGTTACTAAGTATATAATAACCACTTTAATCTACGCTGAATTTTGAATACCATATAATCTCACACGTAATCTGGACTGAATTGTAAATGTACCTTAAAATTTTAAATAAATTTTACAGTTCAAAAAATTCAAAAAAAAAAAAAGAAATGAACAAATATACGAGTACGAAGGTACTTATAAAGTAGGACATTTGTACGAGTAAATAGTAAAAATGTTTTTTTTTTTATTTCAAAATAAATTAAATAAAATTTATCTGTACACATCAGTAAATTGTGCGTACTCCGCCACTAAACGCATATATACATATATCAAAGTCATTTCATCGTGTTCGTATGTGTATATGTGTTTACATTTTATTACATAATCATATTTCTAATAAAAAAATTTATGTAACATTTAAATTCTGTCTCAAAAATATTTATTTATTTATTTTTCTTTTTTTAAATAAGATTATATGGAATATGAATGTGTGATTGTGTCTGTGTGTGTTTATGTGTAAGAAAAATCTTGATTTGTGTAATACACCTACAAAAATTTACTACTGCGGCATATAGGAATGGAAGAATTTAAGTTAAGCATAATAATAATAATAATCACTGCTGACATCTTAACGTATAATAAAAAAATTTATGTAAATATTTTATGTTAAGGATAAAAAATTAATACGTACACATCGCTCAGTATAAATTGTCATTATTATATACAGATACCAACTTAATAAGTATTTACACACCTACACATAAAGATATGAATAGAAAAATTTTGTTAACTCGAACGTATAAAAAATCTCTTACCGGAAATAGAATTTCCTTTTCAGATAAACTACTAATGATGAGAAATTATGAGTGTTTGTATACGAATATAGCACAAGTACGTATGTACATTATACTAAATTTCAAAGAAAAATGAAAAGGTTTTAAAATGAAAATTATACAGGTACTACATGTATATCCGATTCATTTATAGGTTGAATTGGTTCACTTAGAACCGGGCGCCAATTCCGCGGGCGCGAATAAGTACTGAATGAAAGTCACATATCCCCGTTTTTAGAAAACTTATTTTACAAATCACAGTAGGAAAAATATTATCAGCGAAAATTTTCTCTTTAAATACTCGCATGGTAAATATGTAAAGAGAAAATGTACAACTTGAAAAATGTAATTTAGACTAGAAAATAAAAAAAGAAATTACTATTCGCGTATCTTTCTACACTTATTTCTACTCCTAAAATATTCAAGAGTAAAAATGACCATGTTTGTTTACAAATGAAAATATAGGTCAACACATTTACGGGTTTTTGTTGTACACACGGATCTTGTTTCAATCTAAAATTATACTTCTTACACGCCTACTGTGCACTACATAGAGTATACACAAGAATATAAGAAGAGAAGAATACATAAGGAAAAGAAAAATAAAACTAGATCAGTGTAAACAAGAAAAACCAAAAAATGTTTTGACCTATGTTTTTGTTTGTAAACAAATATGATCATTGTACTCTTGAGTATTTGAGTATTTGAGATGTAAAAATTGAAGCAGAAAGAGAAAAGCACCTGGCGCCAAAAGGCTAAAACCGGCGCTGAATGCATGCTTACTTAATGTACGTGCGTATAAAATGGTTCCTATTTATTTATTTAATTTGTTATTTGTGTTGTTGTTTGTCGTCTTTGTTGTGGATGTGTTATTAATTTTAATGGGTGTCTTATTTATTTTAGAAAAAAAAAGTAAATATGTATATAGGCATTTTCAGAATTCTTTCAATTTTCTCGTTTTCATGCTTTTCATTTACTTTTTATATGTTTCTTTTTTACACTTTTCTAGGACGATTTTTTCTAAAAAAAGAAAAATAAAATTAATTCAAACTGACTTATAAGTGATGTCAGATTTAACTTTTTTAATTTTGATTTTCTTTTTTTTCTTTTTTTTTTTTAAAATCGTTCAACACTGCAAAGTCTTAGATTGTACTAATACACATGTATTTGGTTCTTAAAGTTTAAGAATTTCCGAAATTTATCTAAAATCTTCTTATTTCCTATAGTCTTATAATTCATTCGTATGAGATGAGAGATTACCTCATCTCCATATTTGCCATATGATTCTGTCTATATAGATACTTATTCCCTTGTTCAATATTTTCACCAGATGGTCTTCTTAGTTCGTCCTTTTATTAAAAACCTACTTTAGAAGAAAAACAATCACGTATTGGTCTCATTGAATATTTTATGTCATTTTTCCTTTTTTCTTTTCTCTTAATTTTCTTTTTTCGAAAAAAAATTTCATGTAAGTACTTACACATGTATAATAGTATAAACGTGTACAAAATTAAAAAATATTCTTATCTCTGAAAATGTTAAAAGTATCGAGGGATCTTTAAAAAGTTTTCAGGCGCAAATTTTATCAAATCCTAACGAAAATTTTTCTACTGAATTTTATTTTTCCAGAAAATTTAAGATTAAGTTATTTCAAAACCTTCCACAAATCCTTCGTACATTATTATTATTTCCCATTAAATACGATTATTATTTCTTATCATCATCATCATCTTCATCGTTGTATAATCATTACAATTGATAGAACACAAAAAATAACAGGAAGTTTAAATGCGGTAAAACATTTTAGTCATTTAGCAAAAAAAAAAAAAAAAATATAGATATACATCCTGAATTCTTGTTGAATTCTGTATACATATACGCAATGTAAGTATATTCGGCAAATAAAAATTGAAGCCTATCTGGCAACTAAAAGAATACTAATAAGGTGAATTTCATTTCAATGTATGTACCCATATAGTCTACAGTCACACAGCTGCGTTATTACGATAGTGGTAGTAATGGTATTATTTAATACATGCAAAGAGTATTGTTGACTGTGCATGTACACTTCAATAAATTTACAGGAAGTACTTACATATATATAAAATACAGGATGAGAAGGCATTTAGGTGACAAAAAAAAATTGTTTTTTGGGATCTCTGCATACATCGTACTCGTATATTTAAGAATTTAAGACAGAAAACAGTATCCGTAATATAAAGCTTCCGTTATTTTGATTTGTTTCTGTTTATTATTTATTTTTTTTATTTTGTTTTTCTCTTTTTTGCTATTTTTTTTCCGTTAAGTACCTAATGAAAAGAATTAATATTAAAAGTAAAACGTAAAACATGGTAAAACGTAAAATGTGATGAAAAATAAATAATAAACGTAAAACAAAAGTTAAAGTTCCACTCAAGGATAATAGTATATAAAAGAGAATACTTACATATGTATTGAAAATATACAGATTCAGCAATAAAATACATGAAAAAAAATCATTGTAGAACTTATAGTGTTATAACAGATTTCATAGACGTTTTTCGTTTGGTTCAGATAAGAAAAATATTTTAGTGAGAAAAAACGAATAATTTTTCTTTGTTTCCTTATGCGATACGCCATTTATCTTCTTTTCTTTTAGACTCTGTGTATCAAGTGAGCAAATAAAATGCGTGCATTTAAATGTTTTATATCCATTTAGATGAATCGAGATTAACTTTTCTAATTTTATTTTTGTATTTTTTTGTCAGACACACCAAATACATAATTAAATGGTTAGATTTTACAGTCTTACACTTACAACATGAATAGAGGCACTGGTACTCATATCGTACATGAAAAAAAAAGGGGGGGGGGGCGCTGGTTGTTAGATGTGTTGTATTATTTTGATAATAATTAACATTTTATTTAATTCATGAAACTTTTTTCATATAGAATGTGTATCCTTTTTTCTAGATTTTAATTTCTAATTAATTATTTATTTTTTTTGGAGATTTAATCCTGGAAAATGAAATAATCCTGGAAAAAAGTATATTTCTATTGAACGGGATGAGATAAACTAATTCTTTTTATTTATTTGATATAAATTATCTCTATTTGGTGTACTGGGATTTTATTGTCCTGAGATACAATCATTACAGAATTTTCGTTTAAAATATTTTCGTTTTGCTTTTTAAATTCAGTTTTATAGTGTTTATTTTCTCCTCTAAATTTGATAGTAAATTCAAACGATATGAAGCCATAGGATAGTTATATAATCAATGGCAATATCAATAATTAAAATTTTTCATTACTGCCTATACTAGAATATCTGTGTTTGAATGGGAATGAAAAAAAAATGTCTTATCAAAAATTTATAAACGAAACCTTAATAAAATAAACAAAATTTCTATTATCCTTTCATCCATTTTATTTATTTGAATTTTTTGAATAAAATTTTTCTCGTTAAGATTAAAATCTACATCTACATGTTATAGTCATGAATCGATGAATTGAATGTTTCTGAAACGACACTGTACTGTACTCTTTAATTTATGTGTTCGTTATTCGCGATAAATTTACAATTCCAATAAATTTTATTGATTCTGACATCAAAAAATTCAGAACGAAAAACAATTTTCATATTTCATTTAGATGTACACACGCATTCTACAATAAATCAATCAAAAAAGCAATAAAAAAAACAAATATTCCACTTGTAAAAATTAAAAATTTCAAAAATCATAAATACACTTTCTTTTCAAGTGCTTTCATAGATTTTTCATGTATGAAAATCATTGATAAAATACACTAAAAAATAAAGGAAAAACAAACTCTTCAATTTATGAATTTCCAGGTGCCATTATATTCGGTTCTGATCAAGAAGTGGCTGGTGTTATGCGTGCTGTTCGACGTAATAATGCGACTGGTGCATTTTCATGGATTGGTTCTGATGGTTGGAGTGCCAGAAATTTAGTATCCGATGGAAATGAACCAGAGGTAAGTAAATTCATGTAAAATTATGGGAATTGAATATATTCTGTAATGTTTTGTAATACATTTTTCTTAAACATTTTTAAATGAATAGGTCGAAGGAACTTTATCTGTTCAACCACAAGCAAATCCTGTTAAAGGTTTCGAATCATATTTTCTAAATTTAACTGTAGAAAATAATCAACGTAATCCATGGTTTGTTGGTAAGTTAAACTCGTAAACTATATAAGAATAATTATTGTGATATTCCTTTTCATAATATATTTATTATTAATTTTTTTTGTACTACTTATTTCTTTTCTGTTAAGAATTTTGGGAGGATCATTTTCAATGTCGTTACCCGAATAGTTCAGCAACGCCCTATAATATTAAATATACTCGTATGTGTACGAAAAAAGAGAAATTGACTCGTAACAATACAGATTTTGAGGATCAATTGCAATTCGTTAGTGATGCTGTAATGGCATTTGCATACGCTTTAAGGTTAGTTAAAAAAATTAATTAAAGAAAATATTTCAAAAAATTCAGAAAAAAAAATGTATCCTTTCATATTTATCTTTTATGTTTTTTCTTTTGTTTTTAATTCTCAAAAATACATCAGAGACATGCACAGAGATTTATGTGGTGGCCTTCCATCTCTATGTGATGCCATGAAACCGATAAAAGGAGCTGATCTACTCAAATATTTACGTAAAGTTCAATTTGAAGGTAAATTTTTTAATATAAATTTCTATGGTGATAGCAGAATAAAAAAAAAAACGCAATGAAAATGTGAACAGAAAAATATAGCATTCAAAAAAATATATATATCCTTTTGCAAACATATAGTATTAAAAATGTGGTGATTTAATTTCCGTTTAATAAATGGTCTTTGAAATATAACGAATAAAAACAAAAACATACAATTCAAAAAAATGAATGAAATGTGATGAAATCTATTTCTTCTATATCTTTGTTGATACAGTTGATACGTACAATATTTCCATTTTATATAATCATAAAAGAAGCACATAAAAAGTCAACCAAATAATAAGAAAGTTTCATGACTGAAAGCGAAAAGCTATAAAAAACTTACAAAAAGTCATTCACATATCACCGCATTCACAGAAAAAATAAGATTTTTTTTGTGTAATTTTTAGAAGCAAATAATGACGTACATACATACAACAATTTTATTTTCTTTTTCGTATGACACAATAAAATATAATATTTGAGAATAAATACACGGATATATAAGTTTCGATTGGTATTCATCCACCTGTGCATGTGATAGATGTCCAATAATTATGTGTATATTTTTTGTCCTTAAATGTAATAAAGATTATAAAAGATTAGATGAGAAAAAAAAGAAAATTTGTTTCGAATTTGAAACTTATTCAAGAGTTTTTATTAATAAAAATAAGAAACAAGGCAAAAAAAATTTCCATTATTTTTATTGTAAGCATATGGAGAATGGAAAAAAATGAAAACAAGGATGAACAATAAATAAAAGTTTGTTCACTATATGATGGAGCTGTGATACATTTTTTTTTTATTTGTGTGTATGTTGTAGATTTTGAAGGTACTACGTACTATAAATTTATGTTTTTCGTTTCGTCATTTCGAAACATAAAAAACCAAAACTCCAGAATTACATAATGCTAAGACACACGATAGCCATGTAACAAAATTGTTGGGAAATAAGTGAATACCGAAACTTAAACCTCAGACTATTGGATGATTATTCAAAAATATTCATAGAAACTGACCTCATAGATATAATATAGATAAAAATAATCGTAGAATTTTTCAAAATCTCTACGATTAGCACAATATCTTATCGTGTACCCTATCACCCTAAGAGATTTATTCATTGTTTTTTTATTTTTTTGTACTTTTGTTCACTTTTTCTTTTGAATATATAAAACCAAACATTTTTTTTCCTCTAAAGATAAATCAATTTTTTGTTTCTTCTCTTACATTTTCTATATTCTTGCTTATGATGGTACAATTTTTTCTCAACAACTTCATTTTGTCATCGTTCACATTTTCTTTTTTATGATGATAACAAAATGAATAAATGTTACCACATTTCGGATTATTCTGTTTTTGTTTTACTATCTCAATGTTCCATATACCTACCTATAATGGTAATGAATAATATGACGACTACAACTACATAACTACAATGATGATGATACTACGATACGTTTGTGGGAGGGTGCTTCTGATAAAAAAACAATATTGAATCATCAAAAAATGTTCGTTTCTTTTTTCTTATCAAACAAATAATGTAATATATCATACACACATTTGTCTTCGTTCAAAAAAAAAAAAAAAAATGATTTTACGATATTTTGATCATCATCGACATCGACATTATATAAATGAATGATTCGGAATTTATTGATGAATGAACATCATTTTTATACGCACACATGTATTATTATTCTATATATACTATCGTATGTTTTTGTGTGTGTGTGTGTGTGTGTGTAGGTTTAAGCGGTGATCATTTTCGTTTCGATGCTAACGGTGATGGACCAGCCAGATATAATATAATTCATTTCAAACAAGTCGATTACGGTAAATATAGATGGATTAAAGTCGGTGAATATTATGAGGGTGAATTACGTCTAAATATGTCAGGTATGTAGTGTATATATTTGTAAATGTTAATGTGATACACTGATATACATTAATTTTTTAAGCAAAAACATGAAATTTAAGTTATCTTATTCTATTTTTTTTTTTTTTTTCATTTTGAAGGATATAGAAAATTAAATAAATCGAATACATAAATTTACTTGGATAAGAATTTATTAATGTACTTTATAAAGACTAGTGTTTATGTGGTGTATTAGATCCTATTTTTTGTATTCTGTTCAGTTTGTAAATTATATATGTCATCAATTATTGATAAAATTATCGAATTTGTTTACATTTTTATAACAACTGCAAGGAAGAAATATTCGCAAAAATTTGTCTTATGTGTCATATCACATATCATTCAAAAAGATACCTTACATTGAAATTAAAGATGTTTTATACAAAAATAAAATCACATCAATTTCAATTGTGTTCTTAATCTGTATTTACTCAAAATTCAGGATTTGTTTTTTCTGTTAAATACAAAAAATTTCCAACATTTTTTCAGTCATCTCCATTTAAAAAAAAAAATAATTTGATGTTATCCTAAAACCAAAAAAAAAAAATTAAATTGAATAAAAATCCTATGCTACAAAATGAATTAAATTCTCATTAAAAATTCATTTTAAATAATTAAGTACATACATACTTTGATCAACACGATGTTTATTTTGTAAACAGCATCAAACCACAATCAAGTGTATAGAGTAAACTGTTCTGGGTGTGCTTTTTTTTTTGTTTTTACTTATTTTTTTGTTCATTTGTAGTGTTCATAATAATGATTTTGTTTTTTAAATTAATATATTATGCAAATCACATTATAAAATTTAATATTAAAATTTATAATTTTTGTAATAAGTAATTAACTAAAAAAAAAAAATACAAAATGAGTTTAAAATTCATTCGGTTAACCGTGAAAGAACGTGAGAATCATGTAACTATACATTACACGAGTACTGATTATTCATGATAATTATCACATTCAAACACACATTCTCTGTAGTAAAGAATTACGATAATAATTATTTTGGTGCTAAAAATGAATATTTTGTAGAAGTAAAAAATGTGAAATAAAAGCAAAGATAAAAAAATTTGAAATGAATTTTTGAATACTATTAATGCCCTTATTCTGAAAAAAGTCTGTGATAGGTCACAAGTCATAAGTTAGTCACAACAGCTTGGTGAGTCACAAGTTGTGACTTTTTGTATTCCGCGGTAAGAAGTCACAACATGACAGAGTCACAAGTTGTGATCTGCTACTTCGGTCGTCACAAGAATAATTTTAAGGTTATGTGAAAAATATAAAATATGTCATTTTTCTTGAAAAAATTTGACGTTCCAAATTCACCACTAAGAGGTGAAATTTTTGTGATTTTTCTTGTGATTACTTATTCAGAATACGAAACAGCTGATTAGTCACAAGGAAAATCACAAGAAAACCAGTCACAATTTCCTTGTGACTTGTGATGAGTCACAATACCAGAATAAGGGCATAATGCCCTTATTCTGAAAAAAGTCTGTGATAGGTCACAAGTCATAAGTTAGTCACAACAGCGTGGTGAGTCACAAGTTGTGACTTTTTGTATTCTGCGGTAAGAAGTCACAACATGACAGAGTCACAAGTTGTGATCTGCTACTTCGGTCGTCACAAGAATAATTTTAAGGTTATGTGAAAAATATAAAATATATCATTTTTCTTGAAAAAATTTGACGTTTCAAATTCACCACTAAGAGGTGAAATTTTTGTGATTTTTCTTGTGATTACTTATTCAGAATACGAAACAGCTGATTAGTCACAAGGAAAATCACAAGAAAACCAGTCACAATTTCCTTGTGACTTGTGAAGAGTCACAATACCAGAATAAGGGCATAAGAATGCGTTCTCATGAGAAACATTAAGTAAAAGTGACTGAAAAATTATTTTTGGTACAAATTGGTGTTGGTATAGTTTGATACTATCAATCCACAATCAATATAAAGCTAGACAGACCCTATATAGACGTGACGGGATGAAAGAAATTAAACGAACGTAAATACTAGTTCCGTCAGTTTAACAATTTGCCCTAAATAGAAACGATTCGAAACGAGTAAAATTGTGTATGATTATTGAGTAGAAACGAGTAGAAATGTGTATAAAACGAGTAGAAACGATAAAATGTACTACCACTACGGCACTATCCGTTTCGTCTATTTGACATTTTAACTTATCGAAATTGAACTAACGTAAGAACACGTCCATTTAGGCTAGTTCTACGTACCACAGTACTATCGTATGTATCGTTTCGTTTCGTCTCCTCACGTCTATTTAGGTTATAGCTTTAGTAAACTTTCCACTTCATTCAATTAGTACGTTCCTTTTGAACTTGCAGTTGCAAAGTACTCCCATTCTCCCAAGTACTCGGGAGTAAATTGTAAATGGAACACAATTTTTTTGTACAACAGTTACAGTACTATCGTATGTATCGTTTCGTTTCATTCCGTTCCGTTTCGTCCATTTAGGTTATAGATAGATAGCTTAAGTACGTGAAATTTGCGTTTTCTCTGCTCTCACTCTTGAGTTTTAGCATGTTTTAGGCTATGGTATCATACTAATACTAAAAATAAGTATAAGAAAATAACTTTGCTATAACAAATTTGTGTCTATGGCAAGTTATACCTCTGCACATAAAAGAACATAACTTCAAAGTTTTGAGTTCTTTTGGTGCGCAATTAAAACAGAGTGATGGCAATTACTGCAATAAATGTTATAATATATGTACGTTATTTAAAAAAACTCCAACCAATCAAAATATCTTACAGTTGAATGCATTATTTGTATCCCATGAGAACATACTCTTGATTTCCAATAATTAAATTATTATTTTGCATGAATTACTGCATAAATCATAATTTTTTTAAACAATAGTTTTATCTATTGTTTTTTGCCCTTCGGTGATTACGAAAAAAAAAAAATTAAATTTATGCATCGATAAATTTTTAATTTTTAAAATAAAATATAGTACCTATACGATTAGATATAATCTCTGCAAAATAAAAAAATTAATATAATATAAAATAAAACTTAAAAATAATCACTAAAAATGTTTGAATGTAATTTTTTATTTAAAAATACGTAATGTATGTGGATGATTAAAATATGAGATGTAATTTCCAGAAAAAATAATTAATTATTCAGTACCACCATACTATATATACATTTGTATATAATGTTAAATGATATGATGAAAAATTAAAATTATACAAAATCACAAGTACATGAATTTATTTTGTACAAAATCAATTACTTAAAACATACAATGTAAATATATAAAGCTTGCTATAATTATTTAATCGTATATGTACATTCAAATGAATAAATTTTCTACTACTGATTATGCAGCACTTAGATTTGTTATACATTTACATTACATACATTATACGTCCACATCGATATATAAATGTTCATTCATTTATCATTTTATTCATTTATTTATGATATGATTATGTGCATATGGATATGTGAGTACATAATGTAATAATAAGAAATTACATATTATACGCATATTATAAATGTGTTCCAATTTTTCTGAAATTTATTCATTATACTAATAATAAATTGTGCATTACTTTTGCTTATATAATCATCTATCTATAATCCATACATAACACTGATATACATACGTACATATATATGTATGTACTTATGAACATGCATATTACATTATGTATAATATACGAATATTATAATGTATCATACATTTACAGTACTTACATTACATGATATTATTTTATTAATGTATATGTATAAATTATAAGAAAATATGGATTTTAATTTTCATTTACCAATAATTTCCCATGACATTTAAAACTGGGACTGTACGTAAATTGAAAAATTTTTTGATGAAAAAATGAAAATTACAAAAAATTAAATGTAAAATTTTATGAAAATGTGTAAATTGCAAAATAGTTTTTATCTTTGTACCAAATTATACGTATAATATAAAAACTTATTTCACAATAATAAAATAATACTCATATGTTATATAAATAGGATAATTTCTTTGATTGTATAATGTATGTACATATAATTAAGTGTGAATTTATACATTACATAACACCAATGAGAATTTAATAAAATATGAAATTTTATAAAAATCGATAAAAAAAAATACCAATTCAAAATAGCACATATAATTTATCCTTTTTATTGTAATACTTATTTTTCTTGATTAAATAATACATGTATCTAGGGATGTATCATAGTTTAAAAATGCATATAATGTATATGTACGTCACTGAACACAGATGAAATTCATTTATCATCAGTAATTATGCAATTGATTTCTCTCACATAATCATACTTTGTAATTGCTGCTGTATAGTATATGTCCAATACGAATACCAGTACTGGTATATGATGATAACTAAAAAATTGAGGGTATTCATTTCAAATCTCCTATGAGTTTCGTAATTCACGTATAAGTAACGTAATTTATTGGTCATATTTTTTGCCAAGACTTCGTAACTTTTTTCTTGGTTTAGCGAATTACGTGATCGGCGTGAATAAATGTGACATTTTAATCGAGTAGATTATAATCTCGTAAAATACTTAAATTTTGTTATAAACCTAAGTTTGACAGTTTGTCATTTTAAACAGCTGAAATTTAAAAATGGAGTTTATTTGTAATTATATTTTGATAGAAGCAAATAGATGTTTGTTGGATTTTGTGAGACAAAATAAGAATTTTTGAAGGCAAAGTTAAATCACAATTATGATACGATTAGTGTTAGTTACGTGGGGCTATTACGTTATTTTGACTTACGAGTTCATATAATTACGGGTTGCGTAAGTTTTACGATTTAAAATGAATCCCCCTCTCAATGTGCATAATATATAAATTTATTTATTATATAATTTTATATATTTTTAAGTCTTATTCTTTTTATTATTTTAATGTTTTGCCATTTCTTTTCTTTTTTTCAATTTTTAGTTTTATTTATTTTTAATTTTTATAATTTTCTTGTTCCTCATTTTCTCTAATCAAGTCAAATTGGAAAAAAAAAATAAATCTATAATTTTTAAAATTTCTTTTTTATTGAACATATAAAATTAGGTATACATATGTATATATTATTTCTGATTGTGTATATGTTTGTACATATACATTAAATTGTATACACAATTGATCGTATCAGATTCTATTTTGAGTCCTTTCTTTTGTTGTATGCTACATAAAATGTACGTTCATTTCTTACAGTTTTATAAGTACATATATACATACGATACGTATTTGTGTAACAATTCCAATGAATAATTCACAATATGCGATTTTAAATTACCCGTATACATAAACAACTGATTGTATGTGTGTATAAACTCGTACAATATGCAGTAATAAATGTTCAATTACAAATAATAAACGTATTTTATACGATTATATAACGACTATATATTCTGTATGAGTACTAGAGTAGATATCCTGTATTTTAAATCTTTTTTATTTATCGCATATAAAATTGTACAATTTATTTTCATTTTTTTTTTGTTTTGCTTTTTCTTTTTTTTTAAATTACTCTTTACATCAATTTTCTTGTATAATTTTGATTATTACATGTATTGGTCGATCTATAATTTATACATTTTTTTCTTCCTTTGTATGATTGCATGTGTGTGTGTAAATGTAATTTTTCTGCAAGTTTTTATTTATTTATTTTTTAATTCAAATATTTTTCTTTTTCCATTTTGTTTTTTCCAATTTAATATAACAGAAGTACAATTTAAATTACTTCATCCGAAACCACCAGAGTCTGTATGCAGTTTACCATGTGAAAGAGGGCAAGCTAAAAAATATGTAGAAGGTGAAAGTTGCTGTTGGCACTGTTTTAATTGTTCATTATATCAGGTATTTATTGACATTTACATATACATAGTACCTACTCTAAACATAAATTTTTATACTTATATAATCAAATTATTATAAGTGTAAATTAATTAATATTCATTTTTATTATAAATAATTATTTTAATTACTGTATGTGTAAAAGTAATTATGAATAATAATAATAAAATAATTATCATTATTTTTCATATAATTTTAATTAATTATCGCCATTTGTTTTTTCTAAATGAGTTGATCGAAATAAATTAAATAGCACAATTAAAAAAAAAAGGATATACGTATCGGTATTGTTGCGTGTATATAACAATGATATTTAGTTGAAAAATGTTAAAATAATATATGTATGTACATCCTTTTTGACAAATTTGTGAAATGTCAATAGAGTATTATAAAAAGTCCTTATTCATGAATTTTATTTAAAATTTATATTTTAAATTAAGTGTGAGTGATGTGAGATATTTCATATTTCTATACCATACATTTTATATACACCATCTCTTTGTTTCGAATTTAAAGTAAAATATGTAGTACATATCGACATATTACAAGCACGTGTATATCCTTTGAATTTTTTCGATAATAATGATTTTCTTTTGATTCTAAGTCGTTGACTTCATATTATAAATTTTACAAAAGAGTCAAATACAAAATATGACACAAAAATTCTTTTCAAAATAATCCTTTAAATGAAATATATGTTTTTTTTTATGAATTTGTAAATTTCAACAAAAAAAAAAATCTTTATTCTCTCTTTTTGCTAAAGATATGTCGTAAAGCAGTTTCTAAAGAAAATGTTCATCCAATTATGATATACGAGAGAACATGTAATCTACTTATTGATAATATCTTTAACAAATTTCAATGATTATGTAAAAATCAGTATATTGTTTTTTGTTATTTCTAAATTCTATTTCATATTACATTTAAATTGAATATTCTGATTTTCATTTGAATATTCAGATTTAAATAATTTCAATTTATAGAATTTAAAATGAACTAAAAATATGCTCGTTATGTGCAAGTATTTGTATATTTTCGAATATTCGGTACAATCTCAGAGAAAAATTTTTCTATAAAATCTTTGCATAAATTCAATTTACTTGACTACATACTCATATATAACAACAATGCGTGTATTTTAATTTCTAATCGTTTTCAATTTTGTTAATTCCCTAAATTATACCATAATATACAAATTGAATTTTCCAATAAATGTAATTACCAAAAAAGAAACTAAAAACAAAAAGGAATACAAATAAAAATAAAATCTTAAAACAAAACATAAATTCATATGTACCACATTTCTGTATATGCACATTTCAATTATTTTCAAAATAACAAACAATAACATATGAGATAGGATATACAAAATGAAAATGAAAAGCAAACAATAGAAAATGAAAGAAAAAAATGTTTCAATAATCTTCTGTAATCTGTTATACTGTTATAAATAAATTGTTATTGTGTGTTATTAAACTGAGTGGTCAATAACACATATGAAAACTTTTTAACTGAAAATCCTATAAATTGCATTAATATTTAGTGTAAAAGTTTCTCTGCATAATAGTTTATCAAGGATTATACATATCTTCATCAAATATGTATACACCGCATAGATGTATGTACATAAGTACACATATGTACATGAATTTAATATGTATTTAAAAGAACACATGTAATAGCATATGTTATCCTTATTGTAACATATGTACTCGTATGTTATTGTAATTTTTATAAATTATATATACACAATACATTTATTTAATATGCACACAACATGTATAAACATGTCTACATACTTATGTGTATAATCCAAAAATTTTATTTCCATTTTCTATACATCAAATTCAATTAATTGAAATTCATCAAGAAGTAAAACATTGTGTTACCCAAATAAATTATTGGAAATTTTAAAGCAGAGATTTTCTACTTCGTAAATGTGAACACAAAAGAAAAAAAAATAAATAAAACAACGAAATATAAGTAGAATATACACGCCATTTTCTTTTTAAATACAATATCAATTTTCAATTTATCGTTCACATTCTATACATACGGCTCTATATATAACACGATAAGACAGATACAATATGTGTTAATAATAAAACTAATTAGAAATGTATTTTCTAGTTTGTTAAACAAACGTTCCACCATTCAGTTTTATAAAATTTTGTTAAAATACAATGGAGGATACTCATTTATATAACTTAAATTCTTATGAAATACGAGCACTATACACATATTTAGTCCAAAAATTGGTTCAGACTACTAGTAGTAAATTTTTCATTCTCTCTGTAACCACTAGCCAGTATCAAATCATTATCACAAGTGCTAACTATAGTACCGAATAGCTAGCACTGTTTATAATACACTACATATGTATTACTCTATACTACACCAACACTAACCAAACTATAAAACATAATCATTCTCCATTTACCATACATTGCACAGCACATTCACATATTCGTGAGTAGTTGAATACCAGAACAAAACCATATAATTTTAAAATAACCAAAAAGCAATTTGTAATCTGTTGCTGATAGGAAATAAATACACCTAAAACTAAAAATATCTTCCAAAAAATGAACTGTTGAAATATAATATTACGAGCCTTTCTATATATAACATTATGTATAACAACTTAAAAATACGTACATACATATGTGTATATGTTGATAAAACTATAACAAAAATATAGCTATATGTACGCAGGATATAAAATTACAATAATGTGTTATGTTTTAATGGTTATCATGTTAGTTCCACCCAGTTATCAAATTTCCACACTTTTTTTCTTTTTCCTTTTTGATAGCATTTGGTTCAATTTTGAAATTTTTATAACAAAAATTTTAGAAAATTTCTCAGAAATAATTAATAGAGAAAAATATAATATGTTACATTTACATCGTAATGTAGTATGTTTTTTTTCAACAATTTTATGAAATTAAATCTAAAATGACATACAATATTCTCATTTCGTAATAATTATCGTAATAGTAAAAACTGAAAAATGAATTCAAAATGTAAAAATTATAAAATGTGTTTGCAGCATATATGTAGGCTGTATAGACATGTAGAAATATCATTCAGTAAATCCGGCCTTATGAAGGATTAGTAAATAAAACCTCTGAACGTTTTTATTGATGTTATACATACTCTATACTCTGTGCAGTGGAAGTCACTAACCATAACTATACTTGTAGTATACGCTATACCAGTAGCCGTACGAGTAGTATTTTACACATCATGAAATACTCGTATTTTTTTCTTCACAAAAAGTTGATATTCTCTCTCAGTAGATATTGCGAATATTGTGCATGATAAAAACACGAAAAATCAACTAACAACATTTTATACTTTTTCCTCTACACTATACATACACTAAAACAGTGAACATTTCAGATTATAAAAATAAATGATATTGATACAATATCCTTTTTTTTCATTTTTTGCATTATTATATATAAATATATTTTAGATACGACATCCATTAGATGAAACACAATGTTTAACATGCCGTAAGGGTACATTACCAGATCGTATGAAAGAATATTGCCAAGAAATACCAGAAGTTTATTTACGACCAGAATCTGGATGGGCAATCGGTGCAATGGCATTCAGTTCAACTGGTATACTAATAACATTATTTGTTGTTGGTGTATTTTTTAAGTAAGTTCATAAAATATATATTTTTTAACTGATGTACATTATATTTATATTTTAACAAAAATACTGCATTAATATTGCATTACATACGAATATATTCTTGAATACTGTGAATATTTATTGTGATAAAAAATAATATATTATAGAAAACTAAAAAGTTTAAAAAAAAACCCAAAAAATATGACCAACAGAAACGGAGGAATATTAAATATTGCTTAGGGAAAAGACATTTTTTTGTACAAAAAAAAAATGTTACATGCCACTACACATTATTTATTATTTTATAATCGATATTAATGTCGAAAATAAATTATCCATAAGAATTTTTCATTTCATTCTCGAATTTTATATTTTTAAATTGCTATCTAAAATTGTTTTATTAATAGTCGTTATTATTGTGATAGATCGGCTTAAAAATTTTTTTTAGAATAACTGTTAGTAAATTGAAATTTTGAAAAAAGAAAATTATCTCATATAATCTTTTCTCAAACAGACACAATGATACACCAGTGGTTAGAGCATCTGGACGTGAACTTAGCTACATACTATTAGCCGGAATTCTTATGTGCTATTTGGTAACTTTTGCATTGGTCCTAAGGCCAACAGATATTGTTTGTGGAATTCAAAGGTAATTACATTATTTACAAACATATTACATATATGTATATATACTTAAACTTATGTAATGTAATGATAATAATTATTTGGTTATATAAATTTTGTTATGGTTTCTCTTTTTGTTTTGGAGAATGTGAAATTTTAGAATGCAATTTTATGTAATTGAATTTATCTTACATTTGTAATAGCATGATGACAGTCATTTGTTTTCAGTTTATTGATGCGGTTTATCAAAATATGCACATTACATTTACAATAAATAAGAAAATATTACTAACAGACAAACATAATATATACGAACAATGAAATAAATACATTTTTAAAGAATCATTTTCTATGTACATATGTAATCCTCATACAGATATGAAAAGACATTTCTTAAATATTTTCTCTACAATTTTTCCATAGAAACCACACAATAGTAAAATTTCAAATTATTTGTATGTACCTACTTTTATAGGTATTATTATTATTACTGTGTATATTTAATATTTTCCTTTTTAATTCAAAAATAATAATTGTCCTTTTTGTGTATATATGCGTTATGTTGTATGTTATGTCTTCATGTTAAAATGTTGTCTTCAATTTTCTACTGATGTTACATAAAATAAAGAGGATTAAGGATTATTGCTTGCATTTACCATATATATGTACTAGTACATTCATGTACATACCATAAATGAATCTATGAAATTTTTATGTAACAATTTTTGAGTGGTAGAGATCCTTTAAAATACAATTAATAATTGTGCTTCATTTTTACATGAATTTTTAAGAAAATTCTAAATTAAAGTCATTTTTTTTTTTTGGCAACAATTAAATTTCACAATGATGTATAGATACATATGTATATGCATTTTTCTAGGAATATTTCATTAAAAATTGAATAAATTCATTCTACTTTATAATAAAGAAACCAATAAAAATTCATGATATTGTTATATACATGCATATTTCAATTTATAATTGAAAAGTTTTGCAATCATAAAAATGTAAATTAAAAAGCAACAAGAAAAGAAAAATAAAGGAAAATTAAATATTATTTTTACAGAACAGATTCAATACAAATATAATCATGAACTTAATAAAGTTTTATTTCAATTTCATTTTCATAATTAAAATATAATTTAGAAAAAAATGTTGAAACCAAAAAGTACATATTTTTAGAAAACTTCTTTCTTAGTTAACTGAAATGCTGGAAAGACAGTTTTGTATTTTTGTGAAAACTTTTTTTGATGCGTAAAATAAAAGAGCATCTATCTGCAGTCCTTATATCCACACATAAAATACTGTAATAAATTTTATTTTAAAACTATTATTGTTATAAAGCTAAAAAAGAAACACATAAAGATACATAAATTTATACATATGTTCTTGTAGAATTAATTATGTTTAAATTTAATTTTAAATATTTTATTTGATTTTTGTCATATTTTCGAATAGATTTGGTGCTGGATTCTGTTTTACAGTCGTTTATGCAGCTCTACTAACAAAAACAAATCGTATCTCAAGAATATTTAAAGCTGGCAAACAATCAGCTAAAAGGCCATCATTTATAAGTCCAAAATCACAATTAGTCATATGCGCATGTTTAACATTTATTCAGGTAAATAGAAAAAAATTGACATTACATACAGATTAATTATATAATTCAAAACAATATCACACATCAAGTCCAGTAGTATTTCCATTCTTAAGAAAAAGTTGATCTCAGTAAAATATACGAATAGAGTAGCTACATGGCAACCACGGAAAATATCAACTAACAACATTTTATAAATTTCTCCTCTACTCTACTGTATTCTAGTACAAGTAGTATTTTACATATTATGTATACTCGCATTTTCTTTCTTCTCAAAAAGTTAATTATCTCTCTCTGTAAAATATACGAACAGTGTACATGAAAACCACACAAAATCAACTAACAACATTTTAACTTGCTCCGCTTATACTCTATACATACTCTGAGCAGTGGAGGTCATTAACCATAGCAGTATCTATAGTATACGCTAAGATAGTACGAGTAGTATTTCACACATCATGTATATTCGTATTATCGGTATAGGCATATCGCTTGATCGGGAAATAGTGAAAGCTTTAAAAATACAAAGTTATAAAAAACTAAAAATATATAATATAAAAGGATTTACAAGAATATAAGCCCGGATAAAATTTACCATAAATAAATTTTGCACATAAATTCCATATCAAGTGTATAATATAGCGTTAAAATGTAATGTACCATAATGCAAATGACTTCTGCACGTATACATTACTCGCAAATATTAATTTACGTATTTTTTTTTTTTTCAATTTTATTAATTACATATTTTATTGTTGGAATATTTTTATGTATTTTTTAAATTATTATTGCATACACATTCAGATTCTCATTAATGGAGTTTGGATAATAATATCACCAGCACACGCAATACACCATTATCCAACACGTGAAGATAATTTATTAGTATGTGATTCATATATAGATGCATCATATATGATTGCATTTTTTTATCCAATTATTTTAATTGTAATATGTACTGTATATGCAGTATTAACACGTAAAATACCAGAAGCATTTAACGAATCAAAACATATTGGTAAGTACTTAATTGTTAATAGTAATAATAAATAATAAATATAAAATTTTAAAAATTCATTTTCATTTTTATAAAGTGTACATATCCCATAATACCATACTCATCTCATAGCACCACATAGTCATTTCAATATAGTAACAGTTGGGTGTTTTCATAAAAATTTAATTTTCATTTTCTTTTTTATTGATTTCAATTTTTAAATTGCGATAAATTTAAATTTGTATTTAATGAATTTACGCAATTTTTGTATTCGTGAAAAAAAAAACATCCATTGACTATATTATAATAAGAACGAATTATGAGAAATTGTTTATTACTTCTATGTCTACACATCATCATCATTTTATCTTTTCTACAAGGATGTAATTCATTGTTTTATTTATTTCCTTTTTTGTTATTCATTATTTTCATTATTTATTCATTCATAATATCATTTTATTTTTCGATTCAAATCGTTTTTTCAGCAGTCACACATATGCTATCTATGCATACATACCATCATTTTGTATTGTTTTGTGATTTTAATCTGTGGCTTTTTCTTTGTTTTTTGTTTTTGTTCTAAATTTTTGTTTGTATTATTATACAGGTTTCACAATGTATACCACCTGTGTGATTTGGTTAGCATTCGTTCCATTATATTTTGGTACTGCAAATCATGTATCACTTCGTATAACATCAATGTCAGTTACGATTAGTCTATCAGCAAGTGTCACAGTAGCATGTCTATTCTCACCGAAGGTAATTAAATTAATTATCATACATTAGTTAGTATTTATGTGTGTGTACACAAATATAAATACATAAATCTATATAACGATGTATACTCAAAATTCAATAATAATAATTATTCATTTATTGTTCGCGCATTTGTTTCATAGTATTGTTCAAGCATTCATTCATTTTGTGTAGGTTTACCTGTATTAGAATCTGTCGTATAAGCTCATATTATATGGTGTATGTATTGTCGTATTGTATTAAAATTGCTAAGATATTAGACTGGTTATGTGTGAAGGCATAACATATAAATCGGCTTTCATTTTATTGTACATTCCTTATGCACAAGTGTACATTTTGCTCTTTAATTAGATTCCAAATTAGATTTATGTAATTAGGAGAACACCTATTTAGCTAAATTTTGCACTTACGCGACTTTCCTTTCCATTGTATGTAGACGTATTACTTCTTATGATAATCGTCGTATGTAATAACTGCTGTTGTATACAATGCACATTTACATTTACATGAAGATATTATTTGAATAAATTTGTATAAATTATTGTCAATTAATTTATATCCTTTTTTTGGTTTGAATTAATGAAATTAGACACAAACCGAAATTGATTGATTTTTAATGAAATTTGTGGATTCTAATTTGTATAGCAATAACGATTAAATTGTATTTTGATTAAAATATATACTCTTTTGTCTTTTTATATATACCGACTAATCCTGAACAGAAGGACTTTTGTGGTATATATTTATATAGAATTGCGTATTACAACATTTTCAAATTTTTCTAGAATAAATGCAATCTGATTTGTAAGAAGATGTAATAAAATTTAAAAAAATTTTTTTTTGTAGAACAAAAGAGGCTGTAAGCTAATAAAGGAGGCTAGAAAATATACAAAAAATCCTTTGTCTTTCAATTTTGATCACGTAATATTTTCAGTAGGTACTTGGGTATTTTATTTTTCATTTATTCGTTTTAATAACAATTTATTATTTGAAGAACTTTTTTATGTTATATATGAAAAAAAAAGAAAAGAATAATATTATTTATAGTACTTGGTATTTATTTTGTATTTTATATCCTTTTTAGATTTTATTGTAATTGTACATACAAATATGTTGTATATACATATAATTTGACTAAATTTTATCTTAATTTTATTTTACAATATTTTTTTTTTATTTTCTTGCCATTTATATTATAGAAAAATACTAGTATCTACAAATTTTATGAATTTTTCATTGTTCAAACGCTTTTGTTTTTGATCTAATATGCGATATTATAAAACATATAAAAACAAAATAAAAATAAAATAATAAAAATATACAGATACATTATATAGTCGTACCAGATCGTAAATAATGTAAATATAAGAAAATAAAATATTTTTGTAATAGATAAAAGAAAATTTAAAATAAAAATCTTTATAAATTTCATTTAAAAGTTTCCTTGTTTTATATTTATTTATTTTTATTTTAATTTTTTTCAAAGTTTATTGTAAAACATGAATTTCAATTTTTTGATGAAAAATGAGTTTGGTTTAACGCAGAAATTGAAGTCCTTTTAAAAAGAAATACTTAAAAAAAGAACACACACTCTCAAAAAGCTAGCACACGATATAAAATAGCATAGATAGTTTTTAATAGAAAATCATAATATTTAAGATATTTTAATCAGAATTGAAGAAATATTTTCAAAGGATTCATAAAATAAAATTGAAATATGTATGTGCATAAATGAAAGAGTATACAGGTATATGTAGGTATTCAAATATTTAATTTTTTTTCGAATATTATATGAAAAAGTTTCGAAGTTTCGAAGAAAAGTTTTTTCCACTAAACGAATATGATATTATATTAGAGATAAGTTTCTATTAAAAATTTTTATGATAGGATAAGTATTTTCAAAGAACATTCTTCTTTCATGTATCCTTTAAAATGATACATAAATACTACTTTTTTTAATTTAAAATTATATATATTTTTTTTTTAATTTCATTTGTTTTATTTGTACATATACAGTTGTATATCATATTAATTAGACCAGAACGTAATGTTAGACAAAGTATGATGCCAGCACGTTATAGTGCAATGAATCGTGGCACTGGTACTGGACCATCATCAATGATGGCAGCCGTTATGGTAACAGCAGCAACATGCAATCAAGATGAAAAAATGCATAAACACATATCACCATCACAAACTCAAGCTGGTAAGTTATCTCTATATCAAATGCATGATAATGATGCATATGAGGACCCGTATTGTACTCATATAGATGCTCATACATATCTATATATTATTAATAGCCTTCAGTAATAGTTTTAATATTTATTTTATATACTACATAAATTTTCATTATTCATATATCTTGTCATATATGCCCACATATATGTATGTATATTCCATTGTGATGATTATATCCTATTATACTCGTAGTCGTACGTATACGATAAGTTTTTGTAATATTTTATATTTTTGATAAATAAATTTACACAGAAAATATGTGCATATGAACGTATGCAAACAAACATGTATGAATATCGAAAAATATTACATTTTCAAAATGATTATTAAATCCTTTTATGAAACATTTATTATTTTTGCTATTCAATAACAATTAACAAAGGATATATGTATCTACATACATATATAATACATCCATATGTATATGCAAATAATCGTGTATCTCTATTGTAAATGTAATGATTTTATACCTACCTCTTACATAAAATTTTATAAATATGTAATTTGTGTCTTTTTGGGTTTGTTTCTTAGATCCTTTCATCTTGATAAAATTTTATAAAATATAAGTATGTATTCTTATATTCATTACTATAGATATAGAGATACCAAATATATAGCTAATATATTTGTATTTGTGTGTGTAGTATATGTACAAGAATTATTATTATGAATGTTTATATTGTAATTAACAAGAAAATCAAAATATTTTCATATTTACTATACCCACTAGCTCGTAGAAAAATAGAAACAACAACTACCTACAGCTAATATGTGCTGGTATATGTATATACATATGTACAAAATTCATATAAACCTTTAAAATATACACATATGTCACATATTGAAAATTTCAATTAAATTTAATTGAATTCAATTTAGTAAATATATTGATACTTCATACATCCTGCTTTGTATAAGTATATATGTATAGTTATATCAAATATGATTTATGGGAAAATTAAATAATTTTCTCACAGAAAATTAATTCTACAAAACAAAAAAGGAATTATAAACAAATCTAAAGATTTCGATCGATTTTAAAATTTTATTAAATGTCCAAAACATAAATTTCTTCATAAAATTTTAACATTAAAATTATTTTAATAATTTAAAATTTATTTAAAGCATAATATTTTCATAAATAAATCGATAAAATTACATTTTTTTAATCTACAATATTCTGTTAAAAGTTTTCAATTAAAATTTTAATTAAAATTTCAAACTTCAACTTTCAAGCTCTTTAATAATGCTCTTTCGTTTTTTTTTTTTTTTGAATTTTTATTATTTTATAGAAAATGGCCGAATTAAATTATGTGAAATGGCTACACAAACAGTTAATATATCGAGTATATTTACAAATTTAGATAGTAATGCATTAGCAGCGGTTACAGCAGCAGCAGCAGAAGCTGCAGCAACAGTAACAACTGGAACATCAGGAACAGAAACATCATTATCATCATCAGTAGTAATATCACCACCATCAACAAATAATTTTGGTTGTATACCATATGTTGATCAAAATGTGCCAAATAATGTAGTAGAAAATTTACAAATAAATAACAGTAGCAGCAGTAGCAGTAGTAGTAGTAGTAGTAGTAGTAGTGGTGGTGATGTTGGTGGTTGTAATAATAATAATGCTAGCGGTGTTCCAACGAAATCATCGCAAATAACAATTGGTATTGTTGCAGGAACACCAATAATATCTAGTGTTGGTGCTAATAATGTTACATCATCTTCAACAACAATACGATCACCATCATTAAAGAATTTTAGCTCTTCAAATACGGAAATAACAACAACAACAACAACAGCAGCAGCAACAACAACGGCAACAACAAATAGTGTTAAATTCTGTATACCATTAATTATTGATGATACTGGTGGCGGATCACATAAATCAATAACAGCAGAACGACAAAAAATAATAAATTCGCATTTAAATAAAAATAAAAATCAAAATCAGCAAAAACATAAAATTGATAAAAACATTATCGATACTAGCTTATAGCATGCTGATAAAATAATGATAAATAATAATGATAATAATAATAAAAATATATCAAATTTAGGTAATAATAATAATAATAATAATAATAATAATAATAATAAAAATGATAATGATAGAAAAATTAACAGTAAAAATAATACTAACGACAACAATATAAATAATGATTTGAATAATACAATTATTATTAATCAACGACATGCAATTCCAGTTTAAAAAAAACAATCACAAAAATAAAATAAATTTAAAATTTCACCCAAAAAAAAAAAACAAATATAATTCAATTTTCCAATGATAATTATCCTTAATTGATAAATAATTTTTTGTAATGACTGAAAAATTGTAAAAAATTTATTACAAGATGCGTAGTCTATACATAGTACGTTTGTATATCTATAAACACTAAAGGTTTCGAATTCATTAAAATGATAATGGTAAGTAATTTAGTTTAGTTTAGTGAGAAATTTTTTTTTAAACTTTTTCTATTTGATTTAAAAAAAAAAAAAAATAGTTTCGAAATTGATTTTTGTTCTAGCAGTTTAATTGTAAGGAAATAATGAACATATACACAATTGTATGCTACTAAAAAGCTAAACTGTCAACATCATCAACGACTCCACAGACTATTCCAGTCCTTGGCCTCCCCTGCAGCCTGCCACCACAATTCTCCGTCCATTACTGAACGACTCCATCCCGTTTCATACAACCTCCTAACATCATCTGCAACCATCTACAACGTTATTTTTCCATCTGCCTCTTGGACTACCGTGGAGATCTATTTTCCCCTCCACCTGCTTTTAGAATATTATTTTTGAAACCCTATATTTGACGTTGTCTTTTTAAATTTCATTTCATTTAATATCCTATCGTAAAAATTTTCCATTCATAAAAGTTTTCCAAAGTTATACAATTATTATATTGATTATAGGATCATTTAGTCATAAATAAAGTGTACATAATAATCAAAGGATAATTTCCAATACTTAAAGTATTATAGATATTAAAGTTACAAATTTTTTTTTTCGAATTTATATATACAATTTTATTTATTATACTGTAGTTTATTCTTTAGACTTTAAACTTAAATCTATTATTATTTTATTTTATTTTTTTCTTTTCAATTTTCTTTTTTTGACAACATAATATAATACGCATTGAGATACTGCACAGTGAAACATTTTCATGTTAAAAACTTCTGCTAAGACTCATTTTAAATTCATTGAAACGAGCCAAAAAAAAAAAGGAAGTGTGTTGTTGCTTTTTTTTCATCTAGTTCCTTTCACAAAAAGGATATGTACATGTGTATCTTTTTAGTTTAAACTTTTCTTTTTGTTTTTTTTTTAATATATAACTTAAATGAGATAGAAAAGTTTATTTATTTTTTAGACAAGTTCAAATGAAAAAAAAAATGAAAATAGCTACGGAAAATTAATTTTATCGATATTCTTTCATATTCATGCATATATATACAAGTATTTACACAAAAAAAAACAAAAGACGAAACAAACAAAAGGAAGAACTTTTTAAATGAAAATTCATTAAATGAAACATAAAATCATCATAAACTACACAAAGGTACTATGTTGTCATAAATTTCGAAAAAAATAGAAGTGAAAAATAATGAAAATTTCAATAAAATATAAAGTCTGAATCGAAAAAGGAACAACAAAAAAAAGAGAGAGACAACAGATATAAATGGTAAGAGATAAAATGAAAAATAAAAAAAATCGCATTTTAAAGTTAATTAAAAGCCAATATATCAAAATGAAATTGAAGGTAAAAAAAAATCAAACTGAAAAAATAATAAACGAAAATTTACATCTACATAAGGTCCACACACAATATGAAAACAAAAAAAAAAATTACAAACATAAAAAGTGTACAAACATATATATGCGACTATTTAAATGAATTTTGAAAAAAAAAAGAGGATGTACAAAAATAAATTGGAAAAAGAGAAAAATGAATAAAATTTAAAACTTTGTACGTACATAAAATACGATTGCTGAACTATGTAACCATTTGGGGGGGTTTACATTCTATAAAATATGCAAAACAAAATATAAAAGTAAAATCATGAAGTATAAAATATAAAACACTCGTAAAACAAACAAAACAAAAAAAAAATTGATACACACAAACGCAACGAAATTGTTGAAATTTCATATACTCGTAGATATACATAAAACTCTTCAAAATGTACATAAATGTATAAAGGAAGTGTTATTTTCATTTTTATTGAAAATATCCTCTTTTTTTTTTGCAAAATGAATAAAAAAAATTTTTTAATATAAATTTTTATATCATTTATTTTGTATAGTAAAATTTACATACACATACATACATGTATACCTTTTATTTTTCATGTGTACAACCACTTAAATTTATGGTATTTCGTTAAATTCGAAAATAAAAAAAAAAAAGTAACAGAAATTTTTGTTAAAAATGTTTTATATAAAAAGGAAAAAATGCAACAAGTTCAAAACATTTTGTGAACAATAAATACTATACGAAATTACATGTTCCATATACATACAACGAATGGATACACAAAATGCATTTTTTGTTTTTTTTTTTAATAAAATAATAAAATAAACAAAAAATAAACACAAAAAATATATACATATATAAAACGAAATATAAAAAGGATATACGTACTTAAATAAAATTATAACTTGTACACTATATAAACACATACAAACACTCTCTTTGTTATGAAAAACCTTTTGCAATGAAATATCTGTTGAATGAAGAACAAACAGCACACGCAAAACTCTAACAACATTATTCTGTTGCAGAAAAAAAATATAAAAGGATTTTAAATGTTTAGTTTATTTTTGATGTGTATCAAATGATATATAATTTTATTGTTTTGTCATTTGTTATATCTTTTCGTCAATTTTTTTTTTATTTTTCATTGTTTGTTTGTGTTAGAAGGTCAAACAAAAACAATGAGCATATACACGTAAAAAGTGCATACATAGAAAATAATTGTGAATATACAGTGAAAATTATAACCGCGCTTGCGATAGCCTCTATTCTCTATACATACACTATATACTCGTATATGTCATTTATAAAGCAAACAAAGCTGTGACAGATATCATTTCTGTCATTTTGACAGCTGCTAGACAATGTTGAGCATTTCTGTATTCATTCACTTTCAAACGTTCACAATCAATATCAGTACATGAAAAACAAAATGTGAATACATTTTTTATAATTTTCAAAGTTTATATATTTTATTTTTTCGTTATTTCAAAGCATACAGGAAAATTTCGAAGAAGGCATATAGGATCTGGAAAAGGTAATTTTATTTTTATATTTTGTATGTAGAAATTTATTAGTTAAACTTATGAAAATCTGGAATTATTATTGTAGAAAAATGAAGAAAAAAAAAATATTTTTTTGAAAAAAGAAAAAATAAAAATAAATAATTTTATATAAATATGTATATTAAAAAAATAATAATTATATTGAAAAATGCTAAACAGGGATTCAAAAAATAATAAATGAAAATTATAAAAAAAAAAATACTTGTATAAAATTACAGAAAACATAAAAGTACTATAAATGCAGTTTAAACTTATACAACAAATAAGAATAATGAAATACAATTTAAATTAGTTGAAAAATGCTAAAATATAATTTATATAAGATTGAATTTATTAACATATAAAAAATTATATATGTATAAATATATTATACAACATATGCATAAAGGTGGCCATAAACATACAATGTATATCTGACGACTGTTCGACAGATAAGTTGAAGTCGGATGAATGTGTTGTATTATTTGTAGAAAAGTCGGTATCGTTAGACTGGCTGGCAGACAATTCGAAAGTAGGACGACTGGTCGTAGCAAAATCAAAAAATTTTCATTTTTTTAAGCGTTCCTTCAAGTTTTACAAGTACATTTATGTTGGCTATGTGTATTCAAGTTGTACTATCAAATATCCGACTACGAAATTATTTCAAATTTTGATCTTGTACTTTTGATGTACGGGGGCGATACTTTATTTTTATAAAGAAAAGGCGTAGCAAAAAAAAAAGATCTGACAATATATGATTAACGTCAACGATGTGAACTCCAAAAAATATTCTTTCGAATGAAGTCTGTGATAAAGTCAAAACACTAATAATTGTAATAATGTCTGTAGAGAAATTATTTTTTATTTTACTTTGTCTGTCAACCAGTCGTCATACATATCGTATGTTTATAGACGTCTCAATATGCATATGTATAAGAATGTATAATAGAAAAAAAAAGGATATAACTTACAAATATAATATATAACTATAATAATAGATAAAAACATTTTAAAGTAGGTATTGGATATTTTAAATGATATAATTATGTTAAAGTTAATTATGTTCAACTATTAAATATTTATATGAATAACAGTACATAGTAAAAATTATCATTTATTAAATTTTAAAAAAAGAAAAATAATTAAATAATAAAATAAATAATAAATAGATAAATTTAAAAAAAAAACATAAAATAAACATAAAATACACAACATAAAAGCTGAACTAATGAAATATAGTAATTAAAAAATAATAATAATAAATTTTGAAAAATTTGATCTTAATCAAAGAATAATAACAAATTAATGTGAATATATAAAATCAAATTAATGTGATATAATTTTATATATTTATGCCGAATATTATAATGTGTAATATGTAATTGTATGTTAAAAAGTGATTATTATACCTTTGGTATGTATATGTAAGTAAGTATATTGTATACGTAAACGCAATATAAAAGCTTATTATAACATGTAGATATTTATATTTTATTTAAAAATTAGGAAAAAACAAATAGACATGGTGAAATAAAAGTAATATATGTATGTATGTACTTATGTAAAAATAAATTTAAAATGAAAATTTGAACTTGTTATTATACGAGTATACATAAAGATAGTAACGAAAAACAAAATTGAAACAAAGAATTTATGAATTAAAAACAAATATATAAGTATGTGTATTATTGATAAACTTTATAAAATTATAATATATATTATATGTGTATTAAAATATTTGTACATTTAATATGTATATGAATGACTGTGTATAATATGACAATGTATGTATGTTATATGAATTAAAATGAATACAAGTATGTAGTTAATTATTTGATAGATTTTTCAAATAAAATTGTAATTTAAAAAAAAAAACCTAATAAAATATTTACATAACAAAATTTATATAATAATCCCTGAGACAGACATGCATGCGATATAGACACTATACTACTTATTATAAAAATTGATCATAAATTTATAGTTTCCTTAGAAAAATCGCAGTCGTCCTGAATTGAATCGAATCTTCATATTATGATAATCAATACCAATATATAAATATGATAATATTATTGACATTTTTTTAAAAATATTTATGATCAATTTTATATACTGTATTATTTGACATGTACTAATACCATATGTCTGTCTCAGTTATAAAAGTAAAATATAAAAATAAGAAATTGTACATTTAATACACAAACAGTATTATCGAGTTATAGGATATCTATATATATAAATGCACACTTATATTCATAAATATGTAAATAAAATTTATAAGTGTGCACTATATAAAATACAATAAACATATAGTATAGCAACTATGTATTTATATTATATTATTCACAAAATATATATAACTTATATATGTATCTATATGTTATTATAATAATACAATTATATGTATATAAAGATATAAATGTATGTGTGTTCGTAGATTTTTGTTCACTTTTATTTAATTTAAGCAAACATAAAAATTAAAAACTTTTAAAAGAAATTATAAAAATTTAAAAATTTTAATAAATAAAATTAGTAAACGAAAAATCTAAAGAATAAAACTTAAAAATATACAAAATACATAGGAAATAGAAAATAAAAAATTCATATATAATATTAAATTACAAAATAAAATGTTATTATAGGTGTTATGGTTCTGTTATTTTTCATTGTTATTGCGTTCATGAGCCCTGAACCCTATAATGAAAATTAATTGAACCATTATCCTTCATTTATATCACCAAAAGGCCCTGGTGAGTCGTGGTGTTGGCAGAAAGAAGTAAGTTTATCTGACCTCCTCTTCTATAATAAAAAAAAAATCCTTGATGTCATAAACGATCATCTCTACACACATTAGCCAGTATAATATGTACATACATATATAATGCAAATGTATGCCTGTATAATATAATTTCAAATTATGATAATAATTTCTGTGTATATATGTAGATAAAAATTGAGGATATATTCACTTAATGAGCATAACAGTAAAAGGCATGTAATTCAACGTATTTTACACAGTAAAACAGCCTTTAACTACAGTAAGTGAATACCCTTAATATATTTATTAACATGTACTACGTATTTTTATAGGTAGGTTTATATTATGTAATTAAAAAAAAATTCAGTTATAATATTAATGTGAAAATTTCGCCTTTTTTGGGTCAAAATTACCGCGACGTAGATAACAATGTTATGTAAATTGGAAGATTTGGATCTTCTGTTACATTTATAATAACTACTCTATTATTGTTATGTAAAAAATTTTTCAATTAATTTTATTAATATTTATTTATGAGAAAAATATGGAAGAGAAATATTCAAACATTTGAAGTTGAGTCTATATTTTATTTAAAAAAAAAATTCTAGGTAATATGGAAAAGAAAAAAATATTATTTAATTGATAAAATATTAAAATATTAAAGAGAAATAAATCAAAAAAAAAACAGAAATTAACATATTAAATAATACATCTAAACGTAAAAAATAAATTTTAATTATATAAAGTAATAGAGTTAAAAAAAAAAAATAAATAAAAAAAATAATTGAATATAAATTTATTTAATTGTAAATCTATATTAAGGATATAAGATGTAAGATTTAATTTAAATGTAATATAAGGTATGTATGTACGTATTTTATTAATGAAATTAGTTATAAAATAAATTTATAAAACTAACAAAAGTATTACAAAATCTAAAAAAAAAAAACATTAAAATTTAATTAAAAAGAAAAACAATGAAATATAAAAAAATGTGTAACATCAATTAAATTAACAATATATATGTACTTATATACCAACGTATGAATGAAACAAACCTACACTAATATTTAATATGAATTTAAATGCTATACATAATGTACTATGTGTATATACTCGTAAGAATAGATAATGTATTATATACTAAATACTATGATAATTAAAATAAATTTTTCATAAAATTAAAACTAACTAACTAAACTAAACTAAACTAAAAAAAGCAAAAAAAATAATTTAACTAAAGAAAAATTGAAATAAACGAACAATGAAACATTTATTCACTTGAAGAAAAAAAAATAAAAATTATATTTAAAATACTATTTAAGCAGTAAATGTGAATGTACATACATACATAATATAATCTGTATAGATACACTACAGTTATGGAAAAAAAATTACAATGTAAAAAATACATGGATGTATTTTTAAAAATTTTCAAGATAAAAAAAAAACTGAAATAAAATTATTGAAACAACCCTAATTGATTGGAATTGGTTTAAAAAATCATTTCCATTCAATCATTAGATTAATGTTATTCATCGAATTATTCAGAAAACCTATATATATCTTATATGATACACTTACATTGAGAATAATGATTTTTCCATCATTATGTACTGATACTTTTTTGTTGTTAATTTTTAATGTCAGTTGTAAATGTTTTTTATTTCTCTTGACTGTCAAACACGTTGCGTTATTTATCTTGTTTCATTACTACTATACTGAACTGATTTCAATTTCATCAATTTCAGTCTTCATTCATTACCCAATGTAATTTTCATATACATATAGTAGTACTTTCTCTTTACACTATGAATTTATAAAACTTCATTTTCATTTGAATTTATTTAAACGACATTAGAAAATAAAAGATGTCGTTGCTAGCATTTGAAATCAGTTAAATGTTATGTAAGTTAGGTCATTTGAGAATTCAACATGTTAAATGTACATATATATGTACGTTTGTGTATAAACTACTTACTACTACATACATACAGTAATTATTTTATTGAAAATTCTCACCAACACAAAACAAAATGAATTTAAAAGAAAAGTTATGAAAGAATATAAAAAAAATAGAATTGAAATATGTATAGAATTTATATAATGCAAATTGATAAAAATACATTTTAAATTTTAAATAATTGTGAATGTATCATACATACATGTACATACGTACATAAAGAGATGTGAAAGAAAATAAAAAATAATTACAGTATTTTCACATTATAATGAACGTACGTAAAAAATAAATCAAAAACTAATGAATCCATGTAGTAAATTTTTTTTTGCTGAGTGTTAAAATCAAATTGAAAAACATATTTATATATAAAAAATAAAAAATTTTAAATTAAAAAACTATAAAGGAAAATATGAATTGTTAATATAATAATAATATAATAAGAAAAATCTAAACAAAAAAAACTGAATAAATAAGGATAATTATAAAAAATATTATAAAAAAAATTTGAATAAAATAAAATGGAATATACATGAATGAATAATAAAAAAGAAATGTTGTTATTAACCAAGGAAAAAGAATTTAATGTATTTTGCGTTTTTATTCAAAAGAAAATATTTTTTTGGAAATTTTAATATAAAAAGGATTCACCTATAGACAACACCACTGAATTGAATTAAAAATTGTATCAAATTTTATACCTGAAACAGAACAAAATTATATTTTTTCTTCATGTTTGCTTTTCACTACACACGATAAGAAGTATACGAGTAAGAGGAGTATACGGTAAGTATAGTAAATAGTAACAATATACTACGCTATAGTACCTTGCCTATATACATACTTACATGATTTGCACTATACACATCATAAACATAAGAAGTATACAAAAAGCAGGAAAAGATAGTAAATAGTTGCAGTAGTATATTCATTCATGAATCATGATCATGATAAAAGTTAATTTTTTCTCCTTAAATTTATTCATATCCAACAAAATTTGTAGTTATTTAATTCACGTGAACATCATTCTTAATTAGTTACCTACTGACGCTCTTCGTATACACGTACTTTTCAAATGAATGTTGACACGATGTTTAACTTTTTCATATCTTCTTATAGTATAAAAAAAAAAAGTAAAAAAAATAAACCAAACCGAAAAAAAAAACTTAAAATACATTCGAAAATTAATTAGCTCACGTTCTATATGTGTTTTTGACAGAAATTTTGAAATGAGGACAAAAAAGTATGTAAAAACAAAACTAACAAAATAAAATACATTTTTGTATAAATACTGGTATACGAAGGACAAAGAAATAAAAACGAATAATAGACAAAAAATAAAAATCCGAATTTTATTTCTTCTTCCATTCTTTCGTCTCACACTTGGTTGTGGTTTTTGTTTTTTCTTTTTTTTTAAAACATTTCTTTTCGTTTTTATCATACGATTATATGCATATATGTATGTACAATATAGACTCATGTACATGCAAACGCAAAGTAAATACGCAGCTTATTAACAAGGAATTATACAGGATAATATATTTAATTATATTAATTTTTTTTTTCTATTTTGTGCACACATTTATATATATATTTTTTTTGTTCTCATTTCATGTATTTTTATTCAAAGTTAATTACAATTTCATTAATTCACGTCTGTATCAGAATTATTTTTTGCATACATATACATAGTTACAAATAATTATATAACATACATATGTGTGTTTAATGTTATAATATATGTCTTATAAGAAGCATGCAAAAAAAAGGAGTTAATTAGTAAAACACGAGCCGCATTATCAATTCTAAAAACAAAAACAAAAAGAAAAATAATATAAAGGAACAAAGAATAAATGAATGAAAGGAGAAGAATAACGAAAAACTGTAATCGGGCGAAACGAAATGAGAGTTGTGGTAAATATTTCACGTACACAAACATTTTATTTTGTTTTGGTTTTCATCCTTTTTTTTTCATATTTGTTGCTACACTGTAAAGATGAATTATATATGATAAATGAAAATGAAATTGAAATGACGATATACAGTACATAGGACATTTAATGTATATTAATTAATTTGTATTTCGACACACGACACACGACTATACAGTACATTAAATATAACGTGTACAACGTGTATTGTATATTACATATACACATCTCATACTCGTATACTTGTGCACGTAATGCGATGCGATAACTTAAAAAATTTTTTTTGACATTTACGAGTACTACACATAAATTCTTATTTGATAAATTTATGTATACGAGTGCAAATGTTTGCATTTATGTACGTGTGTAATTTTTGACATTATAATGAATTAATATCCTCGTATATCATTAACAGTTCATTGATTCATTCATTCATTTACATGAATATACTTTAATTTTTATTTATTTTTTTTTTTGTTTTTTGTTTTCATTTTCACCATTGAATTACTCTGAAATTAACTATCTATTTAACGAAATTATTTTTGTCTATTTTTTATTTTATATTCGAATTCGTTCAAGTAAAATTATATAAAAAGGATATTTAACCATAATAGATAAAATGAAAAAATATTTACTGTAAATGAAAAGAAAATTAATTATAATTAAATTATAATTTATTATAATAACAAATTCGAACATAGAGAGCTACATAGCTCTCTCTTTATTGAATTTATACTCAATTCAATGCAGAATATTATAATTTAATGTATGTATTCCATTATTTTAATTTCACTACAACGTTTCAGTCACAATAGTTATGTACATAACACATGCATACATGTATAATCCATATTTGGACATTTCACTTTTTTTTTACATTACTGTCCATTATAATTCTGAAATAAATGTTATTTATTTTTATGTTTTATGTTTCATTTTTATTATTACTATTATTATTGTTTTTGCAAGATTGATTAATAATAATTATTACAAGCACTCATCGTATCCCTATACACACATCCTTATTTTTCATATAACATTCATATACGTATGTAATATTACTTTGTATTTTTTCTTTTATTTTTCTCAATTAAAATTATTTATTGGAAATGAAAATACATATGTACTCGTAAATTATTTTCATTTATCCTTGATACAATATTTATTATTATTATTTTTTGTTTTTGCTTGTGATTTATTATAATTCTTTATTTGCATATACAATAAATTGTACTATTTTATACTTTTGGTCTGTATAGCCATCAGAAAAATACGATGAATTAAATATAAAACCGTGAGTAAATTTGTGTTTATTTTATATGTACATAATGTACACAAGAATGTTTTATATATGGGTAAATATGAAAATTTATTATTATTTTTTTTTTCAAAATTATTATTTTTTTTTAATTTTATGCAAGAAATAAAATTTACAACATATACATACGAGTATATGTATATCTACTCGTGTACATAATATATAATATACGTATACGTACGCATACAAAAGTATAGCCATATACTGCATACACCATTTTTCTGTAAATGAAGTATTTTTATGTGTAATACCAAAGTAGCTACATAAGGATAGGTACATATACATTATATGTATTATCGGTTAAATATGTGAACGAAAGAAAAATGTAAATTTTACGAACATTTTAAATACAAATATAGCAGTTCAAATAGTTTTTAATTCATTAAATTATAAATGTAAGATATACGATATACTATACACATACGGTACTTATGTATTTGTGGTTAAATTAAAAAAAATAAATGCACATCTTTCATTTGTATGTTGTATACACGATATTAAATAGTACACCATACATACTCATATGTACTTATGTATTTATATAGAAAAAGTATGCATAATAATCAACGCATTTTATTATGTAAATATTAATGTGTGTTACATAATAAACGAATACGAGTACTTTATATACTCTTATGAACGTCTATACTTAACGTTCATTTAATTTCATTCCTTTCATTCGTTTCGTTGCGGTGAAATAATATTTTCGAAAATTTTATAAATGATCACACTATTTATCGTGTATATTTTGTATACTGCAATGATATATGATGACTACAAACGTCTATTATACGATATATGCACACATACGATACCAGTACAAATATTCCATAATAGTACGATAATAAATTTAAATAAAATTACATATTTCTCTTTGGTAATATGTAATATGTACAATTATCTATTATGTAGGCTTTATGGGTGTACAACATATGTATGTATAATACCCAAACAAAAAATTTCGTACATTATATCGCATAAAATAATAATAATTGTTGAAGAACATTCAAGTGTGCTTAGAAGTAAAATAAATAATTATTTAATTTTCAGATTTTTGTAAACACATCAAAAACTGAAATAAAAAACCACAATACAATGCGAAATAATTTTTTTTTTTAATTTTCTGCATACATTTTACTATATGGAATAAATTATATTATTACAGGGAAATTAAAAATAAAAATGTACAATGCTAAAGGATGTGTAGGTGTGGTAATAATTTAAATATTATTTTTCAGTTTTGCAGAATCTCAAATATTCAATTTTTTATGTTACTTACGAGTATGTACGTTAAATCGTTCGGGAAAAAAAATGAGATTTATTCAATGCACAATTATTTAAATATGTATGTAGTAAACTGAAAGGGTATTTATTCTAAAATATTTTGCTGTCAAAAACAAATTCTTATAGTACTGAAAGTCATTCAAAAAAAAACAAAAAATAAGATTGATGATTCAAGGAATCGTAGCAGAATAATATTCTAAACATTGTATGAAAATAATTGTTCTAAATGTGTATCTGTGCGTGTAAAAAGGATCTATCTATTTATATGTTATATTTATCTCTGATATGTAATTAACATTAAAGTGAGGGTAATTAAAAACATTAACAACGCATTATCAGTTCAAATTAGTCCTATTTTATTTATTTTTTGTTTAAAATTTATATATGAAACTAATTGAAAATTATTTACACATTATTAAAAACATATATTTGTACATACTCGTATATATTTATTAAAAATTATATTGAAATTTATTAATGATTTTATTTTTAAAATTATTTTGTTATACATATAATCACTTAAAAATATTCTTTAAAAAACTTATAACCATACTACCAACATTTTGATAACAATAATAATTGCGTATACGATCATCATTATTGTTGTTGCACTTCTCTTATATAAAAATTTACATTTTAATTATTTTTGATAACGATCGATTCATATCCACCTAGAACAATATTGTTCGTAGTAACTTGATCACTGTAAAAAATATGAATTCAAAAAAAAAATACAAAATTATATAAAATTCAATGTTAAAAAATAAAAATGTTAAAACTAGAAATAATTACCCGATTTTATGTGTAGAATTTACACTGACAATTTCACATGTCATCAGTAGTGGAAGATCTTGATCAATCTTTCTTAGATTAATTGTTTCTGTATTATTACCAATATTAGCGACTAATGCGTATGTCGGTTCATTTTCCATTTTTCTAAAAATACACAAAATTTAAAAATAATTTATTAGAAACTATCAAAACAAAAGTCGAATAAATAAATAAAAAATCAAGTAGATAATGTATACCTTGCAATAACAAGGACATCATTTCCAAGTACACCATGTTTCATTGTACCATAACTTAATGTTTTCCCGCCACGTAATTGTACTAATTTTTTATAAATTGATAAATGACTTGGTTCTTTTAACTTCTCACTTTCTACATTGATATCTAAATAATTTTTATTAACTGGCAACCATGTTTTTTCGCCTGTCGAAAATCCAGCATTTTTACTAGTGTCCCATTGAAAGGGTGAACGTTCTGGATCACGAGTAAAGTATTGATAAATAGTTCTATTTGAATTACATGCAGCTGGATCTACACTTTCCTCCCAACTAATATCATTATCAAGCATACCGATTTCTTCACCCTGAAATAATAAAAAAAAAACTGAACAAAATGTACATATATATGTAAATCACTTGATTAACTTACATTATACGTAACACTAACACCCGGTAACATCATTAACATCATATTCATCGAATCTATACGTTCTTCACCGTATCTACTGCCGGTACGACGATTATCATGATTTCCCAACTGTAATTCAATATTTAAAACAACATGAAAAACAAATCTCTCGGATATCTAAATGATATCCTTACTTACCACCCAATTTGGTGTTGATGTTGCTGGCATTGTTTTAAGCCAGTTCGTTATAACATCATCGAAATCTTTTGCTTTAGATGCTTTATTTGTATGTAAAATGAAATTAAAATTGAACGGTATTTGTGCACCATTTCTGTCATAATCTCCATAATATTGACGTACAACAGTCATTGGGGAATATGTTTCAGTTAATAAAACTCTTGAATCACCACCAAATATCCTTTGATGATCATCTAATACTTTACGCCATTGATATACCATATCAACAGTTTCCGGTTGATCCGTTGTGTATATATGATTTAAATATGCTGGATTATCCTTATCATCAGTTAATCCACTAGGCGGCTCATCTGGATAACCACATCCATTCTCTTTTGGTTTAGTTTCAAATAGATTTGGTACAGCATCAATACGAAATCCTGCTACACCTTTTCTTAGCCAATAACTTAAAACATTTTTCATTTCTGAGACGACAGCTGGATTACGATAATTCAAATCTGGTTGTTGTACAGTGAACTGATGTAAATAATACTGTTGACGTTTTTCATTCCATTCCCATGCACTTCCACGAAATGATTGAAGCTTTAAGGATTTAATATTAATTATTTCAAAATATTTAAAAAAGAAATAACAGAAAAAAATTTACCCAATTAGATGGTGGTACACGTTTTGAAGGATCTTTTGGATCTGGACAGCCATCATGCCATACATAAAAATCTTCATAACCTATTTCTCTATTTACAGATTTTTTGAACCATTCACTTTCGTTACTTGAGTGATTCGGTACAAAATCTAATATTATTTTGATGCCTTGTTCATTTGCGGCCTTAATTAATGCATTAAAATCATCCAGATTTCCGTATTCTGGTTGGATATCATAAAAATCTGATATATCATAACCGAAATCTTTCATCGGTGATTTGAATATTGGTGATAGCCATGTTGCAGTCACACCGATCTCCTTCAAGTATGGTAATTTTTCGATTATTCCTGATAAAAGATAGATTTTGTTTAAAAATAAATATTTAAGTTTTTCATTTGTATGTACAGCATCTAGGGATTTTTTTTTTAAATATTACCTCTCAAATCACCAATACCATCACCATTTGAATCCTTAAATGATCTAGGATAAATTTGATAGAATTGTGCTGTCTCCCACCAATCTTTTTTCTTAGTTTCTTCTTTAGTTTTTAATTTACATCCTCGATTCAAGTCAATTTGTAAAATTATTAAAATTACACAAAATATTAGAAAATTTTTCATTTTTTATGATATTCTTTACTCGTATACATATATATTTAGGATGAAAAATTGCAAAATGAAATTGAATTAAATTGAAATGTTCGCTTATATATATAGAGTACTGAGGTGGAGAGTGGTAAATACTATCAATTATGCACTGTAAGAGGTGAAGAGAGGTGGCGAATATTAAGTATGCACTCATAATTGATTAATTTTATTTTTCGTTCGAATGTAATAATAATGGAAAATAACTTAAGTAAATTTAAACTACTTACACACGATACGATTGTAATTAATATGTATATACTATCAATATCAATACTATCATAGGTACCTATCTAACTATTTCTATAATCAAATAAAAAATATTGCAATAATAATAGCTGTTTAGATGATAATGTAAATAAACTGATTTCGATTACGTATTAATTTTCGAATTTCATAATAACATTTGTAGCTGTGCTTACAAATGCACATGAATAATATCATCAAGTGGAGCGATTAAAAAAATTACACATATGAACAATGACAGGGAACTCAATTAAACTACATAAAAATGCGAATAAAATATAAATAAAATATCATAATCACTCATATTTTTGAATAGCCACAAATAATGTTGATAGTTTGAGAATAAAAATTTTGTATTTACTTTAAAATGTGTGTTTTTTTAAGCAAATTTTTTAGTCCAATGTTTTTATCAACATATGCAAGTATGCACTCTTTCAGCTTCGTATCAATTTATCATTCAATTTTGATCATTCAATTGTGGTCATCTCAATCAGCAAGTATCTTTTACAAACAACAAATTATTTATAATTCAATATTAATGTTTTTTATTAGTATAAAAAACAAAAAAAACATTAAAATTTAAATTATAATTAAAATCAATAATAATTTATTATCTTATCAAATATTTTGTATATTTTTCAAATCAGATTTGATAAAATATACACTGGAAATTCATAGTAAAAATTAATGTGACTATATGATTTTTATTTGTGTTTATTCTATAATAAAGTAAACATAATTCGAATTATCATTTTATATGGACATGACTTTGAAGATGATTCTATAATAATATTATAATGATAATAAAAATAATAGCATTGAATTGAGATGTTATGTAAAGGTGAATTTTTTAAATTAAATTGATTGATAATTTTATTGCAATAGCGAAATTAGGTCGAAAATTAATTATTTATTTATTTTATTGTACAGATTACTTTTAATAATTTTGAGGAATTTTCATTTTTAAATTAATTTTTATATACCGTTATACAAGTATGTAAATTATTTGTCTTATAAATAGTTATTATAATGAATCATTTGTAACCAGTGACTCCCGATTAAGATTCTTTGGACAGCACTCGAAGTTTCAAAGTGGAAATTCGAAAATGAATACAGATGTTTGAAATACTATACTCGTATCTCATACTATCGTAGTGGTATACTATAAGTATCGTAAATCAATGACTTCCTCTGCTCTAAAGTATGTGAAGAGTAGAGAAGGAACAAATATAAAATGTTGTTAGTTGATTTTCAGTGTTTTTCATGTACCTATCCTTTTCGTATATTTTATTAGAGAGAAAATCAATTCTTTCTGAAAACTGAAAATATAAAATATCAGTACCACCCACTTAATGTGTACCTAAATTACTAATCGTACTCGGGTTTCTCCTACAATTTTAATAAGCCACCTAAATTACAACACAAATACAAGTCAAACAAAAAAGAAATAAATGCCACAAATTATTTTTATATAGGTATGTAATCATTTCAGATTGTATCAGTCCGTATGGATATTCGTGTATCTGATGGTAGAATATAGTTTCATTATTTTTATGTTGTCTATTTTTTTTTATCTTAAAATTTAGAATGTGTTCTCAAGAGATGTATAAATTCCACTGCAAGATTTTAGTAATTCCAAACCGGTAGATCTAATGAAAATGTACAATTTTATAAAGAATGTAATATCGATTTCAGCATGATGTTATGTCGAATTTAATTTTTCATATAATTATATACTAACTTGCATACAATGAGAACGCAAACTTATAATCATAAAATTTGAACTGAAAATAAATACAAATTGCATAGCTATTCATTCAGAAGTGTCGACGAATATGATACTACATATTACTCGTTCATGAATAAATTTTTGAAATTTATTTAACAATGTCAGCATTTTAAATCTATTTTTATACTACATGCACATGCATAAATTTATTCTCTTTCTCATATTTTAATAAATGACTCGTACTTCTGTTCTGCCAACCAATACTTTAGATAGCTACAATGCGCTACAATGCAATATTCGTATATGTATATCTACGTAAAAAAAATTTTAAATTTTATTTTTCGAAATTCTTGATTCTATTCTATGATCCACAAAGAAAAAAAAAATTTCCTCATTCTTTTTTTTTTTTCATTAAATTCCATTTCTGTCTGAATTCAACTAAACTGTCGATTGAATTTCACAATAGCAATTGTTTTTCAAAATATCAATTAATTTTGATCAAGAATTTATTTTTTTATTTTTTATAATTTCTTATAGATCACTATATCCATCTTTATCGTCATACTTTCATAATTGAAAAACTATAATATACATGAGTTTACATGAGTTAACTGTTTGTAGTTTGTACATAATTATACGTACGTAGTATGTCCATAGAATAATATATATTTCATATAACGTATATTTCATATAATGTATGTACCTTTATATAATATGGTATGTCTACATATTATATTATATTATAGATTCGTGTAATATATATGTACTCGATTTCAAACTCATTATCAGAATCTGAAAAAAAATATTGACCGAATGTATCATAGCATAGTCATCGTACACTAACTTGTCTATATTCTATGGCATAGTGTGGCATATATACGATATTTTCGTATTACAATATTACAAATATTATCGTGCACATTGCACAGTGATATCATATGATATTTTCGTATTACAAATGTGCATATTATGGCTATATAATATACCAGAATAAAAATGTGTACATAATCATAAATACATTTATGAAGATATTTATTGCGTTCCTTTGAACCTGGTAAAATACTCCCAACTACTTGCAGTCGTGATCATCTACACAACCTCTTGTATTCGAGTAATTTAGTTACGCCAAAATTTGCATTCAGAGGTTTTTGTGTTTCAATCGTTAGAAATTAAAGAAATTGGTTTTAAAGTCTATAATATTTTTATTACACATTTCATTCAATATGTGGCTTTTTATACGGCAGCACTGGTTACATTACATGTAATGTAAATGTAGCGTATTTACGTATGCTTATTGCTTATTGCTTTGCTGATATTCTATGTTCTATATATAATAAGATAATCTCTCTCAATTCAAGATTCTATTCAATATTTCGGTGTGTTTATGGTTATGGAGGTTATGGTTATCTCTCGATTACTCAACAATCAACATTCAACAAGACAACAACCACACAACACACTCAAAAATTATTATTCAGTCGATTCGAATACAAATATTAAAATTATTATTAAACAAAATAAATTGATAAAAAAAATTTTTTGTTATCTTTTTTTTTAGATTAGAACCAATACTGGTGTTGAAATTTGAAAAGTACACTATGAGATGAGATCTTGAAATTGAAATCTTGTTTCAGTTTCAGTTATTACCAAAATTTTGTGTATTCAAGTACCTAAAATAATAGTTTTCGTCAAACTATTTAATCAAATCAAATACCGATATTTAAATATAAGTAATATGTGTGTGTGATTATAAATATAAATTTAAATCAATAAAAACATTTTTATCCACCACGAGTACAGTACATAAGAACTTTGTTTTCGATTTAAAGATTAAATTATTTTCAATATATAAATACGAGTACTTTTGTGTTTTTGTATTTTATTTGCATTTTTCGTCATCAGCAACAGCATCACCAATAAAAATCGGTTAATCGGTTATCAGTGATTAGTTATATGATCGATTTTTAAAATAGATATGTGCGTACTACTGGTACTACACAATAAATACAATTTGTTTAGAGGCATGTGACTAATTGAGATTTTGTGAGGTATTTTATTATTATTCCGCTGTTATGCGATAAATTTATCAAATATATTCACGAATTTGTATATATGATTGTGTATTTTATGTGTACGTAAATACTTAAACTGATATAGTAATAAATACCCATATATACTTAAGTGGGGGGCAAAAAAACAATAATAATAAAAGTGCTTTATTGGGATTTTAATTTTGGGTGTGTAATCGAAAAAAGTGTGGTATATAAACGTGAATATCATCGAAATTTTTTTTATATACTCGTATGTACATTCTCGAACACTGACAATTAATAGTGATAAATGTGTAAATAAAAATGTTTAATACAAATTTTCTTATTGTTGCGGTAGTTTCCTTCGTACTGAGATTATTCAATTTTGTAAGTGCTGGTGTTTTTCCAAATTTTCATGCTGAATGGGAATTTCAAAGTATTGATGATGTTAAAAATGAATGGTGGGAAACAGCATCATTCTATCAAATTTATCCGAGATCATTTAAAGATACTGATGGTGATGGTATTGGTGATCTAAAAGGTTAAAATCCAAAATAATAAATATGTTACATCAATCTTAATGTGCATAATTGAAAAAATTTATTCTTAATTTAAATTTTTCTTTAATTCTAGGAATAACTGAACAATTACCATACTTGAAGGAGATCGGTGTGACTGCAACATGGCTATCACCAATATTCAAATCACCGATGAAAGATTTCGGTTATGATATATCAGATTTTTATGATATCCAACCAGAATATGGAACAATGGCAGATTTTAAAGAAATGATAAAACGAGCCAAAGAATTAGATATTAAAATTCTTCTTGATTTTGTACCAAATCATTCAAGTGATGAATGTGAATGGTTTAAGAAATCTGTAAAACGTGAAAAAGGTTTTGAAAATTTCTACGTATGGCATCCAGGTTATCCAGATCCAGCAAATTCATCAAAACGTTTACCACCATCAAATTGGGTGAGTTAAAGGGAGAATGAACCAAAATATAATTAGCAGAGTGAATATTTTGATATTATTATTTTTTAGGTGAGTGTATTTCGTGGTAGTGCATGGCAATGGAATGAAGAACGTCAAGAATTCTACTTACATCAATTTGTTAAAGGACAACCAGATTTAAATTACAGAGATCCGAATGTCGTTAACGAAATGAAGGTACAAAGGTCTAGTGAAAGTTTTTTGACATTCTATTTCAATGATATCTATTTTCTCTACACTTAGAACGTTTTAAAATTCTGGCTTGATATTGGTGTTGATGGATTCCGTATCGATGCTGTACCACATTTATTCGAATTAAAACCAGACGAAAGTGGTCGTTTCAAAGATGAACCAAGAAATCCATCCGTTGAAGATCCAGATGATTATGGCTACTTGGATCACATTTATACCAAAGATCAGCCAGAAACACTCGATATGTTGTATCAGTGGCGTGAAGTTTTAGATAAATACCAAAAGGAGCATAACACTGAAGCAAAGTAAATCTTAGTTTTGATGTTTTTCCTTTCTATTTTCAATTTGAAATTTAAAAAAAAAATTTGTACTAATTGTTTCACAGAGTACTTTTGGCTGAGACGTACTCACCATTAGATATAGTCATGCAATATTACGGTGATAATGATAGAAATGGTGCTCATCTACCATTTAATTTCCTAATGATCGAATGGTTGAATAACAATTCAAATGCTGTAGATTACTCGAATACGATCAATACATGGTTGGATAAGATGCCAAAAGGACGTGTAGCTAATTGGGTGGTGAGTTGACAAATCATTTTTTTTATTTTTATTTCAAATATTATACCTTAGAAAATATATGAAAAATTCTGTTCTATTTTTTCAACAGTCTGGAAATCATGATAAGCCGAGAGTAGCAACTCGAATGGGAGTAGATCGTATCGACTTGATGAATTTCATAATAATGACATTACCTGGAGCAAGTGTTCATTACAATGTAAGTTTATTCGAATATCTAATTAACAAAATTTCATTCATGAAATTCATTTCCTTTCCTTTTTATTTTCAGGGAGATGAAATCGGTATGACAAATGTATGGATCTCATGGAATGATACTGTCGATCCAGCCGGTTGCAATTCAAACCCAAACGATTATGAAAAATTCAGTAGAGATCCACAACGTACACCATTCCAATGGGATGATACAAAAAATGCTGGATTTTCTAAAGCCGATAAAACATGGCTACCTCTATCGCCCAATTACAAGAAAGTCAACGTTAAAGTTGAACGTGAAATACCAACCAGCCCATTAAATGTATTCAAAAATTTACAAAAACTACGAACAAGTTCGAAAACATTGCAACACGGTAGTACAAAAGTTTTAGCAATTAACAATAACGTTTTGTTAATAACAAGGTAGATTTTTGAAATTATAAATTCAAAAATTTTGAGGCAGAAGTAGTAGAGTAAAATTATTTCATTTAATTTTTTTCTTTAAACATATTTTTATATACAGAAAACTTGAAGGTAAACCAACTTACGTGACATTAGCAAACATAAATGGCAATCAACAGAATGTTGATTTAACGAAATTTGGTCATTTTCCAGATCAACTGGTTTATGATGTGATTAGTTCAAAATCGAAAAATCATGTGGGGTAAGTATATACTCGAAATTGATCATGAAATTGATTGGTTTTAATTTTTAAATACATATTTTTAATCTCTTGCATTTACTGACAATTTATGTTTCTTGTTTTTTTTTGTCTTTTTCTTTTTTGCAGTGATGTTGTATCCACCAAAAATATTAGCTTATTGCCATACGAGGCTGTTGTCTTCAAAACCAAAGAGAAATTAAAATCTGTACTTGGATTTTATTATTACCTGTAATATGTATAGAAAAATACATGAACATACTCATGACTTCTCGAAAAGAAAATAAACTCAATATAAAAATAATTAATTTAGTGAGCCTTTTTATATAATCGAAAATCAAAATAAAACACTTGTAAGACTTGAATAGAAATATTAAAAACAAAAATTATAATATTCTGAATATTGAACAGAATTATAGAAAAAAACTTTGTGTTGTTATTTTTGTCTAACCTTTTCCATATCTTTTAAAGATTAAGATTGACCGAAAAATTTTGGCTTTTTCATTTCTTATAAATTTTATATTTTTTTTTAGTATCTCTTCAAAAACATTGACAGAAATTTACGACAAAAATCGTATAGTATTCATAATTCATCGTTTAAAATCTGTTATTACGAAAATATTGATCGAAAATCTACTAATATATAAATATGTATGTATTACCGTATTACTTACATTCATATGAAGGTAAAAGAAATATATACATACATACATATTTTCTAGTCTACACTGCGAATATCCTTTGTGTATATTATTATGTATTAAATTTTATGATTTTCGATTTTAAATTATCATATTTTTTTCTTTCTATACACACATACACACATTCAGATCGTCCTTTATACAAATTAAATAAATAAAAATATTTTATTTTTTTTTTTTATAAAAACAATAAAATCTCAAAAGGATATAAACGTTATTAAAAATAAATATATACATATATAATATTTATAAATAAAAATAATATCCGCATTATGATGTCCTTGAATAAGCCTTTGTACCTAAATATACTCGTATATATGGGTACTAAAACTAGAACAAAACTCGATTGGATTTTTTTTTTTATAAAATATTTTTATTATTATTTGTGCATTATAGAGAAGGATAATATGTGTAGTAAGGATAAGAATATTTTATTGTAATTTTTTATATTATAAATATGTATATACATACATTCTAAAAACAACATTGATGATAACAGCTACTACTATTACTATACTCTACTATGACAAGAACACCAAAAAGATTAGGCAAATAAACTTTCGAAGAACAACAAGAACAACAAAAATAAACCCATATAAATTATGTGGATATGATATTGAAGTAGTATTGTAAGTATGATGTATGTATTTATCTATTAAAAAATATATATATGTATGTATATCTTTTTATTTTATTCTTGTATTTTTTGTTTGTTTTTGTTTTCATTTTTATAATACATAGGAACATTTTCAATCTAAAGGCTCTCTAATACATAAATATAAAGATTTCTATTAGCTCTTATATAAATATTGTTGTCCATTCCATATAATAAAAATATTAAATCTATATCCGTCTATTATTGTATATAAAAGTATTGTGTATAGCAGTTGTAGATAGTATAATATGATATGATATATTCGTCTGCATTCATTATATATCGTCCATATACTTTGTATTATTTACTCCATATATTATCCTCTATACTAGAAATAAAATAGAACAAATAATAAACTCATATAGATAAACACATTTCCATAATTTATTTATAATCTACTTTCATTTATTATTTTATTTTATTTTTTTTTTTCTTTAAATTAATGTTTTATACTATATCTTCCCTTTTTCCACTTTCATAAATAAAAAAATAATATATACCATATTCGTATTATAGAGAATCCTTTTTATTCTAGTTTTTTTTTAACATTATTCCTCTCTTGAAAAGACCATTAAAAATGTAACAAAAAAAAAAAGTTAGAAATTTCCGATATTTTTTTACAAAAACTTTGTCTATACATATACATATGACTACTAATAAATATTATATACGTATTGTGTATTGCATAATAATGGATACAATGTGTGGTTGTAGCTAAATAAGCAAGGATACATTTTACGAAACCAAAATACAGAAAATCAAATAAATTCATAAAATATTATTCATATTTGAATAAACATATCGTACCGTACATACTAAGCCTTGAATAATGTACACAAACGAGTAAATATATTTGTAAATTATTTATTTAATGTAATACAAAAATATAAAATTTCCAAAAAAAAAAGAAAGAAAAAAAAATATACCTACCTATACACTTATTTTTGTGTACACACAATGCAAAATATCATAGTATTACATATATGATTCTATAGTCCTATTTCAATATTTTTCGTCTATTTTTCTATTTCTTTTTATTTTATACTCAAAAAACTGTGAGTGTATTCGTGCTTTCGTGTATTCAGTGTATTCCAATATACTTATTTGCATACTTTCAGGTGCTTAAACTTTTTTCAATTTTTGTATTTTCTTAGAAAAATTTGCTGATATTTCTTATTATTTTTCATATTAAAATGAAGTGGTTCAGAAAAACAAAAAAAAAACACTACAGGTAAAAACTTTTATAAAGTAAGTAAAAAGTAAAAGGATAACATATGTGAATTTTTTGTGTATTATTGATTTACACGTTTGATGATTCTTCATTATTCATATCATAAAAGCAAGTGTTTACATTTCTTTCGTATTCATGGATACATGCTCATGGATGGAAAATGAAAAGCCTTTAGTAAATAATACCCGATGATATATCATATCTCCTCCATAGTTTTCCATTATCATTTTGTCCTTTTGTTTTGCACCTGATACGTAGTCTACTGTCACATTATTCTGATTCTGAATCTGAAACGTAAAATTTCAGATTCAGAATTCACTTTTTGTTCATTCTGATTCTGAATCTGAAAACTCCTTTTCAATATTTTTCTTTAAATTTGTTATTGTTATAAAACACTTTACTTATCGAGTGAACATTAAACCATCGAACGATAACTACTATGAGTGGCGAGTACGTTGGTAAGACGCACTTTTCAATGGAGGGTGAAATAAAGTTAATCTTCTGTCTTCTGTCTTCTGTCTTCTATCTTACGATCTTCAAGTTGTATATAAACAAGTATGTCAATTTATTGAGTGGTTTAGCTATGAATTCAGATTCAGATTTCAGGTACATGTGACATGCTACATTTATTGTCAGCATGTTTCATTTTCTATTCTGAAAATAATCAGATTACAAAACGGAAACACAAACCGGAATTTATTCAGCAGATGAATTTTTCAGAGCCATGTAACAGGTCACATATACTACAATGTATTTGATTGTGATTCTGAAATTTTCGGAATTTTTCAGATTCAGAATCAGTCTCATGTGACAGTACACGTACACAAATGAAATCAAAAAAAAAAAATCAAAACCAACTTTTTAATATCAAACTTAATCAATTTGTATCCTTTTATGTTTTTATCAAATTGAATATAAAATTTATTTTTACTGAAAGGCAAAAAATCTAAACAAAAATTAGTGCAAAAACAGATTTAACGGTAAATTTTATAAATCTTCAAAACTCAACACTAAATACTTAGGAAGATTCAGACAGAATTAATACGATGACAAAAAGGATTTTCATTTAATTTCAGTCAAAAAAATATGAGAAAATCAATTGAAACAGCAAAAAAGAAAAATTCAATTTTTAAAGGACTTTACATTTTTTATAGTCGTTTGTAATTTAATTTTGAAAACAAAAAAAAAAATGTATAACTAGGAACGCAATATCCTGAATTTACGCGTATATGTTCCCATATTCCATGTCACATATAAGGATATGTGGATTTTATGAGAATTCATTCAAGTGGAATTTTTTTACACATAGCATTAAAAAGAAAAAGAATTAAAAATATTTTCTTTTATAATTTCTTCCTTTTTTTTTTCATTAATCATTATTATCACATTGGACATTTGGAAATCATATAGAACAAAGGATCTTTCACTGTCGTCACGTATATACAGTACATAGTCACACTTGGTCATACACTGTACTATGTTCATTTATTTTCCATTTTTGTTTTTTATTTTGTAAATTCTTTAATTTAATTTTATTTCTTTTTGTTTATTAAACTGTTATACACACATAACCTATTTTTCTTTATAAATCTACTAGTAACAAACATATATTTGAGTATCCTTTTTTTTTTCGAGTATAAGTAAAACGAGAAAGAAAAAAATATTAGCATGTAAAAGGCAAAGTAAGAGAAAAAAAAATTCAAGAACTGTAAAACAGTATCATGTTTCATCCTTTAAATAATCTCATATGACCAGAATCTGAAGAAAATAAGGTCAAAATCTCTATATAGCCACTAGCCAGAGTAGGTATATGTATACACGATATACTCCATCTGTAAAAAAAATCCAATAGTGAAAAAAAGGAAAAAATTTTACAAAACATAAATATAATCTTCGAAGATACATACATCTCCACATAATTTTATATTCGTGTATATATGTGTTTGTGCGTGCATAGTTGTATTTGTATATCATATTAGAAATAAAATATATGATCTTTTTGTTAAAATATTTGAACATAAAAACTGTATACAGTTTGATCGAAATGGAAAAAAAAATTGTACGTAACATTCGTTCGTTTCATTTCTTGATGAGATTTTTGATAATAATCTAGAAAAAGAATAAAAAACCGAATTAAATGTGTTATTGCACTTTATATGTAGACTTTTTTTTCCACGTTGTCCTTTTTGGTCTATTATTATTATTATTGTTGTTGACAGTATTATTGCTGTCGTGTCGTTGATCTATCATTTCATTCCTCAGTATCCTCGTTCCAATAGATTGTTACATATCTAGAGAAGAGATATATAGAGATTCTAGAATTAAAGACAGAATGAAAAAGAAATTTATTATCGAATTATATTCTATATAGTAGATTAAATTTGTTCATCATTACAAAGCACACCTATATATTATAGAACGAAAAAAAAAATATATTTATATAAAAGGACAAAAACGAGGACAATATGGTATATATACGTATCTTATAGTATTATCTAATGTAATAAAAAAAAAAAAATAAATAAGGTTAAAAATGGTATTTTAAGTGAAGAATCATGTAACTGAAAGAAAAATGAAGGAATTATCTTGACAAAAGAAAAAAAAACCGAATTAGAGAAAAACCTACAAGGCCTAACTGTATAAGTTTTAGTCCACAAAAGAAAAACAGAAAGAAAATAATGGTGAAAGAAAAAAAACAAAATATGGCTAACTATATGTAGACATTTTCTATTGTCTGCCTAAAATTATGAGCGCATATATTCGATTATTAGTATAGTAATAGTTTACAACGAAAATGAAAATTACCTTTTTTAAAATCATTATATACCTAGGCCTATAATAGGTGTACACATTCGTATTCCCTATACTATTTGTACACTAAGCATATTTATGTACATACATATACAGATACCTTATTAGCTTTACCGTGTACCACACATTCTATTTACCTGTCCTGTAGTGTAGATACCTTTTCGTCGATACGATCTAAATTCGATTGAATGATTGAATTTTATAACCCATCGAACATCAACTATTATACAAGTATCATATATACATATAGGTAGAGGGAGTAGTTAAAAATCCATGTTACAATCTTCATTTTGTTTTGAACACATAAACATTTTTGTGGATAATCGTACACATAAATATATGATCACATAAGTATATAATATTCGAAACAGAAGGATATTATTATTTTTCCTTTTTATTCTACAACAAAAGAAAAATATATTATAATATCCTTTAAATATTTTTTCATCTTACATTTATTTTTTAAGAGATTCCATTAAACATTTTTCTTTTTTCATTTCACATATGTATATCGTATACATTTATTTATTTCTGTATTCATTTTCAAATATTATTACAATATATTGAATCCTTAAACAACCGGAATAATTTTTATTATAAAATTTTATTTCAAAATGAAAATATTTTTTTGTTTTTTTTTTTTTTTTGTCATAAATTTTATCATTATACATACCTATACAGTGTACGTACATAAATATTTTGTATCCTTCAAAATATTTGAATTCTTTAGAAAAATAAAAATCATATTTTCTTTTTCTTCTATTTTCTATATATGAAATTTGAATTGAATGTAAGTACCAAGATAACATATTATTACATAACAAATTTATGTAAGTATACGAGTACATTTTATGAAATCAGGAATCTGTACAGGATAAGATTATCAATTCGATTCGATAATAATTTTGTAAAAGAAAAATAAAATATATTTTACTGAATGTGTACAGTTCAATATATAAACTCTTATGAACGATGGATACGTATATTTGTTTTGTTTTTTATATGCCTTCAAGAAAAATTCAATTTCGCTAAATACGTATGAGACTTTTTGTAAAAAGTAAACGAGAAAAAAAAATTAAATAAAATACATATCAAATATTTTCTGTATTACCTATCTACAAATAATGTACTTTTGTACATAAAGATAGATATTATGTAGTAACAGTATACTCAGTAAAAAATATTCGTTATTTATTTTTTCTTTCAACTGTTTTTTTTTTTTGGGGAGGGGAAATTTTTGTTGCATATTATTTCAAATTCAAACTATACGAAAACAGCCAGTGCATAGAAGTAAAAAGAAGCAATAAATATACATAAATATTTTCCTTTAGGCAAACGAGAGTATCTGCAAGTAATTATATTGAAATGACATTACATATCTGTACAGTGTAGTGTACATACAGAAATGGCATTCATATAAAATGATAAAAATAAAAAAATCTTACAACAAATTATGTTAGTTTACAATAATATTTTAATATAAAACTGAAAAATGTGAATGATATAAGTATAAGAGTATAATGATGATAAAATATATTTTTTTAAATGAAAGTAATAAGCAAAATAAAATTACAAAATAAATAAAAATGTATAAAAAAAAAATATGTAGTACATATACTTGTATAATATAAAATTTAATTATTGTTATCTTTAAAACATTATAAACAATATGCATATACATTACATATGAGCACAAGTAATAAAATAAACATTGATTAAATTAACAAAAAAAAAATTTTAAAATAAAAATGAGCGTGATAATATTGCAGTAAAGCATTCATTTATAGTTAAGTATATGTATATAGTAGAAACTTAAGAGTTGCAAATATTACAAAGAATGTAAAAAAAAATTATACATATTCCGATATAATACTACAGACAATTGATAATCTCTGTCCGCTCCGGTATCCGGTACTTTTATAGTCCGATGACTAGCTATATCATGTAAATGAAAACATTAAAGAAAATGATAGCGTCGCAATATAAACAATTTAAAAATTCATCAGTCATCATCATCACAGGCACTACAAAAAATAATATCAAAAAACTAAAAAATTCAGAATCCAAATTAAAAATTCAAGCAAACTCATATGTGTGCAAATAATAATTTTTAAATATTTTAAATGTTTCTAATTAATATATTCGTATATAATAGTATACATGTGAACGATAAAAAAGCTTTACACGTGAATATTGTCGGTTTATATGAGTATAGAGTTTTTCCAAATTTATGTCATATTTTTGTTTATACTATATTACTTGCTGTTATTGTACGTATTGTAAATACTCGTATAGGTAGCATTCATTCAAGGTGATTTTTTGAATTCTAATAATATTGTTAAACAGGGCTGAATTTACGCATGGGCAACATATAGGCGTCTACCTATAAAGCGGCAAATTTAAGTAAGGAGCGACAAATTGATCTAACTTTCCATTAGAAATAATGTAAAATTCTGTTCGTCATTCAATTCACTTTATTTTAATGTAAAAGTAAAAAAAAAATTATAAAAATTGTAGGTGATACTCGAGGACGATTAGTATCATGTGTATTTGTATTTTCTTTCTTTATAAAAATTTGATTTTCTCTCTCAGTAAAATATACGAATAGAAAGTCAATATGAAAAGTCAATTAACAACATTTTATATTTGCTCCGCCTCTACTCTATGCTAGTACAAGTAGTATTTTACACATCATGTGTACTCATTTTTGAATTTTTCATTTTGAAACTTCAAGTGTTGACTACAGGCACTTAATTGGGAAATACCGCCACTGATACTACACTATACTAGCTAAAAATTATAAGTAATACATGTTTTTATTTCGTCTTTTTTGATTTTTTAATTACATATATTATTTCTATTCATTTTATTTTCATTTTTATTTGTTTGTTTTATTTTATCTCATTATTTTGTAATAAAACTGGTTTTGTTTTTTTCTATTAATAAATGAAAATGATAATTTTTTTTTTTTTTTTTTTTTTTGTAAACATGATTATTATGTGAATTATTTAAAAAGAATATGTACAATAATGTAACATTTATATAACATGTAATTGTACATATGTATAACTCTTATATAATTTTATCTATAGGTAATTTTATATATCATAGTTATCGTATTGCATCATCTTATTAGATTATTGTAGATCTACTTCATTCAAATGTTTACGATTATTTTTTATAGAATCATGTCTATTATATTACATTGAAATTAACTTGTTTCTTTAAAAAAAAAAATTATATTTTCATATCGCGATATTTTTTGAAAAATGAAATTAAAAATATGATTTGCATTACATAGTACAAAAATAATGTATGTAGATGTATGTACATAATATTAATTGAACGTTAGACGGTTAAAACACGTTTGATTTTCTTAAAGAAAATACGAGTATACTGTGATAATGCAGCAATAGCAATATATTGGAAAATTTGTATATAATTCGTCATGCTCAACGTAATGAATAAAATATAAACAAATAATATTACTCGTATGTTGTAATTGCAAAAAAAAAAAAAAACACAACACAACACCTCCTACCCTACCCATTATTTTACAATGATAAAATTGTTATGTTTACATATATCGCAAATAACACATTTAATTCATGTATATATGTAAATGTGTGCACATCACTTTACCAAAAATTAAATCAAACAGAAAAATTTTCTCCCACTACATCTATATCTAACTTTATTACATTTTGAAAAATTATAGCAAAATTTAATAGCTAGTTAAAGCTCGTTCTGAACGGAGGCCACTTTTAATTAATTTGTATATATTGAAGTAATCTGAAGTAATCATCTAATATAGTGAATACTTACATGTAACTGAAATACTAAGTTAGCATTTCTAAACTTTACAATTGACTGCTCATGTGATAAGTGATCGAATTTATATAATTAAATTGATATCGGTAGATACAGGTTGCGTGTGATTTATTAAAATGTGAATTAAAATTTTTGAAAATTTGAAAATAAACAACGAAGGTTGGAGAGTGAATTGATAATATGTATTTCATAAATTTTCTAGTAAATTTTTATATTTTTTAAAGAAATAATTAAAAATAAACTGCTACGATATACCGTTATAAGTGCATGAAATTTCTTATATGTGCTTATATCAAGAGTGTTCATTAATGTTTATTTGTGAAGTAATTCTTATTTTTTTCGAAAATAATTTAAAATACATTTTACACTTATATAAATAAAAAAAAGAATTTTAATAAATTTTTGATAATGGTGATTTCATCAATAATATTTGGAATTATTCTTTTCATTATTGTATACAATCTGTATAAGTATTTAACATTTTGGAAATATATTGATGTATATCCAGGACCAAAAGCATTACCACTGATTGGTAATGCTCATCAAATTGGAACAAATCCAAGAGGTAATAAGTAATACATATACATTTACATTTGTCGATAAGTGAAAAGTTACAACGTTTTTTATTATTCAATGAAGTTTAAATTTTGTACAGTTAATGTAGTGTGTGTAAATTTAAATTTTTTCTCTATAGAAATTTAAAAGTTAATTGACAACAAAATATTTCAAAAATGTTCACGATTAAAATAAAATATAGAGGATAAAATTTTGATAATAGTCTAATGCATTTTTAATTATGTTTCGTTTTCACACAGAATACTTAAACAATTTGTTAAAATGGTGGAAAGAATACGATTGTGAAACATTTCGAGTATGGATCGGTCAGACACCATACGTACTACTTACAGATCCAAAAGATGTTGAAGTATGTTAAGAAGTTTATAATAAAATAATTAAAATAAATTTGATGAAAAATGAATGCATATCTGCAATTGTGCAAATTTCATTTGTAGTCGTTTTTTTTTTTGTTTTTATTAGACAGTTCTAACTAGCAATACTCTATTGAAAAAAGCTGATGTTTATGATTTACTGCAACCCTGGCTGGGAGACGGTTTATTAACAAGTCACGGTCAGTATGTAAAACACATAACGATTTATCTTATTAATTTATGTATTTTTAATTATACTTACATATATGATGACTTTCAAAATGTTTGTATTTATTTAATTATCTATTTTTTCTAACACGCATCTACTTATAACTGACGATATGTATATTCTCATATACATATGTTTGTATACCTATAGGCACGAAATGGTTTAAACATCGTAAAATGATTACACCATCATTTCATTTTAAAATTTTATACGATTTTCTAGATGTTATGAATCGTAATGCTGATAAATTTATAAAACAACTCGATGAATATGCAAAATCTGAAAAGAAATTCGATATTGAAAAGCTAATTCATTACAGTACATTAGATGTGATTTGTGGTAAGTTATTATTAAATATAATTAAAATGCAAGGATATCATGTAACAATATGAATTAATAATAATTAATATATTATGTTACTCGTAAATGCATTTATAGCATATGAAATATAGACATGTGTAGTTATATATCATATAGTAAATCCATATCAAGGATGAATAAATAAAAAGTTTGCACATTTTCATTAGTACAGTAGATATTACGAATATTGTAAGCAAAACAAAACACGAAAAATCAACAAACAACATTTTATACTTTCTCCTTTTCTCTACACCATTCTTAGTAGAACGAATATTATTAGGTAGTAGTTTACACATCTTTTATACTCATATTTTCATATTGTTGATTTTCTCTTTAAGTATATAATGCGAATATTGTAAGCAAAACAAAACACGGAAAGTCAACTAGCAACATTTATAATACTCCCTCCTTTACTCTATACATTTATATATAAAAATTTTTTATATCATTAAAAAGTATGATAAATCATTTGATATGTATGTTGGTCTCTCGTTTTATATAACAATTTACTTGTATGTATATAGAAACAGCAATGGGTATTGATCTAAAATCAATGGATGATCCACAATCAGAAATTGTAACTGCATTTCAAGAGTAAGAAAATGAAATTAAAATACTTTTATTTCAATTTTAATTTTGATGTGTTTTTATAACATTCATTTTTTTTTTTTTTTTTTAGTATGTGTTACATAGTACAGAATGCAGCATTCAATCCAATCAAACGTAATCCAATAACATTTCGATTAACAAAAGATTATCAAATTCAAAAGAATGCATTAAATATTTTAATAGATTTTATAATTAAGGTAGATATACAAATTTACATATTTATTTTTATGTTTACTTCCGTTTTTATATATGAAATTTACGTACACACAATTTTTTTTTAATGAAGATTATTGAGAATCGTCGTAAAACATTTCAACAAGAAATTGAAAATAATAAAAATGATAATAGAATATCAGATATTATGGAAAAAAAGAAACTTGCATTTTTGGATACATTACTAACAGCAACAATTGATAATCAACCGCTGACATCAAAAGAAATATTCGAAGAAGTATCAACATTTATGTTCGAGGTATGTATACGAACTTCAGTAATGGGCGTGAATATATGTATATACATACATACATGATAAACAGAGCGGTTTATTAAAATAAAATAAAGGAAATTTTCATATTCATATTATATAAAATCTTTTAGCTAAATTACATTTTTCTTTAAAAAAAAAAATATCAAAAATGTATTATTCCCACACATGACTTTTAACATTACGCTCTGAATGTAATATTTGTGTACATTCGTGTACCCAGTCGAATACATACATACTTATTTTTCAGGAGCTAATTTGTCATAACGACAATAAATTATTCGTTATATAAGTAAGTGTATAATGTAAGGTTTTGAAATACAGTTAACGACAAACAGTTCAAAAAATAACAAATAAAATTTCAAAAATCCATCTGATCCTGAGTTACATATATGTCAGTTGATAAACATGATGAGATGTTAGGAGAAAAAAAAAACGAATGTAAAACATAATAAAAATGTTGACTGTAATGATTGATACAATGTACATTTATGTAGCTGTTATATTTTATTTTTATTGTTTCCAAGTGATTTATTAGCTTATGTTCTCATTCTTTTTATTTTCTTTTCTTTTATATTCTTTTTTTTTTCAAATTTTTATTTATTTGTTTTTATTTTTTATCCTGTTCACCATACAATCGATAATAATTTGTTTAGTTGAAATGTATCGACACAAAGACAAATCATCTGACAATACATTCAAAATTGTTAAACATTTTTATTATATTTTTCTTATTTTATATCTCTTTTTTTTGTGGTTCGTATATCCTGTTAATCAAAATATCTTATCCTATATAAATATAAAAATTATTTTCAAATTTTTATGATGTTATTTTCTTTGACATTTTAATAAGTAAATGACATTTATATTCTCTGTATAGTGATGTGTAGTTACAAAGTTTATATTATGTCTCTGTTTTTGTAATCCTTATTAATTTCATCCTGTTCTACATACTACTCATATACTATAGTAAATTTAAAATAAATCTAAAACATTGTAAAATGTTTCTTTTTGATTTTCTATTTTATATACACTTATATTTATTAACTTTGGATATGGAATGAATCTTTCACACCCAATTATCGCCATATGGATTTGTAATGGAGAAGGGTCATGATACAACAACATCTGGTATATCATTTGCAATATACATTTTGTCTAGGCGACAGGATATTCAGGTATGTATACATAGACCTAGGTGATCAAATTTTTACAAACTTAAAATATAAAAAACTAATGAAACTAATTAAAAAAAAAAAAAATAAATTTAAATTTAAATTGTTAACAACGCACATGTACTGTCTAACGAATTATAGTAACGTAACTATATTTATAAAAGAAAAAACATAAAACCAAAACGAATGCAGGAATACATTTTAGCGAAACTAAAACCAAAAATAACCAAAAGACAAAAATGATGAGAAACAAGGCTCCATGCGAATATTAAATTTTTGATTCAATTTAGTATCCATCCATGACAGTACCCAATGAGTAAATGTGTATGACATGATGTATTTTTTTTTTCATATTTTTCATTTTAATTTTGTTGATCCTTTTTGGATTCTGTGTATCTTATATTAGAAAATGAAATGAATATAAATTCATAAAATTATTTCACTTAGATACAATTTTTTAAATTGAAATTTCACATAAATAAACGAGTAGGTATATATTTACGAGAATATGAAATAGAAATGAAATTTTCCTTTATTTCAGATGTACATATGTATATGTAAATACACATAAAGATGAATTGAATTTTTATTGAAAAATAAATGAGAATCCTAAAAAGCAAAATTTATTCATGTGCATAAAATTTTTACTTGTACTTGATATGAAACATGAGTGTATGTTGTACAGTAGTTGATTTAATCGAATTCTATACAAATTAATCTTTAAAATTTGAATTATAAATTTTCAATTTTCAAAATTCACAAAAAAAAAATCCTTTTTTTTAACCTGTTCAATTAGAATACTTTATTTTCTTTTTTTTTTTTTTTGCTGAACGAGTCAGTAACAAAAAACTTCTTATCCTTTCTTTGGGCTATACAATCCTAAGGATATCCCATGTCCTTCAACTTTATATAAACATTAAACGTAAACATATGTAATACAAGAAAATTTTCGTTCATTACATCAATGTCACACTGTTAATTGAATTATTTCCACGCTGTAACACTGACAATAATGATAATAAAATTAAACACAAACATTTTATCTTCTTTCTCTTCTACGTTTTCTCTTTTGCTTATTTCAAATTTTTTTTATTTTTCTTTTCCCTCCAATAATTTTTATTTATATAGGAAAATGTTTATCAGGAACAAAAAAAAATTTTTAATGAAAACGATTTATTTGACAGAAGTCCAACATATCAAGAAATTCAAGATATGAAATATTTAGATTTATTAATAAAAGAAACTCAACGTTTATATCCCAGTGTACCGATGATAGCCAGATCTTGTACTGAGGATTTTAATTTAAGTAAGTAAAATGTGATAAAATACTAATATTTATAATATTAAATAATCGCAATACGAGTATATAACGAATGTTCTAATACTCGTACCACCATTTGGTACATTCATATTTATGTGCATTATTTAAAAAAGAAAAGAATATTCTTCATTTTCGAATTCCTTTTATTCATTTATATTATTATTTTTCATCCTTTTGATCAGTTCTTATTATATAATTATGTATATGTATATCATTCTATTATATTGCATCAGAATATTTAACATTTAGCTATCGTTCTTTATTGTAGAAAATACAAAAGAATAATTATTGATTTCATTCTCAATATTCGTAACTTTCTATGTATTATATGTTTGTTCTAATAAAATGTAGATACCATTACCATCGTAATATTCCTTTTACTTATATTCTTGTAGCTTTTATTTGATAATATTTTTCTTATTTACCTATTTCATCATCATCATCATCAGCTCGACAGCGAGAGAGGGGTGGGCCTTGGCTTGTTTCAAGCTCTGTTGCCGTATAAATTTATGTGTACTACACATATATTTTTATTTATTTTTTTATCTAATAAATATTTTTTCGTTATTTTTCTTAGATGGAAGAAAAATACCAAAAAATACAACATTAACAATTTTCATAATGGCGATGGGATACAATGAAAAATATTTTAAAGATCCATATAAAATTGATGTGGAACGTTTCAATCAAACATCAGGAGAAAAACAATATAATACATTCGGTTATGTACCGTTCAGTGCTGGACCAAGAAATTGTATTGGTATGATATTTGTATATAATATATAGTTACACAGATACTTACTTGTACATAAGCATAAACAATATTTATCATTGGTATATTGAATTTTTGCCTCTATCTCTTTTGTTATTGAATTCAGAATGTGTTCTCAGCTGCAATGTGCTTTGATTCGATGTTTTTAAAAATTTTCAAGTATACAAATTTATCTGTTATCATGCTCTTCCATAATTTAAATGCAAAACTTTGAAGCTTTGATTTTCGAAAGTACAAAATTGTCATGACAGCACTAAAACTACTTTTAATATGTATTTGAAAATGCCTATATATTCACTTGCTTACATCTGATGAGAACGCACTCTTAATTTCACTTGAATAATCGAATAATGATGTTTGTATAAAATACTAGTCATAAATTTGAAATTTTCATTTCATCTCTATATTCTTCTTCTTCTTCGTTTTGTTAATCTTTTCTTTTTCGATCTCTTTTTATGTTTTTGCAAAACAATTTTATGACTTGTACAAAATAATCTTCTTTATTATACTTCCATATGTCCCTTTTTTTACAAACAAAGTTTTTTTCATTATTTTGTCCTCGACATATAATCCTTTTTTTTTTGTAAATTGAATTGAAAAAAATGACAAAATTTTATTGCAATTTGATTATATTTTACACGTACATTGCACGATTCCTATCTGAAAAAAGAAAAAAAAATAGTAATTTAATTGGAAATTAATTTGAAAAAAAAAAAAAATCGATTATCTTCGCATCTCTAACATGTACTCGTAAACAATATTACACGTATTACATATAGTAGCTTATATTTGAAGTTTTGTAAATCAATTTAATTGTAAAAAACGAAAAGGAAAAACACACACACAAAATGATGTACATATAATATCCTTGAATGAATCCTAAATATCGTACACATTATGTGTCTAGACGGATTACAGAATACGAGTTATATGTTTTACGATTTTATTATATTTATTTGAAAGTAAAAATTGATTTGAAAAAAAAAAATAATGATAATTTAAGGATTTCAAAATGAAACTCATGGTGTTACCATAAATGCAATTTATTGTAATTTTTGTATCTTGCATATGTATACGATAGGTTTTTTTTTTTTTTGGTTTTATGACATTCATAAAAATACTTTTGCTGTGATTTTTTTTACATACACTCATGACCATAAAACATTCATAGCCTAAACAGATTCTTAGAGTGATTTTTCTTTTACTTTTTTGTTGCAATAACTTTTTTTTTTATTTCCATTCATTTACTTGTGTAAATTTGTTTTCATTTTAATTATTATTATTCTCATTATTTTTGTTTATTTTCGCTTTGTTGCAGGACAAAAATATGCTATACTCGAAATGAAAGCAATGATATCAAGAATTGTACGTAATTATGAAATATTACCACCCGAAGATAATATGGATGAGTTACGTACAAAAATTTATGAGCCAATTTTAGCATCAGCATTAACGTTAAAATCAGAGAATGGAATACAAATAAGATTACGTAAACGTAGAAATTAATCAACAACAACAAAAATTAACAAGGAGAAAAGATATAACTTGTATAAAATTTGATAGTGTAAATAAAAATAAGAAGTTTTTGTGAAAAATCGTTAAAAAAAAAAACGTTGGCTTTTATTGATTTATTTTCTAGGATGAAAAATTTGATTGGAAAATGGAAGAAAATTATAAGTGAATTAGGTAATAATTTTGCAGCAAAAAAAGAAATGCTCTCGTATAAACAATAACTTATCAAAAAATTAATGAACTAATACAAAGGCAGAAATTAAATGAATAACAAGGATAATGAGCTAGAAATATGGTACTCATATATTCATGATCGTAGAATGAATCTAGAAGTAAAAAGTAGAAGAGAAAAGTAAAGAAAATTGCTTACAATCGCAAATTCACCATTTTCTTTTATTTTTACTTTTTTTTTGTTTATTTTTTTACCACCTATCCAATCTCTCTGCCTGTCTTTCTCTTGTTCAATCTCTATTTCTGTATGTAGTACTTCTGTATGTCCTTCTTTTTTTCTTCTTCTTGCCAATTTTTATTGTCAATTTAACGATAGATAAATCTCAATTTTATGGATCTATACTGGAAATATTAAGAAGAAATATTTTTTCTTTCGCTATTGAAATTTTTTTTTTTTTTATTTTACGGCCTTTTATAAATCTATTTTCTATGGTGATTTCAGCGTTTTGATTTTACAGCAGAAAAATGAAATTATTAAATTTTTATGATATCCTTGTTCGGTGGATATATTTGTTATACTTTTAATTTGATATTTCTTTTAGTCTAAAAATCATTAAAGCAAAATAAATGTCTTTACACATAAAAAAAAAAAGTTATGCAGTAGACAATTTTTTTCATGCTTCTTTTTCCTTTTTTGGAAAAGCAAAAAAAATATGATAAAAAAACGATTGAGTTAAGCTTGTTACATGTTTCTTATAAATCTCAAAATTGTAATTATTGAATAACCTAAATTTATCGAATGATATAGAGAAAAGTTTTCTTGGTGTATATGTAAATAGATAATTTTTTTTTCCAGTCTACTATTCAACTTTCAAAAATTTTTCAATTATTTTTCATATACAAATACAACTACAATTCGTTCTTTTTCTTTCTATCTTTTTTTTTCTCATTTCAAGAAAGAAATATCAATAAAAACTTTTACAAAAAATTTCTTGAGAAAAAAAAAACTCTAACAAATTAACTGAACAAAATCCATTTTAGATGAACTCTGTATATTTATCTACTCTTATTCGTAATGTGCAATTAAAATGAAAAATTTCATGTTCATTTAACTTTTCCTTGTTCTTGATCCAATTGTTGACAATTCTTTTTTCATTATTTTCTTATTCATTTCATTGCAAATTTAACGATAACGATTTTTGTAGTTATGAAAGAAAAACATCAAAAGAAAAACTTTATATAATTGCCAAAAAGAAAAAGTTTAAAATTTTCAATTATTCGCATACAAGATAATGAAAGAAAAAATCTTTCGATAGTTTTATCATGTTTTATGTTGTCAATAGTCAACAAAAGAAACTGTTTAATTCATTTTTAAATTAACTGACAAATGAATTTTTTTTTTCATATCTATAAAAAGGATATTTTCAACTAAATGATTCCAAAAAAAAAATATTTTCGAATAATTGAAAAATGTAAGTAAGTGTAGGCTCATTAATTTTTCTCCCTTTCATTTTTGGATTTCATCTTTATTTACAAATTTAAACACATATATGTCAAAAGATTTATAATGTTTTTCTTGTATACATGGATCTTGTTTTAATCCTAAATTCTTCTTGGTATACGGCTACTGCAATACAGCACTTAATATACACAAGAAAAAAGAAGAGAAAAAAATAATTGTATCTTTCTACTTTTCTTTCTACTTCTCCTCCTACATCTCAAATACTCAAGAGTTTAATGACCATGTTTGTCTACAAACGAAAAGATTAAAACATTTTTCGGTTTTTTTGTTTACACGAATTTAGTTTTACTTCTCCTTTTCTACTGTATTCTTCTCTTTTTATATTCTTGTGTACACTTCCTGTTACTACATTGTATAGTAGGCGTGTACGGTACGAAGAAGAATTTCAAATTGAAACTAGATTCGTGTTCACAACAAAAACCGGCAAATATGTTTTGACCTATATTTTCATGTGTAAACCGTGTAAACAAACATGTCCACTAAACTCTTGAGTATTTGAGAAGCAGAGAGAAAAGTAGAAAGACATGCGAATATTATTTTCTCTTCTCCTTTTCTTGTGTAAATTATGTATCTACTGCACGCTAAAAAAACATCGATGGAATTTTGTGATGTTAGAATAAAAAGAAATCGAATTAAATTTGAAATAGTAAAGTTTCAACCTGGTTGGCGAAAAGTTTAGAAATACACCAGGCTCAGGGACTAAAAACGACGCTGCAGGCGCTTACTTTTTAATTTTCATTTTCATTATCTCTATTACTATATATAATATCCTAGAAAAATCAAACCAAAAATAAAAGTAAAAGTTGAAAGTTAAAACCACAACAATAAAAATTTTACTAAAAAAAAAATGACACACGACAAATATATTTTTCAATAAAAACAAAAAAGATAAACTTTATACTGAACCGAATTTTCACTTAAATTTAATTAAAATTTAATGAGCTGGAATTAAAGTAAAACAAGAAAATTGTCAGTAGAATAAAAACACAAAAAAAAAATAAATAACAAAATATTACCCATAAATGGACACATCCAAAAAGAATAAAGTATATGGATTGGATATGAAAAATAATAAAATTCAAGAAATAAATTTTATAATTTTATGTGCGGTTTTTGATTTCAATGAAACAAAAAAAAAAAAACTTGAAAGAGAAAAAATATAATAAACATTATTAAGTTATTTTTTTTTTCTACATGCTTAACGTTTTGCAGGATAATTAATTTTATGTACGAGTATTTTACACTCTCAAAATGAAATTGCAAATTAAAATTCAAAAAGAATTTTTGCACCATGACGTTTATAAATAAAAACAAAAACCAGTAATTGATGATTTTAATGGATGATTTTTTTTCTTCATTTTGTCCTTTATTGTTTTATTTTTGTATATCGTCTCTGTTGTGTTTTGGTTTTTGCAAGCAATTTCAAATGCTTTGAGGATATATTATTATGTCTGTCAATTAGAATTTGAAAACTTTCTTTTGGTTTTTTAACTTGAAATACACCAAACATTTGGTTTTGCTGTATAACGAATATATATAAGTACTCGTATATGCACAGGATTAAGGATACAATATGAAATCCAAAGGATTTGGAAAAATGTTATCAACAGATATCTAGACTATACGAGTATATGTATAATCGTAAGGATGTATATGTAAATAAATGTATCCTTCGAAGACAAATCACAGATATACGTATATATATGCAATCAATGTCTGTTAATGAAAATAAGAATGTGTTTGTAAATATAATATCATGAAGAAAAGGATTATTGAAAATTCATTTACAAGTGTATACTCGTACATAATTTAATCGAGACATCAACACTTCGAATTTTATTTGTCAAAATAATAAACCGCATTAATATCTACTGGATATCCCTTGGATATCCTTTGATTTCGGATTATATTGTCGTTAAGATTTTCAATAGATATCATTTAACTTCATTTACCTACCTTCACTAACTTTTATTGGGGGCATACAGTAAAGTTGTAACGTGAGTACGAGAGCATCATTATTATAAATTAGGGTTTGACCCATACCAAGATACGACCCCACCAATGAGGATAATTTACAAATGACAGCTTTGTAAAGCTTCGAATAAATATTATTATATAGGAATTTTAAAGATTTTAAATTTTATTCATTTTCAAAATTTGAATAGAAATATAAATTTTCTTCGTAATTAAAATTTTAAGGAAATATTTTATATGCTGGGCACGTTTAAGGATATATATGCTATCATTATATTATTTGTATTTGTGTATCATTTTTTTGATTGAATGAATTTTTGTGCTTTTACAAAATTTAGAAATTACAAATTACAAACTTAAGATAAGATATACAACTAAAAGGAACTAAAATGATAATTCAATGAAATTTTTTTATTCAATTTTTTATAAAAACGAATAAATTGAGTAAATTAATTGGAAAAAAATTTAAATACGATTCAGTTTAAAATACTCTGGACACAAATACATACGAGTATATTGTGGTTTATATGCATTCAGAAAGTTATATAGAAAACTGTTGAAAATCTTAAATTTTTGTGTTGTTTTTTGAAAAGTACAAAAATTTTAAATAAACGAGTAAATATCCAATAACACAAAAGAAAAATTTAAAAGAGAATATTCAGATACCTATTCTTATTAATCAAATAACAATGACGATTTTTCATTAGAAACTTTCAGCTATAAATGCAAAAAAGAATACTAAAGATAATATCTACATCTCATATAAACGTTTAATCCTGTATAGACTTTTTGTGATTAGACCTTCCTGTAGATTTGAATTTCTTTGAATTCAGGTAGATACACATTAACGGTTATGTAATCTGTAGTTTATAGAATGTAGAGTTTAGGCAGGATATAAATAAAATAATTCATATACGAGTATCATGTACATTATATTAAATATGAAAATTCTTTGTATCCTATGTTTCCTTTTTTTTATCATATACGGAAAAAATTATGAAAAAAAGGATAAATAGCATAAGCAAAAATTATTATTTTTCTCCTTTCATATACATAATATATAATTTTTTTTTTTTTGTAGTTTCATATTCATTCTGTCGGACAATAGAAAAATTTTTAACAAATTCCAAAAATACAAACAAATAAACAAAAATTTCTATGGATATTATGATAAAGGTTTTTGGTTACACATAAAAAACATAAATATTTTTCTTTCATTTTCAGCATATCCTTACTTAAATATATGAATATGATAATATATGTTCAAAATTAAAAATAACTTTTATGAGGGATTTCTATCTTCCATTTCCATTCTTCTATTTTTATATAAAAATTTCTATTCTTCTTTTTTTGATCCAAAGTAACCGCAATTTGTTGATAACACCATTTGTACATATAACACCAGTGCAAGTACAACCCTGTCTCATAATGAAAATATGAAACGAAAAAAAAAAAAACATGAAGGAATAAACCAGAAAAAACTGAAATACAAAAGGATCATAATCATTTTTGGATTGATGTAGGAATTCATTTCTTATATTTGAAAAGAATATAAAGGAATGTAAAGAAACACAGGACGAACAATGCAAATGAGATTTGTTTTGTTTAATAAATTTTCGTGAAGTCACATTCATCCACATTCTCTATTTCATTCCCTTAGTACATGTACTATATCTGTTAATGTATATATACAGAATACTTACATAATTTACATAAAATATATCCTAATAAGTAACACAATAGAATTGAATACAAATTCTTTGACAAAACAAAAAATATGAAAAAAAACTATTAGATTATAAGAAAACACCAAATTACATGATCCTATGATGAAGATTGATATGAAGACGCTTGATGATTACGCTGCTGATGATGGTGATGATGATGATGAGAATAATGCAAACATGGTATTTCGTATACATACACACAGACTTTTGTAATAGTGTTAAATAATGCACACCAAAAACAAAATTATCGGAAAATGATGGTAAGAACAGTAAACATCAGGACAAAAATGTATAACGAGAAAAAAACAAAAACTAAATTCAAATTCAAAAATTTTTCATAATATGTAAAAGAAAAATACTCGTACACAATATTTAACAACAACGGGATCAAGAAAAATACAAAAAATGAGGATAAAATGTTTGGCGTTTTTTTTTTGTTTTTGTTTTTGTTTTCTTTTATTTTTGAAATTTAATTTACGAATGAAATCCCTACCGAATATCTAAATATGTATTGTGACAAATATGCGACAATATTAGAATTAGATAAAATAAGATAAGAGGAAAATATATATATAAATGTGCGAAAAAAAAAACTGAAATGAAACGTAACTAGAATTGACAAAAATTCCTTTCATTTCAGTTGTGTTTTCTTTTTCTGTTTTGTTTTTATTGTTGTATTCACTATACATACATACATTCCATTTATGGAAAAGAAAATATGGGAATATGGACAAAGAAAGGAAAAAAAAACTGTTTCAAAAGTATGTTATATAAAAACATAAAAATTAAAAAAAAACTGCAGTGAACAAGGATAAAATTAAAAAAAAAAAAAAAATAGATACCACCGAATACAAAAAACTAAAAAAATATTCTACATTTATACATTATGTTGTGATGTGGCTGTGGTATATGTGAATGCTTGTGAAATCATATATATATGTACAATCATTAGTGTGTGTGTGTGTGTGTGTTTGTAAACATTACAGCTACAAATATGTATCAGATAAAATTGAAAAAATTTATACGACAAATATATACATAGACAGACATACATATAAACGTCTATCGTATACTACTAAACGATGAATGAAAATTACAAATTCATATCAGAGTATCCTTTTTTTTCGTGTTATACTGATTTTTTTATTTTTCAAATGTTTGTTTATTTGTTTGGATATACATTTTTTGTCAAGTATACGTGCAGATTACAAATGATATAGATGAAGTAATAAATTAAGAAAAAAAAAATATGTACAACTTTCGCAATATACGCAATATATACACGCGTATACAAAAAAACAAGGATATGCAACTATGAAATGAAATATGTATATAAGTAGTATTATTGTACATAAATAAAAATAATACACATACAACCATATACAACGTGTTATCTTTAATAGATGTGTGTGAGTAAATCGTGACAGTATAGTCATAGTCGAAAATAAGTATGTCTTTTGGTATCATGTTTCATGTTTCTATAAAAATAGTATAAATTCTAGAATTATTGTCAAACCATTTGAGACAAGACACAAAAAAACAAATTTCAAAATGAAAACAAATGGAAAAAAATCGTATATTTTAATTTTTTTTTTTTTTTTTAATTTTATTCGTGTAGAAAAAGGATATGGGGATTTTATTTTTCAGTATATGTATATAATAAGAAGAAAATGTACCAAAAAAAAAATATATATATATATATATTAACTTCTGTATCTGATTTATAACTTGTATCATGTATGTCCTCTGTGGCTGATTGAAATAGATACATATAAGTACATAAGTACATTATAATGTATGTATATTCTTACAAACAAATATAAATGATTTTTATATTATATTATATAAAATTTCGAATCATTAATCAAAAATCACTATTTGACAAATAGGACATTTTGTATAGATCTATGTACAGATCTTCTAGTATATGCGTGTGCTACCCTACATGTACCTTTGTCGTACCTATGTCAAAATATTAACTAACATAATGTGAACCACCAACCATATAACCATATACATATATACTCAACTCGTACATAAATATCTGTAATATTATATGCCCAACATGTCTATATACATTTTTTAATCTGCCTGTAACTAGCTCAACACACCTAAACAAAATCAAAAAAAAAAAAAAAAAATTTAAATAAAATATAAAAATAATAATAAAGAAATTTCATTTTTCTTTTAGAAATTTTCATGCTTTTAGTTTGATTAAAAATGAAATCCTTTAGAAGTGAAATATTTTCATTTTTATTTTCATACTTACGCATGTAAAAAAAATTTGTTTTTTTGCTGTTTTTTTTTTAAAAAAAAATTGTTTGCTGTATTTGCAACATAATAAGAAACAATTGATTTGAATTTCACGCTCTGAAATTTACGCTCTTAGTCTGCTCGCGGCCTTAGTTGATATCCCCAAAAAAACAAAAAAAAAGAAAATGTACACTTCCTTATACATATGTATGTACAATTGTGGCGTCATTTTTTTTATCTTGGCCCATGTTTTGCATCACTGGAAATTTCAAAATGAAAATGAAAAAATGTGTACACATGATGTGTGAAATACCGCTTGTACTAGAATAGAGTAGAGTAGAAGAGCGAGTATGAAATGTTGTTAGTTGACTTACCATATTTGTCATTTATCCTATATATTCCTATTCATATATTTTACTGAAAGAGAGAAAATCAACTTTTTCTGAAGAAAAAAAATACGAGTATACATGATATGTAAAATCGTAAAATACTACTCGTGTATAAGCTTATAAAGTAGAGGCAGAGCAAGTATAAAATGTTGTTAGTTGTTTTTTGAATGAACAATATTCGCATTCTACTTAAAGAGAAAATCAACAATGAAAATACGAGCACACAAGATGTGTAAACTAAAACTACCTACTCGTAGTTGTGCTAGAATGGCATTGGCATATAGAGTAGAGAGCAAGCAACGAGCAAGTACTCGTATAAAATGTTGTTTGTTGATTTTCCGTGTTTTGTTTTGTTTACAATATTCGCATTCCCCTTAAGAGAGAAAATAAAATTTTTCTGAAGAAAGAAAATACGAGTATACTGTATACACGAAACAAGATATGTAAACTACTACTCCACTACTCGTACTAGCATAGCGTTTACAACAGATAAAATATGTGAATGAATGTGATATGAATATAATAAGTATGTGCAAAATTATTATCAACTTTGTGTCATCCATGAATAATAATAAATACCAGTATAATATGAATGGTATATAGGCAAGGGCAATCTAGTCATTGAATTTATCTTTTGGCTAAGATTATTTTCATTGAGGTTAATAAACTGTGATCTGTGCATATACAATTAAATGTTCCAAATAATAAAAATAAATAAAGAATAACAATCAAACACAACACACAATCATGCAAGTGTATAAATGATTGCATTAAATTCAGAGTGTTTATAAAATTTTTTACTTGAAGCATCGACGACATATTATTATTATTCACAAAAAATTTCGTATAAATTTAGCATTTTAATTTTGAATATTAATTAACCACACATTATGTACATTATGTACATAGTATAATTTGTTAATGTATTTTTTCATTTTTTCCGTTATTTTTATTTTTTATAACGTTGACCTTTAATTATTTAATTTTACCAGACGAGTATATTCACAGGTGAATTTTATATGACGCTGATCAATATTGCATTATTCTACATTTATATACTACTTACAAAATTTTAATGATTTTTTTTTCAGGTTTTTTATAATATTTTGCTAATTTTTTTATTTTTTGTATATATAAATTCTACACAGATACAATAATAAAATATAAATAAAATTATAATTTATATTAAAAAAAAAGTGCAATAAATAAAAATGTAAATAAAAATTTAATACGGTAGTCGGGAAAAAAAACATAAATCGAAAACCGCTAAATGTATCTTTTAACAATAAATATACAAGATACAAAATGTTAAATTTTTTTAAAACGACAACAAAAATAAAAAATTAAGACAAAACAAAATATGAGATTAAGTACTAAATAAAATGAAATACATATCATATGCATTACATATGTAAAAATCATACATATGTATATTGGTATAATGTGAGTATTGAGACTGAGAGGTTTTAATATAATGTCTCAAGATCATCAAGATCAACTTGTAATACTTAAGTATATTTTAATTTAGTGTAAAGCTATTCGATAACACAACAACGTACATTAAGAGAAATATAAATGATAAGAGTATCACTTGCCTAAACGTAAATGTAAACATTGAAAGTAAATTTTACACAATATGTAAATTGAAGTATAGCTGCATAATATAAACGTATAGATGCATATCTACACCTTGTAGTGTTTCTTGTATAGTCTATGATAATAATGTTCCGGATTATGCATGCTTGCTTACATTGAAATATTTTGTTTACACGAACACTCACTATTTGTGTGTAGCATCATAATGATTTTTTAATTTTTTTGTAATTATTAATTGAAACTTTATTAAATGTATGTATGTACATATAAACTTTTTTTGTCTTATAATTATTATGTACTAGTACTCGTATATTTTTCAGATTTTCATGAATATTTTTATTTTAAAAAAAAAAGGAAATCTGTGACAGACGACAGATAATTATTGTTTTGATAAGATAATATAATGCAATCATAATGTAATAATTACAACTTGAATAATAATAAGAATAATAATGCAATTAATTAATTCGCTATAGTATTAAAAAATGCTATTTAATATACCGTAAAACGGGGTTAGATTAGCCCTTTGCAAGTAACTTTGATCCAACACAAAAACAAGATTATATATTTAAAATGTGATCTATAGTCTATTGTAAATTTTTAAATTTTGCTTATACTATTTGTATGTTCGTACTTGCACTTTTTTGTACTGTTATGCATGTCGAAACATCTTTGATACGTATAAATGGTGCTCCTTTAATATCACCAAGAACGATATCAGTCTAAATTTAAAATTCATTGTGATGGTTTAAAATTGAATTATACAACAAAAAGTTTTTTTAGTTTTGTTTAAGAAAAAATCATGAGAAGACACAACCAAGTGCATCAATTTGAAGGTAATAGAATGCATGGTACATTTAAAGTGTTAGAATGTAAATTTGAAATGTTTGCTATTAATAATAATAGTGAAAGCTCACTATAGGACAGTCACCCCAACCCCATTGTTACTTTGGCCCAAGCGAACAAAACTGTCTGTAAACAACAGGACCACTAAAATTGTATAGTATATATGTATGTATGTACTTCCATTAAATTATGTAAAAAAAATGTCAACCGAACGATATACAATCAAAAAACTATACATATCCTATTCGAATAAAAAAAAAAAAAAAAAAACAAACTTTCAGGCACAAAGCCATACAAAATAAAATTATTTATGACCAAACTCACCCCGTTTTACGGTACTTTAGTAAATAAGTAGTTCAAAAGCATACATTATTCTATATTATATACGTTATGTGCAATATTCCTTGCATTATAATTATTGTTTTTTTAAATTAAAACAAAATATATAAATAAATATAAAGAGAGAAAAAACTTTGCACTCGCATATTTTGTCAGTTAAAATAATTTTTAATTCATTCTTAATTTTAGAATCAACATCAATCGATCGCATGTTTTTCTCGATTAATCGTTCCATTTTTGTTTGTTTTTTTTAGTGTTGTTTTTTTTTTTTTTACTTTTGTTTGTTGATAATTGAATATGATTTATTTAGTTATCTGTTAATATATTATATTTTCTCGAGTGAAGAATATTTTTTTTCAAAAATTCTTATATTTTTGAAAGTGATTGTTTTATGAAATTTTGTGATTTTGAAAAGTTTTTTTTTTGTCTTCTATATAATATTTTTATGATTTAATTTTTACAATATTTTTTTTTTCTCTTTTTAAGTGATAATTTATAAAAATTAAAAAAAAAAAAAACTAAAAGCATATAATATATCAATAAATTGTCATTATGACATTAAATATATTTTTTATAATTTTCATAATTATTATAATTTTATTCATTTTATATTATAATATTCGTTCATATTTGAATGTATGGCGTTATACTGAAAAATTACCTGGACCCAGAACAATACCAATTTTTGGTAATATTTTACAAGTTGGACACACTTTAGAGGGTAGGTTTCATTCCAAAAAAAACCAAATTGGGCTAATATTTATACATATATTGTCCCCATAATTCGAGTATACGTAATAATCGTATATTATACAGTAGTTGCTTTCGATTTAGCAATAATTTTAAGTAGGTACTTGCGACGAGTACAAAAATGTGTCTAGGATAAATTGTTATATCGAACAACACAAAAATTATTCGTAACTAATTGCATCTACTTGAAAAAATTTTCATGAGTAGATACGAGTAGATGGTTCAGGCACAGACATTTACCTTATCTACTCGCAAGAACTTCAAATTGCTAAATCAAAAGCAGGATAAAAATTAAAGATATACGCTACATTTACATACATGATATATAGATTATGTTTTCCTTATGCAGAAGTTTACTATAATAGAAAGTTTAGAAAATATGTATAATATCGTATGATAAATTTATAAATTTCTTATTTAAATGATTGAAAAAAAAGAAAAAAATACATATCCTTTTCTTTTGATTTATATTTTTTTTAAACAATATGTACATTTATTTACCTATATTTTACAATCATTTATAATGATTATACCGCGCACCGCACCTATAAAATAAAAACCCTCTTCATTTCCTTATCATTACAAAAAGTAAATTTCAATATTTTTTTTCTTCATTCATTTATATTTTATTACAGATTATTTGAATACATTATTGAAATGGTGGAATATTTATGGTTGTGATAAATATCGTGCATGGGCATTAAATCAACCGTACATTTTTATATCGCATCCAAAAGATATTGAGGTAAGAATATACAAAATTTATTTACATAACTATAAAATATAATATCTAAATTATGAATCGTAAATATGTGAATTAAATTTTTATAAATAAATCCTTTTCATTGAAAAAAAAAAATAAAAAATAAAACATATTTTCCAATAAAATGAAAGTGATGTGATGATGATAATAATGGATATTTATGGGAAAATTCAAATTTTATATGAAATTTTTCTCAAAAAACAAAAAATATATATCAGTTTAATATTATTATGTGGGATGTCGTCAAATAAACACATTTTATGAATTTTAAACTCAAAATGGCGCTGTCAAATGAAACATTTTCCTATGTCACCATCAATTCGAACTTTGGTTTTATCGAAAAATTTAAAATGGCATCGGGGCACGGGGTTATGTGGGAAGCCAACAATCCATCATCTTTTCATAATATTAATATGTATGCAATCTTCAAATTATTTTCCCTCCATTCCTCTGTTTCTCACAAAAAATTAAACAACAAATTCGATCACAAGAAATGATCTTCAACTGAATTCTTCTTCATTTTTCAATATATGTATTATACAGACTGTACTGACGAGCACAACACTTCTAGAAAAAGGTGATATTTATGATTTTTTAAGACCATGGCTTGGTGATGGATTATTAAATTCAACAGGTAAATTGTAAAATTAAAGGAAGAAAAAATAAATTTCATATATATAAATATAAAATTTTTTGTAATCGTTTAAGGATCAAAATGGTATAAACATCGTAAAATGATAACACCATCATTTCATTTTAAAATTTTAAATAATTTCCTAGAATATATGAATAATTGTGGTGATGTATTCATTAATAAATTACGATGGTATGCTAATTATGATAAAATAATCGATATACAAAAACTGACCAGTAATTATACTTTAGATGTTATTTGTGGTTTGTATATATCCTTATAATGATGTGTTACTTACACATGCTTATAAATATCTTGTGTGTGTGTGTGTGCGTTTTTGTCATTGAAATTTATTAATGAAATTTTTTTTATCTTTTTATTTTTATTTTAATTTATTTTTGTTTCATACCTGTCGGATGCTTACACATGCGTTTATTGATATAGAATCTGCTTTCGGAATATCAATGGAATCAACAGAAAATTTTAATTCAGATGTTGTATCAGCAGCATACAAGTAATTATTATGCAAATATAATACGTACGCGTATATACGTAAAAAAAAATATATATAAGGACAATGAATTATTTGTTGTTTTTAATAATTTAGATATGGTACACAAATAAAATCGATAATTAAAAGTCAAAAAAATAAACCAAAATGATAATCGAATAAATATTTTTTACAGAATTTTAAATATCAATAATAATAAAGGTGGTGTACATCGCATTATCGACATAACACATATGCTTACATGCATCATGTGCCAATTTAATTTAGATTAAAAATTTTAAGTTTTTTTTCTTTTTTAATTTTTCTTTCTTCTTTTTTCATGATCAATTAAATGCTAAAGATTATGCGAAATTATACCACAACGAATATTTAGTGGATTGAAAAGATTCGATTTTATATATAAATGGACTACTGAATATCGTGAACAGGAGCATGCACTGAAAATATTGAGGAATTTTATATTTAAGGTAACATTTATATAATCACAAATTATAAACAAAATAAATATGACAAATTGAACATTTTTTGTTATGAGAAATTATTCAAACTTTACCACTCATATATGTAATGTAGATTATTGAAAAACGTCGTAAAATCATTGATCAATATCAAGAGGATCTAAATAAAATGAATAACAATGAAAATTCTGAATTAAATATCAAACAAAAGAAAGCATTTCTTGATAATTTGTTAACAGCTGAAATTGATGGCCGACCATTGACATTCGATGAAATTTTCGAAGAAGTTTCAACGTTCATGTTTGAGGTATGTATAGACTAGCCTAAGATATAGGAGGTTTTAAACTATCTGATTCTCATATATGTATGTATGGTATATCGATATTCAAGTAAATTTTATTTATTTTTCATTTTCGTTTTAAAAAAAGGGTTACGATACAACAAAATCAGCCACCATGTTCGCATTGTATATACTTTCAAGATATCCTGATATTCAAGTAAAAAAAAACCAGGATAAGATATTTTTTTTTTTAATTTTTTACTTTCAAAGGATAATCAACTAAATATTCAATCAATGGTTTTTTTTTTTTTTTTTTTTTTTTTAAGAAAAAAGCTTTCGAGGAACAACAAAAAATATTCAGCGACAATTTAAAACGTAATGCAACATATAAGGAACTACAAGAAATGCATTATTTGGAATTGATCATCAAAGAAACATTACGAATATTTCCGAGTGTACCATTAATAGCACGATACACAAGAGATAAATTTATTTTAGGTAACTTTTATATAAGGAACCTTTAAAATGTTCAAAAAAAAAAAATCAAATTTCTAATTTTGTTTTTTATCTTTTTTCTTTTTACTTGTATTTTCTTAAATTATTCATTATCCGTAATATAATCGATAATAATAATAATATAAACAGCTGATAATACAGTTATTCCACCAAATACAACAATTATTTTATTCTTATTTGCAATGGGAAGAAATGATAAATATTTTAAGGAACCATATAAAATTGATCCGGAACGATTCAATTCACAGAATCGTGAAAATGATAATCCATTCGATTATGTACCATTCAGTGCTGGTCCAAGAAATTGTATTGGTATGTACATACTTACATAGATATTACATACATATGTGAATACAATTACAACTATATGATGGATGACTATTAAATGTGAAATATGAAAAGTATGATAATTAATTTGATTTTTATTGTAGGACAAAAATTTGCAATGTTAGAATTGAAAACGATCTTATCGAAATTTCTAAGAAATTATGAACTATTACCACCGTATAAAAATTGCTGTGAAAATTATTATTACGAATCACATAACCATAATGTGTTGGATAAGAATTTAGATCCGCCAATATTATCGATTGCAATCACTTTAAAATCTAAGAATGGTATTAAATTAAGATTGAAATATCGGAAAAATTGATTAAAGGAAAATGTTAAAATGGATATACATTAAATATATAGTATTTTAAGGATCATTTTAAAGGAAATTTTTAATTAAATATATGAAAACAAATAAGTAAACACATTTTATATAATCAGCAAATTCATATTATATTTTTATTTTTATTTTTTTCTTTAAATTTTTCTTTTTTATCAATAAAAATTTCGATTTTATAATTTATTTTTGTTTATTTCACTTTTTTTTTTTTTGCGTCTTAAATTTCAACGTTTACAAGGATATCACTTTCGTTTTTATTTATACATTTATTTATTTTTATTTTTTTTAATTTACTCTGCCTATATATATTTACGAGTACGATATACTTATGTAAGAAAAAAAAAATAAAATAAAATAATCGATTTCGACGAATTCAAATAAATTACATATGTATAATAGCTGTTGTAAGTATGATATCCTTTCATATCCTTTCAAATTCAAATTCAAATACAAAATAAAGGGAACGAAATATATATGTACATATATTTTTACGTTAAATTCATTTTTAGTTAAAAATTTTTTTTTATTTTTTGCTGTTGTCTTTTCTTATATTCTACAAAAAAATATATATATATGTATGTACACATATATATATATATATATTTTTTTTTTTTCTTTCTTGAAATTACATTGTAAATTAGTGTTTTTTGGAATCATTTTGCTAGCGATGCGATTTAACGTTCGAACCTAGAAATAAACGAAAAAGAATGAAAACGGAAAACATAAAACGGTAACAGAAACAAGAAAAATGAAAGAAAGAAAGAAAGAAAGAAAATATAGAGAAAAAAAATTAAATTATTTTATAAATTAATAAATTATTCCATTACACACATTAATACCTGATAACAGACATGTGCATATATGGTATTAGATAAAACTATGACATGTAGAATATAAAAAGTTGATCATCTCATCATCAACATTAACATTAGTATATCCTTAAAATGTTATGGTAATGTATATAATTTGATTTTATTTAAAGCAAATAAATTATGTATATTTATTTTAAGGATATACATAATTACAATGATCAATTTTCTATCTACATATTGGGTATAGTGTATCGATACCACATCAGATGGATGTCTGTCTTAAGTAATTTCAAATAAAATTCAAAGTTAAAAAATTGAAAAAAAAAAAAAAAAATACTCTATATGTATATAAATTTCCTTAAATCCAAACAACATAAATTTAAAGAAAAAAAAAGTAGGTAATTAAATTAAACGAAAATCATCAAATCGTACTTTAAAGAATTTAACGAAAACAATTTACAGAATCCAATTAAAAATTTAACAAAACGTTAGCAATGATTCACTTTTTATGTTTCTAGCTAAGTGGTTGTATATTTAGAATATTAGAATTTAAATTCGAAAATATCTAAAATACAAAAAGGGATAATTCTATGTATGTATACTAGTACGAGTACATTAAGTTAAGCGATGTTTACATTTAGACACACGTCTTATTGGAAAAAAAATAATTTATGAGAGTTGCTAATGACTTAAGTGCTCAGGTTCATGAGCAAGCGTTCTTTCTCACTGTAATCAACAATTTGCTAATAAATGAAACTTAAATTTAAATAATACAAAATGTCTGATTTTGCTGTAAATGACACAATTTTAATGAGATTCTTTAGTATGATTTGTTTATTTGCTAATTTCACATGAGTATATTTCATACCCAAATCGCATGCATATTATACACATGTCTGTCTAAAATGTAAACGTTGCTTTACAATTAAAAAATTTTTAAATCTACATAATAATGATAATGTACGTACATACATAACGTTAGGAAATTTTTCAATTCTATAAAAACAAAATTTTACCTTGAATCTATCATGAATATCGATCAAGGCAAACGTTTTTTGTAAAATTTTACAAAATGGCAATTTTTTTTTTTGTTTTGGTTTTTTCAATTTTCAATCTACTAGAGAATTTAAAAATAAAACAAAACAAAAAAACAACGACAAATAATTGAAAACATTTGAAACATAAACATAAAAATTATTTAAAATCTTCTGTCAAAATTATACAGAAAGAAAAAAATTGAAACAAAATTCGTTAATTATCTTGCCTTACTTTTGCTTAATGCTTAGTTGACACTTATGTTTATGGTATCGGCATGTTAAATGAATGTGTAATATCCTTTGACAATAATTTTTAGGCATCATAATTATTATAATTTCAATTTTGAAAATGACCCCGAACCAAAAGTATATAATCAGAATTTTATTATTGATGATGTCAAAAAAACGTCTCATTCGTCAACGTAAAATCTTTTCATATTTATTATCGTGTTGGTTGTCGTTCAGTTTTTAAATTGAGCAAAATCTGAATATGAAATATGAAATTCACATCAGCATAAACACATACCACATTATCAACCATGTTGTGTTTATGAATTAATTTGATTTTTTATGTCCACTTGATACCGTACAGTTGACAGATCATTTCACTAGCATACCAGTAAATTATGCATACCGCGGCACGATTATAAATGAATGCTAGGTACTGGCATTATGTGTCAACTTAGCATTATACATTTTTAATTTTCTTACCACCACATTGAATTTTTTTTTTTTTTTATGAACGCTGATAAATTCGTTGCTATGTTTACGCATCAACTACACATGTATTTTTAATTGAAATCGGAAAATAATGAGAAATAAATTGCCAAAAAAAAAAAACACACAACGTACGAAAAAAAAAAGTCAACAAAACAAAAATGAAAAAAATAAACGAAAAATTAAAAATTGAAAAAATACATTACGAGGATATTTTCATATAATTTTTTTCATACACACAGATACTCACTCGTACAATGTACTATTTTACAATTCTTCTATTTCTATTTTTTTTTTGTTTGTTTCAATTAATACACAATGTGAACAAATTTCTACGAAAAATAAAAATTTCTCTACATCTAAAATTTTCTATTATTTTTTTGTTGATTTTTGAGAAACAACAATATGTTTTTATTTTTTTTATTTTTATTTTTAACAAGCAATCAAATGTGTGTATGTGCTTTTATTATTATTTTTTTTCTTAGTTTCGCGTTTTTAGTTTGTTTTTTTTTTCAATGCATTTTAATTTTTCTTGTTTTTTTTTTTTTTTGCAATAATAAATTTGTGGTATTAGTTTTAAATACATAAAAATCTGCATAGATAGAATTTTCGTTGTTATCAATATTTTGGTTTGTTTATTTTTTATTTTTTTTGCAATTTTCAAATAATATTTTTTCTTTTCTTATATGTATTTCTACTACAGTACCTACATACAATATACATACATCTACATATTATTATCAGAGCAATTAAGTATAAGTATATTTATATATTTATTTATTTATTTATTTATTTATGTAAATGGTTTAAACCATGACTTACCAGATGGACGATTTTTTTGTCTACATGATTTTTTATTAATAAATATTTTTTGATCATTTATTGATTCTCTAGAATCGGATGCCATTTGTTCATCGACATCATTTAATTGAGCTTTCAGGGCTTTCTTTAAGTTGATAATCTATTTTAACAAACGTACACAATGATAATAACAAGAAAAAGTAAAAAAAAAAAAATAATATATAAATAAATATTGTGTAAAAGAAAAAAGGATAACTTTAAAAAAATTTAATTTAATTTAAATCATCCTTGAAGGTGATGTAAGTCCAATTCTTTTTGACAAAAATGACAAAAATTAATGATAACAATATGAATGCAATCTGCTATGAGGTTGTTTTTTATTTTTAAACAATTCCCAAAAAAAAAAACTCCCCTCTCAGTATCAATTGACAAAATAAAAATGGGCCGTTTTCACTTTTGCATGGTTTCATAAAAACTTGCATTTACAGTGTGTTCAGTTTAGCAACTGATGTGTAAAAGTCATATGTTCACTTTTTCAACCATGCAAACGTCATGTGTTCATTTAATAAAACTTGTTTTATAATTAACGCAACCTATGCAAGTATTTCAAGTTGATTGCTTTTCTGAATAAGAAGAAGATATAATCTTTGTGTTGCCATTATCATCAGCTGTCATTTTGTGTTTATTTAAATTGAATTGTTTTTTCTTTGTGTTTGATGTCGGATTATGTTCAAATATGCAAGTATTTCCACATGCGCAAGTGGATTTTTGTCGTAATAAATTGGTTGCTTTTTTTGACGTTTACATGCATGGTTGCTTACTTGCACGCAACCAAACGCATAAAACCATGCAAAAGTGAAAACGGCCATGGACTTACATCACTTTCACAAAAACAAAAAAACCCATTAAATTTTCACATTTTGAATTTATACACTGACTGAATTATTATTGTTAATTTTTTGTTTTTTTAATTTTTACCATACCTCTTGTTCAATTTGTTCTTTATGTTTTAAACGTTTTGCTTTCTCTGCATTGGCACGATTTATTTGCTCTTCGATACAATTTAATACAGTCTCACATGATTCACACCATTCCTGTAATGTACCAGATATTTTACTAATATCACCTGGTCTTATATCACGACCGATTGCATAATCGACTTCAAGCCGACTATTTTTTTGATCCAATTTACCATGGATAATATCTGTAAAAGAAAAACCAAAAAAAAAAATTGAATTTGTAACAAGAAAAAAATATTTTTTTTTATATTTTCCATACTTTTTAATTTTCGAACTCACAATAAAATTAATCAAATTCAATCGAATTGGTAAAAAATTTGAAAATAAAATTTTTTTTTTTGATTTTTATTTAATTTATTTATTAGTTTTGTTTTCTTAATCAAAATTCAATTTATTATTAAGCAGTTTTTATTACATCAGAATCGAATCATCGAATATTATGTCATTAAAAACTCATACATATAGAATAAATGAAATATTTAATTGAAAATTATGAAAAAATAAAAGTTTCCTTTTGATTTTTAATTAAACATCACTTAATTTTAACAAACAAAAATACACAATATACAATTCGAAACAGCATAAGCATCAAGTATCATATTTATTCCTTGCAAAATATCCATCAGAATCATGTACAAAAATGGTACACTGGTTCACATATATGTAAACTGTTCTGTACATACATTTTATATGATCGATAAATTTAATTTTGAAAATTTCATTTAATTGAAAATTTTCTGGTCATTCAAAAATTCAATTTCGTTACAAATTATTATTTACAAAATTCATAATATTATGTACTATATGGGAGGATAAAAGGACAATAATAATGGATGCATAATATACAAAATCGTGAATTTATTGTAAATTCATTTAATTACCAAAAATCACTAATATTTTCATTTATGAGCCTGGTAACTCTTAGTAGAACCACACTCGTATAGAAAAAAACTATGAATGAGAATACGATCGTAACAGCATCACAATAATTTCTTTTTTCAGTTGCTGTATAGTCAATTTGTCTAATTTTTCTAAAGTGGTTTGAGTTTGAAGTTTGAAGTCATGCAAAATATTATCATTTCTTTATCGTCATTCTCAAAATATTCTTCATCGCGTTTGACATTCAAATATTGATTTATGCCTCATTTACAATCCAACGTAGAGTATAGACGGTATTCACAATTCAGAGTAGATTACCGTATGTCATTATATTTGAAAAATTGAGAATTGGTACACTGCTTTCAAAATTTTCAATATAATTTCCCCATCATCAATCAACGTCAGATTATAAATACTCATACGATAAATAATCAACCTAATCTCATTCTGACTCTGGCGGAATCCACGCTAGAAGGAAAAAGGATAGTGATATAGAATTTTTTGTGTGAAAATGAAGAAGGTGTGAAAATCCATTCTGACGTGAAATCCACGTTTGGTCGTAAATGAAGCATTAAGGAAGACATCTTATAACTTGGCTTTGGTTTCCATTTGGATTCCATCTCAAAAGATAAAATGGCTGCATTTAATCATGTGCATAAATATTCAAATATGATTCAGATAATTTTTGAAGATGACATCATTAAAATTGTGTGTACTTAAATGTAATGTTTTTTCCTTTTAAGGTTTTTGTTTTTGTTTATTTTTATTTTCTGTATTTACTTAGAAGACATTAATTACATTGAATAAATACCGAATGTATAGGAATAAATATGAATAATAATATGAAAATTATTATTATACGAGTATATTTTTTGTTTCTTTGTAAATTTGATGAAATAAATTATTTATTAATCTTAACAGCATTCCTCACTACGTAGCACTATTAAAATTATTATTTACATCATCATAATCAACATCATCATCTTAATAATCGTAATCATCATTTCCATTAGAAAAGTCTCGGTCATTAAATAAATATTTACCGTAATACTGACTGTGATATGTAAAATGTAATATAAATTATACGTAAATTAAATGCGAAAATATATGTTATTTAATTTAAGACATCTAAAGATTTATTATATCAAATAGAAATTCTTGATTTTTTTTTTGCTTTTTGTTCATTTTTATATTTCATTTTCTTTTCTAAGAAAAAAAAAAAATATTTTTATTCAAAAGAAATTGAAATTCATGAATCCAAAAGAAGAAATATATTTTTTCTTTATGTTCCTCAAATATTTTTTCATTTTGTATATTATAATAAAATATTTTAATTCATTTTTTTCATTTTTATTCTGATCCTGGGATGGAAAACTTTACGTGCGTACACATATACAAGTACACATTAAATATTATATTAAGTAAAAAATACTTAAGTATACATCAAATTTTGAATATGTACACATAAAAACGTTTAGATGGAAATATTTTTTCCCCAATTATCCTTAAAAATGTAACAACATAAACAAAATCGAGGAAAAATTTCTCTATTATCATTTTATTAAACTTTACGTACGAGGGTAATTCAAAAAATTCCCGGAATATCTGCGTCAGTAAGTAACTAGCAGGCCAATAGTCAAGAAGTTTGGTTATATTTTAAGTGTTTTAATAGCATAACTGTTGTGTATAAAAAAAAGTAATTCATTTGTTTTTATTTAAAAAGATACAGTTACCCGAAAAATTAGGTATTTTTAAAACTTAGTGTAAAGCGTTGCGGGAAGAACACACATTGAAAGACGTGCCGAACTTTCACCGAGTTTTTGAACAAATATGATTCAAATCCTGAAGACTTTTCGCACCGTATAGTGTGACTGGTGATGAAATTTGGTGGTTTATACGTAGAAAAATAAATCAACAACTAGTGTATTGTTTCATTTTTCCAGGAATTTTTTGAATTACCCTCGTATATGTGTAATTTTTTCAACAGAAAGGCATTTTATATTTTTGAAATTTCATAGAAAAAAATACTTGCTCACAAACAAAAATGTAATTTAAAATAATGGAACAAATGTATGAGTTATACGTATATATGATGTAAATTTAATTGAAAAACAGAGAATGAAAGATTTTTTTCTGTTATTCATTTTTCGTCTGTTTTTTTATCTTCTAAGAGTTAGGTACTCTATTGTTAAATGAAAAATTATGTAAGAAAAGGTAAATGCATATGTGATGCGTTGACTTAAAAGCTTCCTTTCAGTCGTCTTCTTTTTTCGACAACAGAATTTATTCAGAAAATTATTTTCAAATTTTTTTTTTTTTTTCTTCTTCTAATGTTCAAAGAAATTATTTACCCGGATGCATCACTGTGTAAGTATGAAGCTATAATTATTTTTATATTTATTTTATGTACAAAAAATACATTTAATTCAGAACTTTTGAATGCAAAATAAATACGAAAATATTTTAAAAAATAAAATTAAACTAGGTTCTTTTGGGTAATTAGCAAAAAATTATTTTAAAAAATGATTACTAATTTGAAAAGAAGATCCTTGAAAGTATAAATTTTAATGAATGCATGATTTTAATTTATTTATTTAAATTAATTTTATTTGCTACAAGATAATCACGGAAAATTATCTACAAAATGAGCATGTATAATCGTATGCATGCAGAACTGCAAAAGTAAATATACTAAAACACCCTAAAGTTGAGAGAGTAATACCATTCAATGTCGCTGTTACTTACTATATGATACTTATGTTACGAGTACGATAATTAAATTTTTCATTGATGTCATTGCCGCGACAAAAACATTAATTTTTAACTTTTTTTTTCGTTTTTAAGTGCAGTCTGCTAGACGTATAATACATAACTACATTACCAACCATTCCACGCGATGATAGTTAGAACATGATAGAATGGAACCGATTGAAAATCAAATACCAGCTTAAACAGGCACGTAAGTATTCAATAATTTTCTATGTAATGATAGTAGTTACCTACCAATTTTCTGCTATACAAATATGTAGATGTGCACTTTGTAACATATAAGAGCAAGAATTACAAAAACATTTATTTGTTTTAGAAAATTCGTATGAACATAACGCACACGTATACGTATTTGGAGATTTAAAACGATAAATTTTTGAACATTTTTAATTATTTTTCAATTAATTTTTCTAAATACGAGTATCTAGAGTTGGAGAAATTTGATAGTTTTAATAATTTAATTTAAAAATTCAATACGAAAAAAAAAGGACACAAAAATAAAAAAATTAAATAGGAGAAAAATATTCAAATCTAAATATGAATACTATTAGGTATGTATGTCCTTAATATGTATATATTTTATTTATTTTATTTTTATTTTTGAATTATTTTTTTTTGTAAAATTCGAACCTCATCTACATCATCATCATGATCATCGCCTTCGTCATGTATGTTGGTATTATAATGTAAAATAAAATGTACAACATTCGTACAGTAAATCATTTCGTTCGTTTTCTTTTTTTTTTTCTAATTTAAATTCAAAGTAGCAAATATATTGGACATGCATCATCACATAGCAGAACAAAAATCATGGCACGTTTTGTCACTTTTAATTTTATTCAAAAGAAAATAAAGTAAAAAAAAAACAATATGGTAGGAAAACGAACAAAATAAAAAAAAAATAATAATAAGGGAAAAAGGAAACATGGTAAATGAAAAACATATCACTCTCGCACTACATACATATCACTTCTAGTATATACATACTAGAATTCACATTCAGAGAGTTGATAAGAGTAGATTTGTACATTTAGAGGAGTAGAATAGTATCTAGTATTAGAATTCGTTTTTTGTTTGTATTATTTTTGGAAATTCGAGTTTAGAATTTTTATGTGTAATATAACGTATACATAATGTAGTTATATGTACTTTTTTACATATGTATAAATTTATGTAAGTATATTCCTTGATATTTCAACAACAATAAAAAATTGAACGAAAAATATATACAATTTGTATAGAAACAAAGTTACAGGATTATTATTTTTTTTTTAAAGAGAGGACTTATTCTATAGGGATTCGTATAACATGCAATATAGACATGATTGTGTATACTTGCCAACATTATACGAATGAAAATGAATTGTATAAGTATATCTTTCAATTCAAATACAATTTTTATATGTTACTGATTACAGAAATAGATATGTATGTACTACACTTCACTACATATCACACTATCTAAATGCATTGATATGTATGTGTAGTATTGACAGGATATCGACAGGATATATGTGGGTATGAACAATGAATATAATTTATTATTTTTTTCAAGAATACATATATACATACACAAGTATGAATAACTTCACCTTATATTCATATACATATTTTTTTTTGTCGCTGTCTCTCTATCATTTCTTCTTTCTAATATCTAGCTTTTTATGTTTTAATAAAAAACAAATTTTTTTTTTCTTTTTAATTTAAAATGTATATTACAAATATTACATGTATACATGTGTAAAATACATATGTACGTACCTTTCTTTTTTTTTTTTTTGGTGTTTTTTTTTCTTTTCAAAATTTTATTTGAAAAATAATATACGAGTATATGAAAGAAACATATAAAAGGAATAGAAGAAAAATTTCGAATTTCGCTGTCAACAAGAATATCATAAAATATCAATTTCAATAAAAAATAAAAAATAATATCTAATTGGAAAAGCTGAAAAAAAAAGAGAGAAGAAAAAAATTACAATCGAAAACGTAGGTAATATCACAAAAAGGATATAGTCAGTGGGTAGTAGTGGATATGTAATACAAGTTAAAATATAAATTTTATTTGAATTCATAGGCATATAGCTTTCATATCTGTATATACATATGTATACTACGTCCACAGATCAGTTACCATGAACCTTTATATTGATGTTGACAACAAAGAAAAAATAAAAATGAAAGAAGATAGAAAAAAAAATGATAAAAATCAAATTATCCTTTAAATTTTATACTAAGAAATCGAGAAAATTTTATATTTTTTACATTTTTTTTTATACACACACATAAACAACATTTCGATACTTATTACACGATGACAAATAAAGAATAATTTAGGATGGTATATAAAAAGAAAAAAAAATACGTATATATTTTTTGAAATATTTTACTCTTGTTTGCTTGAAGTTTGTTTGTAGTTTATTAGTAGCTACTAGGTCTAGAGGTAGTTGAATGGTAAGTTGTTGTATCCTTCAAATATATTTTCTAATTAAAATTTGTAACACATACAGATATGGTACTATGTATAATGCGTCGTATTATAAATAATGATTTGAAAATTTAAAAAGTGAAAAAATAAATACAAAATAAAATTAGGGCACGACGATGATATAGTACAAATATTCATGTAAAATAAATTACAATTACAAAACAAGGACATAGTACGTATTAAAATTTTTTGATAATTCTTACCTTTTAGAAGTTCTTTAGAACCGAATATCATTAAATAACAATTCAAAAAAAAAAAAAAAAAATGTTTCTGTGGTATTTATAGATTTTAACTTAAACGTGACTTGTTTACCAGCAATAAATTAGAATATCAATCGAATCGTAACAGAGAATGAAAATTCGTATTTTTTTTAAACATATTTTTAAAATGAAAATAAATTCATGTATACCTAATCTTGAGTGCTACTTGAATCTATCCACGAAATAGATATACATTGCCGCTGTCTACCCAATCTTTAAATTATCATTTTGAATTTATTTGGAAATTATTTTACGTTTCGTTTCGACTGCAGTATCTATTCTTGTACTTACGTGAGTATATATTTGTGTGAAACAGTTAATGAAAGGATAAAATTTAAACATAATTTAACACAATTCAGATATTGGTCACGATTCAAATTGAATTTTAATTAATTTTTTTTTAAACTAAGTTATGAGTTCAAAATAGCTAAACATTTGAGCTTAATGAAACTACTGCCTACTACATTATAAATTAAATTTTAATTTTTCTTTTCTTCAAATAAAATTAAAATCGTATCTTTTAGCTCAGTATTTAAAAAATTAAAAAATAAAATAAAATAATTTTTTTTTTTTTAAATACCTGCATATATAGCTTCTATGATTAGATCCTCTAAATCTCGTACATTTCTCATACCCAATTCCTTTAATAGATCACTATATGAAATACATTTTGAATGAATTGCCATCGAAACAATGGTTAAATGTTGTAATTTCTTTTTCATGACTGGTGTTAATTCTATAAAATCATTTGGATTATCCATATACTGTTTGTATGTACCGTAAGCGAATAAATTTAATGTACGTAAATATTTAGCATCTGGTCCATTTTCAAGCTAAAATTTCATTCAGAATTCAAAGATAAAAAAAAATAAATTTATAAATTTAAATGCAATTTGATTCAACAAGAAAATATACATAATATTATAAATGATTATAAAACTAACCTCACAAATGTTTGGCATCAATAATAATTCACCAAATACATGAACATTAGATGCTTCAAGTACTTGTTTTATTAATTCTAAACATGCAGCACCTTTAGCACTTTTTGCTAATAATGTGAACTGTTCTAATTGATTTAATGATGATGATGATGTTGATTGTATCGATGGTGGCATATCAACAGTATCCGTAACCATATTTACATCTGTATCCATTTTTATTTTTTAATTTTTTCTGATTGATTTATTAGTTTTTGTCTGATTTCACTTTTAGTTTTAGTTCTCTTATTTAAAATGCAGTTTGAACACAATAATCAGAATAAATCTATCTATTTATAAATCAAAGAATTATCTATATATACGCACACAAATACTTATTGAAATAAATTAATTTCAACTTATTATTTAAAATAAATCAAAATATGAAAATTATTTATTTATCGGCAGGCAATGCAATGAAAATAATTTCATTGGTATTGTGTTGTTTTTGTTAATTTTGACAGAAAATTCAATTTTCAATTGAAAAAATACATATATGACAATGACATATGCTACAATTCCATATATGTAGTTGTATACCGGATTTTCGACTTGTCGTTAATGTGAACGATGTTGTCAGAACAAAATTTGGTATCTGTCTACTGTAATTCTACAATTTTTGTGATTATTATAGATACCCACCACTAGGTGGCAGATATACTGTCCAATTTCGGTTAATTTCTGTTAGCAATGTCAACTTCCTCTATTTTTTAATGATTGAAAATTTTAGTAAAATAAATTTTTTTCACCTGTGATAATATTTTTTAATATTTTTATCACTAATTACTCTTCACATGCATCTTTTTGGTTTTATTTAATTAATTTAAAATATATGGTACAAATACGAGCATTTTTATTTTTTCAGGGAAATTTCTGTGAAGTCTTTGTCCATTTTTGTTGTTTCTGAAATAATAATTTTCGTAATTAATTCGTTAATTAAAAATTTAATGGAAAATTTTCTATAAATACATATTTATCTGTATGAAAATACATATTATGTAATTGTACGGAATTTTTAAGAAATAACTTTTCAACAAGGACGGAAGTTGTTTACTTCTAATAACGATGAATATATTATTTAGAACAGATGTTTCACTAAAAAGAATTTGTCATCATAAATAAATACGATGCACTATTATTATTCAATGTATCAATTAATTAGTTAATTAATATTTTACATCAAATTATTTACACAAGTGCGAAAACTTTCACATCAATTTTATTTTTACACTTCTATGGTGTTTTTTTTTTTTGTGTAAATCAAATTCGAATCAAACAGTATAAAAGCTAATTCACGTCTTTTATCTGCGATAGATTAATAATAGAGTTCTGTTATTAATTAATTGGTTATTAGTGCAACAGAAAATGATTCAAACAAACAAGCAATGGATAGGCAAAAGCCTAAGATTCAGTATAATTTTAACATTATTCATAATAATTTCGAATAGTTGTGTTCAATGTAAGAAAGATTGGTGGGAGAATAATAATTTCTATCAAGTATATCCCAGATCATTTAAGGATTCAGATGGTGATGGTATCGGTGATTTAAATGGTGTCGCACAAAAATTACAATATTTAAAAGATATCGGTATGAAAGGTATTTGGTTATCGCCGATATTTAAATCACCGATGCGTGATTTCGGTTATGATATATCCGATTATTATCAAATTCAAGCTGAATATGGAACATTAAAAGATTTTGAAAATCTTGTCAAGAAAGCCAAGAAGTTAGGTTTGAAAATTATTATCGATTTTGTACCGAATCATACGAGTGATGAACATGAATGGTTTAAGAAATCTATAAAACGTGAAGGAAAATATACTGATTATTATATTTGGCGAGATGGTATTCCGAATCCAGATGATCCTGAAGGACGTAAATTACCGCCAACAAATTGGGTAAATCAATTCCGTCATACAGCATGGACATGGAATGATGAACGTCAACAGTACTATTATCATCAATTCGGTGAAATGCAACCTGATCTTAATTACCGTTCAAAAGATTTGGTAGACGATATGAAAAATATCCTTAAGTTTTGGTTAGATAGAGGAATCGGAGGTTTCCGTATAGATGCAGTACCATACCTATTTGAGGCATTAGATGAAAATAATAATTTTATGGATGAACCATTGAATCCGGACTGTACGGATTACGAGGACTATTGTCGTACAATTCATAACTACACTATAGATCAACCGGAAACCTTTGATATGATCTATCAATGGAGACAATTATTAGATGACTATAAAGTTGAAAATGGTGGTGATACATTAATTATGATGACCGAAGCATACACTGGACTGGAAGCAACACAACGATTTTACGGTGATGGTGTTAAGAATGGTTCCCAGATACCGTTCAACTTTGAAATGATAAAACAAATGCGAAACACAAGTACGGCTGTTGATTTCTCGAATACAATCGATTCATGGGTAGATAACATGCCAGCCGATGTTTCTGCAAATTGGGTATTGGGAAATCATGATAACAGACGTTTAGCATCAAGATTAGGAGAAAATAAAACCGATTTGTTCAACATAATGTTGCAGACACTACCAGGAGTTGCTATAACCTACAATGTAAGATCTACACATAATATAGATTTTATGTTTTGTTGAATTCTTTATAATTGAGTTTGTTGTATATTTTTACAGGGTGAAGAAATCGGTATGACTGATGTATCGATATCATGGGAAGATACTGTTGATCCGCAAGCCTGTGGCTCATCGCCAGATACCTATCAAGCATACACTCGTGATCCAGCCAGAACACCATTCCAATGGGATGATTCTGAAAATGCTGGATTTTCAACAGCACCAAAAACATGGCTACCAGTCGCTCCGAATTACAAGGAGAATAATGTCAAGAAACAACTAAAAAATCCTCGATCACATTTGAATATTTTCAAAAGATTGGTTAAAATCCGTCATTTACCAACATTCCAAGATGGTGATTTCGAAAAGGTCACAATCGGTGAAAATATTATGGCATACAAAAGGTAGATATAAGTGTAGCGATTCCCTTGTGCGTGAGGATAATTTAAATGAAACATTTTTTTATTTTCGTTAGATCTTTAAAAGGACATCCATCCTATTATATAGTATTGAATTTCGGTAAGAATGATGAAACTGTTAATCTGAGAACAGCTCTAAAAGATGTCACTAGAAGAATAAAAGTTGTCGTCTCTTCTGATCGTTCAAAACTTAAGCCAGGGTAAGTTGTTTATGTGTAAAATTGATTTTTGAATGAATAAAATCACATCATTTTTTTAATAATTCTGCTATAAATTTCATTTTTAGATCAATTGTGTCATCTGATAAAATAAATTTGGAATCAGAAGTTGGAGCAGTTTTCGTTTCGGTTGGTAAAAAATGAAAAGAGACAAAACAAATCATATAGATATATACTACACTATGGAAAAATGAATAAATAAATTTATCTCAATTTGAAACATATTAATCTTTATTTTTTTTATTTTTTTTTTCTTTAATAGAAAATTGTAGAGTCAAAAATTGAAAAAATTCCTAAATTCGTTAATGTCCTATTGGGATAGGGTAATAATTTTGTATATTTATTGCCTTCTGAAGATAAATCAATCAATTACTTCTCATCTGAACGAAAAAAAGATACATGTAATCAGCATTAACTATTGTTGTTGGAATATAAATTAAACCGAAAAATTAATCGTCGAAATTCAATGACTTAACGTAAAAGTAAAAAAAAAATATTAAAATTGTAGGAAACCCTCGAGTTTCAGTAGTAATAGTATTTCACATTATCATGACTTGTACTCGAATTTTCTTTCTTCAGAAAAATTTGATTTTATCTCTCAGTAAAATATACGAATAGATAGGGTACATGACAAACATGAAAAATCAACACACAACTTTGTACTTGCTCCGTATCTACTGGATATACCTCTTGTGTACTTCTTTTTCTCTTTAAGTAGAATGCGACATTTTATACTTGCTCATCTAGCTTTACTCTATACATTTATACTGTATATGTTGACGATAGGAAGTTTCATTTTTTATTTCTACCCTACTGTCAATCAATATTCTATTCATCAATTCACTATTCAAATGATCCACTTAAAGAATCATTCACTTAAATACTGTTACTGTTATATTTTCAATATTTCCAAAACAAAAAAAAAATCTTCTATTTTGACATTCGTACAATTTTTTTTGTTATTTGTAATATTATATTTTTATTATACAAACGTTAAGTGCTAATATTTTACATACCAAAAAACAAGAAAGGTAAGTGAGTATACTACACACCTACACATGTAACTGGAATGTCTCATTTAGAGCACCTGTTACATTCTGAAATGGAAAAAATAAAAATAAATAGAACAAATAAAAAAAAACAAAACCATCTTATTGAATCCTTAAATGCAGAAATATATAAAGAAAGATAAATGAGAATAAGTTATTGAAGTATGTACATTGAAGAAAAATGTTTATGTAAAGTATGCAAAAAAATTGTTATTCAATGTTTCATTAAATGAAAGGACGAAAGTAAGTATAAGGTGGTATATAGATATAGATACATATTTGTACGTATACGAAAGGAAATCTAATATGTCCTAACTGTTATTATAATGTATACATTTGTGTGCGAAATGGAATGTTCAATATTTTTTTTTATTTTGCTCTCACTTTATAAAAATTCCTTACAGGAAAAAAGGTTTTTTCTTTCATATTATTTTCATTTTCTTTTTTTTTATATATATTCAAATTTTTTCATTGAATTTCAGTAATATATTTCAGATTTGAGATTATATCCAATGTGGGTGTAGGATATTTATCGTAATCGTGATGTATTAAATTAGAAAATTTTCAATATAACATATACATACTTACGAATACATATTTATACGAATTTCAAGTGTATGTGTCTCTTTTTGACAGGATTTGTATGTAAATTCGTTGCTAGGTTTTTTCCTTATATAGTTTTTTTTTTGAAATGTCTTTATCCTATCTACAAAAATCAAAAAATCAATATAAAAAGAAATGTATTTACCAAGAAAATGGTATACTCGTAAATATAATGAAGTTTCACAATGTACTTACAGACATCACATACTGCATATAAATATTGGAGTGTGTGTTTACACCTGAATAATTTGGTCCATTCATAATTACATATTTGTATTTTATTAAAATAAAAAATTTTGAAAGATTACATTATAGGATATTTCTTATTCCTAAAGGATTAAGAATGTAAAAAATAAAAAAAAATAATTTTAAGGATTTTGTGACGTATAAAATATATAAATATGCAAAATTGTGAATTAAATTGATAAAAACATACATTAAAACTTAAGGATTTATTTTAACGTCCTAACTTTATGATGAGTATAAAAAGATAGCGAACATTTTCTTACAAATAAATTTTCTATTTCGAATTTTATGAAAATTTTCATTAACTTGGCATTTTTGGCATTAACTTGGTTAAATCATAGATATTTTGCCATCTATTGACGAATAGTAGAGATGTGTATTTCGTTATTCTTAAATTTTAAATTTCAAATATTCTGTCAGTTCATTTAGTCGTTGACATCGTTGATAAAAATAAAATACATAATTTTGTATTTAGTTTTACTAGTTCCATCCAACAATTCAAAAGCAAAACTAATCGTTGAAAATAAATTATAACGAAAAATACTTTCGATAATTTTAAATTTTAAAAATTTTTCTATTTATTCTATACTCGAACTCGGATCATAAGTCAAATTAAAATCATCAGATGTCATTAATTACAATTTAAAAGAAGAATTAATCTACTCCTACAAATAGTCTATAGTCTTTTGTATCAAAATATTTTTTATGAATAAATCAAAATAATGGTTCTCAAAAAATTTGATAAAAATTTACGAAAAAATATTTAAAAATGTATACAATACCATTTATATACATTATACATGTATGTAATGGTGGTGGACAAACATATTATGTATATATGTATAATTTTCCAAATTATTCTTTTTTTTTTGCAATCAAAAACGTAATGAGATGCCAAGAGATGCACTTGTACATGCAAATAAAATTTTAACTAACTACACTACAAACAAACATGCACATGCACTTCTATAGATAGCAATACGACTACAAATTTATACTAATTCTTATGTACCTCTTACAAACATAGCGCATTTTCTTTTAAATGAAACGAAAAAAAAAAGGAAATGAAAGAAAAAGGATGTTCTACTTTGATTTTTTTTCCTTTATCATTTTTCTCATTTTTCATTTCATCATTTATTTATCTACTATACCAATCAACAAGTTACATTCATGTACATAAGTTTTAGTCCCCACAGCCACACTTATAAAACTATATATGTACATACGTAAACGTACTCTATATATCATCTACTTCAGATGCACGGAAAAGTGAGATAGAAAAAAAAATATTACAAAAAATAGCAAATTTTATTATATGATCAAATTTTATTGACATTTTTAAATGAAAATTTGATTTGATTATATACCGAATCGTGTACGTTTTTTTTTCATATTTCATTTCTTCTGTATAGTATATCCTTCTCTACGATTTCTCGTTTTGTCGTCTGTAACTTTTTAATGAAACATATACAAAAATCTGAAAAATATTTTTATCCTAGTTTTTGTTTTTGTTATCAAAAAAAAATAAAATAAAATAAAACAAAATATTTATTTTTTTGTTATCATTGACATAAATTCAATTTTTTTTATTTTAAAGGAAAAATATATCTTTTGATATTATGTTGCAGACAAAAAAATATCATCAATTTTAGAATTTTTGAAATATAGAAAATATGAGAGTACGAATAGACCAGTTAATGTATACCGAAAAATTTTTTATTTCAAAAATATAAGATTTAGATATTATGAGAAATGATGAACATATAAATGTAGGACTATGACATAATACATTAGATACAATGGTTACGAGTATAATATGTACATCTTTTTCTACTTGTACATTTTGTACAAATTGAAAATAATCTACTCGTAAAAAATAAATGACATATGATAGATAAATGATTGATATTTCATCAGATTAAGGACAATAATGAATTTCTGATAAAGTTATTAGTTGCTTACATAACTATATATGTATATGTGAATAGGCAATAGGGTTATTATATATTTATGATATTATTCGTTTGCCAGTTACATAAAGATAAAGCATAATATATAAATTGTTTTAGTATTTTTATATAAAGAAAATACACAGATACTTATAGATAAGTAGTAACATTACCGAATAAGCGCCCCCAGTTATCTCTTAAAATTTCAAAATGGAAAAACCAAAAATGAGTACACATAATGTGTGAAATACTAATCATATTATCGTTGCCTATATACTATAGGTACTGTTATGGCCAAGGACCCCACTGTTTAGAATGTGAGTAAAGAGTAGAAGAGCAAGTATAAAATGTTGTTAGTTGATTTTCCGTGTTTTGTTTTGTTTACGATATTCGCATTCTATACTAAAAGAGATTATCAACTTTTTCTCAAGAATAAAAATGCGAGTACATACTATCGAAATCGGATCAACAGTCTGTGTATCTGTAACAATTTCTCTGTATATGTAAATATGTTTTATATTTAATTTTTCAAATAGAAATATACCTGGCATATCAAAAAATTTTGAAGAAAATTGACTAAAAAATTTATATTTTTATTTTGTATTTGTTAAATTTCTATATACTTAATATCACTGTGCCTGTTCTTTAACCGATTTACCTTAATATTTCTACTGATTGTCAACTACAAAAATGAAAATAAATAAATAAATAAATACGTGTATGTAAATAAAAATTAAAACAAGAAAAAAAAAACTGAAACTGAAAAATCTCTTGTGATTTTGTTGTTTTGTTTTCAAAAGTTAAAATAAAAAATTTCTTGAATATAAAAGTATTTGAAAAAATTTTTATTACATATATACAATTTTAGCATAGACTGAAATCTGAAGCACAACAAAACAGCACATTAAAATGGAATCAAAAAAAGTTTTGAATGATTCCTGAATGAAAACTTGTAGTTGTAGATTTCATGTAGTTATCCTGTTTTTTTTTTTTCGTTTTCAATTTTTATTTTTATTTTTAAAGATTTCTCTAGTTTGTTTCAGAAGAAAAAATCTGTTGCTATATAACTGGTATAGTTTTTGCCAAATGCTATTGAATTTTTTATTTATTTTTTCTTCGAATATACAAAGTATTATAAGGGCTATAAAATTATGTAATTTTCCTATACACAAATTTTTATGTTTATATTATATATATACATATATGTATAAATATCCCTAATCGATGATATTTCAATAAAATATTAAGGATCTTCAAGTATACTTATTATTGGTACATAGCATGTTTTATAGTTTATATTGCATGGTTGTTTTTTTTTATTATTATTTTCTCTTAATGGTAACAGAGAAATAGTGAGTTCAAAAGTCAAGTATCTTTTTAAGAATTTTTTTTTTTTTTAAATAAAACTTTCAATTATGTACAATACTCTATAATGCTATTGTATACAATAGGACCAAAGATAAAAATGTATACCTTTAAATTTATATGAAACTTATGGTTATGATAAAAGGATAAATAAATAAATAAATCAACAAATAAATAAATAACCGCAAAAGAGTAAATTAAAAATAACCAAAAAGAAGGAAAATAATGTAAGAGATAAGTAAATAAATCAACAAATTTAGATAAATATTTAAAGAAAAAATAAAATACTATATAAATATACTTAGATGGATAAATGCTACACATAATTACATTCCATTACATGCGATTTTTCTTTCTTTTTCTTTCTTCTCATCATCTGCTTCAAAAAGAAAATACCTTTTTGCCCAAATACTTAAAATGAAAATAAATAATATTTTTCAATTTTTCAAAAAAAAAAATAAAATAAATAAATGAAAATAAAATGAAGAAAAAAAAGAAGAAAAATTTATGAAATTAACATACCTGAACCTGGTCTTTTGACACGTAAATTTAATTACATAGGTTATAGTAGTTCATTTTCATTTTTGTTATTATTAATATTCCTTATTCGATTTTATGTTTCTCCTCTGTATATTATAAGGATGTGGTGTAATGATGTGGTTTTGTTCTTTCTTCGAAATTTTATTAATTTTCTGTAGTTACTATATGAATATACTTATATGGAGTTGAGTTGAAGAAATTCTAAAATTCTAAATACAAAAAAAAAAAAATGAAATGAAATAAAATATATTGAATGAAATTTAATAGAAATTCATCTTTAAATATTTGAAGTGAATAAATGAGTTTTCAATTTATAATTTGACTATACGAATTACAAGTGCAAAAATATCGAATTAATTAATTGCACACAAACACAACACAAATAAAATACAAATTATAAGTTTTCGTATACATACAGTATACAATGTATAGACAGATAAATAAATCGACAAAAATATTTCTTCTATAATTGATTATAATAAATATTTAAATTTTAATTAATTTTGTACTGTTTTCATTTAATTTTAATAAAATGTTTTCAAGGTAAAAATATCTTAAGGAATAACTAAATTGACTTCAGCCAAATCAAGTCAAAGCTAACGAAATTCACTCAAGTCAAGTTGAAACTATATTGGCTGGTGTGAAGTGAACTGAAACTGAGTAAACTTACGTGAAAGTAAGGTTAGTTATATGCATTGGTCAGTAGTATGTGGTGGTATATAACAAAATTTTCATTTTTTGAAGATTTTGTTTCCTTTTAATTAATTTTATTTTCATTTGAATTATATTTTTTAATTTTATAACCACGGATTTAAAATATAAGTACATACAGAAGTCACTCAAGTTTGTGTGATCAGAAGCACATGAACAGAAGTCAACGAAAATTCAAGCCGACTTCACTTCGTTATTATCGCATTTATACTTATATAAAATAATATAATCAGATTTCTGACTTGAGTTGGCTGAAGTCATTTTAGTTAGCCCTTTAGCCTTTTACTAAGTATCTCACTCCTGTCTCATTCTACCAATTATTAGATGAATCTAACACTCGCGCCTCCCATTTTCTAATCGGAAAATATGCTTCCTCTGCTTCCTCTACTTCCTCTGCCTTTTGATACATACCTATTTCCTATAGAAATCCATACTGAAAACAATTTGTATTTGCTCTGCACTACACTATATACTCTTAAGTGTAAGAGAAAGAATAAAAGTGGTAAATTAAGTCGAGCAGTAGTACTATCATTAACTGGCAGCTAACTATAATACTACATATTAAGTTACGTTACACTAGTCTAGTGGTACTGGTAGAGTACACTCTCTACTCTCTAGTTGCATAATCTGGTTTCAATCTATTCGCGCATCACTCATCATGATGTATGCACTCGTACTTTTTTTTTTATTATTCTTGAATGAATTTCAATATTTCTCTCTCAGTAAAATACAAGAAAATCAAGAAAACATTTTACAATCGTTTTGATAAAGTAAGAGTGGGTGGAGCTATATAAATATTTACCAGAGAGTATTATAAACCAAAAATTGATAAACGAAATTTAACTATGTATAGTCATTGACTATATAATAATAATATATTATTATATAGTCAATGGTATAGTATACATACGTACTACAGTGGTATACAGTCTATTACAACTTAGACAGCACTGTGTAATTGTATATACTACATTAGTACAGAGAATTAAACGTACAGCATAAATAAAACATGTCTGTCTCAGATATCTACGAGTAGGTACATCAGTAGTTTGCATATGATATGTATGTATATGTATGTTTGTATATAATTTTCATTCAAATTTATTAAGTATATAAATGTCCTGTAATATAAAATACAATTCATTAAGTGGCATTTATTCGTTCTTTATTTAAACACATATACTATTGGAAAAATTAAAACATACATTCATTCATACGTAATATATAGATATGTATTTTATATGTGTGTGTATATAATAGTACATACTACTATAACATAATATTCGAAAATAATAAATAAATAACATACAAAACATTTCTCATATTTTTAATCAATAAATATTTAATTGAATTAATTAAATATACTTTAATTATTTTATGTATTATATTACGTGGAAAATAAATAAAAAAAAAATTATATAGTATACACACATAAACACATTCAAAAAATATAATGTATCAGTTGTATATGAATATATAACATGAACATAATAATGAAAATGTAATATACGGCATATGGATGTGTATGATGTATACATTATTATATTCTTACGTATACTTTTTATGATATAAAATTGTGTATATATCAATATATGTACATAAATATCCTTGATAATTTTGTATATTATTGTCTGATGTCTATTCATTCGTTCATTTTAAATATGTGTCAGATTTTATTCGTATTTCTTTTTTCTTTTTATTTTTTCAATTTAATTTAATTTTATAACAATTCGAAAATAATTACGGATATTTTACTATATACAGTAAACTTTTACTCATACATATTTTGTTCACATAATATACACACATATAAATACATACAAGAATTTGTGCGTGTGTGTGTGTGTGTGTTTGTATCTGTTGATGTCCGAATGTGTTAATTGTACAGAGAAAATTTTTAAAATTGACCCATATAAAGATGTACATCACATCGCGTACACATTATTTTACTACGGGCTTAAAATATTACCAGAAAATAATAAATAAAATATAAAAATAAGTACAAAATTATAATAATGAAATAATGAAATTCATATAAATTTGAATTGCATTTCATAAATTTAAATATACAATAACATTATGAAAAACAAAAAAAAATGTTGTACATTTTGGTTGAAAATGATGTAAGTTCATTTTATGTTGTATGGAGGTAATTTGAATGGTTTGTATTTATATAAATTAGTTATGTATGGGGTTTACCAATAAACGCTTCAGAACTTTAAAATGAAATTATAATGATAACAGTATAAGCCTATAATATAAGTGATGTTCACGTGGTTTGTTTATTATTTTGAAAAACAATCGATTATATATTATATAACTTTCTAAAAACAATATCATTTGAATATGTCTTCCTCGACATTGTTTGGCTGAAAGAAGCCAGAAATGCGCTTCATCCGAAAAGATAAATTTTTCTTTTGCTCCAAAAATCTGGATCGGCTTCCAAAGCCCAATTAGTAAAAGTTGGACACAAACCATGATCAATTGGTTTGAGTACTTGAGTCAGTAATATAAGAAACGTACGGCGAACCAAACATGCATTTCGATAATAAATTCGAATGATTTCTATAGGCATTGTTGAATCATGAACCTTTCCATAATCACTTTACTTGCCTTACAACACTGAGCAGTACAGTAATCAAAGTTTTAGATTGACTTCTCGATCAGTGTTTGTTGTCATTGAGAATTCTGACGTTCTTGTTGGTGAACCCAAAATTAATTTTGTTATAACTGCGTAAATTTATATTGATAAGATTATGAAAATATATAGAAGATTCTTTTTTTCGGAGAGGGAAGCGTCATTTTTTTTTTTTTTTTGAGATTCTTATCATTAACAAATTTTTCGTTAAAAATATATTTATACCAGTTTCAAAGAAATTGGCTCACAATAAAAAAAAATAATAATATTCTACCTAAAATAGTATTGTGCATTAAAAATTAATCTATGAACAACACAAATATTGGTATGTCTATATGTAATGCTACTCTCATATATGTATATAGTATATGTGTTTGTATAACTGTTGGTATGATAAAATATAGAAACGTTTATGACATAATTCTTTGTATATCTACATTTATGTATATGAGCAAATAGGTAGGGACATTTTTATTGCTTTCTCATTTAGTTTTATTTAAGTGTTTATTTATTAATTTATTTACTATATCTACTATAACTATATATTTTTTTCAGGTTTCTGTTGTGCTTTTCATTTATAATGAAAAAAAATTTTATTAAATTTCAATTTATGGTTTTTGTTTCCAATTTGAATTTGATTTTTTTTTGTTTTTTGTTTTTGAATTTTTAGTTTTTAGGTTGAATTTCCAAATACAGTATGATCGACCGTTTCATTTAATAAGTACATATATGAAAAACCAAATAATAAAAATAGAACGAAACGAAGACACGTTATTTTCTATAGAGGTAGGTATGTATGTAAGAAGAAGTAAAATAATTCTTAGGATAATTAAATTTTAATGAAGTATCTGTATATAAATAAGGACTTTGTCGCATAGAGATGATATTATATTATGTATAGATATATAGGTATAGGTAAATTAAATGAATCTATATAATACGAACTTAAATTACATCATTAATTAATTGTTTTATAATAATAAAATTTCTTAAAAATTTTTTTAAGACTCTTGTAATATAATTTTACTCGTAATTCGTACATCTTACAACCTACATATTTACATAATATTCATACATATTTTGCTACAATGTACTTGTATATTTATCTACATAACATACATATTATACTCGTATATCAGCTATTAAATTACATATTAATTTAGTGAAGGAAAACAGCAAACAAACAAGAAAAAAAAAATTTATCTACCCACAGAAAAAGGAATTACATAAAAGAAAGAAGAAGAAATATTTGAAGATAACAAAAAAAAAAAAAACACGACAATTAGGACAATTAGGATGAATGAAATTTAATTCAAAATCATTTTTTTTTTAACTTATATACATCCACAATATATATGTAGTATCTAAATGTTATACAAAATACACATATACTCGTACATACAGGTATGTATACATATTATAACAGGTATATATACATTTTTTATCCGCTTAAGGATAGGCGAACAAATTAAATGATGTATGTACATACATAATATACTTTTGTTACATAGTATATACTTGCCGTAGTTTGTACATATATGTACAATATTTTTATACATGCATACATACATATGTATATTATATGTGTGTATTAAAGTGTAGATTTTATTTGTGTATTTTTATTTGGTGAAAATAAATTATCAAATTACTAATTGGATATTTTGTCTAATTATAATGTTATTTCTCATTTTAACTGTATGTATACCCAATCCATACACATACATACATATATATACATATACATACATGTACATATTTATATGAGTACATACATATATATATTTTCCTATTATTATTTTTGGTTTGGTTTGGTTTGGTGTTTTTTTTTTTTTTTTTTTTATTTCTTTCTACATAGATATTCGTATATATGTATATTTATGTATGTGTATTTGTACTATTTATGTTGTACGTAATGAACTCTGAAATTAATAATTTTCGAAGAAAAAGAAAATATAATAAAAATAATAAAAAATGAAAATTGAAAGAAAAAAAAACATTATTTTTTTCGATAATTATAGATTAAAATGTCCGAAAAAAAATTCGAATACACCATATACACATTAATACAAATAATATCTATATATGTATACATATGTAGATATGAGGATAAAAATAACATTTAAAAAAATGTACATATGCATGATGAGTATAATTATGTTCAAATTCAATATTAAAAAGAAAAGGAAATATATTTTCAAAAAGGAAATTTTATCTATAATATAGATAAATGAAAAAAAAAAAAGAAGAAGGAAAAAATAATAACTATAAATAAATAATAAATAAAATTTAATTAATATCGAACACTAAATCTGATTATTATTTTTGAAAATTATTACATTAGTATTTTGTATGCATAGGAGTATTAATTGTGCTCATAGTTGGGTACGTATATATACATACATATATTTTGTATATAATTATATATTTATATGAATTTTATAAAATTAATTTTCCTAAAAATAGAATTTTTAATTCAACAAAGAAAAAAACAAAAATAATGAAAAATTTTCTTTTATATTTTGGTTTCAAATTTTTCACTTTAAAACCGCATATATCCCTATCATTATATAAATGAAAAACATTCATTATATGATATTTAGTGTGTAGATGTATGTATTATACTTATGTTTACATAAATACTTAAATAATATTTTTTACTATATAGTATACGATGAACAGATGTATCATCTTCATCATCATCATCAATAAGTAATAAAATGTAATACTCCCTTTCTTTCTCTATGTATGTCTATAGATGTATGTATTTATTCCTTAATATATATATATATATATATATATAGGATGGCAAAAATTATTTAAAGAAATAAGAAAAATAATACTACATACATATGTATGTATATACTATACTGTACGAGTATATACATAGGAAGAATAATTTACATACATACTGTATTTATATTTAGATTCATTATTTATCCTTATAAATTATTATAATGTTTTTTTAAATGAAGAAATTATTTATTTTTATTTTATTTCATTTTAATTTTTTTTTTGTTTTGTTTTGTTAAACTTTTTCATTGCTGTTTTGTTTTCGGGAGAGCATTAAAATGAAATAGAATTTCAATTTCCGAAGCAAATTTTCTTCAAAAAAAAAAAAAAATACAAAAAAAATAAATAAAAGGAAATAAAAAGCAAATTAAAAAAATATTATACATTAAATGAAAATAAATAATTTACAAAACGTAATTATGCGTGCATAGATATATGTATATTTACATAATATGTATGTCAGTATTCAGTACATATATATACACGAATAGTAATATAGTGGTAGTATAGTTATAAATATATCGATATAGATATAGTTATATGTATAGGGTATAGCTATTACACTATGAAAAAATAAATAATTAAATGATGACTTGAGTTTTTATGTGTACAGGAGGATATTTTAACTTATATACCAGCATAGACCATAAATATGTTCGAAATAAATATTTCTGTAGTTGTATATGTAGAATAATAATTTTTCTTTTTGAATTGAATTCTAACAAAAAATAAATAAACGAAATGAAATGCTAAAATTTCAACAAAATATATAGCGCAGAAGAGAAAATGAAAAAAGCAAATAAGAAAGATATAAGAAAAAGAGAAATAAGTAGATAATATATATCTAACATATACGTAAATGACTATACAATAAAAATATGTATATATATAAAAAAAAAAATATTTTACTATAAACTTTTACTAGTCATTTTGTTTTTGGGTATTTTTTTCATATTCCTTTGGTATAATTTTTTTGAGTATTTCCATTTTGAAGATGAATGACGTCCGTTTAGTTAAGTATATTTATGTATGTATTTAACATATTTTATACTTATAATGGAAAGTTTTTTTTTAAAGTCCATCTAGCTGCTCATATTTGATTTTCTCTTTTACTTTTCTTTTTCTTTTTTTTTAACTAAACGTTATATTTAAAGTTTGATATATGCGATGGTTTTTGGTTGTGCGTTGTTGTTCTGTACATTATTATGTATGCATGCTTTGCTTGCCTAGACAAAATGGTAAAAAACTATAAAAGTTTTTTGCTATTATAACAAATAATAATAAAAGCATTAGTAGTCAAAGCAAATCAAATAAAACGAAACAAAAAAAAATTAATGAAAATGAAAAATAAAAATAATATACATATACTCGTATGTACTTAAATGAAAATACGTAAATAAATAATAATGGAAAAATGAAAAGTTAAAAGTAGGTATAGAAAAAAAAAAATTTGCATAAGGCAACTTCTCCAACTATCAACAGAAGAAAATTTTATTTTAATAGTCGCATTATATATATGCTCGTATGTATGTATAGGTATAGGTATACATTCAATTATGTAAGTATTTACTCGTTTTGTACTGTATAAAATATAAAATGTACGAACATTAGAGGTAAAAATATGAATGAACAAACGACAAGAAATAAAACTAAACAAAAAAACAAGAGAAGGACATAGTAAAAAAAAAAACTACAATAATAAATTTAATAATAAAAATAATAATATAGTAATAAAATTGTATGGCATATATATATAAAGGGCAATATATACGCGAGGTATATACATATAAATAGCCATTGTAATTATTTATTGTCATTAAATCCCAATAATAAAGTTATTATAATTTTTTTGGGAAAAAAAAAGTATTGAACGATACCATTTAAAAATAATGATGATGATGATGATGGTATGGTGATTGGAATAAAAATGTAAAAATACAAAAAATAATAAAATAAATTGTTCAATTATACCATTATTATTAGTATACATACAATACAACTGTGATTAACAAAATAAACACGACACACTGAATAAAGTAAAATATTGTAAAACAGACAAGAAATTTTTGTATAACCGTTTTTAGAAAATTATATATTAAATTGTAAATAAATCATTAAATGCATATACGTATGTTTGTGTAATTTTTGCAAAACATTTAATCATTTATCTCAATTATCGAAGACTGTTCCAAAATGGAGGACTGAGGAAGTAAAATTTTAATACAAATGAAGGCAACATATTTTATGCAACATCAAAATTTTTATATAATATTCTAGTACCGTATTTATAAAAGAAATCACAGTATTCGTAAATTTAATTTATTCTTCATATTTTTTTGTTCACTCATAAATACTCGTATGTATATAAACGTATATTTTGTTCGTCACTGTACGTTTATAGTACATTTAGTCGTTTATTTATTGTTTTTCTTTTTTTTTTTTCAACTTTATTTTTTATTCATTGAATTTTCTTTTTCCTAAATACTATGTATACAATATTGTATATATTTGTATCCGTATACATACATATGTATAATTTTAGTTTTGTTTAATTTTCAATTCAGATTGATTCGGATTAATAATGAATGAATGTGAGAACGATCACATATTACAGTGATTAGTGTAGATAATGAATATTAGGCACGTGGTCATTATAATACTAAAACATAGATTACATATGCATATAGGAGGATCTATATCTGCATGTATGTATAATTTTTTTTCATTTTTGTTTTCTATTATTTGTAATTTTTATTATTAAATATTTATCATTATAATTCATATTTGCTCATTTTATATACAGATTTATAGGAAAAAGAATGTTAATGTAAAATAATATGTATGTATGTATCATATGTATTTAATGTGATATATGTACAAAATTATTGAAATGTGACACATAACATAAATTATAGTTACATGTAGGAGTATACCTACTATATTATAACAAAGAAAATAAAGTAATTATTGATTTTCATATAAATTCATATGCAAATGCACACATGAGTGTATATTTATATAATTACAGAATTACACGATATACGACAATACGTATATATGTATGCATATGTATACATTTTTATGTACAATATATTTATGTACTTACATATAGATATTTTATGCAGCACTATACGTATATAAATTGTTTAATTTTATTTTTTTTTTAAATAGAAAAAATGAAAATCCAGTAAATCGCAGTATTTTTTTTTATATTTTTCATTTAATTACAGACATAATAAATGTACGTGTACCTATCTATCTGTGTACGATGTATTTATGTTGTCATACTGTAGAGATGTGCGTATACTATCTATCTATATACCACCCACCTATCTGAGTTTGTAAAAAATGTTCGTTCATTATATACATACGAGTATATATTGACTACGTTTATGCATTTACATCTGTCCATAATGTATACGGTGTACAATGAATTTAGTATTAAATGGATGGTTACTGCAGGATATATGGATGGTACAAAAACCTTTTATTATTATGTGATATCAATCAATCAATCACAAAAACACAACAAAAACACAATAAAAACATAATAAAATAAAAAACAAATTTATAAAATTGAGAAAGGGCAAAAAAAGGGAGAAAAAAAAATTGAAAAATAAAACTTAATAAAAAAAATAGTGGACATATATTATTATATAACTCTATGATGCAATATGTATATAAAAGGATGTAAATATGTGGACCATTTTCTTTGAAAATGGTATAAGTTAAAATATTTAAATTATCTTCTTCTTCTTTCTTACTTTGTTCCATTTACTTGAGATCGGCTGTCTATATACTTGTACGTCGCCAAGAGTCTTTATCCAATGTTATATCATCTCACTTTTTATACCTAATATTTTAAAGTCGTTTTAGATTTTTCTCTGTCATGTATAGCCTGCAATCGTCCTAAAGGTTTTCTACTTTGTATCACTTTTAATACTGTCCTCTAAACATATGATTCTCTTTTCTTCTCATCATGTATATAGTGTCCTCAAACCATTTACGTCTTCCTTCTCGTATTTTTTCATCAATCTGAGCTATACTTTACAATTTCCAAAGGATTCTTTCACTTATGATAATGTTATAATTTCGCATTTAATAAGTAAAATTATATATTATAATAAAAAAAGACTACTTTTTTTCCTTGGAAACAATATTTATAGATAAACAGCTGCAGATATAAGTATTACTATGATGCGTTAATTGCATTCTCATTATAATTGATTTCTTTTTCGTCGATTATATGGAGTTACACAACTTTCAAATAAAGCATCTCCATATGCATATACTATGTAGAATGAATAGATATACGCATATACAATACAAATAATTCAATTTAACGCAATTTAATTAATTTACTTAATGCCTGTATATAAAAATTGGATTTTCTTTCACTATATATCCACTAAATCCATAAATATTTATTTATTTATTTATTCCTTTTTTTTTGGTATGATCTCATATGTAGATTTATTCTTTTAGTTTTTTGTATGTAGCTATGTGCGTTTTTTTATTTTCATTTTTTGTTTTTAATATTATTTATATTTTTTTTTTTGTAGGTCTTCTCTGAAATGATTATTTTTGTTGTACATGAATTAATGATTAATCTGTACTGTAATTATAAATTATCATCAATCAAGTGCACCTTTTTATATATGTACCTATACATATTATATGTAAATATATGTACACATTTACATACGTAATATATGCATATATTATGTGTAGAGTTTATACATATAGTATATAATGTAAATACTATATATTTATTTAATATTACTTCGTTTTTATTTTTTATATTATATATTTTGTGTTGTTTTTTTTGGATTTTTTAATTTGATTATTTATCCTTCTTATTTTTATCAATGATTTTTATATAGTACAAAGTTTTTTTTTTTTTTTGTTTTTGATTGAGTTAAATAACTGAAAAAGTTTTATCAGTTTGATGTTTTCTTTTTATCAATTTCAAGTTTTTCTTTATATTTTTTTTCTTTCTTTTTGTTGTTGTTGTTGTTGTTGAAATTAGTAAATTGAAATACATATCATATAGATACATTATATGTTCATATGTGCATATTACTTATATTGCATTGATATCTAAACATTCACATAACCTCTAATGATATCTAATATATCAAAAAATAAAAACAAATCAAAAAAAAAAACAAAAAAACACAACAATAAAAGGATATTATTTAAAAGGATCAAAAGTCATATAAAATTTATATACAGATGTATACACATGTTCATACACTGATATATATACACTCGTATAAATAATGAACTAAATAATTCAAAACGTGTAAAATGAACAATAAAGAAAAACACTTCATAAGTATATATACTATATATATACATACTTAAACATACACACTCCATATACATATGCATATGTATGGATCTGTAAATGATATACAAAATGATAAACGATATAAATGTACAAGAAAACTATACTTTATCAATATAGTATTTATGTTTAAAAAAATATGTTATATATGAGAATATTTATGTATATGTATATAACATCATCATCATCATCAAATTCGATATACATACATATAAATATAGAACAATAACATCAACAGTATAACAACAAAAATACATATATGTATATTTATATAATAACAAAACCAAAAGGAATCTACAATAAATACAGAAAATAAAATGTATGACAACACTATATATACTTACGTGTATATGGAAGGACATAAATAAAAATATATACATATGTGTATATAGAAAAAAAAAAAAAATTATGAAACAAAGTTTTCTAATCTAAATACTCATATCATTTCATATACTTAATACATACATCATGTTAGAGCTCTTTCGTATGATGTATATCCTAATGTGTATAAATATTTTAATTCATATGATGACTAACATGCATATATTTATGTATCATATATAAAGTATAGATAAGATACATGAGTGTATATCCTACAATATTTATGTACTTTTATATTTGTATTATATGTATATGCATAGTCAATTCATATACTATCGTATGTCTGATATACATATATACATTATGTGCATAAATAAATTTCACATATAACGACGACTATAAATCAAAAAGGAAATAACATATACTATGTACGAGTATATATACTTTCTTCTAAAAAGTGTTGTATCATTTGTTTGCTTTTATATCTTTTTTTGAGTTTTTTATTTTATTTTTTATTTATTTATTTTTTTTTTTTGTAATATTGTGTTTTTAGTCTTTTCATATCTATATACATTTTATATTTCATTTTTTTTTTTTACTCCTGGATTTATTTATTATTTTATTTGATGTCTATTTATACAAAGTAGATTGTACTATATATGGGCAGCAGTATTATTTTGAGATGTACTACATATATGTACCATATACTCGTATACATATATAATAATAGAGTTTGTTCGTTTTATTATATTAAGTGTATGAATATATTGTTATATATGAATGTGTTTGTGTCTACAAATTTATAACACTTTATATTTTGTGCTAAAAACTATATATCTTATTTCACAGACACACAAACACGTATGATTTTACATTAGCTTGCATTTAAAAGTACACAGTATATTATTCATTTGTATGTAGGTATCCTTCAAAAAAAAAAAAAAACTTTTTTTGAATCTGAAATCTTATATCTTTATATACAAATTTATATATCATCGAAAATATCTTTATCATTATCATTATCATTATCATCATCATCATCATCATCATCAGTATAAAATCAATCAATCAATGACAAACAATTTGTGTATTATAAAATAAAATACTATACAAAAACTATACGATACGATCCTTTTCAAATATAATGCATAATCGTATATATGTATATATATATGTACCCATATTTACATGATACACGTTTATATGTTTATGTGTGTATATGTCCGAAGATTATTTATACATTTTAGATTTTTGATATTCATATATATTTTTATTTATAGATTTTATATATACGTTCTGTACAATATATAATGTGTATAGATATGTATTTAAAAATGTATATACATAGTATGTATAGAAATTTTACATGAACTTTACATCCTTACATTATGTAGTTGTTGTAATATAACTCTATATACACTTCATAGATATTTGTACACTTTTTGTACATTTAAAAAAAAGTAAAATATTTCCTTTGATATAAAACTATATTATGTACACACAAAAGTACAAAATATACACACACACATCTATACATACGTATATATATATACAAAGGAAAACTAAGTAAATAAAAAGAAAAGCATAATACAAAAGGAAAAATATAAAAACTAAAAATAGAAGAAAAAATAAATGTACATATATCCTCAATAACCACAACAAGGATCTTCATAATACTATAATCGTAATGTATTATATACATATGTACGTATATATATATATATACTATATCTATCTATTATATATGTATTTAGGTATGTATGGATTTATATGATTTACATACACATCTATAATAATTTTGTAGAAATTCGCTTAGTTTTATTTTATTTATTTATTTTATTTTATTTTTTTTTTTTTTTGATACGTTATACCGTCATTTTTAGTTGTTGTTTTTTTTTTTTCATTTTCATTATTCATGTATTTATGAAAACCATAACAAAAAAAAAAAAAAATACGAGAAAAAGATGAAAAAAATTGAACTGAACTGAACAATTTTTATAATACATATACGAGTATTAATACGTGTACATAAATTCTCATGGGATCATGAGAAAATCCAGAATAAAATAAAACCAAAAAACACAAACAACAGCAACAAACTTAAACTTAAAAGCAGCAAATTTTTTTTTTTCATCCACCATCGTCCTTGTCATCAATGTATAGTTTAAATGTATGTATATATGTGGATATATTTAACCCATTTCAGTTTAGGATAACATATTTTCATTTTTACCTTTTTATATTTTTACAAATTCTGTTTTATTTTTTTCCTTCTTCTTTTTGTAAACACACATCATTACTCATTTATATGTTACATACATACATCAGATATATATAAGAAGAATGCATGCACATACATATATACAAAACTATAATATATAAGTATATAAATGATGTGCATATGTTCATATGTATATTTTTAAGGATTTATTCAAGCATATTTCCCGAAAAAGTATAAAAGAGTATATAGAAAAAAATAATACATACATACTTTCATATATACAAAAACCAAAAGAGAAAAACGTAAAAACCAAAAAGGATATTTTCGTGTGTTGATGTGTGTGTGTGTGTAAGCTTGAGATTTTTCACATATTTTTTTTTTTCTATTTATACACACAGATATATGCATGTACTTGTACGTTTTTATTTATTTATATTTATATTTTTTATAATTTTATTTTTTTCTCTAGAATGAAATGAAATAAAAATGAGAAAATGATGTAGTAAATTTTTTTTTTTTCTTGAAAAAATCATTTAAATATGTTGAATAAATTGTGACATTACGAAATGAAAACAAAACAAAAAAAAAAAAAAATAAAATCAAAATGATATAAAACGGTAAAAGCGTAAAAGGTGTATATAAGTATTATGTATTATGAAAGTGAAGAAAACCGCTCAAATATATATACACTAAAATTTAAATACAAAAATACATGTAGAAAAGTATAAGTATAAGTAATAAAATGAAATAAAATCAAAAAAACATAAATACATAAAATAAAATGAAAATGTAAAAACAAAAATTGAAAAATATTTTTTTTAAACGAAAATGGAAAGGTATAAGTAAATTTCTTGTCATATATGCGAAATGGTAAATGTGTCTGATGTGTGGATGTGAGTGTTTGTGTGTAATTTATACATTAAAATTTTGCAACATATGTAGTATATTATTATTATTATCATCATCTTGTATGTAGTATATTCATTTTTGTTTTTTGTATAACTCTTACATTTATGTATTTATACATACAGAGATACAAACATAAATACTGTATGAGTATCGTATAACTGAGTATAAAATGCAACATACGAGTATTATATGCATATATGCATACATAGTATGCGATTTGTTATTATGCACGTATGTATGTAAGTATACAATATAAAGTGAAATGAAATCGCATTCAATTCAGGTTACGAACTCAATTTTTATCACACATATGTATACATATTTATGTATATACATGAATAAATTTATATCTATCTATATTGTGTATACATATTATATGAGGATATCAACAATATACATATGAGTATATAAATGTATAAAATATGTATGTGACAACATACCAGATTTATAAAAAATTCATAGTTTTTTATACTTGATATCGTATATATACTCTCGTACATTATACATGCATACATAGTATTCGTTTGTATATGTAATTTGTACCTACAACACTTTACAATATCCTCTTTTAGTTTTTTACTTACATTTTCATTTTATTTATTTATTTATTTATTTTTTTTTTTTTGTAAAATTTTTAACTTTTTTATTTTCTTCCTTTCCTTTTGTTTCTGTTAAAAGTTCTATGTATTATCATATAGACCGGTATAAGTAAGTACTTGTGTAGAAAAGTATTCTGATGCGTTCTACTGATGTAAAAAGTCTATCGGTCTATCGTATATCTGTGTACATGTTTGCTGTGTTGTTGTATGATTGTGGGAGTGTGTATATTCATATGTACATATGTATGTACAAGTAAGTAGATATATATTAGTACAAACAAGAATTTATATTGGATTGTTGTTGGTTTTTTTTTTCTTGGCAATTCACTTAAAGAATTTTTTTTTTGATTTTATTTTATTTTATGCCTTTTTTTTTGGCTTGGTTTTTTACATTTTCCTTATTTATATAAATTTTAAAGACGAAGGTGTTGTATTGTGTATACATTTACTGTCGTGAGATACACCAGAACAAAAAAAAAATAATAAAACAAAAAAGTTAAAAAAATTCAAAATGAAAAACAAAAATTGTAAAGGATGCAAAACTAGCGTAAAAAGTAAAAATTATAGAAAGATTTACACCAAAAAACAAAAAAAACAAAAAAAAAACAAAAAAGGAAACAGCGACAGAACAACAACAACAACAATACAAAAAGGAAAACAATAAATGTAAATACAAATAAAAGTAAACTATACCATAAGTATATTGAGCTGTTGTATTACATATTTATACATGTTACATATATGTACGTATAATAAAATATGGTAAAAGAAGTAAAGTGGCGAGAAAACATTAGACAAGAAAAAAATAAACTAAAAAACAAAATAAATGTAAAAGAAAATAAAAGAAAAAAAAAAATAAACCCAAACCCAAACACGAAAAACACTAACAAAAAACAAAAAAGAAAAACTCAGAAATGAGAAATATACAAAACAATAGAGGAATTAAAGGAAATAAAGTCCTTTTCCAGATAATAGAAGTTACACGCAAAAGCTTTTAAATCTGTTTGCTACTTTCCGTTCCTGTGTATATTATACATACATACATATACAGAAATATTTATAGCATGTCATATACTTATATTTAGTACTTTTATACCTTTTCTATACCTAAGTCTACAAATACATTAGAAATATATCTACTTACATATACTCGTATATACATACATACACTTGTATAATACTTACTTGTGTTTCTAATGTCTGTATATATTTTATATATACTTTGCAATGATTTTACTCTCATGTAGATATGTATTTTCTGTGAAAGATATATAATGTATGCATATGCATGTATGTATGCAAAACACTCATATGTATCTATATGTAAGATGTGTATATGCATATGTTGCAAAAATAATCAAAATATGCGCTTACTTACATTCGTATTATACGACTTACAGACAAACAGACATAATATAACAACAAACTTCAGAGTATATTTACATTAAAATGAAAAACGAAAAAAAAAGGAAGAGAAAAAGGTTAATTTTTCGAAAAATCAAACATTGCACATAGAGACATCCACGTACATTATATATACATATGTGCATTATAATAGTAATAATATGTCCTTTTTTGTCGCTATACGATACACGATACTATATACATTATGTACATGCATAACATATGCAATTTTGTCTGTATAGGTATGTATGTATTTATAAATAATTTTATTCAAATTTTTCAAATAAAATACAAAATGTATAATAAAAGATAAAATGAACGAAAAATGTAAATCAAAACGAAATAAGAAAAAAGAAAAAAAAGAAATACAAAACTTTGAAAAAAAAAATAAAATAAAATAAAATAAAAATCAAAAAATAAACTATATCTATAAAGTTAAAGTGCGATGAATATACATATAACAACAATAAGAACACTGTTGCATTTTAACAAAAAATTCTTAGACATACATAAATATACACAAATATGTACATGCATATGTATATGTTAATGTCTAATATATAGATATATGTGTAGAAACGTTTACACATTTATGTATCCTGTTAAAAGTTAATACATAGACGTAGACAAATAAGTAAATGAGTGGATATAGGAGGATAGGATAGGATATAGAATACAAATCACACATCATACAATATACGACGATGAGTAAAGAGATTAAGTATGCGAAGAACATGTAGGAGTTGAGTGTATATATATGTATTTTGTATGTATGTATATATATATATGTTTGCATGAAATTATATAATGTTTGATATATTGTATGCATGTATTATAAACAAAAAGGATGGAGTAATGTATAAATATTAGTTGTTTTATGAATACAAAAAACTATGAATGTGAACATTTTTTGTATGTGCATACAGTGATGATCAAAAAATGTTCGTTAAACAACAGAATTAAACTGTAGTAGAGTAGTAGTTTAGTCAAATGAATTTTTTTTCTACAAATATCGGATAAATCATGAAAATTTGAAATTGGTTTTCATTGATCCTTTTTGTTATTTCAATCAGAAACCTTGCAATTACTTGTTTCCTATAACAGTAAATTGTATAAAATTAAGTACAAAAAATCATTGAAAACTATTCATTTTTCATTGCCAGAAATTTGACAACATAACCACAATATGAGTTCTGTAATGACAAAAGTTATGTAGATCGTTAATATTTAATATGTAAATAGAAGAAAAATGAAACGAAAAATGAATTGAATTCAATAATAATTCACGTGTACTCACGATTTCAAAAAATAAATTGAAAATTGAATAAAACTGTTGATATTCCGAAGCATATATTGCATTTGTAAATTTACTTCCTCCATTTTGAAATTTTCATTTAAATAAATTGTTGAAACTTTTGCTAATTACAGACACTAGACAATAGTATATTTTAATATTTTTATTTCTTTGCAATTATATTTCAGATGCATATACTTATGTTTTCTGTTAATCACTGTATGTGTATATAGTATCGTGTATATTTGATTACAGATTTTCATTTATATGCATATTGAATTGAGAGCATATATGTACATACGTGTATATACACTCAGACTCACATATATTTTATGTATGAAGAAATGAAATGAAATGAAATGAAAGAATTTAAAAGAGGATAAGAATAATGTAAAAACACAAATCAAAACAAAAAATTAAAAAAAAAATAAAATAAAATAAAATATAAAAATATAAATAAAAATTTCTCTTTAAAGTTTTTTTATTTTTTATTATTTTTTTTTTTTTTTTTTTTTAGAAAGAATTAGAGAACATAATGCATATACAAGTATATGTGCACTTCTTATATTTCATTTCATGTTTAAAAGACATTATATAAAAGTCAATCTTTGAAGTTTTATTACATTTTTTTTTTCTAAAGTTGTATACTTAGGAACATGATGAAATATTTGTTTGTTTTCAATAGAAATATTTTAAATTTATATGAGTATAATATGTATACATATATGTACTCGTATGTGTATTAATTTTATATTTAAGAAATTTTTCAATTTTTTTTTTTTGTTTTGTATTTTATTTTTTCATAAAAAGTATATTCGCATCATCATCCATTCAACCGAATTATTGATTGTCCAAATGGGAGAACATATACTACATAACATATGTAATACATCATTCATTCATTCAATTTATTCAATAAATTTTCAGTATAATTTAATTTAATTCATCATTTCGTTATATAATATTCAATTATATATTTTATTTTTGGAAAAATTTATTGTATAAATGTACATACGTAAATATATCTTATCGCATATGTAAGTGTATACAATTAAGGATCCTATATTATCCTATGTTATAACTATCCAAAGAAGATACATATACATATATACATAAATCGTATACTAAATATTTATATCGACATCCATATAATACATAAAGATGCAAGTTTATTATATGTATGTGTATGTGATAAAGTTAAAAGAGCATTCATATTCATTTTACATTGAATTTTATATACGATTATGTATCCTGTTCATGTCGATGATGTCCAAACGAAAAATGAAATTGAACAAATTAAAAAACAAAAAATTGTTTCTTTAACTTTTTGTCTGCATCAAATCAGTTATACTTACATTGATATAATATCATATCATACATAGTATGTGTATACATTTATATTGCCGTATATGTACATAAATACATATTAAATGTAACTATATATTTACTATATTGAAGAATATAAGTTAAAGCAAAGACCAATATAACAATATATGTAAGTAGTTTAAGTTTAAAACTTAAAAATATTTATACAGATATTATAAGAGTATTACATTTATATATGGACTAGTATAGTATGTAACATAAAAGTTCTTTAGGTGTCCTTTTATAATAGTTTCAGGTGTTTTGTAAAAGTATACAAAACATTATAAACATAACAATAGTATATGCATCCATATAGACATACAATTTTATTCACATATACACAAAGAAAAATTTAAAGAAAATTGAAGAGAAAAATATTTTGTTTGTAAAATAATGAAAAATTTTACATTTGTATTGTATGTACACATTGCGCATATACACAAAAATAATGTACACACAATTTATACATTTACATACAATACCTATACATCCTTCTCACATATACATATGTAATGTAAATACACAACAAACATATAATATAACGACGACAACGACAACAAATACCAATGTAATGAAAGATATAATAAATTTTATGTAATTTTTTTCAATACATAAACATGTGCATATTTATATTGAAAACACAAACATACATGCATAATTTGAATTTTATATATAACGTATGTATGTGTGTATGCAATATTTTTTATACAAAATGTTGTGCAATATTTTGCAAATAAAAGAACATTATTATTAGCATTGTAAGGTATAGCAATGTAAGTATATGTACACACGTATACATGGAAACATGAAAATTTATTTAAAACGAATTGTTATGCCAATTTTCTAAAATAATAATAATAATAATAATAATAAAAAACAAATTCAAATAAACATCACGATAAAAAATTGTAAAGGAATAAAGTAACAAAAAAAAACACACACACAAAAATCTACATTTAAAATATAAATTTTACATTTTTTTTTTATTTTTTCCGTTTTTTTTTTTGGAATTTTCATATAAATAATACCACAAATAAAAACAACGACAAATCCAAAGAAAAATAAAATGAAAATAAAAAAAAAAAACGAATGAAATTTGTAAACTTTTATATGTTTAATGCATTACTCTCTGTTCTAAGTAATATGTATGTACATACATATGGAGTCTATTTTATAAATATATGTATATAAAAATATGCATATTATATACATATACATATAATATATTCCTACATATGTATGTACATATTTTTGTACATAAATAAATTATATTACAATTGAATAATTTATAAATTTATATTTATATTTATAATGTAATGTGTATACATATACATAATCAGTAAATAAATCTATGTAACATGAATTTATATATAAAAATATATCTATGTAGTAATAATTGTAATCGTACTTTGATATTCATACATTAAATGCATATGCAAATATGTACATATGTGTGTGCATTTATGTTACCTATAGGCTAAATAGGTATAAAAAAAATGACATTTAATGTATGAAAACCACATAAATAAAATTACTATTTAATTTCATATATTAATCCATATTGCAGGCAAATATGTTTGCATGTATTTGCCTCCTATACATAATGTATATGAATTTACTACCATATATACTCGTATTCATACGTAGATAATGTAAATATCCTAGGCCATTTCCCATTTTTCTTTAACTCCTATATATGTAATGTGAGTTTCAATAAAATGTTCACTTATATTATATGTATATGGCTGTATATATGTATTTATATTTTTTACTTATATATTTTATAGAACATATTATTTTAAACTATATTTACATACATACATATAATGTAATAAATATATGCAAGTATAAATGATAAATTAAGGATAATTTTTTACTTCATTACATATTTACATATATGCACATATAAATATCTATATACTTATATACATTATAATATTTAATATTAATGTAAAATAAATTTATATAAATTTAGTATTCACATATGTATGTAACATGTAATTTTGTATATACAAATTACTATGAGTATATATACTATATATAGTTTACAAAATGCTATAATTGTAATTGTATACAAAAAAATAAAAAAATGAAAAAATAAATAATATCATAAAAAAAAGGAAAAACTATACAAATGTATGTATACTCCTACATACGTATACATATATGCTCTTACACTCATACTATAAAATTTCTGGTGTTAATAAACCGGATTTCTTGACTAATTCGTTTTTAATAGTTCATTTACCATCGATGGTATAGGTATGTATGCATTTATGTACATATTCATATAGGAGTACCATATACAAAAGTTTGCTACTTATACATACCGTGTTATTATAAGTTCATATATGTATGAATATATGTATGAGAGTTATATATATATTTTATGTACAAACATACCTATATGGACTATAGAGTAAGTGTAGTGCACAGTAGAGATATTTATAAACGAATGACATCGCATTAAAAACATTTTATCCCTTATTTGATTTTATGTTTTATTTTATGTTCATTTTGATTTGTTTTTTTTTTAATGTTTTTTGTTTTTGTTTTTTCATTATAATTATTTTAATTTTCCTTTATTTTCGAAAAGTCACATAAACACATACAGAATTCCACAAAAAAACACACACACAACATTCAAATTAACAATTCAGAACAGAGAGATGGAAAAACATTATAGTACTACCACGTTATACTGTATACTGTCGTTGTCATACACACATACATATTTTATTTTATAAATATAGCGAGAGAAATCAAAATGACATTAATGTACTACGAAAAACGAAGTAAAATATTTATAGATAGATACATATATGTATGTATAGTATGTCAGTACTATATGTATGATTTAGTACACGTATGTATGTATGTATGTTCAGCTAATGTACGTGTTTACTCACAATGGAATTATTATAAGAAAAGACGTGTACAGTAACAACGACCTATAACGAAATATCATTTTCACCTTCCTTTTTTTTTCTTTCTTTGTTTATTCTTTTATTTTCATACTTTTAACTTTAATTTTTACTCTCATACTCATACTACGACTACAACTACTCTACTATACTATACACGATACACTATACTTCAACAATATTACATACTACATATTGCTGTTGTTGCACGTAATCTGACTTCTTCAATTTTTCCTAATATCTATCTTTTTCTTTATCTTCTTCTTCTTCTTCTCTTCTTCTTATCATTTTGTATTTATGTATTTTCATTTCTTTCTTATTAAAAAGTTTTCCATGATTATAATCGCTTCAGCCATATATACTACAAGCATACACTCTATATGCACAATCTAATAACGAATATAAACATACAGAAAATCATATAAATATCTTGATAAGAAAATATATGTATATACGGATATACACTTACAAACATACATATTTCTGTGAATATGAACGTACATATACATACATACATTTGTGTATATAATACCATAATCTCTCAAACACTTTACATCTCAATTTTCATTCCCTATAGATTTTATATTACAGTTCGTACTATATTCATTCGTTCTTACTACAAACCATCATTTCTACAATTTCAAATGTCAGTTAGAAAAATCTAAATAGGAAAATGTGCTTTTTTTCATTATTTGTTTTATTTTAGTTATTTTTTTATTTATTTTCCTTTTTTTTTTGTTACTTAAATAATATATACTATATATATACTATAAGATTGAAAATGCATATATGTACTCTACTATCTATTTTATATGGAGTATATGAAAATATCCTGATTTTTAGTTACTTATCTATGTAGATATTTTCTTCATCTACATACATACATACATATGTATAAATATAAGTGTCAGTGTGTACATTTCATGTGCATTATTATAACGCTTACATGACGATATCCTGTTTTATCTCATTTTCTCATCAAAATCATTGAATGAACAATTATTTGTTTTGTTTTTTTTGTTCGTTAGTTTTTTTTCGGTTTATTATTTCATTTTGTTTTTAGTTTGTTTTTCAAGAACTCCACTATATTCACTCTCAATTCACCTTTTTAGTAGGTCTCCTAACAATTTACTAAAACTACAAACATACATATATGTACACAATATATAAAATGTAATACGCTATACATTTTCATTTTTATAAAAATAAAAATATCCTTATAAATATCCTTAGATGCATGCATTGAGTACATATTCTATGTACATACATACATATGTATAAACTCGTGTGTATGAAAAATGAAACAGTAACAACAAACAACAGATGTCGCATATACATAACTTCTACATATCCGTACATATGTGCATTTACATGTACATATGTAAGTATGTATGTAGCTATATACAAAATCATATTGCAAAAATTATATATTACATTCTACTATATATCGATATCCTATAAATGTATATGTTTAACTAGCAAATGATGTGAGCAAGCTGAGCAACAGAAGCAATTTATGTATACAATCTTATTATAATTCTGTATGCACTTAATCAACTATATAAATGTACATACAATTTAGGTATCAGTGTGTGTGTGTGTGTGTGCATGTAATGTACATATATAGATAATAGAAAATTTTCATTTTTGTAAAATCACAAAAATGCACAGAAAACTAATCACACACTTAAAAGACAAATAAAATATACAGCAAAAAAGGGAAAAGTACAAAAAAAGGAAATTCAAATAAGGGTGAAGAGAGCTTATCATGAATATCATGAAACAAAAAGCTTTAAAAAATAGGAGAAATCTCCTAGATAGTATATATACTTGGAGGAGCTCTGAAAAGGACTAAAATGACACAAATATTTTTATCTAAACGCATACATTTGTATTTGTACGTACATAAAATGATGAGAGTATGTTGGGAATTTATTTTCAATTCTCCTACTCATCATAAAAACGTGTAGGAGAACAATATTTATGAATGTATGTATATGCATAAATATGAGTATGTATGTATATGCTGCTAATAAAATATATAAGGCAATGGAGGACAATTTAAATGTACACTAAAATAAACCACACATAAAACAAAGCAAAATCAGCAAAACAAAAAAAAAAAAGTTTGGCTATAATGTAAAGGACCTTAATTATACATCCATAAATATGTGATATAATACTCCTGATTATATATACATTTATACATTTCGATTTATTTTATATACACGTACATAATATCGTCGTTGTCTTTTTTATTCGTCATATCAGCAAAAATGTTTATAGTCCTATGATCCTATATTACATATAGTCTTATGTATGTATCGTATATCTATACATTAAAGAAATAAAGAGCTTTTTTTTCTTGATATTCACATACAGAGAGTACCGAAAAGCAAAAGGATATATGTGGAATATGGATATTCAGTTCAGAGTATCAAATACTCATATACATAAATTTATGTGTACACATGTACTAGATATGTAGGTACTATAAAATATACTCTACATACCATTTACGTGTACCGTTTTCATTATTATTATTATTGTTATTATCCTTATTTTACATTCTACATCATATCTATATACGTATACGTACATATATGTATATTACAACTTTATATGGTATTCATATGAATAGCTAGTTGCTCCTTTTATAAAACGAAAATATTTTTTTAGTTTAGTTGTGTAACGTTTGTGAATTGTTTAATATCGTGTTTTGTGTATAGCAACATATTATATATAAAAAATATAATATTTATGTTATTCCGAAATATACATCATGTACTATTATAGTATATTACAAAATTATCGGAAATATAAAAATTAATAACATAAATAACAATAAAATAAAATAAAATAAAGGATGGTGCATTTTCTTTTTGAAATAAATTTAAAACAAAAATAAAATAAAACAAAGAAATATAAACAACATATAAAACTACAAATAAAACGATAAACAAACGATAAATATAAACAAACTGAAAATAAAAAGATTTTCTAAACGTATATTTACAAAAAAAACTAAAATTAACAATAGAATTTTATAAAAAAAAAATCGCCCTTAAAATAATTTTTATAATTTTATTTTAATTTTGTTTTTACACACAAGAACGATTTCGAAATTCTTTTGAGAAATGGTCTTATTTGTTTATTTGAAAAAAAAAAAATTCTAAATAAATAATTTAAAAAGGAAAGAAAATTTAAAGTATAGCTACGTTTTTCTTTTGATTTGTGCTTTTTTGTTTTTTTCATTATAATTTATTTTTGTTTTTCATATATTTCTTTTTAAAATTTTGTTTTTGAGAAAAATTATTTCGTGCATATAAATATAAAAGTACATATTTACTACATATGTAGCAGTCAACAGTATGTAATAAGGAAATTGTATAATAAAAGTTTTTAACGGATACATCATAGTTAAATGATATTATAAGAAAAAGTTTGATAACCGGATATGGAATTTTGTAATAAAGAAATAATGTTCGGGATGTATTTACATTTGTACAACAATATATATTCTTTTGTTTATTATTTTGTTTTATTTTTAAAGTGAAAATACATATACATATGGATATTTAAGAGTATATATACGACAAGTACGTACATATAAAATTTATTAAGTAAATACATTATATGTATTTTAAGGAAAAATGTAAATTTTCTTTGCGTAGATATATATATTTTTGATTTTTGTACACTCATGAACATTTGCTAAATTTATAAGCACAGATAGAACAACATTTATTTTGTCTGTGACATACTAAATCGTATGTACAATAGACAAATAAATTGTTATCAAATTTACGTTGTTTTAAAAATAAGAAGAAATAAAAGTTTTAAAAGAAATTGTAAAATAACGAAAAATGATTTTTTATAATTGAATCTCCGGTATATGATAAATTTAAAGAAAAAAAATATGACATGAACATAAATAAGATGTTTAATGTGATCGCAGGATAATTGATTACTAAATATATTTTTAAAAATTTTTCAGTAGATGCGAACACATGATAAAAATTAATCAGAATAGCTAATGACAGAAGAATTGAAATAATAAATAATCATTTATTGATGAACAGAAAATAAATATGAACAGATATTTTTTTTTAATCAATCGATTTGTACATTTTCGAAAAAATTTCAAACCAAAATATATTATTGTAAACTAAAACAAACATCTACCGGCGTGGTGTGGTGGTTTCAAATAATATTCAATGTTTTATAATACTCGTACATATACATACGTTTAATATGTGTTAAAATTTATTGAATCTTTTAAATTCAATTTACATTCTTATAATGTCTCGATGTGCTAATCATTAAAATTCAAATTGTTTTGAATTCATTAAATTATCTAAGATATAATACACTGTAGACTGTATACGACAGACATACCTATATACAAAAATACATACAGAAACCATTTTCTTTGAAATTGATGTAAGTCCATCTTTGTAAAATCATTAGTTAACGTAAAAATGTAATCAGGGCCATAAGCATTTTATCAATTAACACAGTTACCCGAAAAATTCTTTAAAATTTTCATCATTTTATCAGTATATAAATTTGCGTATATAGTTAATCCTAAATTGTACTTAGAGTATTCATTTAACGTATAGTAAGCGGATAGTAAACCGACTAAACTTGTATAGTAAAATATAAGTATTTACACGTTATACTCGGTTTGCGAGCTGTTTACGACGTTAAATGAAGAACTCCATCATTATTATTTCATATCTCCAGATAAAATAAAATAGACTTATACCATTTTCAAAAAAAAATTTCTTCATGTATCAAAATGTATCACATATAATTTGTATTTGATATTATTATGTATTTTTATATTTTTAATGAGATGAAAAACTGAAAATAAAATATACGATTTACACTTTATAATATGTGTATGTAGTGTATAAACTTTATACACTACATACACATATGAACATATAGTTATATGTACAATACGCCAGTATTAAAATACACCTAGTAATTTATTTATTTAAACTAAATAATTTCGTGTATAGAATAAGAATATTATTATTATTATTATCGTTTACATAATAATGTACATTTGTTAAATATTTACGTTTATATCTATACGTATTTTTACTTCCGTTCGTACACGTATATGTACGTTATACACTGTAATACATAAAATGTACAAATAAATGTACTAATATTATTTTAATTAAAGTCAAAATTATTATTATTATTGTTTAATTTGTACATACACTATATATCTAGCTAGTAAGCTATCTACTCGTATTACCATTTAAATACTTATACATTATCTTATTCTTGTTCTTGTAATTAAAATTACATAGATACATAGTATATTATTTTGTAATGTCTATTATATACTCACTTAAATATACAAGTATGTAGGTACTATATGGTACTCAGTATATGTACGTTTCAAAATAAATATTTATGTAAAAGATACACAAAAACAAGATTTTAATAAACGTTATATACTAAATGATATACATATTTTATAAGTATAAGTATGATGACATGAGTATGAGTGTAAGTGTACATTAGCACATTACGTATTATATTACTTATAATTTAATATTAATATTTCAAAGATTTAATATTATATTTATGTACAAAAATAGTACGAGTGTATACATATATACAGTGTATACAATGTCGATTAAATAAATAAAATAATCGACATAACATCAAAAACATACGTTCGTTCTTCATCATAAACATTTTACAATATAAAATACCTACTTGATAGTTATTTATAATTTTCGCATTATATATACTCGTATGAAAGTATGTATGTGTATGTCCTGTATTGTATAAAATGTATGATTAAATATTCTGTATCTATGTACTACATACCCTCCATACTATACTACTGTTTGCAGATAGTACTACATACCTAATAAATAAGTGTACTGTCATGTGTGTTGTGATAATTCACACATACATAATAATGTACACATACTTACGTATCATATAATAGGCGACATATACATACATACATAAATGTACGATCGTATATCACAAGTTTAAACAAATTTAAGTATATTTATATACGTACGTACGTAAACATATGTAAATAAAAAAGTAATTATAAAAAAATTAAAAATTAAAATTACTATATACATAAATTTATAACTGAGATTATAAAATTTATTTAATTTATGTATATAATATATATTTTATTATGTATGTATACTCAAGTAAATATTTTATTTTCGTTCTTCTCTTAATATCCTGTACTTTATTTTATAAATGTCTTCCATTTTATTTAATTTAACATTTTTTTTTTTAAGATTTATATTTTTCAATTAGAATGTCATTTTATTTTTTGTATTTTGTGGATACAAATAAAATACACAGTGAGGATACGCGCACACACAAGCACATAACAGGAATAAGTTCATAGAAATCACTTCGCTAGAGATCTTATGGTTTGATTTGGACTTTGACTAAAAATGTAAATCATAGAGATGGGTGGCAGTTAAATTCATATAAAATAATCAAATAGAAATTTGTAAATTTTTCTGAAAAATATTCCATATAGATATTATTCCATACTCAATAAATTCCTTCACACTATCTTCGTTCAAAATTTTTAAGAAATCGTATATATCGCTTATGCAGACTTTCTTTGGTGGTGGTGGTGGTGGTGGTGGTCCACCAATGTGAATGAAAGTTTTATAAATGTTTTCAAACATTGTAACCAAATAAAAAAATTTTCTTTCAAAAATCTACATATCTCATAGCTACATATTTCCCAATAAAAATTAATTAATTCTTCTCTGTTTCAAATAAGAAGTGAATTTGTCTAGAAATAATCAAGATATTCGCTACCAAAATTGTTAATACCACCGATATATTCACTCACTAATTTCATTTCAGTATATACATTCCCACATTAAATGTAGACCATTTGTTGATGATGATAATGATAAGCATACAAACCATCATTACAAATACATTTTCAACGCACTAAAAAGTATAAAAATAAATATGTAGATAAATGATACAAGATTAAAAGTAACTAAGTAGTTCTGTTGTATCTGTGTTGTTATTCATTCATTTTTATAACTTTAACTTTTAAACTACTTACTAACTACTTACATAAATGTAAACTACTGTGTATGTTATATTTGGCAGAAAATATAAATACGGTTTTATACAAAGTGTTCCACAGAATAATTTTAGTTTTTCCTTTTCAAATAAACTACAAATTTCTACTTACATCTGTTTTATTTAATTATTATTATTGTTTATTATTTTTTTTTCTTTTTTTTTGTAAAATATTTAATGTTTTATATCCTATACCCTATACTTATTTTATGCACTCATAATTGCAAGAAAATAATTTTTATTTTCTTTTTTTTTCATTTATTTTCATAATATTTTCATTGTATGTACATATACATATATGCATGCACAGATTTACTGATTAAACAATTTAATTAATTAGCTAAGTAAATAAAAAAACATTACGACAAACGTCAGTAAAGATAAAAACTATACGAAAACGAAATACGAAAATATCATAGAACATTAAATGAAAATTAAACTATGTATACATACAACAAGTACGAGATATTTATGTATGTATATGTATACCTACATTTATACTTAGATACTGCATATAGTTTTAGGTACTATAGTTTGCGAATGTGTATAAATGAAATGAAAAAAAAAACATTTAAGATATAAAAAGGAAGGAAAAATCATTTTACATGTTCTCATAACATGTATACTCATGTAGTAAATACAAGTGTTCAAAGTAACTGTGAAAAAAAAGAAGAAAAACAAAAACAAATTAAGAAAAAATCGAAAAAAATATAAATAAGAAAATATATGACGAGTATTCAAAAGAACATTTTTTTTTTGTTTTGTTTTTTTCATTTATCTTTTATTTAATTTTTTTTAATTAAAGAAAAAGAATTTTTGTGTTTTTATTTATTTTCATTTTTGTTTTTAATCTAGTTTTTAATTCAACTAAATAAGTATTAGATCAGCTCAACTAAAATATATAGCCCCAGGATTATATTATACATTATTCCAGTAACCAAGCAATATACAAATAAATGTATACAATGTACGAGTATTATATACATATAATTATGTGTTATGTTAGCAAATGTAATGCAATGTAAAAATCTATTGTCGAATTGTATTTTTGTTACAACATACACTCTCTATATTACTAGTAATAACAATAATATACGAACTAAAATATACTTCAATGCAACTAACTAATATATGAACTGAAGAATATTTAATTACTAATATTTGTATATTATAACAACAATATAATATTGTAAAAAATTTTATTTATTTTAATTAAAGAAATTAATTTCTCAAAAACACTAGAAGCTACAACAGTAACAACAGCAACAGCTACTAATAAGTAGTACAAGAGTAGCAGCATATAGCAGGATCAGCAATAAAAAAATTGAGAAGAAAAATGTAAACTCTAATAAAAAAAAAAATAAAACTACAAGTACATAAAAAAATATACAGAGAGAGAGAGAGAGAGAGAAAGAATATGAAACGAATATTTATTATGTACGAAAAAAATAAATAAATTCCACACAAAAAACAAGTAATAATATACTCATGTAAAATAAATATATATAAATTACTTAAATAACAAAAGAAATTGAACATAAATTATTTTTAAAAGATATAATTAAAAAAAACAAAAGTTAAAAAAAAAACGAACATAATTACATAGAAAAATTAAAAAATACTTGAAAAAATAAATTAATTAAAACGAAATACAATATGTATATATAAATACAAATACATTATATATTTTACTTTATATAAATGTGTATATTCTGTGATATGGAAATTAAAAAAAAAAAAAATTCTATTTATACATACAACAAAATTATATAAAACATCCATAATATATATATATATAAATATCATTTATACATAAAAAATAAAAAATTATATATACATAAATAAGTATATACATATATAATATACATAACATATTTACATCAGATATTATATATAAGTAACTAAACATATTATTATTATTATTAATTAATTATTACATACATATACATAACATATGAATGCATATACAATATATAGTATATATATATCTATTAGAGAAATTTTAAAATAATTAAAAAATATAAATGAAAATGAATAATAATTAAAACGGAAAAAAAAATATATATATATATATAATAAAGGAAAATATATTAATTATATTTATTTCCTTTTTAAGTCCAAAAATAATATTTATTTAATAAATAAATTTAAAAAAAAAAAAAAAAACAAACAAAAACAACTAAATAAGAAATACATACCTATATATATATATAGCTACAGCTCTACATATTAAATACATAGAAAAAAATAAAAGGAAAAATGTATAATTACTCAAAAAACGAAAGAGAATTTTTCATAGCAATTATTATTGGAATTCTAGTCATATTTCAAATATTATTTAAAGGTAAGTTTTTTTATGTAATGTATATAATACCTATGTAATTATGTAATAATGAATTTCAAAAATATATCTAACCTAAGAAGGAGGAGTACATACATACATAGATGTTATGTATCTATCCCTGGTATATGTATATATCGGGTAATCCATTTAGAAGATGCTTATATACGAAATTTCGAGTAGCAATGTCTATTTCGAAGTTTAGATTGTCAAAATTGACAAATAACGCAACACAAGTATTATCATGTTTCAATTCCTCAATCGTAACTGACTTATACATGATGCTTAAGCTTTGGACTTTACGCGGCTTTCAAATGATGAAAATGTTTAGAGGTGTTTGTCTATATTACATGATTTATAGACGACAAATTCATTCGTTCAAAAAGTATAGAAATATTCCGATCCCATCCAATGCTGAACAAAATTTTTGTGGAAAGCAATGGATCTTCTTATAAAAGCTTTTCAAAAAATGTTGATTTCCTGAATAAATTAAATCTTTCCCAGATTAAATGTCAAAGAATACTACTGACTGACCAAAAAAAAAACTATGATACATGATCTGTCATAAAGTCTTACTATGAAAAATGACCACTAAATGAAACACCCCATATAATATATCTTGCCTTGGAAAATACATAATGTACATATCAGCTGTATATTAAAAGTACATTTAAGTACGTATACAATACGCGATTAAAAATTGTATAACTAAAACAAAATACTTATAATTCGAAACTCACATTTCCTTTGTAAACATCATTATCTTTTAATTTTTTCCCATTATCGCAGTTATTTATTTTGCTTAAATCTTAATATACAGACAGACATCAGAGTCCTTCAAAATATAGTATATTCTACCTTACTCTTAGTACCTATGTATATAATTTTCATACTTTTATTTTTAATTCTAGATTTTGTATGCTCGTAATCCTATGTACTTGTTACCTATAGCAAATTTTATAATAAAATATTTCATTTTAAACTATATATCTACTATGCTTTCATTATTATTCATGATTTTTCTATATTTTACTCTTTGCTTTATATTTTAACTAACCAAAGGATAATATGTAATTATGTACCTACATTTTGTTTTTATGTTTATCGTATATACTTGAAAAAAAAATTTAATTTAGAATGCATAGAATGCAGAAAATGAGAACAAAATTTTTTAAAAAAAAAATGTAAAAAAGAAAAGAAAACAAAATAAAAATTTTTCTTTTTTAATTTTTGAAGATAACAAACTCCTTAAAGTCCTAGAAAAAAACTACTGTTGTTTACTTTACTATACATATTTTTTTTTTCGTTGTTTTTGTTTTTGTTGATGTTAAAAATCTGTATATCTTGTAATTTTTAAGAGCCAGCAAAAAATTAAAAAAATAAAAAAGAACAAACAACAATGGAAAAAAAAACACCCATCAAAACAAACAAACATATAACCCATAAAATCTCTGTACTGTGTCTGAGAATGTATACTACACGACGAGTATATGTAATTTAATTCTTGACCAAAAATAGAGAAAAACATTTTATCTTTCTACCAGATATTCCTTTAGCTCTATACCTTATATACCATACGAAACCGAAAAACAAGTACAAATGATGATGATGACGATAATAATAATAAAAAAACAAAAAAAAAAACAGAGCAGATAACCAAAACATATACAGCGAGAGAAAAGATAGAAAGAAAAAAATTGAAATGATGATAAGGATTTTACACGTTCATCTTTCTTTCGTTATTTTTTTTTTTTTTTTTGTTTTGAAGAAAAGTTTAAAGTAACACAACACAAAAATACACAACGAAGCAAAGCTGTATACACATACCACTAACACTAATTAATGAGTTCTTATCGCGCAGAAAGTTTTTACTCTTTCTTCGGTTATTACTATTATTTTTTGTCTTCTTCCACTTATAATTCTTTTTTTTGTTTTTCGTTTTCATTTTCATTTTTGACTTTTTACAAATTTTAAAAAATTCTAGATTCTATAGCATTCTACATTGTTTTACACTACATAACATAGTACCATAGTACATACATATATGAGCAAATTTGTTTGTCTTTTTTGAGGTCTTCTATTTTCTTTTTTTTTCACTCTTTCGTTTTTTGTGGCTTTTATTTTGGTGTATAGCACTGTGTGTTCCAAGTTAAATTTATTACTGCATTGAATGAGTCAATTTTTATTTTTTTTCAAATTTTATTTTTGTTGTTTTTGTGTGCAATATTTTGTTTTTGATTTTCATTTTGTTTTTTTTACTTTTTTTTTGGCAGATAAATTTTCGACTTTTTCAAATTTATTTTAATTATTTTTGTAGTGATTTTTCTTCCACATATACATTTTCTCTGATTTTAATTTTTGTTTTTTTTTTTGCTTTTGCTCTGTGTTGCCATTCTATTCTTATTTTTTTTTTCTAATTTCATTTTTTCTATCTTCTTATTTATAATATCGTAAGAATATTTGACCTTATTCTTTGCTCGACGAAATGAAACAGAAAAAAAAAATGGAAAAATATACTCATTCGTATACATATATACACCACACAAAATATACTAGGAGTGAAGAGGAAGGAGAGTAGAAATTATTTTTTTTAGTCTTATCTTTTGTTTCTTTTTTTTTGTTATCATTTTTGTTTTTGGTTTATCAAATTAGGTATAAAAATCATTAAAAGGATAAATTTAGATAATTAATTTTTATATCTCTGTTCTGAATTTTTTTTTTTTTTTGCTTTTTTGTTTGTTTTATTTTTTCTCAGGAAATAATATAGCTCGCTCTAATTCACATTTATGTAATATTTATCTGCAAGTAATATTGTATATTTACATACATACGAGTATATACATATCTTTGTAATGTAATTAATTTATGTAATACTCGTACTTATATGTATGTATAGTTATGTGTTATATTTTGTATTTTTTTATACAAAATATTCTCCATAATCGTATACAATCTATGTGTTTGTGTAATACAGAATACAAATGAAAAAATACGTGCCTTCATTTTGTTATGTGTTGTCTGTTTTTTATCTCCTTGCTAAATTCATTCTCTATATGTAATACATTTACCAGACACTTCATACTGAACTTATAACTATGAAAATTTCGTCATTGTTAATATTGTTGTTGTTGTTATGAGGTTGAAGATCTCTAGACGACTATTATAATACACAGACACTTGATAATATTTTCATATGTTCATTATAATGTGTATAGATATATACATTTTTATACATATTTATACATCATGTGTTTTTGTATTTTGCCATATATACAATATGTACTCGTATATGTATAAGAAGGAATACACATCCCAGCTGACCAAGTGAACTCATAGTGAATTCATTCTGAATTCATTTCAACCAAGTGATTCTTCACGTGAACGTTCACAGTGAATTCACAGTGAAGATATTTTATTTCAAAAATTTTTACGCTATGGCTGGTCACAGTGAATTCACTTAATGAATTCATTTTGTAATCACTTACTGAATGTTTAATGAAAACACGAAATGAATTCATATTGAATGCACTTTGTGAGGGTAAAATATCATTCACAATGTGAGTAATTAATGAATCCTGGCTCTAATTATTATATTCCTACTTTTCGATTTTTTTTTCATTGATTTAAATAAAAACTCTTTAATCTTTAATCACTTAATAATTAATCGCTTCGTTATTTTTTATTTATTTTACTATTTATTTTTAATAAACTAATATTACACAGAATTTAAAACACTTGCTTATTCCTTATTCTTAGACTCAAATAACTACATTTTATATCGCTTCAGTTTACAATATTAGTACATGAAAAAGAAATACAAAATTTCACTTTACGTTCACTAAGTGATTACATAGTGTTAGCCTTTGTGAATCGCAACCATTTTACGAAGATAAAACGAATGAATTCGCCTAATCATAAAATTAAAACAAGTTTACATAAATCGTCATTCATCAAATGAATTTTATATGAATATAATTCATATTTCAATCACTTGGTGTATTCATATTGTACCCATATTTTTGAATAATTCACTTATTTTTCATTTCGTGTTTTCAAAATGAATAAGAGAAAAATTATTCATTTCGTGAAGGTTTTTGGCATTCACTACTGTGAACCTAGTTCACTGAATGGTCAGTTGGGATGTCTCTTACATACAATAAAATATGTATTCCAAAAACGATTTAAAACAAAAAAAAACAGCAAAACAAACAAACATAACATAGAACAATAACAAATTTTATATTACTACTACAACATACATACAGCGATGACAACAATATGACAATAATTACATAAAGCAGCAACAAAACAGAATTAAAAGCCTGGAAAAAAAAATAACTTTAAAACTAAAAACTAAACTAGAAGAAGAAGAAAAAAACACTTTATATAAAGTGTGGAAATTCGATTGTGTACTTTTGCTGCTACTCAAACTCTATAACTAACTATGTAGTATACGTAAATAAAAATACAAAAAATTGCGTTATCTATATATGCACACACAATAAAACAATAACGATAATTGTCATAAATGTACATATTACTATGTATACATATGCTCATAATCTGTATACATACATAATTGTGTGCACATATCGTTTTTATTCGAAAACAAAATTATCCTATTTGAATGTTTTTTTTTTTTTTATATTTCGAATGTTTGTTAAATTTTTATTATTTTTCCTCCATTTTTTATTCATTTTTTTCATGTACATTTTGCCTAATACTCAATTTTGTTTTTTATTTTTATTTTTCAGCTAGCTATAGTTTGTCTATTTGTTTGTTTGTTTTTGTTTTGTTCTTTTTTTTTTAATTCATTTCATTTCTCTTTATTTTAAATGGCTATTTTATATGCCATTAATATTTATAGAAAGTAAAAAAAAAAAAAACACACAACAAAAAATTGTAAATCCTTCTATTGTCTCTTCTACAAAAAAAAAAAAGTGATATACACATATATACTGTGTATACGGATACAATATTCTAAAAAATAATGATAATAATCATAATCATAATAATAATAATAGCAGCAGATTATAATAACTATCATAATATAAATAGCCACACAGTCAGTCAGTCATTCAGTATTATCATTATCCTTTATTTCAAATACATACATATATACATATATGCCATCAATGTAAGTACTGTGCTTATACAGTAATACACGAAATTTTATACAGTATCGTCTCGATCACATGTACGTATACTATTTAATTGTGAAAACTTATTCGGACAACAAAATACGTATACATAAAATTCGGATTACTAGAAAATACAAATAAAAATTTCATATATACTTTCTGATATACGAACGCATCAGACAACATTACAAAATTTTAAAAAATTATAGATTATTTTTTCAAGCATTCAAAAGAATTATGCAAGAATACTTGTAGGTACATAATACGAATAAATTTTATCGTTCGGCATAGCATCTAGTTTCTAGATTTGAAGAGCCATATTCGACAACCGCACAATTTAAACTACGGCCATCTTAAATTGTATGTTCATCAACCCCTGATTAATTGATGCTGGATAAATTGACACCAGACTGTAGTATGTCAAACTTATGTTTATCTTTCGGAAATAACAATTTTTCGATTTTCATTTCATTTTGTTTGACAAACGAAATATAGCATAAAAATATCTTCTGTGAATTTTAGCTAGTTAATTATGATTTTGCGATTGTTCAATACGTCCCTATATTATAATTAATTGTAATATATACGGTTCAACGATACAATACTATATCGCATATTAATATTCGAATATCTATAGTTTCATGTACACTATACGGGTTTATTCATCTATCCATATCCATAAAACAAAAAAAAAACAAAAAAAAAACAATATTGTCTGTCGTCTATCTTTGTAATTTTGTTTTTTTATCATTACACTCGGTATTATATTCACATAAATACTAATGTTCTATACATAATGTATATGTATGTGAGTATCTATATATGTATTTATATATATTTTCTTATAAATACGAGTATATACACTTTTATTTTTTTCTTTAACTTATTTTTTATTAAATGTACAGAAAGAATAAATGGCAAACGAATAAAAAATTATATATAAAAAATATACTACATAAAAAGAACAATTATTATTATATACATACAACAATATAATGAAAATTTATAAAAAAAAAAAAAAACAACAGAATTGCAAACACAACACAAGATATTCACCAACAAAAAAACATTATAAAATAAAAATAAAGAAAATGTTTTCAAATGAAAAACAAAAAAGAAAGTCCTTTTTTTTTCAACAAAAACAAAAAACAAAATCCGTATATACTTTTGTAATAATATATACATCTTACATAATACACTTTAGGTATACGTTAACCTACATATTTTATTATATTTATATCAGTATTTATGTATTTGTATGTAGGTATATATGTAAATTGTAAAGTATGAAAAAATAAATTGTATATAACATATATGTATATAAGTATAAGATGTATACAATCACATAGAATATTTACCACCATTTACAACTGACAACTAAATCGACCAAATCCAAGCAACATACATGAACGTATACACGTGTACATACATGTATGTATATTCTTATGTATAAGTAAGGATTGATAGAGATAAATGTATTACATATATTATTGTATGTATATAATTATATAAAAAATATATGTATATAAGTATGTATAATAATGCATAATACTATACATACATATATGGCATATTATAAGTACATACTGTATATTACGTAATAATCTAAATATATGTACATTACATACATATGTACATGCATACATTCATACATATGCATTACAAAAAAGTAATATCAGAAAAATAATAAAATAAAAATAAATATTAAATGCAATCAGGAAAAAAAAAGAACAAGAAAAGAAACAAAAAAAGCACAAAAAAGAATAAAATAAAAGAAAAAGATAAAGTTAAAAAACAAAAAATAACCAGAAAGTGAAGGAAAATGAATTTAATTCAGGACATCATTTTATATAAAATAAAACAAAAAGAAAAGAGAAAAAACAAAATGAAAGAAAAAATAAAAATAAAGAAGATTTAAGTTTTATCATTTTTTTTACTGTTTTTTTATTCTTTCTTTTTTTTTGTTATTGTTTCTGTTTTGTTTTTGTGTTTTTTTTTTCTTATGTTTTATATAATACATATTCCGTATATGTATCTGTATATTTTTTTTTTCAGATATCATATCCTTTCACTTTAAATAAAATAATAAAATATAAAAATATGTATTATACAATTTTCTCTGTTTTATTGTTCAATTTTTTTATCATTTTTCCTTTTTTGTTTTTGTTTTTCTTTTTTTTTTTAATGATCTTCTTTACTTTCCTTCCCATTTTTGTTTTGGTTTTTTTTTTTCAATTTTTTTCATTTTATATAATTATACATTTATGTACAGAGATAAATATACATATGTATATTATAAAATAAAATGATTATAGTGGATATACTATAGTATACTCATATGTGTATAAGTGTATATACATATATATTTTTTCTTTTTTGTATTTTCATTTTAAATAAAAATTATTATACAAAATGATAGCATCAATTTGCCTCATCCAAAATGTAGGAATATAATGTATGTACATATAAACGATTACACACATCTCACCGTGTATAGCCGCAAATGCGATACAAAAATGTATGCGATTTTTAAATAACAAATGTGTATATTATATATATGGGTATATTTTTATATTCTATTTTTTATATTATTTATATATTTTTTTATATTCATGTGAGTATATTCGTACATAAACACATATGTATGCATGTACGTGTATTAAGTTGCTGATCTATTAGACAACTGATGCACTATACATACACAACATTATACATATGTCATTAGTCCACACTATACATATACATATGTATAGAGTAAGTTATATATGTACATACATACATTATATACATATTTACGTTATTTGCATATATCCTTTTTATCATTCATTCATATACTGTACATAATAACAAAAAGAATATTTTAAAAAAGTTTACATTTTAATTTGTTTTTCTTTTTTTTTTTTAATTTTTTTGATTTAAACAAAAAACAATTTTTTTTTTTTCAAAATTTTTTGTCTTTGTTTTCTCAGTCCCAGGAAATTAGTTGTATATAATGTACATATCTATAAATATGTACCTAGTACCTATATAAAGTCCATTTATTATTTTTTGGGAGCAATCGAAAAAAAAACCCCATACACTGTAAATACAAAAAAAATACATTCACAGAAGAATGAATGTCAACAAGAATGACTTCGAAATGAATAAAAAAAAAAACTACAACGAATTTTTATACTATATAAATAATACCATATACTTACACGATTATACAAAAAAATGTATATATACAAGAAAAATACACATAGTATACACACAGTATTATGCATGTATATATATGAAAATGTTTATATGTATTTACTGAACGATAGATAAATTTAAATATTATACACTAGTATAAACATGATTATAAATACATCACATCCTATACATACATACATCTATTGAAAAATAGTTCAGATTTTCCAGTTGACGTTGATGATGATGATGATGATGATGATGACGATGATGACAATGACGATTATTATTATTATTATTATTATTTTTACGTGAAAAATTGTCATTTCAAAAATATGAAAAAAAAAAAAAAATAAAATAAAATAAAATGAAAATAGAAAAAAAATTAACTACAACACTACATACGAGAGATACCAGTAACCGAGTATATATTTTTTAAACTCACAGATATAATATCGACTGTTATATATATACATCATATATGTATGTTCAAATAATCGTACTCGTATATTATGTATATAGCTAGCTAATATTGATATATGTATACTATGTATACAAATATGAATTGACATACATAAATAATGTATTAAATACGTATGGTACATAATATAATATACATATGTACATATATTTAGGTCTAGGTAGGATCTATTATATATGAATGAATGGTTGGAAAATTCAAAAATAATGTAAAAAAAATATATGTATATTATCCTATAATTAGAAACTCATTTTATCGTTAAATATGTTAACTCAAACACATATAGGTAAATATAGGTATACGTGTATTATTTATTTGTAAATTTATGTGTATTATGTATTTATCTATATATGTACTATATATTTAAGTACCGTATAGAGGTATATGAAAAACAATCAATTTATAATAATGTGTATTTACGAATATGTATACTGTACAGCCTATCTTGTGTATACATATACATACTCATATATATATATATATATATATGTGTGTATATTACGAGTACACGTAGTATATTTAAATTTAAATTTATGCATTAAATACATATACATATGTACCTATCGGTTTATACAATAAATAATACCTATCTACTAGCTATTTAATATATTCGCATTTTCATTTCACTCACACACTTATGTATTTACGTAAATATATAAATATTATAACTCATCTAATATACATAAATGTAGGTCTATATAGGCATATACATACATACCATATTATACTTGTATATATAAAATACAGTATTATTTAGATGATATATAAATAATATTAAATGATATCCCTGTGGGGATATATGTATTCTAAAAATTTAATTAATAGATCCTTCAAGGTGAATTGAATGAACCAAGTGGAATGAAAATTGAAAAAAAGAACAAAATAAATAAAATTTTTGTTTGTTATACACCTATTCGTCGTATATATAAAAATATATTTGTATTGTATTTATGAATATAAAATGTATACGCGTATATAATGCATGTATACTTATGTATATATATGATCATATATAAATGTATAAATCTATAGAATATTTTCATGTTTTATCAAAATTTTGTAAATGTATATTAAAAATAAATAAATATATAGTTAAATGTCTATCATATTTTGATGAAATTTTTCAATTATATTACGAATGATATATTGTATTTATACATAAATATGTACTTATATGTAAAATGTAAGTATTATTATACAATCGCGAATTCATATTTGTATAATACTCATGAGAAATTTTACATTTTATATCAATAATTGATTAATCGTTTCATGAAAAAATAATACAAAACAAAAATTTAATAACGAAGGTAATGTAACGTATGTTGGCATAATATTTATATTATTGTATTTCTATACAACAACTCATATTTTCATAATAATACAGTGCTAAACAGAACATATTTAACTAAAATGAAACTGACAATAAAATGTATAGTATTCGCTTTCTATTTAGAGAGAAAATTAATATTTTCCGAAGAAAGCAAATACACATGATGTGTAAAATATTACTCTACTACTCGTACTAGAAAAGCTATACTATAGATACATATATGTGGTTATTTTCAATTACCTACGCTGCTCAAAGTATGTATCCGAGTGCAGCTAGAGCAAGTACAAAATGTTTTTATTTGATTTTCCGTGTCCTTATGTGCAATATTCACATTCTACTCAAAGAGAAAATCAACTTTTTTTTTTTTGAAGAAGGAAAAGGCGAGTCAGTGTACATGATGTGTAAAATACTGCTCTACTACTCATACTAGAAAAGCTTATACTATACATATATATGGTTATTTTCACTTACCTATACACTGCTCAGAGTATGTATCGAGTGCAGACGGAGCAAGTATAAAATGTTGTTAGTTGATTTTCCGTGTCCTTATGTACAATATTCACATTCTACTCAAAGAGAAAACTTTTCAACTTTTTTTGAAAAAGAAAAAACGAGTATGTATACAGTAGAGACGAAGCAAGTATAAAATGTTGTTAGTTGATTTTCCGTGTTTTTCATGTACAACATTCACATTCTACTCAAAAAGAAAATCAACTTTATTTTTGAACAAGGAAAAGACGAGTCAGTAGTGTACATGATGTGTAAAATACTATTTGTGGCTAACATAACATAAATATTATAGTATTATATAATAGTCACCAAACTATTTTCACAGTTTAATTAATTTTTGTTGTAAATATTTTGTTCGTCACTGTATATGTTCTACAATCGTATCACATCCCATTCAACTTGATAAAAGTATAAGGGTGTGTTCAAATTCTATTATTCTGCGTTCATCAACCTATCTATATGTTATCGACTACTACCGAAAAGAAAGGAAATACTAGAAAAAAATATTTTTTTTTTTTGTTCGTGTTTTATTAAACAAAATTTTATTACAAAAATTGAGATACACAAAAAATAGATATGTACATACTCGTATATTGTTGACTTTTTTGTATACATATATGTACATATATAATATATATTCATGAACATTATGAGGATATGGGGAATGTTATAATATAAATATTTGTGACAAAATATATGTAGTTATATACAATATTTTGATATTTTTATTAAATTAAAATGCGTGTCTGTTTTTGCGCAATTGTCCTTTCAAGGACGATATAATTCTTATGGAAAAAATTTAAATACATATAATAAAAGTACATACTCGTACTCGTACTCATACATATATGTGGCTCTTTAAAACAAAAGAAAATTTCAATACAGATACATATACAAGATGTATACGAATGTGCAAAATGAAGATTTCATTTTTATTTAATTGAAAAATGATGTCAATGCACTAATAAATTGATTTATTTAATTTTAAAGAAGAATGATACTCGTATTTTAATAAAATGTGAAAATAAAATACAAGTATGTACACTCGAATATTTTTTTTTTTTTGGGTGAAAAATAAAATTTTAAAATTTTAAAATGCCTGCACTTGATGTGATGTTATAGATGTACAGATTTTCATAATATTATCTTTCATTCTAATATTAATCTGTGTATTTGTTACGTATATTTATCTACTACTAAATTATTAATAAAATATGTACACGAGGATATGAGTACAGGCGTATATAAAGTATGAATATTCAATTTTATAACATTTACATACATAATATTCAATGTACAAGTATCGGTAAGGTATATAAATTCCATACTTTAAATATTGTCACACATATTGCTTACGGGCTAAATTCAATAATGTATATACTTACCCACCCACCTAATATAATAATACACGAGTTTGATAACAATATTCAAAAATAATAATAAAATCTTAAATATTCCATATCCATATGTTTATAATGTTTATTCTGTGCATATCCATCCTTTTATTTGATTCAAAAATAATATCTTTATAACTGAAAATTTTAATCTATCTAAAAATATACATATGTATTTGTACATATGTAGGTATATCCAAGCAATCATATACGAGTGTATATTATATATGCGAATATCCGAATCAATAACTATATAAATATATGTATAACGTATGTGATTTGAGGGTTTCGCCTCATTCTTATCTTTTATGTGTCTAAAATTCTATTTAACTGATTCGGATTAGTATTTACATTGTACACATATATGTACGTATATAAAATAAAATATAATATCAATGATGTCATTTAAAACAACAACAACAACAAAAAACACAATAAGAAAATAATAATAAAAAAATAATAAAACAAACACCATATATAGAATAACAAAAACAAAAAAAAAAAACAAAGAAATATAAACAAAACATAAATAAACATTAAATAACATCTAAATAAACATATACTACTTATATACAAATATAAATGCAAACACACAAACACACGTACACTTATATAAACAATTATACAAATATATTCCTAAATACATACTCGTATATACATATATTTATGTACACATAAAACTAGAATGAAAATCAAAATCAAAAAACAAGGATATATTGAAATTTATTAATTCAGCTATAAAAGATTTTGAAGGATATAATACTTATGTATACATATATATTATACATATATATATAAATATAATATAAACAAATAATAAATAAATAAAAATAAACATATTAAGATATAAAACTCTGATTTCCAATCATTTTATGTGTACATATAAATGTACAAACATAAGTATGTCTATATATATATATTATACATATTATATATATAAATATATCGTATGTATAAAGAAATGATTTGATCCTTTTTGAAGAAAAGCTAGACATATATACATATATGTTTATATATATGTTAATATTATTCATATATATAAGTACATACTTATGGTGCAAAGCTCTCGTTTTTATATTATTATTATTATTGAACAATATGTGCATATACATACACATTAAAATATATAAATAAATACAAAGTATGTTTGTATATATATATATATATATGAGAATATAAATATAATGTGTTAACATTTTCTTTTATCTTTTTATTTGTTTTTATTTTTTTATTTCTTTTTTTTTTTAATTTTTTTTTATCTTTAAGAACGCATTGATTTTCATTTTTTTTTTTTTTTTTCAAGAAAATCGTAAATAGAATAAAAATAGAAAAATATAAAAAATCAAATCAAAAACAAAAATAAAAAAGAAGGAACGTATAAAAGCGTACATATGCATGTGAAAATGGAAAAGTTCCAAACCCAAAATAACTGATAAACAACACACCCAAGCATACCAAGCATATTCGAGTATATATGTGAAAATAATGAAAAATTTCAAATATAAGATGAAGAAAATCAACTTTATAAAAATATACACACGTATATAAATACATTTACATGTTTGTATGAACTTATTTATGTATATGAATTTATATAGTGTATGTTTAAAGACTCACATTCGTGTGTTTATACATTTTTGTATATCATTTTAATTTTTCAATTTTGATATGAGTGCATATATGATGAATAGAAATAACATCTACTCACATCATTTTTGTGAATGTCAAAAGTTAATATACATCTATAGAATTTTGTTTTTTATTTGAATCATTTATATCCTTTATTCTAAAAAAAAAAAAACTTCTTTTGTTAATTGGGCTGTCTTTCAGAACTCCGTAATACCTTATTCCTAAAATACATAGTGAATTCCAAAATGTTGAAGGTAAAATTTTTAACGAAGTAGTTAATTTCAAAATGTATTGTGACGACATTCGTTCTGTGAATTTTAAGCAAACAATGCTGTAAAAATTTTCTTACTGCAATGTGTTAGTAATGTCACAGAAATTTGTATTAAGACAGTTGTAACATAGTATCCACTGCGCAGATTTTTACGTTTTGAAAAACAGCCTTTCTCCTATTAAATATAAAAATAATAAACTTTTAAATTTCATTACCAAATTATTAGCAAAAATTATAAAAAAAAAAAAAATGAAGGCAATTGAAAGTTATGTACATAGATACTTTTCCTTCTTTAGTGTATTTTCTTTTTCCACGATGATAATTTCATCTTTTATTTTACACACAAAAATTTGAAAAATTAATACTCCAGAATCGAATTTATGATTTATAGGTGTTGCAGATGATTCCTCAAAAATTTTATAAATTATACGTATATGATCATGAGTATGTCATTATTTTGTTTGATATAAGTACAAATTATTTAAATAAAATATGTACTTGGGAGGTGATAGTTTATTCACTTTTAACGCTTACTGTATTTTGCTTTTTAAGATACAAATAATAATATCTTTATTTAACTTTTTTTTATTATTATTATTATTATTATTATTATATGCAAAAATGCAATACACTTTTATGATGTTGGCATATTCACTATAAATGATATACATATAATACATATTTGAAAATTTACAAAAATTATAGTATTATATGTATGTATATGAAAATAAAACAAAAATAACAATATATTATAATAACAAAATAAATAAATAGAAAAATATGCAAATATTCTAAATATGAAATATAAATTCATTCATTCATTCATTAATTTCGTATACTATGCACACATTACATACATACATACATATTTATATATATGTACATATATATATATATATATATATATAGAATATCACTTGTATGTATGTATACTGTATATACATATTATTATAATGATGTGAATGAAAGATATATTATTTTTTATTTAGGCACAAACATATGCATTATACACACAATTTGTATTTATCATAAGTTTTATTTATATATACGTGCATAATAAATATAGTATGTACATACGTTCATTTTTAGATATAATGAAACGGAAATACATACATACATATAAAATATATGGAAAAAAAATATATATAAATAAATATGTTATAAAAATGAAAATAAAAAATAAATAGGATTCCTTTCTTTTTTTTTTTAGCTAAAAGGCAATATCTATTCTGAAATGTATTTGTTTTTTCTTCTTGTTTTGTTTTTTACTTTTTCTTATATGTATGTATTTTTTATTTTTTTAAAAAAAAAAAAACAAAAAACAAAAACAAAATCAGCAAAAGTTAGATAGGACCAATATGAAAGCTCATACTCGTATAAATACTGAAGTATATATACATACCTAAATTTATGTGTATCCTTGTATATGTATATCTTTAAATATATGAGAATATGAGAATTTGTATATGATATATATATATTTATATTTACATATATATACTAATATTCACATACATATACATATTATATGTTCACACATACATATATGTATGTAATAATGAAAAATATAAATATAAATATAAATGTATATTATATATACAATTTAAGAAATGATTTTACATTAATATCCTTTTTTTTTTACTATTCGAATTTTTTTTTTTATTTCGTATTATATTCTTTTGCTTGTCATTGTACTCAAATTATATCTAGATTTTGTACAAGTACAATACATACAAACATACATACCATAGCATTAGTTTAAATGCACATCATACATATATTTACATCATACTCGTACATACACTTATAAATACATTATGTGTATGAATACATCAATTTTTTTTTTCTTTTTTTTTTTTTTTTGTTATAAGAAAGTAGATATACTTATGTATGTATAGAGAATAACAAATTTATTTATATACAAATTGTGATACAGATATACATAAATAGATAGACAGATAAATAGATAGATAGATAGGTATAAAGTGGGTATATAGTGAAACAAAACAGAAAAAAAAAATTGTAATGAAAATAGATACTTTCTACTTTACATTAAAGGTATATGGTATGTATAGGGATAGGGAGTATCTATATATCTATCTACTTACATTAAATATACCTAATATCAAATATTATGAAGAAGAAAAATTATTATTTGTATATGGTGGTATGAAAAGTTATTTGCTTTTTTATGAAAAACAAAAAAAAAAGGCAGAAAAAAAAAACAAAACACCAATAACAACAGTATATAGCAACGATGATAAAACACTAGAGTCAAGAAATGAAAAAAAAAAAAAAAAAAACAACATACATATTATATAATCATTGAAATTTTTACACAGTCACACAGTCTGTTAACATGACATATTGGCATCATTTTCTACATATTTTTTTTTTTTTTGTAGTAGATATATCTACTTATTTTTTCGGTTCCAAACATTTTCTATAATACTTAATTTTTTGTGTTTTGTTATTTGATTTTTATGTTTGTTATCGCATATGTACATTATATGTCTATATGGATGGTATATGAATATTTTTTTTTTTGTTTTTTTGCTTAAAATAATTTTTTACTTTTACTTTTTTTTTTCATAGTTATCTTAGTCTTTTTCTTCTATATTAATATACATATATTCATTTTCTATTATATAGTACCTATACATATTTTTTTTTATACATTTAATTTCATTTTATTTTCATTTTTTTATGAATATACGTACGTTCATATTCCTGAGTGCTAATAATATTGTATAGTATACTTATATGTGTTTCGCGTTCATATATTATATGTATTTTCTCATACATATATCGGTAATAAGTACCGTAGATTTATAGTAGGTACACATTATATACATAATATGTCGTGTAATCAGTATTTATATATATGTATATCAAATAACTCAGACGTAAATACATATGTACATATATTTACATATTTACATACACCTATACTCGTATCTAGTATAATAAATAAACATAAACGTTATATAAGAAAATTATATGCTTCTATAATATTTATATTCTTTACACTTTATTCACTTTTTTTATACATATACATATTGGATACATATGTACGTATATAACATTATAATCGTATGTATACATATTTTCATAATGTACATGCATATGCCTTGTTCATCATAATAATTTGTCACTGATGTGTACATATTATTATACTTGCATACATACTATATATTATATATTATATGAATAATATGATTGTGATATATATTATTATTATTATTATTATTATCTACACGTATCGTATTCATATGTATGCTTGTATGTATTATATAGTATCTGAATATATAAAAACATTAGAATAATATTTGTACAGATAACATACATACTATGTATAGATATATTTTTATTTCATTTTCATATATTTAATATTTTCCTTGAATGAAAAATTTTTAAATAATACACGAAATACAATTTATGTACAAAAATGTTGTATAGATTTTGATGTGTGTATGTGTGTGTGTGTGTGTGTGTCTGTAAACATACCTAAAGATATAAAATTTAAATAAACGTAAATATGTATATGGGGAATCTACAATTTTCTCAAAGGTAAAATATAGAGAAAATGAAATATAATTTTTTTATTTGTTTTTTTTTTTTTTTGATTATATGTTGTAGATAGAAAGAAATAAAGGAAATTTCTATATAGAATTTTTGAATTTTTTTAAATTTGAATTTGGAATTTTATTTTCTGTTTTTTTTTTATTATTCTTAAGTATTCACTTTTGTTTTTTCATTTCATTTATTTTCTTTTTTTTTTTGTGTACAATATGTATACTACTGCTGTGTGTGTGTATTAAGTATATACTTATGTATATAAAATATAAACGAAATAACAAAAAAAAAACAAAAAAACATAAGGAAGGATAACATTTGTCTAAAGAAATAATGTGTTTGAATTATATAAACATACTCGCGAGTGTGTACATATCTGAATATATGCATATATGTACATATATGTATATAGATTTGTAGTTCCTTCTACTCAAGTATTTATTTATACAAATTTTTATTTTTATTTCGTTTTCTTTTCCTTTTTTTTTAAATCTACATAAAATAAACGTTAAGTTGTGCTACTTATAAATATACATATGTATGTATACATATAAGAATACGAATATAATTAAGAAGATATTTTATTTGATTTTATTTTATCAAATACTCATACATATGTACATAGTACCTCTGTATCTATTTACCTTTTTTGTATTCAAAAAATTCACATAAAAATGTTTGAATATAAAATAAAATTCAAAAAAAAAGGAATATGAAATTTTATGAAATTTAATGCATTTTTTATTTTATTTTTTATTTTTTTTTTTTTGTTGTTCATAAATTTATACGTGCATAAATACAATCATACACATAATATGATGCATACGTGCATGTACCAGAGCAGTACATGAAAATGCAACTTTGCAAATATACACGTTTAGAATTCAAATGAATTTTTGTGTATTAAATAAGTATATTCTTTGTTGTCGTTATTATTGTTATTGTCGTTGACGTAGTTGTTGTTGTTATTTTTTTTGTATCAGCGATATCAATTATTTATTTATTTTTTTTTTTTTAATATTTTTTATTAATGTTATACACATACAGTCTTTACATATAAATTATACACTCTTACAGGCATTATGTGCATGTATAACATTTAATATATAATTCACGCTTCTAGATATGAAATCCATTAAAATTTTATTACGTTGAATACATATAAAATAATATTAAAATACATGAACATTTATGTGTACTGTATATTAAAAAAAAAAAGGATAAAATATATAAATACATAAAATAAATTTAATATATACTTGTACACTTTTTGTAAAAAGTATTGCGATAAATGATAATTATTGAAAGATAAATTTTATATTTAGAACATTTTTGAAAGAGTATTTTTTTCCAACTTTAAAAATAAAAAATCATGTGTTATTTCAAATATTTTGTAATGATTGATAAAAAATAATTTATTATTATTAGTCTATGTTATTATGATATGAAATTACTACGTTGTCACTTCTTCTCAACACTTCCCTTAATCTGATCTAAATATACTTAAAAAGAATAATTATACTTATTTAACAAAATTAAAGTTCAATATACATATAATCAAAAACACTAGAATATATTCTAGTGTTTTTGATATAATAGAGTAATTCATTTTGCAGAATATTTCTCACACAGGATACTCATGTGTTGATATTCGTATGTTGAGGAATCAAAACTTTATACATCAGTTATCACAATATTTTTTTGATAGAGTGTTTACTCCATTGCCTGTGTATCCGAAAGAGTATTGTATGTGACATATTAACACAAAATATATAATAATAATAATAATGAAATCATTCTATTGTTATGTGTTTTTCGTGATTTCCTTGTGGAATTTAATTCAAAATTCATATTTCTGCTTATAGTTGTGTGTATATACTGTATATGTATATAAAATATTTATGTTTACATACATAAAATTGTTCATTGTGTAATATACATATAATGTGTGTAATATTAAATGAAAATTATTGCTAAACTAATCTTCATTTTTCTTAAATTTCATTTTTATGCTTTCATCCTATAATTCATAATACAGAAAGGAATGAAATGAATACATTATGAAAATTATTTAAAATACGAGTACTACATTATATAATCCTTCACTTCACATACACAAATATGTACATATACGATAAACACAACACAAGACAAGATAATTGGTATATGAATAACATGTGTAATATATGAATATTATCATAATATTATACATATACCTAACGAATTGAGTTTTAAATTCTTAGATTTAAATTATATGTAAATATATGTTGGTATAATGTATATGCAATAAAGCTTGATAATTATACAATATATTTTATGCAAAATATTTAAATTTATATCCTTTATCCCTTTTACATAATACTCGTATGCGTATACAATATTTCAGATTGAAATATCTCGTCAGATATACACAACAGACTTTTATGAACGTATATAAGTACGTATACATATACTCATTTGTTTAAACCACAAAAATTTGTTTGTGGCAAGGCATATTTTTTCTCCTAATATGGATTACATATACACACGTACATAATATTTCAATTATATAAGAGAATTCATTCACATAATATATATACACGTAGGGGCCGGGTGACTCGTATTCCTATGATTGATGTAAACGAAATTTATGGAATTTTATCGATAAATTTTTTTCGAATGATATGTAAAAGATTGTATTCCAAAATGAAATAAAAGTATCCTTTTGTATAAATTCAAAAACAAAGTTAAACCGCTAAATCTTACTACTATACTAGTATAACTAATTTAAGAGATGAATTATTGAACGCGTTCAAAAAAATTTTTTTTTTTTTTCAAACATCAAACGTTATAAAAATTTATCTTTAATTACTTTTCACCAAAATCATATCATACCATAAACCATCATCATATGTATTAATCTATGCCATTATATTATTATGTAGAATCCTTTCGAATATATCCTGTACATATACAAATCATAAACAATTCATCATCAGATGATGAATTTTATAAAGAATAATGAAAAAAAGCATTTTCAATTATTTTTAATTTACAAGATTTTTTAATTTTTCTTTTTAAAATTTTTTCTTTCGTTTTCTCATTTTAATTTTCTGATGGTTTTTCTTATTATTTTTCATTTTCTCAACTTAAAATTCTGTACAAGCTCAAGCATTCTACATATACTTATACTTTTGCATATATACATATATGTGTATGTGTGCGTGTACTTATATTCATGAGTAATTTTTAACGTTTTCTTTTGTGTTTACATTTTTCTTTTTTTACATCTCTGCTTTGTTTTGTTTTATTTTTTTTTTTTTTGTTGCATTCTTATACATACTCATGTACTCGTCATAACTCATATATATGTATATGTATGTGCATATACAAAATTAACAAACTAAAGGAATTTTTGACATCATTAAAATAATTTTCACACCACGATTTTAAGTGCATAATTTAAAAAGAAAGCAGACACGTAAAAAGGAAAGCACAAAAATAAAACAAAACAAAATGAAATCATTCTCATACACAACATATACATACTTTAGATTTACGTTATGTAAACAGCGCCGGTTTTAGACTCTTTAGCGCCCGGTGCACTTGTAAAATTTTCGCCTTTTATTTAAGCGGATCTTGTTTCAATTTGAAATATCTTCTTTGTACACTCCTACTACAGTGTGGTACATAATTTGCACAAGAAAAAGAAGACATGTTTTTAAACAATCATGATAATTGAACTTCTTAGAGTATATTTTGATATATGTAGAAGGAGAAGTAGAAATAAAAGTAGAAAGACATGTGGAATAGTAGTTTATCTTTTCATTTTCTTGCGTAAATCTTTTTCCCTTCACGAAACGAAGAAGAATTTGTAGTAAAAATGATTTTTTATGTTTTTTTTTTCACTGTGATTTGTAAAATTGTAAAATTATTTTTCTGAATTATTCGTGCCCTCGAGCTTTGGCGCCTAGTTTTAGTGAACCATTTCGACATATAAAAGAAACGGGTATGTATATTTATATATGTATATAGTAGTAGCATGTAGTAGAGTATGTAATGTACATAAAAGAAAAGGTGAAAAATGCAGAATACAAAAAAATAAAAAATATAAAAAATAAACTGAAAACTAAAAATTTTAAAATACAAAGGGAAAAACTTGAAAATTAAATTTCCTTCTTTTCTTAATTTTACATGAATATTGCTTATAATATTTTTTTTTTAATGTTCTGTACAACTATACATTTATATCCGTAGCGTAGTATATATACAGTGTGGTAAAATATTAAATGTACACACATCATATGCTATATTCGTATGCATATACATACTATATGTATGTATATTATGAAATCATCGTTATACATATATACAAACGTTAACATAATAATGATAATAACATTTACACATTTTCATACTTATGTATATTATCAATTATTACAAACATATTTATACGAGTACATACGAGTGCATACATTGTAGAGTGAGTATGGAAATTATATACATATGTATGAAATGTGTGTATCTATGATTATATAATTTTTAACACAAATTGTATATGTAAGTATATATAAGTTTATTAAAATATGTATGAAAATGCATATAATATGCATATGTATACTATATTTACATTCTATTGTTTGTAAATTAAATTTTTGCTAAAGGGTTTTATATAAAATATACAATACCATATCATCATAAATGGATGAATACTCATATATACATTCTCACTTATGTATATGCATATATAATAATAACATCATTAATAACATCATGATTGTATACTCTTATGTATTTACACACAAATTTATTTATATACTTTCATTCATTTACATACATACATCTACATTAGTATATATATACATATATATATGTACGATATGTGTGATATGATATGATATGTACATATATCATAAATTGTATGTGGTAAACGAGAATAATGTGTAATTATTAAAATAAAAAGTCATAGAGGTACTATTTAAAAAAAAATTTTTTTTCTCTGCATGCGAAGTACATACAAGCTAGCATTGTACTTGTATGCACTGTAATTCAAAAACAAAGAGAGTTTACACAAAACGAATACATAAATTCATACATATACATCGGATATGTTTATGTAAATTATATGAATGTACATGCTCGTATATTTATGCAATTATAAACATGTGTGTAAAATTCATCCATAAAAATATATGTATATGTGTATTGTATACAGAGCTTATGGTAAAGTTATTGTTATTATTATTATTATTATTATTATTTTCATTATTATCCTTATATGTAGAATATAATCTTGATTCTTGAATTTAAAATAATATGTATAAACGACCTGTATGTATGAAATATGATATAAGTAGTATATGCAAGTATATGTGAAAGTTCATTGTCTTAATAATTAGTACAATGACCTTGAGTCATATTTAGATATACGAATATGTACATCCATACATATACTTGTACATAATTAAATTCATTTACTATAAACATGTACATAATATGTATTTTATATAGGAATAACGAACGTAAAAACAAAGAATTTTAAAGACATTTAGGACGAAGTGTACACATTATCTAATAGAAATAATAGAATTATAAGTTAGAAAATAATAAAATTAAATCCTGTGTGTGATATTACATACTTACTTAACGTACATACAATAGTATAAATGCATTTACACGAGGAATTTAAAATAATAGAATATACAGAACTTGTATATGTGTACAATGTAGTTGTTTTAACATTACAACTAAGGGTATTCGTATACTATATTAATATACAGCTTAAAATTAAAATGATAAAAAGAATAAAAAAATACGGAATTTGGTCTAGCTCAAATTGATACTGACATCAAGCAAAAGAGAAAAAAATAATTTTTCGATTTTCCTTTGTTATAATTTTTAAACTTTTTGTTATCGCCCTCAAAGTTTATTTAGTTTTGTTGAATGAATACCGTCCGCTTACTAGAAAAGAGAGTTTGGAATTACTGCCTCAAGTCCAGATAATTTGACGACACTGACAACAAAACACAATTTTCATGTTACCCTAAAAGTTCACTAAGTTTTAAATGATTGCCTGAAAAAAGTGTTCAGATATGGTGTTTCGAATCTATCAAGTAATCAAGTTTGTAAGTGCATTCATAATAGTGATAAGTCTAGAATTCATTGAAATGAATGTCTTGGCTTGATTTGGGAAATGTAAATGCAAACCACTGGAAAAGAAAAAAAATGAGAAAAAGGAAAGTTCGAAAAAAATGAAATGAATTTATATTTCTTTTTTAAAACGCGATTCTGATTAAAATAATGATAACGTTAAATGACACATCAAATACATTAGTACACATTTTATTTGCTTCTCCTTTTTTCGTTTTACAAATATTGTCTAGAAATTTTTACAATATCTATCTGTTTTTGTCTTGTTTATTTCTCAATTTATTATTTTCTTGTTTGATTTTCATTTTACACTTCACCAATTTTTTTTCTGTTTTTGTTTTAAGTTAAGTACACATCAAAATAGTGTTTGTTACATGGTTTTGTTCAATGACAGAGAGAGAGAGAGAGAAAGAGTACCAGTGAATTGTGAAATTTAATTTTCGAAAACAAACCAAATCGAAATAGAAAATTACAAAAAAAAAAAAAAGAAAGAAGAAAAAAAATGTTTCCTTAAAATTGAACTGATCAAAAATATTGAATGTATAGTCAAGTAAATAAAATGTAAGTACTCGTGGTGGATACACGAGTATTTTACGTACATACATATATATTCACAGAACTATATATAACAGAAACACATAGTAAAACTATATCTAGTATAACAAACTAAACTTATCGTTTAATACGAGTAGTGTTTCTGATTCTGATAGAAAAAAATTTCTTCTTTATTAAATGTAGGTACGATAACGTTTTTTTTTTTTTCAAATTTTTACTCTGTTATTATGTACATTATTCGCTGTCTGTCTATCTGTGTTTGTATATAATTTCTTCGTGATTCCATATCTATACCTTTCAGGACCATTTCTATATCTTCTACTTTTTATTGCATTGTATAAACACATTATATTGCTGGCATGTATGCATGTATAAGTGTTTGTTTTTTTTTTAATAAAATTATAAGAAAAATGAACAAGATAAAATACGAATTACGACGACAGGATGAAAAAAAAATAGTAAACAACAAAATTTTATATTATACAAAATGTTGTACAAAATAAAGAAACAAAATTAAATCTTTTTAAAAAAAACACAACACAACAAACTAAATATAATAACCGAATATACAGCAACAACAACAACAACAACAACGATGACAAGAAGAAAAAAATCGATATTTTGTAATTTGAAAGTAAAAGAAAATAATGAAAAAGTTTTAAAAAAAAAATAAATAAACAACAAAAAAAAAACTAACCAAAACAGAAACGATAAACGAAAAAAGAAAAAAGAAAAAGATAAGTAAAATGAAATGAAATGAAATAAAGTGAAAGCTCTCTACGACGGAAAATCTGTACACAACATCTAAACAGAAAAACACACACATTCACATTATATGTATGTATGTATATTGTATACATTTAGAAATATTGAAACAGACATTTTTAAAGAAAATTAAATGAATTCACGGTAGTAACCTTGATAGGTCAAAATTAATTTATAATAATAAAATAAAATGTGAAGAAAATGAAAATCATCTGAAAGATTCATTTCACTATTTTTACCTTTTTTATCTTACAAATACGAATAAAAGTATAAACGTACACATACATACTTACATATGTATGTACATATTTCTAGGAACCCTTAGTATATATAATAGAAGAATTTTATATAATAATAATAATTTTGATTTATATTAGAAAAGAAAATACGAGTATAAGGTGTATTACTTATAAGAAAATATGATTTTAAAATGAAATTATTACGAGAAATTTATATATGAGAATTATAATCATATTTTTCATCAAAAAAAAAACTTCATATACAAAAATACACACACACAAAAATACATATACAAGTACACAGTAAAAATAAAAAATGAGAAGAAGAAAAAGACAAGAAAAAGTAAAAAGTATTATATATGTACCTACATACATAATTTTGTTTTTGAATTTATTTTTTTTAATGAGATAAATTGAAATATGAAAATGGAAAAATGGAAATTAAAAAATTTTAAAACAAAAACAAAAGAAGAAAAATATATGAAAAAAAATGTATAAATAAAAAGGAAAAACACGACAACAACAGAAAACGGAAAATGTGAAAAACTTTTTCATTTATAAAAATGATTTGTTATGGTATAATGGTATAACGAGAGTAAATAATCTCGAAACATAAGTACGCATTAAATGCAACAGGAAATATTTTTATTATGTACGTACTTTTATATACGCGTATCTTTATACTTGTATATGTGTATATCAACATCCCAGATACTTATTTCAATATGAGTATGTGTATTTATGTGCATATACGAGTATACAGATAGATATTAATGGGAGAAATGATACATATTTTTATACTCGTATGTAATCATATCGTGTATATTTTATGATGATGATGATGATGATGATGATGTTGGCCTTCAAAATTTGCTAAAATCGAGAGGATAGATAGATAGTCATCATCGTCGTCGTCGTAGTCGTCTGCATTGTATATATTACATTTATATGTACATATTGATTCATAAATATTCTATATCTGGCTAAGTACATATATAGTATAGATCACGGATTCACGATGCAATGCATATACATACATAACATACATACATACAAATATATATTGCACATACATAGATAAATTTTGTTCGAAAGGAACTTGTTGCATTATAAAAATTCTCATTTTATATTTGTATACGTATAACGTATTAAAAGGATTTAAATATTTATTGGATATACGTGTGTAATCAAATATCACATTACATATAACAGAGAGTAGATATTATTGTACATCATCTTTATACATACATATATACATACCTCTATCTGCATTTATAGCAGATTATTTGTTATAATAATAATCGAGGAAAGCGAAAATATCTATATACATATAAATGTTCAGTCATTCGTTCATTTTGAATATTTTGCTTGCATTGCACTTCATTATATTCAAATGAAATTACAAAAATTATTTTTCGATAATAATTCGTAAAATGTCCGTGCCTACACATAATATGTACATATCCTTATAAATTTATTGTATATATACAAATGAATGTACACACATATAATATATTTAAATCGTTAAATGATGATAATATGCATAAATATGTTATATATAGAGCAAGGATAATGATTATCCATATGAAAAAAATCAACAATAAATGAAAAATGAAAAGAAAATAAAAGTATACCAGAAATCAAAATCATTTTTTTTTTATTTAATCAAAATCAAATCATTCATCTTTAACATACTCATATACACACACACATATGTTTTATGTTTATCACACCATACACACATCGACACACCTTCGAAAGAAATTTTTATTCGCGTTTCATATCTCTCACGCTCGACATTTTTTTTTGGTTTTTTTCTGTTTTATAAATTCTGTTCTGTTCTGAATTTATAATGTGAATGATGCACACAACATAATTTTCTTTCATTTTTTTCATATTTTTTTTTTTTTTTGTATTTTGTGTGTCTTTTATTTTTTTAGCTTTATTGTTTTTTTGTACTTTTTTTTGATTATGGATAATAAATCACTTCTTCAACTCTCATTTCGCAGTTACGGTTTTGTTGTTGTTATTTTTTTTCCATTGCTTTTCTATGTTATAGTGGTGTACTGTTTTTTTTTCAACATTGTTTTTTTTTATTTTTCTTCATTGTATGTGGTTGTATTATCCTTCCTTTATTTTTCATCATTTTTTTTTTTAAATTTATTTATTTTTTCTTTTATCTTTTTCTCTCTGAAAAATATTTTAATAATTTTTTACATTCTTTCAATTTTTTTTTCTGTTCATTTTTTTTTGTGTTTCAATTTATCGTTTATCTCTAAAAAAAAAAAAAAAAAAAAAATTAAACACAGCTCTTATTGCAATACGACATATACAATTATATGTATGTTGTATGATTGTTTGTATATGATGTGTATATTTCATTTATTTTGTATGTTGATTCCCTTGAATCCTTCAAAAACCACATACCTGTATTAGTCATCTATCTACGTACATACTCGTATATAAAGTGTATACACCTACCACCCATAAGCGAATATAAGTATAAAATCAGTCGTGGTGGTATTACAGTACAGTACAAGTACGTAATATACATATACATATACAGAAGCAGATATAAAATGTTTGTGCATTTCACTGTTCAATTTTTCTTCCTGGATTATTTTATTTTTTTAGATGATCTCTCGTTTTTTTTCTTCTGTTCATTTTCTTTGTTTTTTTTTATGGTATTACTATTTACTATTTGTATATGATATATATGTATGTACTCGTAGGTATCTACTGTTTTACATTTATTGTTCATATTCTTTTTTTTTTGTTTTAATGCTTCATTTCTTTTTTGTATTTTCTGAATTTTTTATCTTTTATTTTGTATTGTATTTTTTTATATTACAGAGACCAATGCTGTAAGAATTATTAATCTTAAAGTACCTCCAACATATACATTGGAGAATAGAAGTAATCCAGATCCATTAATTCTTGACTGTGAATATGAAATTGGTCCAGAAGAGAGTGGATTCGTATTAAAATGGCTTTTAGATAATGTTTCGATATATCAATGGATACCAAATAACAGAGGATTTCCTTTGGTAATAAAATATATATATTTCGAATAAATATTATTTATATACATATCTATGTTACACATATGTATATTCGTTATTTATACTTATACAAAAATATCTATAAATATAAATGTTTAACATTTAACTTTTAACTATATATGTACAAGTACGGTATACAAGTGGTCATATATCTATAAATTTATTTGTACATTTCAAATACAAATGAATGTGTAGATATAAAATATATTATAATATATAAGTAATACGTATCTGCATATGTATATATTTTTATACATATGTATATGTAAATTATGTAAAAGTATATTTTCAATACGTAGATATAATATAAAGATATGATATGCAATATATGAATTATTGTACCACCATCATATCGACATTTATATGTGCACATGTATGAAAAATATTATATTTTTTGTTTATTTATGAATGTTTTGTGCCAAAAAAAAAAAATTATATTTTATATATTGTACACGAATGTACATATACTCGTATACATAAGAACATACATATACATATGCATACATGTGTAATATAAAATAAATTTTATGGTTTGTTCTATTTTAGGTTTAATAAAATGTGGTAAAAAAAAATAGCATATTTTTCATATCTTTCACATATTGTGGATTTGTTTTTTTTTTTCTATTTTATTTTCATCATTTTTTTTTTAACATTTGTTTCATTTCATTTCTTCTTAAAAAATAATATAAACAGAAACAGTAGTTTTTTTGTTTTGTTTTTTAATTGAAAATCATACGAAGAATATCAAAAACAAAATGAGAACGTAAATAATAATCAAGGGTCGTTTTCTTTTGGACATTGATATGAGTCCATTTTGGTGTATTATTGTATATTTGAATGGTAATACAATTTCATTAACTACATATATACATAAATTTAAATATGACCACATGGTGAAAATTTTGAAGAATTGTTTTTTTGAAAATCTTCAATTTTGTTTTGAGATTGCAAAATTTATTGTGTTAATCATCAACTGATTAATAACGTTTTGTCAAAAATTAGACTTACACTACTTTCACAAAAAAAGAAATAACAGCTCAATTTTCTCATAAATAACTTTTTTTTGTGTTCATTATTTTTCATTATATTTTTAATTTGACTTCTGTTTATTTTGTTCTTCATATAGATTCTTGTACGATTTTTTTTTTTTTCAAATATACAATATACATACAATGTATATAGTATATATTAAGTGCACGCGAATACTCAGTCCATTATGGCACCGCCGATCAGTAATTTTTATGTCAGATATATCATCCAGTTTATCATCAGTAATCAGTTACTGGTGTACATTGCTAATGGGAAATTAATGATCGACTTGGGCAAGAGTAGCGCGCTGGCTGGGGTTCGAACCGTGATCTCAAGATCACAAGGCCGACACCCAACCATCGAGCTATTCAAGCCCCCTCTTGTACGATTTATACATTGTAAATTATTTTTAAATATCTTTATTCTTACATTTTTGTTCCTTTCTTTTTCTTTAAAAAAAAAAATAAACAAGGGTTCTATGAAAACAAAAATTGATACAACATATCTACCATCAGAGAATAACCACCGTGCAATATCAATATTTAAACCAGAATGGAATATGACTGGTGAATATACATGTTCAGTTCAAACATTTGAATCGACTGATAAAAAATCTTCATATTTACAAGTAATAAGTATGTAACATAAAAATATTTTTAATTTATTGTTTTTTATTCGCATTTTCATTTTGTATATTTATTTTATTTCGTATATATATAGTTCCAGAAACAGATTTTACACTTAGTGCTAAATTAAGAGAAGATGACGTTGATATAACGTGTATCGTACATAATGTATTTCCAGAACCATCATTAGTTATGATGTAAGTTTATAATAAGTATATATGTAAATATACAAAATATACTATACATGTTTATGTATATTAAATTAGAAAAATTATATTTTTTGCGTATTAAAAAATGTTTATAATTACCCAAAAGTTTATCATATTTAAACTGATAATATCTTATTTTCTAATGTTTTTGTTTTTTCTTTTTTTCTCTTTTTCATATTTTACACATATAAATATGTATTTATATCGCTAAAAAATATTGTATAAATACACATATACATACACATATTCGCACAAATTATATATCCATATACACAAAACAATATTTAGGTTAGGAGAAAATAAATTAGCAATTCTATCTGATTTAGATAGAGCTAAAAATGGTTTATATTCAAATATCGCTAGAGCAAATATTCCAAGGGACCAAATTAAATCACCGATGCCAATTATATGTATATTAACATTGCCTGGTACCAATTATACAAAACGTAAAGAGACGATATTTTATGGTAAATATGTATTACATATTACGTACATTCATATGTATATACGCATAACTATGTATTTATCCATTTATTTTGAAAGTATATAAGATATAAAAATTTAAATTTATTTAAAAAGAAAAATAAAACAAAAATAAATAGCTAAATAAAAAAAAATATAATAAAAAGGATATTATTTTTTTTTTCGTTCTTTTTGTTTCTATTTCTATGTTGTTTTTTTTTTTTCTACATATACAAAAATGTACCGGCATACTTGAATGTATAGATCAAGGTATTACAACAACATTTATACCGAACGAAGAGGAAATATCTAGTGCAATATCAAGATTAGAAGCTGAAGAAGGAATAGGTAAGTAAAATGGTAAAATGAAATAAAAATTTTAATTTAAAAAAAATATCAAATTAAATAAAATGAAATAAATAAATAAATAAATAAAATTTATAATTAGATACAAATACCTACACATATACGTAGTAAATATCATCACACGTACATTAAATATATGAAAGTGTATTGTTATATATAGGGAAGGAAAATGACAAATTAAAATATCAAATATTATATTTTATTTATGGATCATATATCAATCATTATATTATATAACATCATGTACATAATGTACGTTATTATGTACATATGTATACATAATCGTGTAATGAAAAATATGTTTTCAAATTAATGAACTCGTACATATCAAATAATATGTGAAAACACGCAATGAAAGTTAAGGCAAACAAAACTAAAATCAGTAATACAAATAAAAGAGAAATACAAAAACAAAAAAAAAAGTAACGATGAATAAAATATAACACGAAAATTGTATATTCAAAATAAATATCCATCACACATGATAAATGTGTACTACATATATTACATTTCAAATATAAATGTATCGTGTAATATAAAATGTATATGGTATATTCATTAAATATTTATACATATTACATTACGTAGAAAATACAGTGGGGGAATAAAACACGTATATATACGTATGCAATTGAATATAAATTTCCAAAAAATTATTGTAGTATAAAATTTTTGTGAAAAACATCGAAAAATAATAATATTTAAATTGATTGATTCAGTTCATTTATGTCAATGCGAAAATAATTCCAAAATGGCATAAGCAAATTTTATACAAATTGACGAATATATCTAATAAAACTCAATCGATTCAACTATACCGCACATTTCAATTAAGTATATTTTTGGTTTAAATATTTTGTTCACCACTGTAATTGTATACACATTTCATATACTCTTATGTATAATGTGTATGAGTATATATATATATCTGAATTTCAATAATTGAAAGGATAATGAATATGATTACTATATGTGTACCATGTGTATCCTATATCTGTGTGTATTATTTTATCGTAATACACATATACATATACCATCAGTATTATTGTGTGTATAATACATATGAGAAACAGGATAACAGATGAATTTAATGTGTACGCAGCCAGTCAGCCACAAATGTTTCAACATATTAAATAGAAAATAAAGAGAGTAACAAAAAAAAAAACAACAACAAACAGGAAAAACATAAAACAAAATTCAAAAAAAAAAAAAAACATATATCTAATCTTTATCTCTATATCCATTAGCTAAATGCTAAATGTTAAAATATTAAAAAAGTGAAAAAGCTCTAATCGAGAGGAAAAAATAAATAAGCGCAAATTGAATAGATAAATAATAGAGAAAAAAAAAACAGTAATACAAATACTCACACACAGAAACATAGAGTTTTAAAATTGATATAAAAAATGCATATAGTATCTATTTTTGTAAAGAGGTGCAAATTTATATGTAATGTACCTACTGGTAATGGTAGCTAGGTACATAGATTACGATGTGATAAAAAAAAATATTATCTAACATTACATTACAAATAAACGCTATTTTTCTCGCTATACTTTTTATCTTCAAATACACACGGACACAGTGTGTTGTATTACAAAAAAAAATGTTTTTTCTTCTTTTATACTGTTTATTTTTCTCATTTTATATGAACGAGTATTATATTACGGACAATGTGATACATATACAACACGATCGTTTATGTAAAAAATATAACAAGAGAAAAACAAAAATAAAAAATAAATAAAAATACTATTTTGTAAAAAACTGAAAGAAAAAAAAATATGAGAGTAGTGTTCAGTGACGGATTCAAAGTTACAAAGTGCAAATTCAAAAATGAGTACATATTATGTGTGAAAAACTACTCGTATCAAAATAGCGTATACTATATAGATACTGTTATGAACAGTGCCTTAATTATTCAGAGTATGTATTGTGTATTGTATAGAGTAGATGCGGAGCAAGTATGAGATGTTGTTTGTTGATTTTCCGTGTTTGTTTTGAACACTATTCGCATTCTAATCAAAGAGAAAATTAATTTTTTCTGAAGAATGAAATTACGAGTAGGTATACATAATGTGTAAAATACTTACTACTCGTACTACCCCAAAGCGTATACTGTAGTTACTGTTATGGTCAATGACCTCAACTAATCCGAGTATGTATAGAGAAAAGAGTAGAGGCAAAGCAATTATAAAATGTTGTTAGTTGACTTTTTCGTATTATTGTTATGTATCTTATTCGTATATTTTACTGAGGGAGAAAAACATGATGTGTGAAATACTATAATCGTATTCGAGTATCTCCTACAATTTTAATAATTCCTTTTTAGGCATTTAATATTGATGAACGAAGCTGTTCATTTAATAAAAAGTTAGATCAGTTTGTCGCCTTAGGCAACCGCTTATATTGCCAATGTCTAAATTCAGTCCTGGTAATGGTAATTGAGTTATTATAAATAATAGCGAATGTATGTATAATATTCTTTTATACAATCTTTAATTGAATAATAAATTAAAATTGTGCAAAAATATACAAACGAGAAGTAAAACAAAAATTAAAAACAAAACTAAAATTAAAAAAAAAAACACACAAAAGTATTTATATCAAATATAAAGGAAAAAATAAACAATAATAAAAAGAAACAAATACAAAACAAAACAGAATAAAAAATATAAAAAAAAATAAATTCTAATTTATGTAAATTAAAAATAAATTTTTATAAAGTAAAAGCGTAGTGAAGCAATGAAAAGAGATATACCGAGTGCATATATATACGTACGAATATACACTTATTATATACGAGTATGTACATTATATAAAAGTAGGTATTATGTATAGATACACAGAAAGAGATTATAATATAATTTATATTCACAAAATGGAAGCAAAAAAAGAAAAATACCTATAAACAAATACTCGTAATAATATAATAGGATGAGTAGTACTAGTAGTAGGTGGCTGCTGCTGTGCTTATAACTCATATCTATATGTGTATACACTTAATACACCTATCTGTATGTTTATAAATTGATAAAAATGTGTGTATGATGTTCCAATAAAATGTACATAACATTTTAATAATAATCTATACCTAGAGAGATAGTGGCACACATTATAAGGTGACATGTACGTACATATATTCGCCACAAACAACAAGAACAAAAACGACGTACTTGCGCGACATATTACATATACGAGTATATATAAAATTACAGAACTATATTTAACTACATATATGGAAATTATGTAGTAAAGTATAGAGACTGAAAAAAAAAAATTCTCTAATAATCAAAAAGAAAAAAAAATGAATTTTTTTTTAATGTTTTGTTTTTCAATTTGATATTAAACGGCATTTTCCCGAGAATTTATAACACAGACACAATAAACTTTGTTGTGTTTTATTTTATACGACGACAAATGTATAACTCTAATATAATTATATAATATATGTATGTAAATGTACGATTATGTAAAGTAAATAGAAAAGCAAACATTACCCATTTATTATTATTATTATTATTATATAACACCAACTCGTGTTAAGTATGTATTAGTTTTAATAAATACATGCACCCTCTGTATACAATAGAGATATGCACTAGCATTTATATTTATATTATATATTTTAATCAATATTTAGAGTATAATAAAACGGATATACATTATATTAACACACATAATAGAATTAGGTAGGTATTATACTATATACTGTACAAGGATAATAATAAAATCCGGTAATTTGTAAAATTTATAATGATTAAATATGTACAAAACAAAACAACAAAAGATAACCTAAAAAATAATAATAATAATAACAAAAAAAAAATCATTTATTATGTAATAGATAAAAAGGATAATAGAAAATATATATTTTTTATATATACATATACGTATTTTATCTTTTTTTTTTTTTTTTTTTTAAATTCAGAATTTGATTTATTATTATTGCACGTGTATCCTGTATATACAGGATGTCTTGTAAACTATATACATATATGCATAATGCATGGTAAAACACGTTCGAATTTGAATGTTACGACAGTTCAATCAATTGAATATTTTTCGAAAATGAGAATTAATTAATCGCAATAAGAATTGCTCTCATTCAAACAAAAATTTACAGATCCAACGAAAAAACTTAACATAAAATCTTAAAGCTGAAAGATGTTACGCTTAAGTGTGGTGGAGGACGCAATTACTTATTTTGGATGTTTCGTTTCGATTTTGATGTTCTAGTTCCAGTGATCACGTCTGTCCCAGTCAAAATTACAATATCCACCAGAAATATATAGAAACTTTTACACAAAATTAAAATTAAAAAAAAAACACACACACAATATATTATCGTTCAATTAATTTGTTTTTTGAAATTTTTCTTTTCGGTGACATTAATGTTATCACTGATGGTGGCGCAAAAACATAACCATTCACATACTTACATTTATTCATGTTTTGTATGATACTTATGTACTCGTATATCGTGTTTCAAGTTCAAATACTTTTTTTTTATATAATCTCCTTAAAGTTAATTTTACCGAGAAATATGCATCACACAGTAATATCCACTATGTAGTATACTACTAGGTATGCATGTATCATACATAATACGAAAAATCTCGAACACTCTGTATAAAAATTACGAAATAAAAACATTTTAAAAATTAATTCGTACATATATGTAATATATAGTAAAGTAGTAGCTAAATGTATAGTGTAGGAATTTAGAAATGTGTTTTTCATTTCGCACATTCCCAAAACAGAAACAGAAACAAAAACAAAAACACAAGAATAAAAAGTTTAAAATTAATTTGCACTTTAATTAACTACTTAAAAAACTTGAAAATTAATTTTAAAATGAAAAATGAATAATTAACTTACAAACAATAGAATTTATAATTGACATACAAGCATATATGTATGTGCATATATTTAAATGCACGTATAATGTACATACTTAGATTTAAATTATATCTACAGTACGTGTATATGTTTGTATTATTTAAATATGAATAAAATATTTACGTTTATATATATAATAATTTTTTAAATAAAAATATATTTCATCTAATTTTAATTATAATTACTTACATAATTAAATTTAATTTTTTTTTTCTTTTCTTTCTTTCTTTTTCTTTTTTTCTTCTGTATTATTTAAAACAGGACGAGGCACAACAATTATAAAATTATCTACTTCCATAATTTTAGTGTTCCAATCATTATTATTATTAATAATAGTGAATAGTTAGCTTTTCGTAGTAGTTCAAAAATAAAAATAAAATAAAACAAATATAAAAAAATATAAACTAAAATTTAAATAAAAAAAAAAAAAAAACTCTAGAAAAAAAGTACATTAAATATACGCGTACTTACACATAACGTACATGTAAGTGCAATGTATATTTGTGTATTGAAATTATTTTTTAATTCAATTTAAATTGTTTCTTTTTCATTTTTGTTTTTCGTTGAAAATTAATAAAATCAATTAAAGTAGAAATTAATAAAATAAAAGCCAACAACAAAAAACAAATATAGGAAGAAAAAAAGAATTAAAAAACAAAAATAAAAGCTATCATACACACACTATACATACTATATAGATTCGAAGAAGAAAGATATGGTATGTATAGAAATTATGCAAAGTTAGAGTTAATATATGAGTATGTATGTATTTTAATTTTTATTTTGTATAGAAACAGGTGGTTTTAAAACAAACACAAAACGCAAAGCGAATGGAATAGAATAGAATATGTACTTAATGTATAACAAAAAAAAGAAAAAAAAATATATGAATCTAATATAAATCTGTATAGAATTATATGTACTATTGTATGTGGTATAAAATTATAATATAATGTCTTAATATCGTATGTAATTATTCGTTTACGTGTATATTATGTCGATGGATAATAAAAAAAATAAAAAAAAAACAGAAAAGAGAAACAGAATATAATTAAAAACACGAAAAAAACACAAAATAAACACGAAAAAAAAATTAGAGAAAAAAAATTGAAAAAAAGCTATACAAAAAAAAATCATTAAGCATTCATTATCATAGAGTAAACATGCAAAAAGAACGGTAACAGTAAGCAGGCAAACAAGTAACTACATAAGCAAAATAAAAAATTAAAAAATGAAAAAAAAAAAAGTAAACAAGGATATATGAATAAAATTACAGAACCATAAATAAATGACCGCAGCATTAAATAGAGGCATCAGAAAAGATAATGCAAACAAATCTTAATAATATATAAAATAATAATAAAATACTAAATGTTAACATTTTTTTAAATATATTTACATGCATACATACATCGATACATATGAAGGATATTTATATACATACATGTATTATGTACAAGTAGATATAATTCTTGTATATAATATTACATATATGTATGTATGCATGTATCCATGAATGTATAGTAAATGTATGTATATGTAATTTAATGTGTAGTAGAGAGTCCTTTTTTTTTAACCATAAAAATGCATAGTCCATATAAAAATAAATATATAAAACAAATGGAAAAACAAAAAAAAAAAACAAATATATCTATATATACGAGGATATTTAAGAAAAAATTAAAATAATAATAATAAATTGCTTTTTTATGTATGTGTATAAGTAGAAAAATTTTTTTAGTATAATTGAAAAAAAAAAATGAAAATATTTAGAGAAAAAAATATATATAAAATAAAAAAATATATATATTATATCTATATCTTAGATATACTTATATCTATATATGAAAAAAAATAATATAATTTTTGTTTTTTGATTATTTTAATTTTCTTATAAAATGCGATTATATACTTAGTACATTTGCATATAGTAGATTGCATATAGTACACACGGTCAAAAAAGTATTAACACACCATCTTAAAATTTTCCACTTTATAAATCAAGAACGTATGTATGTACTACCAATTACTATGAATATATATGTATTTGAAGTACAGGCAATGGATATAGGAATGAAAGCATATCATAAAGTAAGGATATATCACATGTCATGTATACTCGTATTTACTTTCTTCACAAAAATATAATTTTCTTTCTAAGCAAAATCTACAAATAGTGGTACAAAACAAATACGGAAAATCAACTAACAACATTCAACATTTTATACTTGCTCCGCCTCTACTCTATACACATTCTGAGCAGTGGAAGTGATTACGACTACAACAGTAAATATAGTAAACGCTATGCTAATACGAGTAGTATTTTACACAGCATGTGTATACTCTTATTTTCCTCAGAAAAAATGTTGATTTTCTCTCTCAGTAAAATATACGAGTAGTGTACGTACATGGCAAGCACAGAAAATCAATAAACAACATTTTATACTTGCTGCATGTTCCTCTATTCTGTAGTATGTAGCATTTCAAACATCATGTGTACTCATTTTTGAATTTTCATTTTTAAACTTCGAGTGATGCCTACGAAAATGTATAAATACGAATTAAGTAAATTCATTTTACATAAATCAATTTTTAATTTCACATTATGATTTATTATACTTTTTATATATACCTAATATTTTTACAAAATTTCATTAAAAATATTTCGAAAAAATTAGGAAATTATTTTAATCTAAAATGAAAATTCGTATGAAAACTATTTCAATAGGTATATTGATTAAAAAAAAAATCAAAATATATACATTCTTGATTTATTATGTAAAATATTGATGGTGTATCAATACTTTTATGACCCAGAGTGCAACAGAGTGCACAGTGCAATACAGAGAAAGTACATATTTAATGTGTATTTTGTTTTTTTTTTTTGTATAGATGAAATTTACAGTGATATTTTGTATATGATTTTTGTTTTTAGTAAAATTTTAATTATCATAAATAAAAGTACCACTAGTAGTTGTTCACATTATTATTATTATTATTATTATGGATTATAATGATGTAGTATTAATTTTGTCAATTTTTCAGTATGAAAAATAAAAATTGAAAAAAAAAAAAGAAAAAAGCAAAGAATTTTTAATTTAAGTTTTAAAAATAAATAAAGAAACAAACTAACAAAACAAAACAAAAAACTACCCAGACCAGAAGACCATTTATTATTATTATGAGAAAATAAAAAAAAAAAAAAAAAAAAAAAAACTAAAGGATATTGAATAAAATTCAATTAAAAACAAAAAATTAAATAATAAAAAATTATAAAAAAATATATATATATGTATACATACTATATCTATATATCTCTATATATTATATACACAGTTTATATAATATAAAGAAAACAAATTTGTTGTAAGAGAAAGAAATTAAATGTTTAGAAATATAAATAAAAATAAAAAAAATTAAACAGAAAAAAAAAAGAAAATAAAAATTGAAGAAAAATAAATTATTTTAAGTACACTAAAAAATAATAAATTATTATTTTATTCTTCGTTTCCTTTTGATCCCTTTTCATATTTTGATTAACTTTTGTACGAGTATTTTTATGAACAATATAATCCAAAAACGAAAAATAAATAAAACTATGAAAATAATGTAAGTATATTTACCTCGTGCCCGTACCAAAAATTCTATGTAAACATAATACACATATGCAATAATGAATTTCCAGAGTAAGTACTTCCAAGCATCACTCGAAGTTTCAAAATAAAAATTGAAAATAGTGCCTCTATACATGATGTGTAGTGTAAAATACTACTTCAGTTCTCCTGCTAGCATAGCGTGTACCGTGTACTATTATAGAATGTAGCTATAGAGAAGCAAGTATAAAATGTTGTAAGTTGATTTTCGGTGTTTGTCATGTACACTCTTCGCATTCTATACTGACTGAGAGAAAAAATCAACTTTTTCCGAAGGAATAAAATACCAGAGTGATGTGTAAAATACAAAATATATGAACATGATGTGTAAAATACCACTCGTACTAGCACAGCGTATCATTTACTGTTGTAGTCAATCACTTCCACTGCTCAGAATGTGTGTAGAGTAGAGGCGGAGCAAGTATAAAATGTTGAATGTTGTTAGTTGATTTCCCGTGTTGTTGTTTTGTACACTGTTCTTAATCTACTCAGAGAGATAATCAACTTTTTCTGAAGAAAGAAAATACGAGTATACATGAACATGATGTGTAAAATACTTTGTACTATCGTATTGAGTGCTCAAGCTCATACCTCTCTCTGAACAAAACAACAACTATCGTAGCGTATATGTTATAGGATAGCTTCGTATGCTTGAAAAAGTAGATATATTATTGCTTTGAAAGTCTACTAGAAAGGATAACAATCATTATATACGAGTATATCATTTTCCTTAAGTTTACATTTTTATATTAATTTTTATTTTACGTTTTTTAATTGATAACACAATTGATTTAATATTTTTGCTAGTAGAAAATTAAAATGAATTCAGATTATTTAAAAAAAAAAAAAAAAAAAAAATAAAAAAACAAGAAAAATGAATTCATAATAAGAAAAATGTATGGCATTGATTAAATTCTCTTATTTCAAATTTTAAAATAAAAACAACATACATACTTACATGATACCGAATACCATATAAATATTTACATACATATTTATTTATATATATGTACAATTTATAAATAATATTTATATGATCTTTGATGATTCATACATATACATATAAGTTTCATCTACAGAATTAAAGAATAAAAATCAAATAAACATAAATTTCTTAAATTTAAATAATTTAATACTCTTATGAACAATTCATTGCACATTTCACATGATGGATCTATCAGATTTCATAACACATACATATATATACAATAATATACATATGTACATAATACATGATACATCTCTGTTCATATTTAAATCATATACATTATTCCCTAATGTTTTACGTACAACAGATATTACAGACAATGATTTTTCTGTAATTTTTTTTTTTTTTTTTTGTTAAACTTTTTGGTATTATTATTTACCTCCAAACCAATAATAATTCATAAATGCGGATACGGATATGGATATGTAATGTACACACATCACACGTAAGGATATAAGAATGATTATAACATATTATATTTTGAATTACACATATCAAAAGTGCAAAAGGTGATTTACGTACGAGACAAGTATAATAAATGCTCGTATACGATTCGTATTTAATATGTAATTTATACACAAAAATACATATTTTATGTAAAATTTCCAAAAATATTTTATGTTGGTATACGAGTATCAGAGGTACATTGATTGAATTGTATTAAAGAGTTCTTGATATTATGTATACAGTGTACTATACTTGTACAAAATTCATTTTCATTCATTCATTCTGTTTTTGTTTTGTTTTGTTTTTTGTTTTATTTTGTATGTTTATTATTATTTTATTTTTGTATATTTATTGTCTGTATATCATTCAATTCCATTATTCATTTATTCATCATAATATAACGTAATCCATCCATCCATCCATTCATTCAATACATTCATTCATTCATTCATTTATTCGTTTTGTATATTCCATCATCTAAGTATTATAATATTCTTATGTTTTTCTCATATTATTTTTTTTTTTATTTTTATTTTTCTCATATAAAATATTTATGTTTTTACTTTTACTAAATCATCAAAAATGTAAATATTCATCATCATCCGTTTAATATTTTATTTGTTCGGTAATATAGTATCTCCTTCTACCTACATATACTCTTCTACTACTACTACTACTACTACTATACTTCTTATAAATATACATATGTATACGAGTATAAGTAATGCACCTTTACTCTACATTTATGTACATACATACATACCTAAATATTACTTATTAGTAAGTATTATGTGCATACTATTATATCTGGCTATTTTGCTACGATTTTTCATTATTTCTTCTTCATTCTTTTCTTTATTTTTATATTATTTTTTTTCCCCATTTTATTCTTATCCTTCTTCATAAATGTGTAAATAGCCTAAAGCTTTATATAATATGTAAATGTGTGGTGTATATGTGTATGTTGAATATCTAGTGCGTTTATGGATGGACGACGACGATGAGTATATTATACACATATTATCATCTTTTATATACCAGAAAAAACAAAAATGCAAAAAAGAAATACGAAAAAATTGTTCGTATAAATTCTTGATAAGCTATTCATTCATAATTTAACAAATTTTTTTATGCTGTTTTTGTTTTCTTATTTTATTTATATTTTTGTATATTTTCTTCTTTTCATTATTCATATTTTTTCTATATATACATAGTTAGTTTGTCGTCCGTTTTTTGTTGTTGGTTTTTGTTATTTATAGAAACACAACAACAACAACAACAAAAAAATGTAAAAATAAATTCAAAAAAAAATATATACATATAAATTATAATTTTTCTCAACAAATTCATCATTGACCTTTTTACATTTATTTTTTGTCTTGTTTTTTTTCTTTTAAATGTTTTATTTTTGTTTTTTATTTGTTTATTTGCTTTTTTTTTTCTTGTTTCTTTTCAGTATTTTTATTTAATTTATGAGTATTTATAATTTATGTAATCTTTATACATTGTAGGTATGTATATATAAAATTTTTTTATTATTATTTATGTATTTATTTATTTATTTATTTGTTTATTATATATTATGTATGTATAATACGAGTATAATGTAAATAAAATTATATGTAATAAAAATGCAAATATTTATGTACACAATCCAACCTATAATAGAATTTAAAGGAGTCTAAAATATAATACTACTTTTTCTACTTTGGTCTACTTATTTAACAACAAACGAAAAAAAAAACAATCATAATTTATCATAGCCATTAAAGTCTATGTAATACATACTTGTATTCACATGTAATACCGAAATTACAAAAAAAAGAATAATAATGTATTTTACAGATGTATCACAACAACAAAAATATATAAACAAAAAGAAAATAAAAAAATAAAATGAAAAATTTCTCGATTAAACGACCCTCCCCAACCCTATAGGCATCATTCGAAGTATGAAAATGAAAATTCAAAAATGAGTTATACATGATGTGTGAAATACTGCTCGTACTAGCATAGAGTAGAGTAGAGCAGAAGGTATAAAATGTTGTTAGTTGATTTTTCGTGTTTTCATCATGCACAATATTCGCAATATCTACTGTGAGAGAAAATCAACTTTTTCTAAAGAAAGAAAATACGAGTACTTATACTTATACATGAACTGTAAAATTCTGTATAGAGTAGAGGCGAAGCAAGTATAAAATGTTGTTTGTTGATTTTCCGTGTTTGTCATATACATATGTATATACACTATTCGCATTCTACTCAGAGGAGAAATCAACTTTTTCTGAAGAAAGAAAATACGAGTATACATGATCTGTAAAATACAAATACTAAACTCGTACTAGCGTTATATATACTATTATTGGTACTGTTATGGTCAATCACATCCACTGCTTCATAGTATGTATAGAACAGAGGACCAAGTGTTAAATATTGTTAGTATTATTCATTAATACAACCATGTACAACTGTTGTAATGATAATTTTGTTTACATTTTGTAATATTTTTAAGCAAGAATTCATTTTATTCGTATTTATTAATACTTACATATATACTGATCGCACTTTTTCAACGAAATGAAATAAGTAAAACGAAAGCAGTAAACTTCGGTTAATAATTATTAAGAAGCGGTTTTCATGTTAAAATATTTACCAGCAAAATGATTAAAACGATCACGTACACCTGTTTGCAGATCCTGAATGAATTTGCTTGCAAATTTTAAAAATATAATTCAAATTTCATTAATATTTTTTTTTTAATTTTTTTTTTTTTTTTTTAAACTTTTTGTTTTATTTTTTATTTATTTTTTTTTATAATTTTTATATTAATTTTATTTTTATTTCTTTTCATTTCATTTATTTTTCTATTATTGTTTTATACATATACATATGTATAAGTTAACAGATATAATCACGTTTAGTTGTTTTCATATTTATTTTTTAATTTTAATTTTTTAAATATACATATTATCATATTTTTTTTACTGTATGTTATTTTTCAGTTTTACTTCAAATTTGGTTTTTTTTTTATATATAATCGATACAAAAGAAATGTTTATTATTTTTCATTTTTTCAATTTTTTTTTAAATTATTTATTTATTTTTTTACTATACAAAAAACATATATAATAATATTTTCATTTAAATTTAATTTATTTTTGTTTTTAGTTAATTTTCATTTTTCTATTTTCTGTTTCTTTTCTGTTTCTAAATTTTATTTTTATTTTTTGTTTATTTCATACTTCATATAATTGGATATTTAATAATTTCATTTCATTTGATTTCAAAATGTTTTATTTTTTTTTCATTTAATTTAATTTTTATCATTTCTTCTAACTCTCTAAATACTTTACCTACTATATAATATATAATTTGTTTTACTACGTTTTTTTTAATGTTTTTTTTTTTTTCATTTTTTATTTAATCTAAATTCATTTTTTTTTTCAACGACATCATAAAGAGAGATACTGTATTTATTTTTTTATTTAATTCATATTCTGTTTTATTAAAATAAAAAATAGTTTATTTTCTTTTATTTTGTTTTTTTTTTTCTTTATCTTTTGTAAATTAATTTTTAAAATGTATATTCATTAATTTTGTTTTATTTATTTGTATAATTGCTTTTTTTTATTATTTTTATAATTTTATTTAGATACATAATTATTTCGTTTCCGTTTGAATTTATGAATACTTCTACATTATTTATTATTATCTGTATTTTTGCTATAATATATTTTTAATTATTTTTATAATTATTTTTATTTTTGTCATCTGTTCATGTTTAACTGTGTATATGAATTATGTTGTTATAAATGAATGATGATTACACTATTTTTATTATTAGGTAGTACATATAATGCGGTAATTATGTATTTATTAAATTTAAATTTTACATAAATACTACTTACATACTTGAATTTATTTTTTTTTATTTCAGTTTAGTTAAAAATACATGCATAATTTTAAGTTTTAGTTAATTTTTTGTTTCTTTATAGAAAATGAATTTAATTTTAATTTTAATGTATTTTTTCGTATAGTTAATTTTTTATATATATTCTGTTTCTATTTTGTTTCTGTTTTGTGTTTTTTTTTGTTTCTTTGTTGTTTTTTCTTCTAAAATACATTTTTTTGTTAAAATATTTTTGTTTTGTTTAAATTTTGAACTTGATTTATGAAATTTATGTAATAATTGATGTTTATTATTTTTTTTTTTAATATTTTCTATCATGTAATTTGGTGCATTAAAAATAAAAAAGTATCAAATCATAATCAAAAATAAAATAAAATAATAATTTCCTAAACTGTCATTAAAAGGGCGAATAATTTAAGGAAAAAAGAAGAAAAACTACCCATAATGTCACATTCACCATCATCAATAGCTACAGCGCTACAGCTCATGTCAAGCCTGGGCCTCCACCGAAATGATCTCTAGATACTATTTGCTATCATACGTACACCTAAAGTTTAAAGTGGATTGCGAACGACTGAGCTACTGGTAGAGAAGCAAAATCTTTTACATGATAAGCCTTAGACTGATCTATTATTATAGAATGATGTAATGTATACTCATATCGATCCAAATTATTAGACATTTGCCTGTTAGAAAATCACGCAGCCAGAATGGGTATACATATATCACTTGACGCATACTGTATAGAAGCTGCAAAAAAAATTCAGAAAATGAAATTCTCCTTTTGAAATTATCTTTGTTTTAGTGTCCAGTCTTATAGTCCTGAACTAATTTATTATTGTTTCATTCTTATATTTGTTACCGTCACTGCATTTTATACAGTGCGTTATTCATTATTATAATACCACGTATTATATAACAACATTTCATACATTTGTTTTAGTTTTAATTGCGATTTTTAGTTTTTTAATTAATTTTATTTTATTCTTTACTTTAAATCTCATTATCAGTTTTATGTGTTTTTTGTTATTTTATCATTATTTTTTGACTACATTTTGAATAGCATCACCTATAGACTATATGACTAAAATTTAATTTACCTATTTATAACTACAATATTTATATAGGTAATGTTTTCATGTTTTTTTTACTGTTTACTTTCTTCTTCTTCTCGAATATTTTATTTAAAATTTTTTATATGCAATATTATAATGTAGTTTTTATATATAAATTTCCATTGTATAAATTCAAATTCATTTTACAAATTTCTTGATTTCTTTTTTTTTTTTTTGATCAAATTTATATTTTATTTTATTTCTTTTACTTACTGTACGTACAAATTACATTGAAAACCTATTATTATAATTATTTATTATATTTTTATTATCATTTTTAATTATTTTTACTACAATTATAATTAAATGGTAGATAATTTATTTATTTTTATCATCATATCGACTTATAAGTATTTATCAATAATTCTCATCATCATAAACGTTTTTTGTTTTCAACTGAATATCATTATCGATTTGCGCTTGAATTGATTTAGAACCGGTGCATGGACACTTATTTAGTCTCTTTATAGTCTATATAGCCTCTCAACAGACTCTCGCAACAGGTGTAATTTTGCCAATAAATTATTGTAAACGGGAAAAATTCAATGCAATACAATTATTGTTGCATAGTTAACTTGCCATAGTTAACATTTTCCATCACACCAATTTTCTGTCAATTTCATTAATAAAATGGCCGTTGTTTAAAAATGTCAATTGATTATTGACAAAAAATGGCTATAAGAAATGATAAATTTGCAATAATTATACAAAATAAAACGCTTTGCCAATTAAGAATGACGATTAACAGATGTATCATATTTTCAAACACGACCATTGAATTTGTTGTGAGTTTATTCATGTACGCAATGAATTCAGTCATACCCTACTGCTAATTTTGTTGCAGATTCATTCAAAAAAATAAATATCGCAACGATTTTATTAGCTCATTGGTATGCTTCTACCTCTACTACCTCTTAGGTTCATTAATACACTCATATTTGTTTTTATTTTTTTTTTTTTTCTAATTATTTTCTTTATATATGTATTTTCTATTCATATAACACAATTCTTCATCAAAATAAAATTCGCATACATATTTTTGCCATTTAAATTACGTACCTATGCATGTAATGTAAGTATAAAAAAATTATTTTTCCTCACTTCAATATTTCTTTTTCATTTTCTTCTTCTTCTAAATATTCTTGATGTAAAGAAAATAAATATAAAAAAAAATGTGTATAATATTGTACATTTTTATTTTTATTAATTTCAATTTATATATTATATTTGTTTAGTATCTGTGTGTAAAAATTGGTATGTATGGGTATGAGTTTATTTCTTCCCCATTATTTCTTTTTTTTTCTTCATTCATCTCTGTATATAATTATCTTATTCATTTAACATCATCCCCACATTGAACATACCTTAATGTACGAACAACATGCATTGAATGTGAACATTTTATAAAAATGTGCCTAATATAATCGTATTCCTCATATTCTGAAAATCAGCTTAGTTAACATTTTATTTTCAATTCAATTCAATTAAAGAAATAAATAAAATATAACGGAAAAAAAAAATGTATACACCACATTGGTACCTTAAGGTACCCATACACATACAATATATTTGATGACTGGTTAACAGACAAGTTGAAATAATTTCTCTACAAACATTTACTACATCCAACGAGCGTTTCGTTTCGACTTTATCGCAGACTTCATTCGAAAGAATATTTTTTTTTGAGTTCACGTCGTTGACGTTAATCATGTGTATAATATTATTGTCAGAACTTTTTTTTTGCTACGCTTTTTCTTTACAAATTACAAAATAGTTTTGTCTGTACATCAGAAGATCAAAATTTAAAATAATGTCGGATATTTGATTGTATAACCAGTACAGCTTGACTAATGAGTAATGTAATTAGGATTACACAGAGCGATCAATACAGTCAACGTCAACATAGTTGTTGAACTTAAAGTCACACTCCGAAAAAAACAAAATTTTTTGATTTTGCTATACGACCAGCCGTCCGTCCGACTTTCGAATTGGTCGACCAACAAATCTGACGATTTATTTGCAAGCAATACAACACATTTTATCCGACTTCAAATTAATCTGTCGACCAGTCGTCAGATACAATCATATCGTATGTTTATGGGTCCCTTTAAATTGCTTACATTATGTATTTTACGTATCGGTATCTATGTATATGTAATGATATTTTATGTATGACTAAATGTGTGTAAAAAATTATTTAAAAAAAAAAAAAATATTTTTGTAGAAAATTAATGAAGTCGAAATAAAAGATTTGCTTTGATGTTACACATTACAAGGAAGGAATACATATTTTTTTTTCTCTCTACATATGTATACATATGTATAATATTAATATTCCACAAGTACATATAAGTATAATAAGTAATGACCTAGAATATTTTTTGGTATTTTTTTTTACAAACATAGCTATATACGAGTATATACATATATGTTTATATTTCGTTATATGTATATCAATACATATAAATGTATACAAGGTAATATAAATACTATACGTACTGAAAAAATATTAAATTCTGAATAGGTCAAGAGAATAAATTTTCTTTTCAGAAATCGGTTCTATAATGTTATTTACTTTGTAGGTTTGATATAAGTTACCTATTTACCAATACAAATATACATATATATGTGTTTGTGTGCTGTACATTGGGCTATAAAAAAAGAATCTTCATGCTTTAAATTATATTCAAGAAAAAAAAATGAAATTTAATAAAATATTTTCGTATATCTGGTATTTAATTTTTAATTCAATTCAATTGAAAAATGTAAAAAAAAAAGATTTTAAAGAAAAAAAAATATGAATACAAAAACAAATAAAAAATACAAAAAAAAAAATAAAATAAAATAGAAGAAAAAATCATCATAATTACATTTTCCAATTCAAAATTCAATTAAATTCAATGTAAAAACAAAATAATAAAAATTTAATTGGAAAAAAAAAATCTTTTAAATTGTTTAGATTCATTATATTTTATTTAATTTCTTTAATTTTTGTTTCTTTTGTTTTTGTTTTTTAATTCATTTTGTTCACATTTATATGTAGGTATATTTTTTTTTAAATGTTTATGTTCTTTATAATAGCTTTTATTTAAATTTATCCTCTCTCTCTCTCTATTTCTCTCTTTCTCACTCTATTAATTAATAATTCATTTTCTGTCACAAAAAAAAAAGAATTTACTTTAAATTTTTGTCATAAAAATTCAAAGTTTCTGTTTTTTTCATACAAAAACACATCCTTTTTTTCTTTTATTATCATTACGTTTTGTTTTCTGTTTATTTTTTTTTTACCCTTCGGAATTTATTTTATTTTCTTTTATTTTGTGTATAAAAAAAATATTAAAAAGTTTTAGCAAAACGATTTTAATTGTATAATAATTAGTACCTACATTAAAAGTTATATAGGCCTTCAAACAAAAAACAAACAAAACACACAAAAAATTAAGTAATGCAACATAAAAGCATTTTGTTTTTTTCAAATTTACACCTGAGCATTTAAAAAAAAGAAAAATTATTTAAATAAACACGTGAAAATATAAACGGATACCTATTGTTTTTTTTTTTTTTTCATTTTGCCTTCCTTTTCATCAAATTCATATAATAATGAAACATAAAATTGAATGCATATGAAACGATGTGTAAAAGAGTGAAAAGAGAATTAAATTAAAAAAAAAAAAGTAAATAAATAAATAAAAATTCTAGGCCTTTTACATAAAAATATCTACTCTACTATATTTTCCTTTCGTACATATTCCAGACAATATACACCATTAATTTTATCTACCACAATATTTGTCTTCTTTTTTATCACTCTTCTTACGTTATCCCCATATATTTTGGGAAGTCGTGTCAACTTTCCTATAATCCTATAAATTGTTTAGTGTTTACAATCTCCCTCTACATCTATAGCTAGATATATGTACTCATATTTTTTTGAGATGTAAATGAATAACCTTCCTTTTCAAATACCGTTTTCTCTGTGCTAATTTATTTTATTGTCAATTTTAATTATTTTTTTTTATGTTTTTGATTTTATTTTTAAAAATGTTTTCTATATTTTTTTACTTGTTTTCAATGTTGGTGTGATTCGTATAAAAGTAAAAAACAGTAGGTACAACAAATAACAAAAAAAAAAAACATAAAAAGCTTAAAAAATAAATTTAAAATATAAAACAAAATTAAATAAAATAAATATGTAAATAAAATTAATTTATAATTTATAAGAATGTGTCCTTAAAAAATGCAAAATTTTCATATTTCTGACAGAGATGTTACAGTAGGCCAAAAAAGTGTCTCTTTGGCCTCGAATGAAAAAATAATCCTTTCATTATTTTCTATTTTTATAGATTTTTTGTCTGTCAGTCATGATGAATCTTTTGACCTACAGTTAAATAAACTATTAGAGCTTCCCCGATATACATTATCAAACTATTAGATTATTAGTATTCGGATAAGCTGTACTTAAAAATTTACAAACTACATTTATGTAGGTGGTACTAATATCAAATTGTTGAATGATCAACATTTTTAAATGCCGTTTTCTTTTTCTTCCCTTTGTTTTTTGGTATTTTTTTTTAATGAATTTATGATATAAAAATAAATTTTAAAATTAAAATGTCATGTTGAAATAAATAAAAATAAAAAATACAATAATAAACTTTAGGTACACACATAAATGTGCATATGTACTGTTGTCCTCCTTTTATATATTTTGATTGTAAGTTTTTATCAGTTTATACGTGTCATGATGTTGTCATTGAGTTTTTAAAAATGCATCGATCTGGCATCAATGTAAGCACATAATTTTAGTGCATAAAATGTTGAATTTGAACTTATATGAACATCGATGCCAAATTGATGTAATTTTGAAACTCAGCCTCTATTATGTATTTATTAAAATTTAATTTAAAAAAAAAAAATGAGTTTCTATTTTTAAATTTATTATTTCAAATATTTTGTTTTTAATTTATTTTACATATTTAATATTTCTGTTGTTATTGTTTTTGTTGTTACTTGAATTTGATGAACACATTTTTCTTTTTCATTTAACATTTTATTATCAAATACTTATTTACGTGCATGTATTTACAAATTATTATTTATTATTTTATGTTTTGTATGTACTATATTTATATCTATTTATTTCATCAGATGAAAAAAACAAAAAAAAAAAATGAGTCTAAAATCGAAATGATCGATTCCATAATTTAACAAAATAATTCTCACATTTTTTGTAATACATTTTACCATTCTATTACACTCTATTCTTTTTCATGCTCTTTCAAATTCACTCTGTCATACTCTTCATTCCATTATTGCATCACCGATCAGTGATTCTCTCAGATATGTGATCTAGTTCAACATCAGTAATCAGTTAGTGATGTAGATACGTTGTTGATTGAATTAACGTTCGACTAGGGCGAGAATATAGTGCGCTGGCTGGTATTTGAACTCGGAACGTCAAGCGTACCAATTCAATACCACAAACATTGAGCTATTCAAGCCCCCTATTACATTCTACTGCATTCTATATTTCATATGTACTCGTATAAATGATGTGAATGTATCTATGATTTTTTTTTCTACAATTACAATTGAATTATTATTATATATCCTACCATAAGATATCATTTTATGTGTACTACTTTATTTATGTTTCTCAAATTTTTTTATTTATTTTTTATTTTTATTACAAGAGATCAGGTAAACCTGCCTCCCTTTTGGCGACTATGTTTCTCAACTATGTACGTATACAACAATAAAAACAATGAAGCAGTGAAAAAATGCACAATGTGACTTCGATTAAATCTTAGTCAAATCTATCCAGAAATGATAAATCTTTCAAAAATATATATTTTGGTGGCTATCTTTCGGATATTTTCCAATTAAATTTTTTTGCCAAAGAGAAATTATATAGAAAATGAGGAAAAATTCAGAAATAATTATTTTCCTAAATTTATGCATTTTTACATGTGTAAATTTATGAAAACACAATCTATGTCTATGTGTGTATCTTCCATTTCTCTAATTCGTTTCATTCTAATAAAATCTTCTAGCTCCTAGTTTATCATATTATCTTATCTTATTTTTTTTTCTTTCTATAAATTGTTTAAATTTATTTTTTTTTTTTTTGATATTTATTTAATTTTAATTTTTATATTTTTCATTCTAAATTCATTCTAAATCATTCAATTTTTATTTCTATATTATATAAAAAAAAAGCTTAGCTATATACTTTTTTTTTCTTATTTAATTTTATTTTTATTTAATTTTTTTTTTTTCAAAAAATTATTATTTTTTCCTAATTAGAAATTTTTTTCTAAATTGTACAAACAGCAGTCTAGAAAATAAAAAACAATAAAAAAATAAATAATAAAAAAACACGTTAACATTCTAAATTCTTTTTAACTTTTTTTTTTTTCATTTATTTTTATTTTTATTTTGTTTTGTTTTCTTCCTAAATGTTTATTTTTAGCTCTAGCTTCTTCACATTAAAAATATTAAAATTACATTATGTACGTATGTATGTACATATTAATGATATTGTATTTCAAATGTTAAAAAAGAAAAAAAAAATTTCTTTTTGGTCATGTTTTCGACATTAATTGATATTTGTTTGTAACTTATTAATCATGTTGGTTGGTCAGTCACACACATACTGAAGGAAATGTGCAGCAGCACCAGTGTATCACCCTGTAATCGTAATGCGTATGTTGTTAAGCACTAAGTAATGTTAAACAATTTTTTCATAAAAAAAAATGTTTCTACGTAACCAATTAGCTGTTGCAATTATGCATCTTAAAAATGTTTCAATGTGTTTAGCACTTTACATAAGTAAATGTGAATATTTTTTTAAGAAAATATTTAAATTAGAATTTCATTTATGCATAAATGAGTATGTATGTATATATGAATGTATAGTGTGTGTATATGCATGTTCATGATTTATCGTTTTTCATTATTTTTTTTTAACTTTATTTTATTTCTAATTTTTTTTTTAATTTACTTCATTTTATTAAGATTTTTTTTTCAATTAAATAAATAATTATTCAGATTGTCAAATACAGTTTTTGTTGTTTTCTTTTTTTTTTAATTTTATTTTCTTTTAATTTCTTTTTCAATTGAACATCAGTGTATAATAAATATGTAAATGAACTGTTTTTTGTTTCAAATTGAAATTTAAAATTAAAAAATTAAAATTATTACTTTATAAATAATCTCATATTCATTCTCTCTCTCTCTATCTCTATTTCTCTACAACTTGTTGTTGGTATACATATTTTTTGTTTCTACTCTTTTATTCTTATCATTTTTATAAATTTATTTTTTATTTTATTTTAATTTTTCAAATATTTATTTTCTTATAATGACTATTCTTTTTTATATGATCCTTTGAAAATATATAGTATTACGTACAAATACCATAATATTATTTCTCTTCATATTCATACTTACAAAAAAATCTGTGCTATGCCATATATATGGATGTAATGTTTATGTATTAAAAATATTAAAAAATATATATTCAATAAAAAATAAATATAAATGGATGTATGCATATATGTATTATATGTGTTATGTAACATTTCTCTTCATTAAATTCAAATTTTTTCCATGTTGAATTAGTCTTTCTTTGATTTTGATACAAAGTTAAATTCAAAATGAACACAAAAAAAAAATGAATTCCAAAATGGAGAAGGATGAATCCCAAAATGGAGAAATATGAATCCCAAAATAGAAAAGAACGAATTCAAAGTGAAAAAACAAAAACACAAATGATGAATTTAAAGTGTAAATGATGTATGTACATAAATTAAAAATAACAAAGAAATTATTATGAACATGAAAAAAATTTGATCAAACTGATAGAAGAAAGAACACGTAAATATTGTTTATCGTTTACTTACCTTCATAATAAATTTAACGAAAAATATAAAAAAAAAATCATAAAGATCCTTGGTCTATGGTTTGTATAATTTTCTTATTGTATTTTAATTTTGATTTTTTTCAGTTTCTAATTTCATTTAATAAAATGACACAAAATCTAATAAATCAAATGATATATGAATGATGTTACTTACTTACATACGTATGAATGTATTTTATTACAGTCCCATTATTTATGTTAAGTTAAACAGTGATACAAAAAAAAAATATGATATGAAATGTGGAAATGTGTGTAATTTATGCGAGGTAAAAACAAAATAATGTTTATTATTGAATTGAAGAAAATGGGAATGAAACATAAAAAAAAAAAAGAAAACAAATAAAAACATACAAGAGTTTTTCAAAAAATTCCCGGAAAAATGAAATAATTACACTAATTGTTAATTTTTATGGATTTATTTTTCTACGTATAAACCATCATGTTTCATCACCAGTCACTATACGTACGATGCGAAAAGTCTTCAGGATTTGAATTGTATTTGGTCAAAAACTCAGTGAAAATTCGGCACATCTTTCAATGTGTGTTCTTCGCGCAACGCTTTACACGAAGTTTTTTAAAAATACCTAATTTTTCAGGTAACTGTATATCCTTTTAAATAAAAACAAATGAATTACTTTTTTTATGCACAGCAGTTACGCTTTATGCCTGAATGTGTAGCTGTAGTATGTAGTGCATGTAGCACTACAAGCTGTCAAAAATACACTACATTAATGTAAGTTTGAAGCACCACAATGCGTAGCTGTAGCAGTAGAAGTAGTAGAAGCTGCTGCTCAAAGTAGAAACTTTTCTACTTCATGCTACAGCTACAGCTACAACTACAGCTACATACTACAAGCTGCACATTCTGTTTCGCGCTTTAAAAACACTCAAAATTTATAATCAAACTTCTTGACTGTTGGCCTGCTAGTTACTTACTGACGCAGGTATTCCGGGAATTTTTTGAATTACCCTCGTATAAAAGTTAAAATTAAAAATTGAAATTTAAAAGAATTAGGTAAAAAAAAATAATGATTATAATTATAAAAAAATAATTAAAAATAAATATAAAAATGCAAAATATAAATACATATACATATACACATGTTATTATAATGTGTAATATTTTTTTTCTTTGTTTTCTTTTTTTTTTTTTTAATTAAAAGCAATAACAACAAATTAAATAAATTTCATTCATGTTTTTTGTTCTCATCTGTCAATTTTTTTTTTTTTAGTTTTTTTTTTTTATTTTTAGTTTTATATATTTTTATTATTATTATCACTTATTTTGCATTTAAGAGTATATAAATGCATTTTATATTATTTTATTTTTTTTTTTTGTTTTTAATTGAATCTTGTTTAATTAACATCATCTTCCGTCATTATTTATTATCTTCATTACCATCTTTATCATGATCATATTATCATTATTATTATCATTATTACATATTTCGTAACAAAGATAATTTATTTTCTTAATCATTTTCTACATTTTTGCATGTATGCATACCATACATTTTTTTTCTTTTGTCTATTCCTTCATTTTCTTAAATAATTTTTGCCTAAAAATCTTAAATATGTGTACGTATGTATTTATGTTTGTTTTTTTTTTGTGTGTGTGGGGATGATGGTGATGGGTAATATATGTGTGTGTAAAAATGAGTATGTTTGGATATTTGTATTTAAAATTTCTTTTTCCTTATTCTTCTTCTTTTTCTTTTTTAAAAAAAAATGTCATATATCATTTATTTTATTCTTGTCGTTTATTTTTCATTTCTTTTTCTTCTCTAATCTTTTTCAGATTTTTTTATTTTTTTTTTTTTGAATTTATAATTTTTCGTAAATTTATTTAATTGTTTAATTATTGTTTTATAATTTTTCTTTCTTTTTAAAATATCCATCTCTTTTGGATATTTTTATTTCGATTATGTGAGACATGTAAAATTCTGTACAAAATGTAATGTAATGCGGATGTGTTTGTGAATTTATGTACCTATGTAAATGTCATATTATGCACGCTTTTTTTTCATAATAAATGTTACGATATTTTAATGTTTTTGTTTTCTTTTCAATATATAGTAGTAAATTATCTAAAATGTATAATATATAATATGTAAATGAGCCATCATCATGAAATTATCAATTTGTTTCTTTTCGTATGTTTTTATTTATTTTTTTTAATTTATAAAAATTCATTTTTCGATTTTTCATAATTTTTTTATGTCGTTTCGTTTTTTTTTCTATTAAATAATTTTTTTTTTTTTTTGGTTTCTTTATTTTTACTATCTGGTTTTTGTTTTTCTTGTTTTCGTTTTAATTTTATATTTTAATTTAAAATTATTTTTTTTATCATTTTTTTATTTTTAATTAATTTATTTATGCATCCTTACATTTAAATTTATCAGTGGCTTCCTTTAAACGATTCGGTTCAATAAAACATGACCGAGATCGTAAAAGTAACCGCTAGTTGGACCCATTTGTTGTTTTTGATGATAAATTTGCTCCGCTACCGCTATTTGTTATTAATACACCAGCTGATGATTTATTTGTGTGATGTTGTTGCTGCTGCTGATGTTGTTGTTGCTGTTGTTGTATTGTTGCTGATGTATCACGATCAGTACCATAAATTTTACCAGCTTTACGTGCCATCGAACCTAATAATTCTTGTGATACTTTATGTGCTGATCGCAGCGATAATGACCATTCTTTTAAACCAATTTCATCCTAAATGCGAAAAAACAAAGTAAATTCCAATCAGTATTTAGATTTTTTTTGTCAAATTTCTTATCATTTTCAATTTTATTTACTTACGGGATTTGTTAAAATAATTCTTCCATCACGTATACCATCTCTGAAACGTATTTGAATGCATTGTTCACTTTTATATTGAACAAAATCAGGTGAAATCTCTTCAATTTGATCCATAAATATTAATTCTGGTTTACCGCTACCACTTTCTGTATGTAATTCTAATCGATTAGGATATAATTTTGCATATCTTGTTTGCCATACAGATGCAAAACCACCACCCAATTTCTTAATGTAACCGTGTAATATACAATCGGATTCTTTTTCATCAGCATCAAACCGTTGTTTTTGTTTAGCTTTTTTCTTTTGTTCAATTTTATCTGTTTCTAAATTGACTGTTTCGAATACTGTTTCAGCTACCTCTTGTTGCCATCTAAAAAATATAAAAAATAAAATAAAATAAATAACATAAATTACATACAGAAATTTACAGAAGAAATTTTCTACAAAGCAAAAACAAAAAAAAAAAATGATGCTACCAAATGTTGCTGTATGCACACCTACCTTTCTGATATTGTTAAAGGAAAATATCTGTATAGCTCTTGATCGGCTTCAGTTAATTTTATACCTTTGGTATCTTCTTCATCGAATGAACCTATATCGAATGCATCGGCTGCATTTACTTCTCCCCTCGGTGGGATTAAGGGTGGGGTATATTTTTGTATATAAACTTGATGCCAATCAATACCAGCAAAGAATGGATGTTCTTTAACTTCTTCAGCACTACAAAAATATGCAAATAAATTGAAAAAAAACAAAAATGTTTTTTCAATAAAATTCAAAAATAAAATTCTTTACCCTCTTCCTTTACATCCTAATCGTTTATCGACGTCTCGTTGCAATAACGATTCAAGAAGATTTTTTAATTCGTCACTAAACGAATCAGGAAGTTCAACGTTCTATAATTTAACAAGAAAAAAAACATGGAACGAGAGAAAAAAAATTTAACAAGAATTACAAAAAAAAAAAAAAATTTGAAATTTTTATGAAGAATATCTATAAAAAAAATTTACCATTGTTAATGTCATTCGATCGATTTCATGTTTATCTTTTGTTTTATGTTGTCGAAATGGCGAATGTCCTTTAAGTAATTTATATAGCATACAACCGAAACTGAACCAATCAGCACTCGAATCGTATGGTGTACCTTTTGATAATACTTCTGGTGCCATATAACCGTGTGTACCAACAGATGCATGGGGTTTCTTTTTTGAATAATCACATGCTAAACCTAAATCTGAAATTCTTACATGACCATTTTCATCCAGTAATATATTGGCAGGCTTTAAATCTCGATATACTATGAAACGTTTATGCATATGCTCTAAACCGAGTATTACCTAAAGCGAATATAACAAAACAAAACAATTAAAAATAAAATATAAATAACAGTAGATTTTTTTATTTTTTTTTTTGCCAAAATGAAAATAAATGTGTATAATGACGCCCATTTCGTACTTACCTCAGCTGCATAAAATTTCATTTCTGATTCTGTAAAAACCCCATGCTGTGATAAATGATAATGTAAATCACCGCCATTCATTAAATCCAATATAAAACATAATTTATCTGGTGTATGAAATGCATATGTCATACAAACTATAAAAGGGCAGTCAACCTATAAAAGAAGAGAGAGAGAGAGAGAGAGTGAGTGAGTGTGTGGGAGAAAACAACAAAAATGAATGGATTTTTATAAAATTGAATTCATCAATCATTTTTAGATCAACTTACTCCAGTACTAACAAGTGATAACATTGTTCTTTCATTTAATGCTAAAGTTTCACCTTGTTTCATTTTAATACGTTTTTTATCTAAACATTTCATAGCATACATTTTCCCTGTATCAGCTTTTCTGCATCCATATACTTCACCGAATCCACCACGACCAATTATTCTATGAACACTAAAATCGTTCATAGTTAACTACAAAAAAGGAAAAAAAATAAAAATAAAAACGGAAAAAATTAAAAATGAAAAGAAAAAGAGAAAAATATGAAATGAAAGAGAATCAATAAAATGAAAATAAATTTGAAATATTATTTATGATGACTGTTACTGTGAGTTATTATTCATTTTTAATTTACAAAAATTGCAGATATCTTCATAAAAAAAATTTTCGATTTATGTGTACTTCTCTTGATTAAAAAAAATTTTTTTTTTTTTTTTGATATTTTATAACAGAACTAAAAGTGTTCTTCATCATCGTTCATCATTCATCATCATTATTGAATGTCAATTAAAATGAAATTCAATAAAATAAAAAAATTGAAAACAAACAAATACACATTTCTAATGTCTACATTAATTCTAAATGTTTGTAGTACAAATATAGAACATGCTGAAACCTTACTATCTAACTTCTTAGTTTCAAATTAAAATTTTTTACACATTCGTATTATAAATATTTTATCTATGTCTAGTATTTAGCATTATTTTATAGTGTTTCATTATTATTTTTGAAGTGAAAATGAAAATGAAAAACAAAAAATTTTGGAATAGAATAGATTGTAAATTGAATTAAACCAATTAAACTGAATAAAATAATTAACGCTTCTTAATACCGATACAGATTAAAACAATTGTATATGTACTGGACTACATTATATTTAATCAGACCCTGATCTAGAATTTTTTAGATTCTCACAGTACTAATTAACAAAAAAATTGTAAGGATAAATCGTTTCCAAATTACCTGAATATTTAATTCTAAATTTTTCCATTGACAGAATCTTGTAAATTTATCACTGCAAACAAGAAATTATTTAAAAAAAAAGGGAAAATGAAATAAATAAAGAAAATTAAAATTAAAATGAATTTTTTTTTTTTGGTAAATTTTCTACCTTTCTAAAAATCTCTTAAATGGTTTTCCTTTTAAATGATTGAAAATTTCTTCTATATATGGCTAAAATTAGATCATAAAATACATACAAAATAAGAATGCACATTTAAAAAAATATAAAAAATATGAAATTCTATTTCAATTACTTCAAACAGATTAATTGGAACTTCATTTTTCAATAAATATTTTTGTACATTTGTTACAGCATCTTTTGAATATTCCTAAGAAAAGAAAAAAAATATATATATATACATATATATATATATATCCATAAAATTATAAACTTTAAATTTAATAAAAACATAAATAAATAAATAAATAAAAACTTACATGTGTATGTGATAGCATTTCTCTCATTATAAAATTATCATAGATTTCTCTTGCTAATTTTTTTCTTTCTTCATAACATTCTGTTTTTTCGAAATTTTTTATCTAAATAAAAGAAAATTAATTAAAAAAATTAAATAAATTGATTATTAATTATAAAAGTAGTGGAATTGAATAAAAAAATAAATAATAAAATGGTAATAGATAAAAATCTGATATAATATATACTCATATTATTCACTTTACCTCTTCATAAAATTTTAATTGTGGAATGGGTTCTTCAGATACATTTTCACAAAAATCTTTAAATAGTAAATATCCTATAGAGTGTAAAAATGAAAACATATATACATACCAAATTATAGTACAAAATGTAAAAAATTTATTGCAAATTTTATTCAAAAAAAAAGAAAAAAAAAGTCTTTAAATCTTACCTAAAACTTGATTGAAAATTTTATGAAAACTTATTTCATTCTCTTTTTCCAGATATTTGTACATAACGCTTCTAACACTGTAACATAAAAATAAAAAAATTTTTACATTAATAAAACATAAAAATGAGTAAATTATATATGTATATGTGTTAAAATAATACATTTATTTTATTGAATTTATTATTAGATTTCACTTTTTAGTGTAAAAAAAAATTATTTTTCATGCAGATTCTGTACGTAAATTCAATAGATTTAAAATGAATAAGACTTGAGCGTTTACGATGGATAGAGGTTATGTTATAAGATCACACCGAAAAAAGATTATAGGTACTGGAAAATATTATTGACACATAAATCCACATAGATAGAATAACCAAAGAGATTGACCTAGATCAAGATGGGAGGATGCTATACAAAACGATGATGTCAGTTTGCTGTAGAGTAGAAATTTTAGACGATAGACCAAATCGAACAAACGCGCCTGGGGAGCCAAAAATTCAAAAGGCCATGACACAATTTGAGCTGAGGTGTCTTCAAATAAGAATAAATGGATTCTGGTTCATCCAACGCCAATCTTCTTATTGAACTTTCAATTTAAATCTTAATTCAGAATTTAAAAAAAATAAGAACAAGAATAGATAATGTTATAATTTCTTTGGATTTTTTATTTTGAATTTTTGCAATAGAAATCTTCAGTTTAAATTTAAATGATTTAACTAAATTCATTTAAATGAAAATTTCATCTTTAATAATAGTCGTTTAGCTATGCATATACTATAGACGTATCCCAACATTATGCGTGTATGTATTTACATAATTTTGATCTTGAATATTTGTTCTAATGAACATTAACATAGAAATTATAAATTACGATTTTATACAAAATACTACATCAGACCAATCAGACACAAGATAATCAAAAAGTTTAAAAAAAAATTGTTGTTCTTCAAAAAATAATTATTAGGTTAGGTAATCAAAAAATATAGGTATGTATTTACTTATTTGTTTTATTTATTCGCAAATATAAGTAAAGTGTAGACCCGACTAATTTCAAAAGGAAACGAGTGTACATTATATCTACAATCTACATACATATATGTATACATACTCGTATGTAGAGTAGTATCGTTTTCCTTTTTAAAAAATTAAATTGAAAATTACTCATCGAAATGAGTAAAGTTAAAGTATAAAAGCGTGTAAAAGTATGTAACATATATATAAAAGGTGAGTGAGTATTTTTTTTTTTAAAGTAAAGTAAAGTAAAGTATACGAAGAATAAAATTCAAAAAAGTAGATAAATAAAAATAAATAAACAAAATTAAAAAAAAAAAATAAATAATAAATGTGTACCTACTTATGTACTTATATGTACATGATTAAGGTAAAAAAAAAAAAAAAATTTCTATATTATTATTTGTATTATATTCGATTAAAAAGTAGTCACTCTATTATTGTTGTACATTTTTATATACTCGTATAGTCGTAAGTAGATACGGATACGATTATATAATGTCGTGTGCATATGAATGTGTATGTATGTATATGCGACTAAAAAGATAACAAAAGTAAAAAAAAAATGTATGTATTTCTAATCAATATCTTGGGATAACGTACATATATGTATATCGACATAAATAAAATGTAGGTAATGTCACATTTATATTAATGTCTGTTTGTATACGTATATATGTATGTATAGGTACATGCGTTTAAGTATTTAATACAATATTGAATCAACATGTAAAAATGAAAAAATTGTCAACATCATCATCATGAATTAAAACGTTCTTCAACCATTTATATCTAATTGAATGCAATAAAGTATGAAGAATAAGGTAAGGTAAAAAGTTAAATTTACAAAAAAAAAAAAAAAAATAAAAAAAAAAATAGAAAAACAGAAAAACCAACAAAGAAAGAATATGAGAGAAAAAAATAAATCTACAATAATACATAATCATTGCAGAAAAGGTAAAAATACATTTTCAAAAAGTTCCATATAATTACAAAATAAATTTAAAGTTTAAGTTTTAAAAAAAAAAATGTTTATACCTTTGTAGCCAACGCATTTATAGATTATTTTTATATTGTCTAGATATATCATATACTGTCTATCATTTTAAATATATTATATACATATAATAACATACGACTACTACTACTATCATTATATACTATTTAGAGATAGTGTACACTCCATGAAATTTTTATAGTTCCACCATTAATGTTTTTCAAAATTATTTAAAAGATTTCTAAAGAAAGATAGTCTTTTATTGTGGAAATTGGTAAAAAATAAATTTGATTCGATTGGAAAAGCTGATAATTTAGGAACAAATCATCCAAGAAAAAATGAAACTTAAGACACCTAATTTGTTGACATACATATTTCGGTTCTCAAACATAATTTATGATGTTTGATTGAATATTTTTATGTAACTCAATTAGGTGGTATGTGGGCAGCATCTCGCCACCACCACGAAGATTGTGGATAGGAAGATTGATGACACGACTGAACACTATTTGTGCGAGTGTCCTAAGGTGCGCATACATACATATTATGATGTCGGGTTGGATTCCTTCGTTGCCTGTTGAACGACGAAGAAGTTCGATTAGACGAGAGTCTTCGATTACAACGAACAGCCATTTCTGAGTGCTTAGATTTCGGGAGTAAGAGTCATACCTCACCTTAAGCAACAACAACAACAACATCAGATAAACAAATTTTTCTTTTAATTTTGATCCTATTACAGCACCAAAAGAAAGAAAATAAATCTAAATGAAACTATGAAAATTTCGCTGAGTTTTTAGTAAAGCAAGTTACATACAAACATAAACCTACTTTATTCCAATATGATTCAATTCTATTTGTACAATCCATTTTATACATTATTTATTCTATTCTGTTACCTACCTACGTACGTACGATAACGATACGTAAGTACATATAATATTGTAACGTTTTTACATTTCTGTAAATTTATGTTTAAAAAAAAACAGTAATGTTTTTTCAAAGCATTTACTTAAAAAAAATATCATTGTACATAGATGGTAGTTTAGTTTTTTTATTTGACGATGATGATATTACAAAAAAAAATTTTTTTTTTCATTTTTGTTTTTTACTTCTATTAACTACATACATTTTCTTTTTATCCTCGCCATACTTACTTTTCTTTACATTTTCTTCGGTTTTCTTATTCTTGTTATCGTTTCATTTATTTTTTTTTTCTTTATCTTTTTCAATTTTTATAATTTAATTTTAAATTTGATTCCTTAAGTTGTAGTAAATAAACATCAGTACAAATTTATATACATATGTATATATATCCTTATATCTATCTAGAATCATAAGCCATATACCAGATGTCTCTAAATCTTATATTGTAGTAAATACATACATTATATAGAAGACCTTTACATATTTTTGTATTTGACGATAAAATTTTATATATGTAAATAAACCCTGGTGTTCATTGGTACCTAAATATGTATATATATAAATATACATATTTTATAATATACATACATATACATAGAAAAATGTGATAAATAAATAATGTAAAATTACTAAGAAAAAACACTAGGATATAATATTTAAAATTCTGTATCTGTTTTTTTTTTTTTTTTTTAAATGCAAAGAGAAAAAAATATTGAAGTTTTGTAATTCTATTTAATTTATCAATAAATTTTTCTGTGTGGTAAAAAACAAAAAAAAACAAAAAATTTTATAAAAATCAATTTTTGTGCATGTAATATACATACTCTACATACATGCATGTAATATACATACTCTACATACATGCATGTACATATAACACATTATATTAATTAATTGAAATATTTGGTATATATACTTAATGTATTATATGGATTATGTAATGTCGTAATGTATATATGTATAATATTATATGTACGTATGATTATATTATATTAGTTAAAAATATATTTAAGAATAAAATTAATATGCGCACTCATATATAGTATCCTTTTGTTATTTTCTTAATTTTAAGGTCATTATTAAATTGCATATTGCATACAAATTTTTAATTAAAATTTTTCTATTTAACTATTTTAAGTATTCACATAATATACGTATATATACGAGTATACATACACTGATCATATTACATATACATATACATAGGTACTATACACATATGAAATGCTTATCTTGTCCTGTAAAATGGTTTCATGTACCTACATACATATTTTGTTTTGTTTTTAATAGAAAAAAAAAATGAAATCTTTCTGCTGACTTCTTAAAATGTTGTCTGTTTTATTTAATCTCAAGTAGTATAGTAAGTAGATAAAATATATATGTACATACGTACGCAGATACATACATACATATATATAGATACAGTCATTCTTTCTTCGTATATACTATAATATGCACGTATATTTTAATCACGTTCTCAATATTTCGACCATGACTGTGCTGTGCTATCTGTGTAAAATAAATATTAAGTGGATTAAATTAAAAAGTTTTTTTTTCTGTTTTTCTGTTTTTCTTTTACATAAATATTTTCTTCCTTTTTGTTTTTTTCTTTTGCTGTTTTGTTTTTTTATTTTTGGTGAAATGTATGAAGTGAAATGAAATTGAGTGTGTATGTGTGTGTTTGTGTGTGCATATATGTATTTTCTTCATTCATATTCTGAATGACTAAAGAAAATTAAATTCTAAATACCTACGGCATGTTTTCTCTGGTTTTTGTTTTTTGTTTTTTTTTTCTTTGTGTTTTGTTTTGTTTTGTTTTGTTTTTCCTTGATGATTTTTCTGTTTTTTTCTTGTACATATTTTTTTTTCTTTATTTCATTTTTTTTTTACTCTTCTTTTAAGTTATTTTTAAATAGTATTATTTATGTACATATTTTCTATTTTATTTATGTTCTTGAACATGAAGGAAAAACAAAAAAAAAAAAAAATGATGAAAAAGGAAAAGTAAATACTTATCAATTTTAATTTATTTTTTTTTATGTTTTATTTTTTCTTAAATTGTGTGTATTATATATATCATATAGTCGTCGTATTACCTATATAATGTGTACCTATGTAGCTACATATGTATATACTGAAATAAAGAAAATAAACAAAAACAAAAAAAAAAATTATAAAATAAATGAAAGATAAAAGTTAGTTTTTCATTCATTTTTCTAATGTTAAAATAAAGCAACTGAAATTGATTTAAGAATGTACATTATATATATTCCATTCCATATAATAAATTTATATAAACCATTCATAATATAAACATAAACTGTACACAAAAGTAATGAAAAAATTTATAATATTATGGTATAGAACGTTCTTGTATACATATGTATACATTTAGATGTATGTATGTGCAATAGTCTAAAAAGAATGCATCATCTACAATCCACTCTAAATAAAAATAATAATAAAGCTAAAATAAAATAAAATAATAACAAAAATGTCATGGTCAAAGTAATATTTATCTATGTGTGTAACATAATATAAAAAACTATATATTCTCTTCATGAATGAATATATAAATATTTGTGTATACATACATATGTATATCTGATAGTTGGCTACATTTATAAGTAATAGATTTTTCAATTTACTACTGTAGGTACTACGTATATATATATGTATGTATATGCATTATATTTTTCAAATTCGTCCTTTTTTCTCTTTTTCTTTTCATCAAATTTTTATATCAATACATTTTCAAGAAAATAAAATGTACTTTTACAAGTATGTACACAGAAGGATAGTAGGTAGTAATAATATAGGTAGGAAGGATTGTAGCTGAAGATATATATATATGTATATATGTATTAAAACGCGTTTTTCATAATGATGATGATGATGATGATTGTGTTGTGTGCACACATTAAAAAAAAAAATCTATGTTTTCATTTTCATTTTAATTTTTCTTCTTCTGATTCGGATTCTGTTGAATGTTGATGATGTGTTTTGTTGCACAGCGCGCATTATCATCACAGTCACAATCACATTCACATCTACATCATCCTTTTTTATTTTGAAAAGTTTTCACAAAAATAACAAAAGACTATAAAAAAGAAAATAATAATTTTTTTTCTTTTTTATTATAAGACTAAAATATAAAAATATTATCTTTCATCTTTATCTATATCTTCTGATGATGTCTTTTTAATAAATTAACTGAAAATAATAATAAATAGTATAGCAATAATAATAATAATAATGATATATATCGTATCATATATACATATAATACATACATAGGTAGGTAGGATAGATATAAAAGATAGAAAAAGAAGGTAATCAGAATGTAATATCAAAGTGAAAATGATAAAACTTTTATTATTAATTTTATGATAAATTGAATGGCAACAAAATATGAAAAAACAAAAAATTATCGTACTTACGTTCATATACATAAGTATATGTATGCATGCACATGCGAGTATATATAGATACATACACTGATACTCCTCATATCTTTTTTTTTTTTTCTAATTTCTTGATTAATATTTTTTTTCAAGAAATTAACATGAATAATGAAGAAATATTATTATTATTACTCATATATGTTTGTGTTATGATACCTATACTACTATTTACGTACCTACATACATATATGTAAACATATTTATATGGTCATATAAAATGTGTGTACATATTTATATATGTATATAAAATAAATTATTATTATGTAGTTGGTACATTACTGTATTTAATATGTAGGCCATAAAATTGAGGGTAATGACTCCTGTAGTGATTTTTCTTGCTGTGTTGTGTTTCTGTTCTATCTGTTTAAATATATTTTATGCATGTAGGTATATAATGTATGATGGTTATACGAATAAGTATATAATATTATACTTTCACTATATATGGACATATTTATATATTATATAGGCATGTAACACACATACTTTAAGTATAATACTAATGGGCAAGTTCATTTTAAGGTAACAACCAAACTTATGGAGTTCAAGAATAAATTTTCAATATTATGATGAATATCTGTGTTTCCAATTTGAATTGCAAAGGTTCTTTGAAAATTGTACAAACTTAATATCTACAGTTTAGGAAAAAGCTGAAAAAAAAAATGGAAATATATAGGTACATACTTAAAGAATTTTTAATTCAAAAGAAAATTAATGATAAAATGAATAAGTTATTACAAATTACGAAGATTATGTACTATAAAGAGTTTATTCTCAGAATGTAACTTGGTTATCTCTATATGTACATAAAGTATAACAAAATGTTTAAAAAGTGATTAATATATATGTATACAATATTTTTTTATTTTCAATTGGCACAGTGACTCAAAAAAGGTATTCGGCCATACATATATATTTTTATATTTATTTGTAACATACTCATATTATTAAACCTTATAAATAAAGGATACATATATTTCAAATAAATATTTGTGCTCATTATCCAATACTCAAAAAAAAATATTCGATCAGAAATATGTATACGTACCTAAATCGTGTACATACATATTTAGATAAGAAATAGTTAAATTATCTTTTATATGAAACTCATAGTCATACTGAACTAATTGAAAAAGAGTCTCGATAACTCTTATTTTAAGGAAAATTTTACAAGTGTATCTAGATGACATCAGAGATAAGGATATCCTTATCTGAGATGACATTTAGAACCATTATCATTTTCATAATAATAATAAAAAAATTTGATAATACATAATCCAAATCTCTCCGAAATTTATTTTACATTTTTGATTTATAATATCGAAGGTATACCTAGGTAGGCAAAATTTTGTCCACTTTAACCAACAATAAAATATTTATTTATTTTATTTATTTATTGTGGGAGTGGAAGCAGTAAACTGCCCACCCCCGTCCACACCATGACCCACCAGGGCCTTTTGGCGATTTTTCTACATTTATATTAATTTTTATTTACATAATTCTTCTGTGCTACCATCGGCGATTGGAGCATGGCCTCGCTATCCCCTGGTCCATGATTTGTGTCGTGGACCGGACGTTAGCGGCTCCACTATATCCTTCCGGTGGTGTACAGATTCTTAGTTCTAATGTTAGTAAATACTTATAATCTATGTTAACTTAGTACTAAGGTCCCTTGGAAGAAGGGGGTTCAAATCATATAAGACTTAGTTATTTGTTGTATAGGGCTTCAGCCACGACGTCCCTTCGTCCATTTAGGGCGAAAAAATGGTGTCGGCTCTGTTGTCCTATACAATGTGCCTAAATTAGTTAAATTATTTTTGTATTATTTTTATTTTTGTTTTTATTTTTATTGTTTGTTTTTAATTTTATGTTATTATTGTTTCGTTTTGTTGTGATTGTTATTTTTATTGTTTTGTTTTTTAATATTTGTTATATTTATTTTTAACATTATTATTATTTTACTTTATTATGTTTGTCATTATTTATTAATATTACTATTATGACATTATTTTCATGACATACGCGCCAAGTAGGGCCTATATCTTGTTGAGTAGTCTGTAGTGTGTCAGTGTTTGGAATAGGGGGGAGTTTGGGTCCTGCCAGGGGTCCAGAATCTCTCCTCTATCCCAGCCTTGATGTCCTGTCGTTGTGAGTCTCGTTCTTATCGCTGGACAGTCCTGGATCAGTTTTGTCCCATTTTTGTGTAGTGTTCCTCTACAACAAGGGCAGACTGACCGTCCCCTAGTGTTTATAGAAAAGGGGTGGGTTAGTCTCGTGTGACTCGTCCTCAATCTTAGTAGCGAGATCTGCCGTACCCTACCCAGCGCTGGGTTGAATTTTGGAGCCCGGAGATCGCGATTGATCTCCAGATACTCCTGTGTGGTCTCCGATCCAACGTCCCGAAAAGCAGCCAGTCTTCTCTCGGTCAGGTGGGCCAGGCCACTTCTGTATATTGCTTCAGGACTTGGCGGCACAAACAAAGCGGACCTACTTTCCAAACCAATGGCTGCTTTGGCTGCCCTGTCCGCCTGCTCATTGCCTTCAATTCCTACGTGGCCCGGTATCCAGATCACACGAGTGTCCGAATGGTAGATCAAGGTTCTTATTTGTATTATAGTATGATCGTCGTTGTTTGGGTTTTTTAAAGCCCGGACGACAGATAGTGAGTCCGTGAAGACCACCGAGGCTCTATTATTCTCGGCCTTAATGGATGCAGCAAACCACACTGCAGCCAATTCGGCGTCGAATACTTGAGTCTCAGGTGGTAGTCTCCTCTGGATCACCGTCTTCCATCCTGCCTTTCTGCTTTTGAGGACCACTGCTAGTCCGGCGTCAGACGTGGTTTTGCTGGCATCCGTGTATAGCAGTAGTCTCTCACCGAACTCCTCACAGACCTTGCCGTGTAGTGCCCGGTAGATCTCTGGATTGGTAGTCTCCTTGGGGTAGAGGCTTATGTCGTCGTTAAAGTAACTGTCTCTGTCTTTGTATATGGTGGGGGTGGGAATGTTTGGGTCATGTTCGGGTTTGGAGGGGAAGGGGCCTCCCAGTCGTCTGATCATCATGATCGATCTCCTGAGGGTCGAGTATCTGTTGTATATGTCGTTATTTAGGAAGTCCCAGACTATTCCAAACAGTGGAGCCCTAGGGTCTCCTACCTGTTTGGAGGCAAATCTCAACCTTAACTTCATGATTCTATGCTCTAGGTCCCAGGTCCCACATTCTGCCATTAGAATGGGGATTGGGGTAGAGCGGTAGGCGCCTGAGGCTACCCGGAGGACGTTGTTCATTGCAGTTTGGATGCTTTTTTTGCACGTTGGTGAGCAGTCACCAAATAGGGTAAGACCATACCCTGTAATACCGTTTATCAGTACTTTTGCAATGTGAATGAGTGCTGATGGTGGGGCACCCATTCTACCTGCTGCTAGCATTTTTATAAGATTTTGAACCTTGTGGAGTTTATTCACCACAACGTTCACATGATCTTGCCAAAGGATGCGTCTATTGAAGCTGATACCCAGGATCTTCATGCTTGATGTTGATTGTAAATCTCTTGTCGCGATTCGTATTTGGTTATCGGGACAGTTTCGTTTACGACAGATGTGCAAGAATTCCACTTTTTCAAGTGGAATTTTGCCGCCGTTATCGTGCGCCCACTTAATGGACATTTCTGAGGCTCCTCGGAGTTCACACATTGTTTCTGGAGTGCAAGATGTGATACTGAGCAAGATATTGTCAGCGTAGGCCAGCGCTTTAACGTTGGGATATCTTGTCAGTTCCACTAGCAATGTGTCCAAATAAACAATGAGGAGCGTTGTGGACAAGGGAGACCCTTGTGGGGTGCCGTTATCCAGGGTATAACGGTTTGATAAATAGCCATTTGTTCGGACTTTGATTTGTCTGTTGGACAAGAAGTTCCAAATTGTTCTAACAAAGTTAGAGTCTATGCCCCAAGAGGCCAGTTTCTGGCATACGAAACAGGCTGGTATTCTATCGTATGCCTTTTCTAGGTCTAGTGAGATAACACTAGAATGGTCTCTTATTGCCAGAGAAGAAGCCAGTCCTTCTTCTAAGTCATGTAGAAGGGTGATGGTGCCTCTCCTTGGGCGGAAACCATGCTGACCAGACTTCGTCAGCTCCTCAGTTACTGTCTGGAGTCTTTTACCCATAATTTTCTCAATTGTTTTTGACAAACATGAGAGAAGGGATATGGGCCTGTAGTCCAGTGCTTGTTTGGCTGTTGACTTTCTCTTCGGAATCGGTATCAGGGTGGCTAATTTCCAGTCATGTGGGAAAGTTCCACTTGCCAGAATTTTGGTGTAAAGGTTTGCTAATCTTTGCTTAACTTCGTTTGGTAAGTGCCTCAACATGCGGTAGCTTATTTGATCGGCACCTGGGGTGGAGCCACCGAAAGAGTTCAGTGTATGTTCCAATTCCTCAAGTGAGATCTCATAAGAAAGGTGGTATCTCGCATGCTGAGTTGCTTCCACCGCAAATGCAATTTTCTGTCTGAGTACCGATTCCGGGAGGTTCTGATCGCTAGAAACTGAGGACCATGCCGAAGCAAACTCCTCTGCAATACCAAGTGAGTCGGTAATCGCTCCATTGTCTGTCTTGAGAGATAGTACGGCTGAGGGTGGTTTGCCGTATAGACGTCTCACCTTCCTCCATGCGTCCCTCATCGAGTCAGATGGAACGATTGAGTTTGCGAATGCCTGCCAAGAGGCCTTTTTCGCTTCTTTCACCGCCCGCTTCACTTGAGCAGTTAATCTTTTGTACGTGGTTGAGTTTGCGCTGGTGGGGTTTCTATGGAATTTTTTCCAGGCCGTATTTTTTTTCTTTATCAGACCTTTTATCTCTTGGTTCATCCAAATTGGATCAGAGCTGAATCTCAGTCGAACAGATGGCATTGAAGAGGTTGCAGCAGTTTTGATAGTTTTTTTAATGCTGGCCGCTTCTTGGTTTATATTGCTGCTTATGGGGTTAACTCGGTTAAGTCTCAGCACTGATTGGGTAAAGAGGTCCCAATCAGCTTTTTCTTCGACTAATCGAGTCGAAATCTTTTTGACTGCTAGTTTTTCAACGCTTTTTATGATGATTGGGAAGTGGTCACTTCCCTCTGGATTTTCATGGATGTACCATGAGAAATTACTAGCGATGTGGCTTGATGCCAGGCTGAGGTCTATTGCGGAGCTAGAGTGATGTGTCGGGGACACGAAGGTATGGGCTCCGTCGTTTAATAGCATGAAGTCCGATTCTAGGATCCAGTCTGCGACAGCTGCACCCCTAGGGTCGGATCTGTGATCCCCCCAGAAGTGGTGATGGGCGTTGAAGTCGCCACCAATGATTGAAGCAGATGGGAGTTGGTTTGTGTAATTTTCTAGGGTGGAGGTATTTATGAGGTCGGTTCGGGTAATATATACCGATGAGAAAGCCATTGGGGGTGATGTGTGTACGGTGATAGACACATTTAGGAATTCCGACGTAATGTCGAGAAGTGAATGGCTTATACTAGACCGTACTAGTATGCCAACTCCTCGTGAACGAGACAAGGAATCACTGACCGAGAAGTGACATGTGTATCCTCGAAAGTTCAATGGTCCATTGTTTTTGTGGAAGAGTGTTTCCTGTAGTAGGATAATATGCGGTTTATACCGGTTAATTAAAAGCTCGAGATTGTGCTGGTTCGCACGAAAGCCTCTTATATTCCACTGTATGCAGGTAAGCTCACGTGATGATATTTGCGAGCTAGGCATGAAGTGAGATATTTTTTAGATTTTCTATCTAAATCTCGATGGTTTTGATCTGCTGAAGGATGGGATCTGTCCTGGACGGTGGGGCGTCTAGATAGTCTCCATTCTTATGTCTTCTTGGGTTCTTTGTATGAAGGATGGGGGAAAGAGTATTTCTACCCTGTCAGAAGTTTGAATTAGTTTATTGAAGGGAAGTTGTGTTCCAAGGTAGTTGTTACCTTGGTCTTGTATAAGTTGCTCTAGAGTGGTTCTAGAGTTGTCGTCTAAATTAGCAATTTCGTTGAGAGTTATGTAGTATTTAGGTTGGTTTGTCTTTTGCGTATCTATGTGATTTGTGTTTTTTGTTGATGTTTCTTCTATATTTTGTTCGTATAATATTGTTTCGTTTTGTGTGTTTTTATCAAGATCTGTGTGCGTGCTTTTTAGCACTTTGTTTTTTTGTGTGTTTGATGTCGAGTCTGAGCTCTTATTCTTTTGTTTGTTTGTGTTCTTTACTTGTGTGTCATTGTTATTTGTTCCTGTTTGTTTGCGTTTTTGTTCATTTGTATCAGTTGTCTGTGTGTTTAAATTGTCATCCGTATTAGGTCGTTTCTTACCTGTTTGAGACGCTACTTGCGCGTATGTTGGTGTGCCCAATCTGTTGGCCAAATTGCTGGTTCCTCCATTCTTCCTTCTTGGTCCTGTGGTAGCTGATTCTGGGTGTCGGTCCAGGTATCTACGACGAGCCTGGAATTTGGTGCATCTCTCTGCTGCCATGATTTGCAGCAACTCTTTCTCCTTTATGAAGCAAGGGCAGTTTTGGTCGGCTGCACCGTGTCCTTTAACGTTGCAGTTGATACAGAACTTTTCCCCGCACTTCTCATTATCGAGATGTTTTTTGCCGGCACACTCTGCACATCTTTCTTCAGAGCCGCATCTGTTCTTTGTGTGTCCAATGCGTTGACAATTGTGGCATCGCATCGGGCTCATCTTGTACTCCCTAACGGCGATGCGAAGTACTCTGCAAACAAAGACATGTTTGGGAGCCTTCGATACGTCGAAAGTTAGTACTATCGTTCCGGTTGGTGTCGGTTCTTTGTTGTTATCACCCATTCTCCTTTTTACATGTCTGGCCGCTATGACCCCTTGCTCTCTGAGATCTTCTATGATTTCTTCCTCTGATGTATAGCACAATTCCCTCGCTGATATGACCCCCTTCGATGTATTGAGGGCATATATATATTCAGCATGGATGTTAATTATTTTGTCCTTAGCTAAAGTTAGTTTCTTAGCTCTGATGAACTTTTCAGCGCTATATTTGTTCTTGATGAGGAGTTGTACTCTCCCATCATTCCTCCATTCTACTTCAATTATGTCTGAGGATATCCCTGATAGGGCCTTTAAGACAAGTATAAAGTTAAATTTTTCAAGGCTGACATAGCCTTTTCTGTCACCTTGAGTTTTGGCTGGGTCTTCTATATCGCTTCTTATTATTACATATTTAGTTTCTTGATCAGTTGACGTCCTTTTCTCTGGTAACTGAGGGTAACCGGTTTGGTTTTCTGGGTTGGTGTGTTTTCTTTTAGTTTTAGTTCTCTTCGGTGGCACCTCGGTGAAGCCTGTGTCTTCATCGAGGACCCCAAAGGGATTCTCATCACCCCCTGGGGGCTCATTCATCTTACCTGTCTTCTTACCTACTTTTTATTTGAAAATTTTTTTTAATTTATTCCTGAAAAGTTCACTTAATTTACTTTATATTGATTTTTTTTAATTTTGGTATATATATTTTTATTTTATTTATTATTATTTTATATTTTTTCTATTTTTTGTTGTTGTTGTTTTGTTTTTTGTTTGTTTTGTTTTTTTTTTAAAAATATTTTTTTTAATTAATTTTTTATTTTTTATTTTTTAATTTTTTATTATTATTTTTTTTATTTTTTATTTTTTTGGCACCCTGTGCATTTATTTTTGTCACCCTGTTCTTTTTGATTTTTGTGTGCCCACTGTATGGGACACCCTGTTTTTGGATACACTACTTAATGAAACACTCTGTATAATGTTTTCATTGCCTAATGGCGTCCTTCTGTTTTACACTATTTCACTTATCACATGTATTTTGATTTTGTCAAAAAATAATTCGCCTCCACATTTTTCACATGCGGAGCGAACGCACGTATAATGTTTTCACTGCCTAATGGCGTCCTTTTGTTTTACACTATTTCACTTATCACATGTATTTTGATTTTGTCAAAAAATAATTCGCCTCCACATTTTTCACATGCGGAGTGAATGAACGTATAATGTTTTTACTGCCTAATGGCGTCCTTTTGTTTTACACTATTTCACTTATCCAGAATTATTTTATATTTATTTTATTTATTTATTAACATTAATACACTAATTCTTAATTTTAAATATTATTAAAATTATTTTTCTATAATTTCTATTATTTCTATTTATTTTTAATTTTTTAACTAAATTAATTTAATTTTTAAATTTCTCTAAGCACACTAGAAAACACGTCCTTACCGCTCGGTTGTTCGAAATGAACTGAACAATAAAATATAAATTTCCTATTACGAAAGAATTTTTCTTTGATGTTCTCTTCTCAATCAGTTTTTTCTTCAATATAGAAAACAAAAAAAAAAAAAAAATCTCTGAAATGAATAATGATGTGATCGACCTTTTAAAACCCTTTTCTTGACAGATTTTAATTTAAAGTTACAAAGAATGTCCCCAAAAAAAAAAAAGTGAAATGAAAATGTATTACGTACACTACACACCTCACTCCTCGAACTACATACAGTGTACAATACTAGTACGAAGTACCTACTACTACTATACCTACTAATTCAAAGAAATGAAAGAAAAATAAAATCAATATTATAAAATTTCTAAACGAATAGAAACATATTAGAGGTACCTACCTATATTTATGTATACACAAAATGTATGTAAATTTAAATGTAAAATATGAATACCTATATGTATAATGTATAGGTATATAGATATTAAAATAAAATTGAAATAACTTTAATATTATTTATTTAAAAAGAATTCCGAAAAAAACAAAACAAAAAAAAAAAGAAAAACAAAAAAAACCTTAAAAACAATAAAATTTAAATTAAAAATAAATCAATAAATCCATTGAAATTATCCACAAAATAATAATATCGGATATTTCTTATTGGATATATATGCATACACACTACGTAAATATAAATATGTACCTATGTAACATAAAATTTATATCTAATATTACATACATACATAATGTATATCATATATGTATATCACATAATATGTAAATGCAGTAGATATTATATATAGAATTATATGTATGTATATGTAACGATTGTATAATAATTTTCGTTTATTACACAGGTAAATTACCTACATAAATATAATACTGTACTGTTCGTTCTCTGTGTACTGAATTTCTACTTATCTAGTCCATATTATAATGTATGTCAGTATGTCTAAAATCTATTCTATGGTTCTATACAATAATATTTTTATGTTTGATGTATTATTGTATTTATGATTATATGAATATTACTTGTAATGTCCGTATCTAGAGAGAAAATGTAGATGTTCATTTATATGTTTACATTTATATAAATATGTATGTATGTACTATTATAAATTTATATGTGTATACTTATGTTTAGGTATGTATGTTATATGTAAATGTTTTGTATTACATATGTACTACGTATATTCTATAAATATAGATTTTTATTTATTGTACTATATATTTTGTATACAAAAAAAGAACATAGAATAATATAATACAGAATATATAAATATATAAAAAAAAAAACGAAAATAAAATTCCATAGAAAATACAATTCTTTTGTTTATATATTGTATATAAATCTAATTAACCCATCATTATTATTATAATTATTAACATTAGCATCATCATCATCATCATCATCATCACTAACTAAAAGAAGGGGAAGAATTTAAATATTATGTTGTTATATGTACATAATATTATGATGAAAATGAATAATAATAGCCAAAAGGAATTTAATCATTAAAATTAAAATTGAAAATGATGATCATGATTACATTTATCTACAATAATATATTGCATAGCTACTATCAATACTGTACCATTACCAAACCATACCATACATCTGTCTGTATTGCATATTCTATATTGTATATTATATAAGCTAATATATGCTAATAATCATATAATTTTATATGTAGCAAAAACTAATTAACCAAATCAATTATTTCCTAATGTTATAATGTGTAATGTTTGATAAATGATGATGACCTAGACATGGAAAAAAAAATTACCTATTTTTTTTTTCTCCGATAATGGATATAGATAGATGATATCTGTATCCATCTATTTAATTTATCCATTTTAAATTGACTTTAATTTGTTTTTTTCTTTCCACATTTTAAAGTAATTTTTTTATATGTATGTCACCAAATATAATTTTGTGTAGATACAATAAAATATGATAGATAGATTATATTTTTGACATAGAGACACACAAAAATACGTATACATAATGTATGTATGTATATGGTAATTTTTATATTATGCATTTTATACATTACCTAGGATCTGGAAGAATTATTTTTTTACTAGCTCTTGCTGCTGGTGTACATTTTGATTTTTCCATAGCCATTAAATAGCTAACATCAGCCAAAACAGCTTCAAGATCCGCCATTTTTTTGAGTTTAAATATAATATTAATATTTTTCTTTCACTTCTAATTTATAAATATTATATAAATATTTTTTTTGTAATTGTAGTAATATGTATAGACTATAGAATAGATAGATTGTATTTACTGTACTACTGTACATAAAAATGTATAGCTAAAGAGCTAAATAAAATGTATTATATTTTATGTGTAGCTATTTATTTATTTATTTATTTATGTATGAATTCGATTTTATATTTTATTATAATTTCACTTGATATTTATATTTGTTTTTTATATAAAAACAAATTTTTATCGTTTTATTTATTATAATAATATGTATGTACATACATACATGTAGGTATTTATACATACATATATATTTATTATTTATTGCAAGACAGACAGCACCAAAATTATTATTATATTCCTTATTTTTCTTTTAAAAAAATACACAATATTATTATGGATTATTATAACATTTCAAAAGAAAAATTTATTTAAAAAAATTAACTTTTTAAATTATGTAGAGGTATAGAAAATGTAAAAGAAAAATTTAATTTTTTTTTTATATTAGCTATTTTCCCTCAATTTTATATATATTTTAATTTTTTATATACACATATGTATATTTATGTACACACACTGTACGGTACACTTTACACCAGTATTATAAGTGTATTCGTTATTATTATCTTATTCGACAATCAACAATAATATGTACTTATTATTTCATCAATCAAATTCAATTTAATAATTTTTTTTCCATTTTTCCTTTTTCTAATTAGATATTTTTTCCAATAATTTCTTTTTTTTTTCTTATTTTTATTTTCGTTCTTTTTTCGTTTATTTTCTTTTCTGTAGTTTTTAGTTAAAAAAAAATACACAAAAAATTATTGAATACTAAACATACTTTTTTGTTTGTTCTTAATTACTGCTGCTGATGAATTATTAAAAATATTTTTAAAATATTTATGTATGTACATATATACTTTTTTTTCCACTTAATTCACATCACATATAGCACATATAATATACTCATCATGATGTGTTGTATATATTATAATACGACGTGTGGTATTTGGTATATTATATTATATTATTTTATAATTCTCGTGTACGAAATTACGAATACGAATACTCACTCTCTGTATATTATATATTTTTGTACAAAAACGATAAAAAAAATTCTTTTCAAAATTACTCATTTATGTATATAAATATAAAAAAAAAAACAATTTAGAAATTTTCTGGTTTTTTTTGCTCCTTTTTTTTATTATTATCACATTCTTAAAAAATTCGAATTTGAAATGAAAAATTTCGGGAGAAGAACAAGAAACACAAGATGTAAAATGTAATGTAGGAAGATGATGATAATAATAAGAAAAATAATTCAATTTTTCCAATGGTTTCGTAAATACACGAACAATGCAGTGTACATCTATCTATTCTATCTATATATAAAGTGAAGTGCTGAAGTGAATGGCAATGGATGAACTTCTTATTAGAACAATACAATAAGAATAACTATACAATACACAATATAAATAAATATGTAAATACTTTCTATTTGTTATTGTTTCTATACCACAGTATATTTATATGTAATACGTGGTAATGGTAATACCAATAATACTTTATATTATATTCTACAATGTATAATTGTTTTCTTTCTATATATTAATTTACTTTTTTTTAATTTTTACATATTTATTGTATGTACTCTACTGTACTAGTGCTAGTGTAATCTATTTTGTTATTACAATTTCATTTTTCTTTTTGTTTTATTACTCCTATTCCTATAGTCAGTCATATGTCATATATTTCCTCAATTTCCTATCATCCTATGCTTTTCTTATTGAATTTGAATTGAATGAATGTCGAACTCGAATTCAATCTAATTGTGTTTTCATTTAAGTATTTCTCTTTTTTTTCACATGTGTTTACTACTAGTATCCAATTTCATAATTCCTATAAGATGAATGTTTTCAATTGAATTGAATCTAAAATCTAAGTGGAAAAATAAATGAATTTCAATTTCAAATTTCATTTCAAGTACTTTATAAATTGGAATTGGAATGAGAAATGAATTAAATACATTAGAAAGAAAAGGGAAAATGAGACATCAAAAATGGTGCTGCAAACTGACACTGGTACTGCGTTATGATGCGATGAAAATTCTAGAATTTAATTAATTTCAGTAAGTTACATAAAATAATATATGTATAATATATAATGTCTAGAATTAAATATTTTATTAAAAATACTGACTAGTACCAATAGTACGCAATTTGTAATCAATTAGAATATAATAACGTAATTTTACTTTCAGAAAAAAAGAAAAAACTATACGTATATTGCATTTTATCCTTAGTGTATATTTACCTTTATGATACTACGATATGATGATGATACCATTCTGCCATTTCATGTTACCGATAAATTTTAATTTACTAGAAAGCCAATGCAGTAATTTATAAAACTGGAAGTTAAAAGAAGAAGAAGAAGAAGAGAAACTCGGATTTCGGATAAAATTGAATAAAAAGTAGCAGCATACATATTTATTTGTTTGTTTTCATTTTATATTTATTATTATTTTTTAATTTTATTGAGATTTTAACGTAATTAGCATTGTAAAAATTTGTATATGTTTGCATTTAAAACTAATTTAAATTTATTTAATCTGCAAGAAGAATACTATATATAACAAGCACATTTAATGTACAAAAATGAGTGCAGCACAAGATAGAAGGGATCTCTTAGCCGTATTGAAATTGATTAGAAAGTACAATTTAAAAGTATATATATCCAAAAGATTTCTTATTTATTTATTTATTTAACAAATTGTGCATTTTATATAATTTTATTATTATATTGATAGGGCACCGAAGAAATATTACGTCAAGAAGCACATATTAAAGATGAACCAGATGAAACGACTGATAATGATGTTAATTCAGTAATATCAACATTAAATGATAATTTAAATGATCCAGAAAATTATGAAAATGCATATATTGAATTACAAAAATTTGTTGATGATGCATTAGACATTTATAAACATGAATTAACAATGATTCTATATCCGATATTTGTTCATATATTTTTAAAATTAATGAATAATGGTTATGAAATTCAAGCACAACGTTTTCTAGAAAAATATGGACTTGTACAAGAGTATTATTATCATGATGATATTAAACAATTATCATTAATAACAAAACAATCACATATGAATGATTGTGATATTGTACAAGCATTAGAATCAGATAAATTTACAATTCGTATATCAAGAGATTCATTATCAATGTTAAAACGTCATATACATGATAAAAAATTGGAAATTATATCACAAATAATTAATAAATACATATATTTTGATTTATATGAAGGTGCAGCTAGAAGTAAAGTACAATGCGAATCAACTGCCGGTGCAATATTAGGCGAAGCTAAAAGACAAGACAATAAAATTCGTGTTTATTATGGTTTATTGAAAGAGGTATCAATATTTTATTTGGATAAAGTAGTTTAAAGTGTAGATAATAATGTTGAATTTTTGTTTTTTAGATTGATTTTCAAACTCTTACAACAAATGCTCCTGCTGCTGTTGCTGAAGATGAAGAAGAAGTTGATCCAGATGCACCGGATAAACCGAAAAAGAAAAAAGCTAAAAAAGATCCATTATTCTCAAAAAAATCAAAATCCGATCCGAATGCACCACCGCACGATAGAATACCACTACCAGAATTAAAAGATGCCGAAAAATTGGAAAAAATCAAAGCATTAAGAGAAGCATCAAAACGTGTATACTTGGGTAAAAATTCTCTACCATCTGTATGCTTTTATACGGTGCTAAATGCTATTAATTATGTAACATGGTATGGAAATATTTTAAAATGTAAAAATTTCAATAGAAACAAAATGAAATTAAATTGATTTTTCTTCTTAGTGCTGAAATATCTGATGATTCCAGTTTATTGGCAGTTGGATTTGCTGATTCACTTATAAAAGTTTGGTCATTAACACCATCAAAACTTAGAGAAATAAAACCGGTGGATCAATTAAAAGAAATCGATAGAGATGCAGAAGATATTATGGTACGAATGATGGACGATCGTACTGCTGAAACATTAAGAATATTACACGGTCATTCCGGTCCAATATACAGATGTTCATTTTCACCAGATAAATTGTTAATGTTGTCTTGTTCAGAGGATACAACAATTCGATTATGGTCTTTTCATACGTGGACTTGTGTTGTATGTAAATGAACCGCAAAACCCATGTCATGTATATTTTTATCAATTTAATCGATATTTTACTGTAATATTTAGGTTGTATACAAAGGTCATGAATTTCCTGTATGGGATGTAAGATTTTCACCGCATGGCTATTATTTTGCAACATGTTCTAATGATAAAACAGCAAGATTATGGGCAACTGATTCTCATCAACCACTTCGTATATTTGCCGGACATCTATCTGATGTTGACGTAAATTTTTTATGAAGAATTATTCGATTCAATTTGATTTCATTTGAAATTTTTACATATTTAGGTCGTTCAATTTCATCCAAATTCAAATTATATAGCATCTGGTTCAAGTGATCGAACTGTAAGACTTTGGGATTGTTTAACTGGAAATTATGTTCGTCTAATGACTGGTCATAAAGCACCAATTTATAGTTTGGCATTTTCAATATGTGGAAGATATTTAGCTTCCGGTTCAGCCGATCATAATATCTTAATATGGGATCTACAACATGGACAACTTGTAATATCATTAACTGGACATTCTGGAACAATACATAGCCTATGTTTTAGTAGAGATGGAAATATTCTTACAACTGGTAAGCAATCAAAATAAATTTTTATTCATTGAAAAATTAAAAAATTAACTTCTAAAAAAAAAAAAAAAAATTTAATTGAATGCAGGTGGCTTGGATTGCGCTCTAAAAATATGGGATTTTTCAAAATTATGCGAAGATTATATAGCGCAAAGCAGTAATGCATCTCATGGCGATGAACTTAAAGACTCTGAAACGTATTTGCTTAGATCATTTCCAACAAAATCTTCACCATTTATTACATTACATTTTACTAGACGAAATCTACTCCTTGCTGTTGGAATGTTTAAAGCTAACACTTCATAAACAACATTTTTCTTATTTCCCATCTATAATGTAAAACAAAAAATTTATTTTTCATCATGAATAAAACAATGAACCAAACTATGAATATTGCGAGTATTTTCTTCAACTTGAAATCGTTTGTTGGAAAAAGGAAAATAGAAAAAAATAAACACAAATTTTGCTCTGCTTGTTTTTTTTTTTTTTTTTTGCTTTATACTTAACGTATACGAAAATTCATCATATTTATTTTTATTTCATTTTGATTAATCGTCGCTGGTTCTTATTATTTATTTATATATATAATAATTTTGATATTAAATTTTTAAGCATTTCCATTACATTCCGGTGTACTATAAACTTCTCCTGGAACCTTAAAATTGAATTAAAAATCATCATCATCATCAAAAAACAAATTATCTCGATAAATAATTAATATAACAATGTGTACCTTTGGTTTTGGTCTATGAGTGTTGACTGCATCAACTGGAAGTTTAATATGTTCAACTTTACATCCATATGCAACTGGTGTTAATTTAATCACAGTATGCAGAGGCACTTGCAGATATGGAAGTTCATCTAATTAAAATTTAATTAAATCAAAAATATAATAAATACATAAAAATTGTAAACAAACAATTAAAAATTCATAATAGTAGATAATGGTGTATTACCTGCTGGCTTATCAACAAAATAAGCTAGTAAACAACGTAAAACAGCTTGATGTGATACAACTAAAACATTTCCTTGCCTCTCTAATTCCATAATGACTGGTTCTAAACGTGCTACCAAATCTTCATAACTTTCACCACGTGGATATCTGTATGCAAATTTATTTTGATCACGTGATCGAAATTCTTCTGGATATTTTTCAGCAATTTGAATGTAACTCATTTCTTCACAAATACCCTTAAAAAAAAATAAATAAAATGAATAGTGAGGAAACAAAATATGATTATTCTCAATTACTAACAGCATCAATTTCATTTAATGCCTTCCATTTTTCATGTGGTGCATTTATATCAACAACAGTTTCAATTGATCTTTTTAATGTTGATGTCCATACTCTTAAACCTTCGATATTCTGTTGTAATATGAATGTTGCTAATTCTTTTGAATATTCTTTACCTCGAACACTTAATGATGAATCACCACCAATTAAGCCTTTTAAATTGTATTCAGATTCTCCATGCTGATGATTTTTTTTTTTTTTTTTTTTTTTAAGGAAAGAAGAAAGAAATAATTTTTTTATTTTTGTTTTTTTTGTTTAAATTTATTTTGCATTTTATTTTATTTTATTTTTATTTTTTACCCTCGTCAAATAAATCGTTCTTGGCGTTATATGAATATTCATTAAATAATATACTATTCTTGATTGTAAATGTCCTTCATTATTATATACAACAACTTTTTTTCCAGTATTATAAATTTTCATAAATGATAAATGACTTTCTAATTTTTCATCTAATAACTGATATCTTTCTTCATAATGTTGTATTCTTTGAATGAAATCTTGTAATGCAATATCTGGTTTCATACTAGTATAATCAGGACTACTTATTTTAACTTCCTGCAAAAAAAAAAAAAAAAATACAATGCACGTGTGTATGTGGTATATGTAATGTAATTTTACCATAATATTTTGTTCTATTATTTGTGGATCATCACAAATTGATTCAACAAAAAATAAACGAAAACCATGTGTTTTAACAACAACCTCATAAATTAATTTTCTCCTATCTAACGTTGAATTTGTTGCATCAAATACCTAGAAGCATAATAAAAGAAAAATATAAAGAAAATGTACATATGTGCAAAATTTATTATCATTTATGGCTGAATTCTAAATCGTCATGACGATTAGATTCATTATCATCTGGAAAATGATTGTCATTGACTGACTGAAACTAGAAATTATTAATGCAAATAATTGCTGCATCAAACTGTCAAGTCTTCGAACTCTTGATTATCATCAATGTCAATGAATTTGACGTTTTAGAATTTGGCCTATTTACATTATATAATATTTTTTCTTTTGATGATTTTCATCAATTTTATTTACCGCAACATGACCATCTTCACTTTTTAACCATTTACATGCATCCTCCAATGCTTTAAATGCACATCTTTTACGTATTGCCATTGCTTCTTCATTATCTGGACGAAAAAATTCATGACTTCTATATGCTTCTGTTTCTTTTCGACGATATTCACCCAAATTAAATACTGAAAAATTTATAAAATTTTTAATTAAAATTTCATATTTAAGATGATGGTTTTTCTAAATTCTCTGATTTTACAAAGAAAACATTACTCTAATACATTTATGGGGAAACAGAACAGAATGAATATAGGGACAAAATATATATTTGTATGTATGTATGTAATGTAGCTGTTACCTCTTGTACTAATTCCAATCCAATTTAAATATCTTGATAGCTTTTTGGAAATGTATGTTTTTCCTCTGGCTGGTAATCCAACCATAGCTATCACATGAGGAGCAGAACAATCATTAACTGTTCGTTCACCTAAAAATTAAAAACAAAAAAATAAAATTAAAATTAAATTTAATCAATAAAACAAATCAATTGATTTTCTTATTATTATTATTATTTTTTTTTAAAGTTTAATTTACGTAAAATTTAATTTATATTCATGTACATTCAGAATGCTAGTGATCGAGATAATAAAAATGGCAAAAAAGAAAGAAAGAAACAATCAATGAAGATAAGCTTAAATTATAAAAATAAATGAAGAAACAAAGAATGTGCAGGATTTTACATGTATAATATGAGTACGATGTACATTTCAATAAAAAGAAAATTGGTTTTTTTCCATTATAAGATACATTTATATGTACAACAACCAAGTACAAAGTATATTATGAACCCACGACATTTTTATGAAAAAAAAAAAAAAAAAAAATATGGGTAACTACTTTACGTACATTATGTATTATTTTTCGATTATCCAATCACATATGTATGTGTAGTTACGTATACAGAACATATTACAGAATCAAAATTATTCATTTAAACTAATCAACAGAAAAATCTATAAATAATGAATTTTTTCATTTAATTCAGAAAATGAAAAGAAACCCTATAAAAAAATGTATTACATATTACACATGTATGAACATTTTAATTAAATTTCTTTTCTCATTTTCATTTATTTTTATATTTTTTTTTTATTAGATAAAAATAAAAATATAAAATTGCACAATCATTTAGCCAATAATATAGCATTAGATTTTGTTAAATTTTATTGCTATCCATTCAATTTTTTTTTTTTGTTTCTTACATAAAATATTTAATAATACATTGTAAAGTAAATTGAGCCGTTTTCTTTGAAAGTGTTGCAAATCCATATTTGATAAAAGGTTAATTAATAATGATAACGTAATGAATAGAATTCTTAAAAAATGAAGCTTTCCCAAAAAACAAACAAAGAAAAAGTTGATTTTCTCTCTCAGAAAAACACAGAAAGTCAACTACTTAAGTCAACTAACAACATTTTAATACTTGCTCCGCCTCTACTCTATGAACATACTCTGAGATCTGAGGCTGAGCAGTGGAGGTCATTAACCACAACAGTACCTGTAGTATACGGTATTCTAGAGTACGAGTTCGAGTAGTATTTCACAAATTAATTATGTTCATTATGTACTCATTTTTGAATTATAATTTTGAAACTTTGTCTGATTCAATTCACGCCAATTATTCATGCATTTAATATTTAATGATAATTTTTATAATTATTTTAATTTGTATAATAGATTAGATTGATTATTTACCAGGTAAATAATTATTGTTTATTATTACCATTTTGTTTATTATTTGGTGTAAAATTCATTCATTCATTTTTTTTTTTTTTTTGTTGATTTCTTCAATTTATTTATAACTGGTCGTTATCTGGTCGTTAATATAAAAAAGAAATATGTATAAAAAAAAATCTATGGGTATTTGAATACAATTTAAAAAATAAAATTTTGCTTAATAAAAATATTGAATGTTCTTATCATTATTATGTACGTATAAACGTGCTAATTTCATTTTATTTTAAAATTAAGACGCAATTTCATTCTACATATTAAAGTATATAAATTTAAATAATTTTAAACAAAATATATTATATATACCTTATATATGTAGGTGTACGTACATATAGTCTAAAATCATAGCATATTAATAATATCAATAAAATGGCACATAAATTTTGTAAAAATTGTAAAAATATGATAAGATAAACTCGACAAAAATATTGACAGTACCTACATTTCTTCTTCATAAATTTTCCACTAAATTTCGAATTCAATTTTTCTCTATCAATCAAATTAAAAGTTTACATCCTTTCAAATTGAAATTGAAACGAAAAGGGGAAAACTATCCTTGTCCAATGACCATTGTCATCTTTCTATTCTTATTTTCTACTAAGAGAAAAGTGCGCGTAGCTTCAATTACAAAAGAGCGCCGTACTTGAAACTCAGTCAGATAGAGATAGAACAAAAATTTAAGATGCGCAAAGGATTAGCTACCCTCCTAGAATTAATACGCGTTTTGAAGAATGATGATGGGTGTTATTGGTTTAGTTGGTATGGTAAATGGTAAGCCTAAGCATAATTATTTCATTTCATTTTATCCTGCAGTGAGAAGTCAGTTTGATTGATAGGTAGTACAATGTAAAATGAAATTTTTTATTCTGGACCAAGAAAATATAATTCAATTTTATAATTTCAGTTTATGATTATTAAATAGATTTTTCATAAAAATATATAAAATATTCATATAAAGTGCACAGTAAATTATTTATATATTTTTGATGATGTAGGTACATATTTGAATTTGAAAATGATTATACAACGAATGAACAAAGAAAAGGAATGTAAGTTGTACAAATTATATAAACTAAGTAATTTTACAATAATTATAGATATTCAAAGTTAATTCATTATAAAATAAAACTAAAATCAATTCATAAGAATATAAATATTTTTATAGATAGCAGTTATTATAATCAGAATAGAATAAGAATAAGTAGAGTACTGATATACATACATATACTCGTATACGTAAGCATGTAATATTAATAGAAAATAGACGTATAAAAAAATATCAAGTATCAATTATCATCATTACAAATTACAAGTTAAATTGATGACGCCATTTGGTTGGTGGCCATTATTAGGTATTGTATTGTATTATTTAGGGTAAATGTAATAATATTATTAGAGTATGAGTAGCCTGTAGCAATGCATGGGTTCGGATTGGTATGTATAATTAATTATAAATGGAAAAACAAAAACCAACAGCAGCAACAATAATAGCTACAAAATGTTATTAGATAGAAATGATATCAATTTGACTTTGTTTTGCGATACATTTTTTTTTATTTTTTTTCAAATAATCTCATTAAAATTATTATAATATATTACTTATATAAGTACATAATAAATTTCATACTGGATTTTTTTATTTTTTATTTTGTATATATACGCAATCAGTGTATGTAGTACTCGTATCGTATTAATATTTTAAAATAATATTAGAGACTCAGAGTGGTGGTATTACATACAATATATTATCTACAAAAAAAAAAATGAATGCGTATAAATATTTATATGTATAATGTAACATAACTATTTATAATTTACATATGAATTGATGTGGAAAATATTGATTGATAAAGAATAATAATAATATAATAAATTTATTTTTTTCAAATTTTTCTTACATTGCATATTATTTAAGCATTCAATCCAATGCAAAATAAGTAAAGGAAAATTTTCAATTAAAAAAAAAAAGAAGAAGATGAAAGAAACAATAATTTAAATTTATAATAAAATTTTTCCAACGATATTTAATTTTCTCTTAAAGGACAACCAACTATCAGATGTATCTGCTGAAATTTTGAAATACATTACATACCTAAAAATAATTAAAGTAAATTTTCTTCAAAACCTTATTTAGGTTTAAAACCATTCTCATTCACACACCAAACAAATCACAATACAATTAATCAAATGATTTTTTTTTTTAGTTGGATTCGAATCATTTAATATTATCATCCGACCAATTTCTACCTCAAATCAAATTTAAAATGAAGAAAATCGTATAATCAGTCATTGATCAATCGTACGATCGCAGGATCGTAGCGTAGGATCGTACCATGCACTCTGAAATGATCGGTATCTGAAGTGAATTATGATTTATGAAAGTTATTGAGAATCCATCCATCCGTCTATATTACATTAGTTAGAACTAGAAGTAAAACTAATGAGAATTGAGCATCATTTTGATTGATAAACAATGACAGATAGTAGAAATAGAAATATAAATTCATTGAATATTGAAATTGACCACTAATACAAATTGGAAATTGGAATACATAACGAGAGATAGATGTAATGATGTAATAAACTCAGTAATTTTAAGCCCAATGAGGAAGAATTAGTTTTAGTTTGTGTCTCTTATTTTGAACTGTAAATAAAAATGATGAATTACTTATATGTATATACATGCAATATAATTTATTTTATACTTTTTTGTATTTATGTAAATATTATATGTACTTACCACGTATCGGAAATGGTTTTGTAACAACTGATGTTGCAGTTGTAGAATTAAATTGTTTTCTGCAATTATTTTCTTCAGACATTGTTTTTCTTTTCTTTTCTTTTTTTCGAAATTAGATTTATATTTTTCTTTTCTGTTTTGTTTTTTATTACTTTTTTTTTTAATTTAAATTAAATTAAAAATGACTAAATATCTAGATATATTTTAAATATGAAAATAAAAAAAATAAAATTAGTTAACACTATTTTTTATAATTAAACATTTTAATGTTATTGCATAAAATTTATAATTATATAGCTCTAATTTGTCTAGTTATAATATACGAGTATGTAAGTATAAATTTATAAGTATATTTCTAAGTAAGATGTATACATTTAAATTAAATATTAAAGTGGAATTTATAATTTTATAATTTAAATTTGTAGGTATAGCACTATTTTATTAGTTTAAGTAATCATAAATAATAACGCATTTTTATATATTTAAATACGAGTACTGTATAAGAATAACACTCGAAAACACTATTTGATTTTTATCAATTACACTTTCTCAAAATATACGAGTAGGTACCTACTAAAGTAGAAATTTATTTTGTTTTTAATTTTAGATTTTTTCTTTATGTTTTGCATCAAAATTCTATAAAATGTTTTTTAATGTTTTCCGTTATTTTCGAATTGATTTATTAAACAGATATACATATAAACATATTGTTAATGTTTTATTATAATATTTTGTAAAATGTAATTTTTTTTTTTTAATTTTTACTCTACAATAAATTTTTTTTTTAAAAATGTTTTGCACTTCCTCTAAATATTATTCTTGAAAAAATAGGTATAATATATAGATATACATATAATGTATACCCAGATGTAATATAATTTACAAAAATGCACGAGTATGTCGACAGATACACAAACTAATATCTCATCTATTTATTTTTATATAATTAATTTGTAGCAAAGACCATATAGCTAGTTCTAGAGGTATATGGTCTTTGTTTGTAGTTAACACTGATTTGCATTAATTACGTATACGTGTATTTATTTATTTGTTTGAAAAAAAAAAAACATTATTTTTCACATCATATTTTATATTTATGTATATACATTTTTAATTAAATAAACAAATAAATCATATTTAAACATATTTAAAAAAAAATTTCAGCTCCGTATTTATTTTATTTTTAATTTTATATTCATTAGATACCTACTATTTATTTACACTGATCGAAAACCATAACTGAAACACACTCATTCTTTCCGTAGTAATAATATAATTATTCTAATAAGCATGATAAAAATGTATAAAAATGGAAATAATGAAAACAAAAAAAAAATAATATTAATTTGAAATGTCCGATAAAGAGAATTTTTTTTTTTCTAATACTTTTTAATTAAAAAAAAATAAAATACGCTGCGCAAGTGGTTAAAAACTACATATTTAGTTAAATGTATGTATTATAAAATGATGTTACAGTGATTTGCAAAAATCTGTATACTCCAAATAAGATTTAAAACAAAAAAAAAATTAAAAAAGCCACTCAAAAAAAATTTCATGTTATTTAGTAATGGGATGAGATAATAATTTGTCCCACTAATGTAATGTAAAATCTCCGGCATGACATAAATCCTATAGTTAGAGCTTAGAGGTAGAATAGGAAGATTACTTAAGATTAGAGAGCCTAAGAAGAATAGCAGCCAGAGAGAAATATCAAACAAGCAAAAGAAAAAAGCGGTTATATTGATTGAAGAATAGTACATAGTGGGAAATTGTTTCCGAAATACATATGCCTCACCAATTTTAGACTAAAATGAAATAAATTTTAAATATGTATTATTAAATCTATGTTAAACTGTATACATACTTTTGTAAATCACTGTACATATGTATATACTACACTACCCAAGTGTAAAGTTTAAATTTAAAAGAAAATATGTATACAATTTAAAAAAAAAAATCATTTTAATGTTGTTTTTTTTTTCTATACATTATTGCATGTACACATGTGCACATATGCATCTGTGATTTGCATAAATGCCATCGATATTTGCATACATTTATACAAACATATATTGTGTTTGTATTTGCAATAATAAATAGAAATATATTTTCTATTACTATTTATTTACACTGATCGAAAACCATAACTGAAACACACTCATTCTTTCCGTAGTAATAATATAATTATTCTAATAAGCATGATAAAAATGTATAAAAATGGAAATAATGAAAACAAAAAAAAAATAATATTAATTTGAAATGTCCGATAAAGAGAATTTTTTTTTTTCTAATACTTTTTAATTAAAAAAAAATAAAATACGCTGCGCAAGTGGTTAAAAACTACATATTTAGTTAAATGTATGTATTATAAAATGATGTTACAGTGATTTGCAAAAATCTGTATACTCCAAATAAGATTTAAAACAAAAAAAAAATTAAAAAAGCCACTCAAAAAAAATTTCATGTTATTTAGTAATGGGATGAGATAATAATTTGTCCCACTAATGTAATGTAAAATCTCCGGCATGACATAAATCCTATAGTTAGAGCTTAGAGGTAGAATAGGAAGATTACTTAAGATTAGAGAGCCTAAGAAGAATAGCAGCCAGAGAGAAATATCAAACAAGCAAAAGAAAAAAGCGGTTATATTGATTGAAGAATAGTACATAGTGGGAAATTGTTTCCGAAATACATATGCCTCACCAATTTTAGACTAAAATGAAATAAATTTTAAATATGTATTATTAAATCTATGTTAAACTGTATACATACTTTTGTAAATCACTGTACATATGTATATACTACACTACCCAAGTGTAAAGTTTAAATTTAAAAGAAAATATGTATACAATTTAAAAAAAAAAATCATTTTAATGTTGTTTTTTTTTTCTATACATTATTGCATGTACACATGTGCACATATGCATCTGTGATTTGCATAAATGCCATCGATATTTGCATACATTTATACAAACATATATTGTGTTTGTATTTGCAATAATAAATAGAAATATATTTTCTATTATACCTACTCTATATGTAACACATTATTACATATATGTATTTATGTTTATATATAAATATTGTATATTTACATGTACAAATATTTAAATTATCATTTGCATTCATCTATGTACATAAAAAAAATGATGTGAATAGTGAAAGACATGATGTAGATACAAGTTATATTACTCGACTCATGTGCTTGATGCTCGTGTATATTTAAAAGATAGATAACTATACATAAATGTACATATATGATGGGCGCACAATAATAACATTACAATATTTATAATAAGTTATTTATTTTTCTATATTATTCAATAATATATTATACCTAGTATCTCTCTATGATATGATCAGAAAATTATAGGTATGTACATATATTACTTTATTATACTATTTCGCATATTACTTGCATTATGTAGATATTTGTTTTTTTTTCTCTTCCTCTATTTTAAAAAAAATATTTATTATTATTTCGTATAATTTTTTTTATTTTTTTGTATTGTCGTAAATTTATTGTAATGTAAACGACCCTAACTCGTACCCGTTCTGTATATATTATGAATAATTGTATGTATTTACCTTTGTAGTTTAGCAATTTGTTTTCTTGTTTTAAAAGTTGATTTATTGTTTATTAATTTATTTGTGTTTTTTTTTTTAATAATTCACACAATGATTGTATTATAATTATAAATATACCTACCCACAAATATGTAAATAATGTTATATACCTATACAAAATTTAATACAAGAATATTATAAAACTTGATTTTTTATTTTATTTATTTTTACAAAAATATTTTATTAATTTTTATTTATTTACAAAATATTATGTATGTAAATATTACGGGTAGCAACATTGTTAAGTTTATTTTAAATATACCTATCTATATTTTTAGTTAATAATAACGATAATAATAATGATAATAATTAATGTAATGTATCCAAATAGACCTATGTACTGTACTATGCACTATATACTCGTAAATATATTATATATTAGGTATTTTATTTTATTTTTATGGTCATCATCATCATCACAAATGAATGACCATAAGATGATTTAGCTAGATAGCTAGTAATATTATTATTGACCGCGATGCAAATTCCGACTATTAATATTTTTTATTAAAATGCTTGACAAGATGTTACTGGATTCGTTGGTTGCTTTCACTAGATTAATTTTATTTCTTCTCGCTAGAATTTATTTTATAGATTATAGGATAGCTGCTCCTGCTACTGCTACTACTACTACTACTAGTCTAGTGCTAGAGCTAGAGTGCTAGCTGAAATTAAATCTTTTTTTCTTTTCTTATTTTCTTTTTATTGAAAATATGTAGAATAAGTAGTTGTACTTTTCAATTAATTATTTTGTATTCATTTCATATATTAAGTATTAAAGTATATAAATACACATAATAAAAACATGTAAAATGTAGTATGTATGTAAGATAGTTTTTCTTTTTCTTTTTAATTTATTGCTTTTTTATATTTTGTGTGTTACGTATGTATGTATGTATGTTTTTTTTCATTGGTTATGATATGATTAGAGAATAATATGCGATTGCGACAATGTATACGATGTGCGATGATGATGTGATGAATGATGATGTTATGATGAGTTGATAAATAATTGGACAGTACGATGGATGAATTAAGAATTGAATCGAATCGGTGAGATGTGCATATAATGCAATGTAATGTACATGTATGTATGTACAAATAAATGAAATAAAGTAAATAAAACTATAAAATCTACATTTATACTACATTTATGCATATAGATAGATATAGAAGGTACGTACGTACATGTTATTTTTTTTTTCTATTTTTCTAATAAATTGTATAATATAATACATATTATGTACATATATGCATTGTAAATACAATAATTATAAAATCGTATGATTTGATGATAATCAATTCTAAATGATTATATAGTATAATGACGAAAATATAATATTTATATACATAATATGAATGAATGAAAAAAAAAATAAAATTAAAAAAAAAATGAAATCAATTTAAAATTATAATAGTAATATTATAGCAGTGTAGTGATAGTGATACCAAATCAATCGTGTTTTCAGATGATGATATGATAAGTACTCGACTCGTATATTATAAAAAAAAGCGAATTATAAGATTATAACCTAAAAAAATCCAAAGTGAATTTTTTTTATATACATATTTCAAAATTTGATAATTATTAAACTTTAATATTATAAAATTCAATTAAATTCACCACAAACTTTTATTTGAAAATAAGAAAATTATTTACACATTAAAATAAAAATTATCTCAGAATGTATTTTATAAATGCCTCCTTTTCAAGAAAATAAATTATAAAAATAGCTATATAAATTATTTTTTTTAAGTAAAGGAAATTTTTTTTTAACTAAAAACCAGCAGTAACACAACGAACACGACTTTAATAATCAGTTGATTATGATTTATGATGAAGAAGAAGATGAATGAAATGAAATATATATGTATGTATAAATATATATGCAATCCTTATTATTATATGTAAACATGTATATAAATATATTATATATTATATATGTAAATATGAACATCAGACATCAGAACATGTGTGATAATCTGATAAGTGACATATTGACATGACATCTGCATCTGACATATTCAAACTTCAAACTTCAAAAATATTTATTTCTATTGTTGTTTAATTGAATTTCTCTGTATAAAGAAAAGAAAGAAAGATATGATATCTACATTGAGTAAAGAGAATAGATATCTAATTATCTGTTACATATGGAATAAACTCTACCAACATTTTAAACATTAAATTTCATACGTACAAATTTATACTTCGTTAGCAAATACAAAAACCAATATTTTCAATGTGAGTGAAAACTTCCAATTGGAATTTGTTTGAAAATAAAATTGGTCACACTTCTGAAACGAAAACTATGAAAAACAACCAAACGAAAAAACCAACCGGCAGCGGAAGCACTACATTATCTTTGTAATTTTATATCCAATTTTACAGGCTCCTAAAAATAGCTAAAATGGTTTTATAAACTTTGACTTTCAAAAAGAAACGGCAGATAGCAATAGTAATTAATTTTTGTTCGCGAATGATTTGGTTCAGGAAGAAATTCGTAACGTTTGATTGTGTATAATAGCTGGCGCTGTTTTGAATTGTTTAAAAAAATATTAATTCGTTTGATTTCTTTGTCGTTATTATTTACTTCCGATTTCCGATTTCATACAAAATTAAAAATGTTTTATGATTTTTTCGATTTTATGGTTATTTTTGTTAAATTTCATGTTATTTCGTTCAAAAAAAAAAAATTCATTTCATTGAACATAAAATTATTTTAGTTGTTTTTGATCTGTATGTGTTCAATGAAATCAAATGAAAAAAATTAACTCATAATTTCACTATAGATCATTATAGAACATTTTCATGGTACCCTTAATTTCATGATAAAAACCTAAAAACTTTATTTTCATTTTTGAATGTATAAAACACACATTCCTATGCTATATATGTAATGTTGGTAATGTGTAGTTTTTTTTATGTACACATATGTATATTTGTGTGTTTCCATCCCATCCATATGTATTAAATTTTCAACAAAAATTTATTTTTATTGATATGAAAATTTTTGTTTTATTTTATTTTTCTTTTTTTATCATAATTAATGTATACGATAAATGTTGTATTTTATACATGCTTCTATAGTTATAGGTAAGTAAGTATGTACGTATATCCAATCATATATTATACGTATATATTGAAAGTATATATGCACATATAGACTCTTTATATGACGTATTCATGAATTGAGGACATTATTATCATATGTACGTAATCAATATGAGCTGTTATTGAAAATTTATGTATCATATAATTTTTGCTCTTTTATTTTTTATCTATTTTTCTGTTCAATTATTTTATTTTGTGTTATAATTTTGCATTTGTAAATTTACTATTAAATAAAAATGTACTAAGTATATATAGGGTGTTTTGTGTTTATGTAATTGTAGTGTGCTTTTGTGACAGCTTAAAATAATTATTAAAAGTATAAAAAGTGTACATAGGAGGAGTATAGAAGTATGAATATATGTAAATATATATATACATAACTGCGTGAATAACTCATATAGAAATTTATAATGATTTCAAATTTAAGAATGATATGAAAAATTTTCAAAAAAAGAAGAGATTTTTTACGGTACTTATGCACATTGCAATATGATCATCATTATCATCATCCTTAATGATCTACAATTAAGCAATTTACATTTTTTGAACCTAAAATTTAATGTGAATAACAATTCATATAGTAAGTGTTGTTGACTGAGAAACAAACTCAATTACATAACAGAGCATAAATTTACTTCTTCTGATAATATTTAAGTTACCTACTTGAATATTGCTTCTTGTCCTTTTACATTAGAAATTACAATTTTTTAAGAACCATTGCCTCCTCTATCACTCGATGTCATTCCTTTCTTATCCTTCACACTCTACTGGTGCCATCCAGCCATCTGCATATAACGCCTTCATCCTTTCTTTCTTGTATACTAAATACATTGGCTTCAAAAAATTTTTCGCACATCCTGTGTCTTTTGCAATATATTGCATATATCATGTGAGCACCTATAGCTATGCTCCTATATCAATAGGTGTCTATGTTTATGTATGAAACATTAAAAATATGTCGTTTTTAAATAATTACTTTGACAAAGTGCCAGATAATTAAGCGATAAAATTAATTTACTTTTCATCATGTATACACTATTATATAGATATAATATTTGTTATTGGTTTTATTTGTTTTTAGTATTTATTTCATGTTTTTATTCTGCTGTTTTTTTTTTTTTTTAATGAAAAAATAAATAAATTTAGTGTGTAATATTAAAATTCATCATTGATGAGATCTATCAACAAAATATAGAGAGACGTTATCATAAAAGGGTAAAAAAGGGCAGTTACATTCATATATTAATGTGCATATGGCTATAAATAGGTGGACATATACATGGATATGTACGAATATGAGTAAACGGTGTAACTACATAATACGTACGTATGTCCCGAATTGTGATGAAATGCATTCACACGTATTCGTATAGTGAATTATATATATATATATATATGTATGTAATGTATGTATAATGCGTATGTATACACATTTAAAACGTTACTGATTTAAAATAAGTAGATATACTATATACAACGTATTCGAGATACATACACGCACATGTAAGCATATGAATTAAAACAAAATCAAAAAATAAAAAGTTAAAATAAAAATTAATATTTAATATTACAGATTATAGGCGTGCATGATGCAGTTCTTCTACAGGATTTATTCGCTGTGAAAATGATTAAATTCTTACTTTTTTTTGTACATTTATTCATAATTTTAATTGAGATAATGTAAAGGTATTGATTGATATGTATGTATAAATACTTTAGATTTTAGTATACATTTTTCAGAAAAATAATTTGCTTTTTAATTTGAATATGAATGCATGAGCAATTGAGTACGGATAAAATTGGTAAAATCTCCAGTACTTTAATTAAATACGAGTATGTGCGCAAAGTTACAATCGCATGCAGTGCTTCAGAATATACTACTTGCTATATTACATGCTTCAACCGTAACTACAGCCACTCATATTCTGTTCCAACAGTAACTCTAACATTATTGCTTATTATGCGAATTAGAATTTTATTGAATTGAAACCAGGGAGCCATATAATTAATCAGACGATCAGTTTTTATCGCATATTTTCGTATAATTTACTTGTAATTCGATGTTGAAGCAATGAAATGCGATATAAATCTTTTCAAATATTTATGAGCAGTTATATTGTCGTATTATGTATGTATTTACATTTACATGTATATTCGGTTATAACCCAACTAGAAATTACCCGCAACATTTGGGCCGTAGCGACGTCGTGGAGTCAAAAATTGTGCCTAATTAGTAACAGTGTTACGTATCTGTTACGTCAAGGTTATGTTGATAATTCGAAAGTGGTGCAACGCAAAGTAGGAATTGTGGTGGTAACAGGGACTAAATTGTTTCAACTTAAAAACACGTGTAGTTTTTGTGTCGATATAGTAACATTGTTTAATGTTACGAAATTGACATTTTCTCCACTTTGTGACTTCGATGTGTAGGAAAAAATACGTTATTGTGCCTTTTAGGTGTGCAGTTTTTTTGCACACATACAGACATATCGGAAAGGTATGAAAATATACTCACATATAATTATCCAATTTAATATACATGTATATATATTTAGTTTACGTAGATTACTTTTTGGTATATAGTTAAATATATTATACATAATACCTACTTTGTAACATTACAGAAAAAGTATAAAATTCGATAAGAACTAAAAGTAATCATATATTATAGAAATATATTACATATTTTTTATCCTAAGGTTTCATTGAATAAAATATGAAAATCTTTCGCGAAAAAAATATTTCCGTGTAAATTGAAGCAGTATCCCCTTAAATTTTCATGCGCCACGGGAAATACTGATAAATAAAAATTTTTTATAAATTAAAAAAAAAAAAATAACTTACACAAAAAATTTTAAACCGTATTTTGCCTGGCTGAATATTATTATTTACCTCGTAATGACATTCATTTAAATATTTTTTCAGAATCATGCCTAAAAAATTTGTTTTTTAAGTTTTATTTTTCGAATAATTTTGTGAAAAAATTATCCGCCATTTTTGTAGTACAGAGAAAAATAAATTGTTCAAAATTGACACGGCGACTATTTTGTGTTTAAAAAAATTACCAAAAAGTAACAATGCCTATAATGCGACTAAATTAATTCCCAAATTGACGCGGCGACTATTTTGTGTTGAAAAAAATTACCAAAAAGTAACAATGCCTATAATGCGACTAAATTAATTCCCAAATTGACGCGGCGACCTTTTTGTGTTGAAAAAAATTACCAAAAAGTAACAATGCCTATAATGCGACTAAATCAATTCCCAAATTGACGCGGCGACTATTTTGTGTTTAAAAAAATTACCAAAAAGTAACAATGCCTATAATGCGACTAAATTAATTCCCAAATTGACGCGGCGACTATTTTGTGTTGAAAAAAATTACCAAAAAATTAAATGTCAAAAAGTTGGTCATGTGAGTTTGCATATGCCATGTGGATGTGCTAAGTTTAATTAACTTTTTATTTTTAATTTTAATTCATTTCTTATTTAAGTGGTTTTTATTGTGTGATATAAAATGTTCAAAATAGTTGAAACTGTTGAAAATGGAGAGAAAAATTATACTGCAGTACCAACAGGTTGGGAAGAAAATTCTATCCTGTATTGGCCGAAGCACTTTAAAGATTCAGAAAGCTTGTAAAAAATGGTGCATCCCAGCCAATGGATAATTGGTCAACAATGGCCTGTGTTGTGAAATCCACCGCCAATTCTTTCTTGGAAGCAAGAAAAATTGAAAAATTGTACGCTTCATTTTCAAATACAGAAGATGAAGAAAGGTAATCCAATTATTCAGAAAGATATTTGTTCACATAAATATAATTTGTTACAATTTAGTTTTACAAAGCAATCTATTATTGGCACTAAAAAGCGGATTAGAAAAAATGCAAAAATATCAACAGAAGAAGACTACAACAACGAAGTGGAAGCTATAATGCATGAAATTACTCCGTCAGCACAGGCATCTTTCGACGAACAGACTCCTCTTGCTGCAGCTCTCGTTCAAACTGGAAATGTGTTGCAAGGAATAAATATGAATACAATGGAACAAAATGAATATGAAGTTGAAAATAACCACACAGACAGTGGACAAAATCCATATGTTATTGTTCCATCAAATGAAATAGAAAATGAAATTACAGCGATGAAAAGCGAAATAAATGATTTAAAAAATGGCATTATTGAAATCAAACAAAGCCAAGAACAATTAAAATGTGAAATAAATGGAATTCACATAAAATTAGACAGAGTTCTAAAATATTTGGGTGACAAAACTGAACAGACCCATTCAGTGAACATTCATTTAACAAACGATATTAACTTTCCATTGAAAACGATTCAAGAAATTCAAACTTTAAACGAATCGTTAATTTCAACAGAATTTAAAGATGAAATGGTATTATAAACATTTTAATTAACATTATACTAAACGTGTAATAAAACTATTAAATAAAGTTGAACAGATTATCTACAATTGGCGGAACTTGTAAAACATCTGATGGGTCCAAAGTAATGTACAAAATATTTGATTTTATATTCGAACCATACATTTTGACAAAATACTCATGGACAGGTTCTTCAAAAACGACGATAAAGAAGGAATGTTTCCTAAAACTAGGAAATATTGTCGACCTCATCTATGAAGTGGTGGTACTTGCCGATTGTCGGCATTCTCGTCAGAGAAACGAAGAATTTATAAAGGACAAGATCCTGAAACATTCTGAACAACGGTTCCAAAGAAAAAGGTACAACAAATTATTAGTAAACACCTCATGAACATTTAACCTATTTAAGCCTATTTTAGGAAATTTCAAGATGCGCCTACCATGAACGAAAACAATGAGAATGAACCTACCAATGAAGTCCAATAAAAGTACATAATAGAAAATAATACAAGCAATTATTATTTATTTCTGTTTATTATTATTTTTATTTTTTTATTATTATTTTTTTTTACTTTATTATTAAATGATGAATTTATTGTAATTATTAATGAATTTAATATGAATTTTATTTTTGTTTACCATTTTTAACATTTTTATACAATGAATGTGATATATTTTGAATGTAGAAAATTATGTATTCTGAAAAAACTATTTTGAATAAAAAACTATTGAAAAGTATGTTACTGTTGTGAATTAATATTTATTCCTATTTATTCAATAAATCTAATGTGTGAATTAATGGTAAAAATACAATCTGATTGTGATAAGGTAGAGATATTAGTTTGCACTAATTTTGTCAATTTGTTTTCCGGCCATGTTACTTATAAATTGTTTACTCTTTTCTCGTACTAAAATGAATTAATAATTTCACAGTCACTAAAGAAGGCATAAACCAATAACATAGACGTAATTGTGCCTAAATGGGTACAGTGACTTGTTAGGAATTGTTACAATTTAGCGTTGTTACTAAATGGACACACGCTTGGTAACAATAACGTTAATGTGTTAAAATCGAAACAAAATTTTGTGCTGATTTGGACACTGTGACTATTTTGTAACCTTGTGACCATATAGTAACAATTCTAGAAAAGTTTACGTAATTGCGACAAGTTTAATTCCTAAATGGGATAAGTTTCGTCATAGGAAGAGCGACGTCTCAGTTACAAAAAAAAATGGACGGGCGACGTAACTATAACGTTACTGCAACAAAAAACGTTACTTAGGTCGCATCTAGTCGCATTTTTCTTGTTGGGAACTCATTCATATTCGCCAATATTTCAATTCGATTCCGATAAATTTTCTCTAAATTTTGTATACACACAAAATAAGTACTATACATCCACCTATAAGCGAAAATTTTTATACCATAATGAAAATCTAATTTGCTATCCACATAATTGTCCTCTGAAAATTTGTATGAAAGGTAAACATACACACATATCTAAAACATGTTAAATATAATATCATAAATTATGGTGGTGTTATGAATAAAGAGGCACTATACAACTTTATATTTTATATGGCATAATAATGCTTATAAATACGAGTACAATATAAAAAGTTTGTTATGTAGTAGTTGGTCGATTATATGTTATCAGATATGCAATAATTTCTGTGTCCTTTTACTTTGTTTTCAAACTTTTTTTTTTTCTAACAAAAACATTTTTTTTATTTTTGTTTTTGTAAAATCGTAGACTTTTTTTGCATTTTGGATTTTCACATTGTATACGAGTTAGTATCCACATTTATAGTGTCCGTGTGTAATAAAATAATATTGTTCAGTCAATACTTTACACATGTATGCGATGTTTTCAGAATACATGGGTGTTAATACATAAACGAACGTATATAAGTACGAATATTTTAGATAAATTATATTAAGGAGCAAATATTATACATATGCAATAATTTGAATATTATTTTTTTTTTCAGATTAAATATTTTACATATACATACGAGACGAGTACACTAAACTAATAAGTAATGTGTGAATATATATAGACACACGTACTGACGTATATATAATACATTTTGCATCCTTTACATTACATTACATATATTTTAACACTCTCAGGCAATGTCTAAAAAAATATACAAAATTCACTAAACATTTAATGATGATAAAACTGAAACAAAAAACAAAAAAAAATTAAAGTGCACGAGACGTGAAATTTATCCCAGCGGGAGTAACTATAAGTGTATGTTTACACATACACATTTACGTGTACGTGTAAGTAGATATACTTTTTATACGTTCATTCATAATATGCATCATACACATACGCATAGATAAAGTACATACATATGTAAGTACATTTTTATTACAATGTAAATCGATTATCGATTTTTATTATTTGAAATAGAATAAATATTAGATAATTTTACATATATATGTTTGTATGTATATATGTGTGTAGTACATATACTTAAATACGACAATATACATAATATATATTCCGCGCTATTAAATAAAAGTATAGATAACTTATGCATATTGTTTATATTCATAATATTGCTTAAAGGCTTTTTATAATGTGTGCATATAGTAGATATATGAGCACAATATTCGCATAGTAATACATTAGATGCGATGATGAATAGAGAATATATGCAAAATAAAAAAAATTTACAAAAAGAATGAAAAACTTTTTCGCGTTATTTCAAATTCCAACGATATATAATAGTCATGTGCGAAATAATAGCAGTGTTGAAATTTTATGTAAAATTTTTAAAATTATGTATGTTACACTGTTAAGTCCAGAAAACAAAAAGATAGCCTTCAAGAATGTCATTGTAAAATGCTTAACAAATCTGAATATTTCATTATTTTCTAGTAACTGTGTTTTTTAAAAAGCAACTTATCATTTCCAGTTCAAACATGAGAGCTGTCATCAGAAAACATATTGAAAGAAATTAAAAAAAGAACAACTTTAGTAGAAGACAGAAACATCAGTTTCAGTTTTCTATATAATCAAATAAAATGTATCGAAACCTTATTGTGGACTCATACACTACAAGAAGACACTTTGTAAAAGAAAATTTAAAGACAGAACGTCCAAGGAAAATCATTGGGGTGAGAAAATCATTGTGAGAATCATTCAATTTTTGTGCTGGTGCTGATGTTAAGTATCTCAGTTTCATAGATACACACATATATAGAAAACAATTGAGCATAATGCGGATTTAATCAGAACAAAATTTAAAAAATTATACATAATGTATAAAATTCTAATACGCGGCACTACTATTATTTTGCACATGACTGCGAATATACGGAATATTGTGTGTATAATCGCTTCGTATATGTACGAGTATATGGATTAGAATATAAAACGCGTAAAAAAAGTTTATTGTGTTTTTTTTTTCTATAATTTTTTTTTTATTCACAATATAGATATTCGCGAAATTATTTTATCAATATTCGAGCACCGCATATAAATACTATTCACTCCATTTTATATATGTACATATGTAAGTATGTACGAGTATTTATATGAATAATATGTAATGCAATAATATTTTGCAGATATGCGCCAAAATATAATAACAATAACAACAACTAAAAATGATAAAAAAAACTATACATAAAATTCAAATTAGGAAGAATCGTTAGATAAATTTTTATGAAAATGTTTAGTTAGATTATTGTTATACTGCATTATGTATGTGTACTGTGTAGTGCAACCATGACCATCTAATCAAAGCAAAAATAATACAAAAATTGAAAAAAAGAGGATAAATTGCAATAGAAGATATGTACATCGCTTTACTATATCCCATTACATGTACATCCCTATATGTACATATTTGTACCTAGAATTAAACCTACACGCTTTTGTGCATTCAGAAAGGTGTTTCACATTAAAATTCGTTACATTATACAGTAAAATAAAATGAAAAAAAATATATATATTTAAATGGTTTAAATCTATTGGGCAATTAGACGCATAATTGCAGATGACATAGTGGTTATATACTTTTTGGAATTGGTCTACGATTAGATATCATCATCATTTTTCTGATGTTATATATAGTCTGTAAGTAGGTGGATACCAACTTCCTTTTAGATATAGAGGTACCTATACCCGTTGTATGCATATTACTGCACTCTAAAATTCTATTGCATTACAATATTATTTTCATTATTTCTGCATTATAAACTGCTCTCTACAGATATGATATAGAGGCATTTAGAGGAACAGAAAAAAATAAATGTCAAATTTTATACTGTGAAAAACATTTTTTTATTTTAAATTTCATTATACATAGCACTTGGATTCGCGTATTTTAATTTAATGATGGTTTCCCTTTGAGAGTAACGTTTTAGCAGTTTTAGGTTTTAGTTTTAGCATGTTTTAGTGAGATTATGGCTTGGTTGCCTCTTTGTCTGTTTGTATATCTATCTATGTATTACGTGGTATTACACAGATAGCATACAAGCAGAATATTATAAATTTTTAGAGTTCTATTCGCGACTATATTTTCATATTTCAAGCAATAAAAGAGGGAATAAAATCGCAAAAAAATAAATAAAAATTTATCAAAAATATTATTGAACCTTCTAAATATATTGGATGGCTTCATATAAAGATACGATGCAATCGTGATGCTGTAAAGTATAAAGAAGTACAGAATATTTAGCTGACAATCGAAAAAAAAACTAGCATATACGAATATGGTTTATTAATTATTTCATGTGCTTTGTACTTTTAGTGTAATTTGTATGAGTTCTATACAAAATTACAAACGAATATCACTCTAATTTTGAATTGCTGGTATATAGAAAACAAAAACAAAATTCAGAAAATTAAAAATAACCATGCAGTAAATAAGATTCAAGGATTCAAGTTCATCACCCTTTTTTATTTCTGATATGTACATGAAATTTGATCTGATTTAGAAGTTGATTGCTCATTTTTTCTTCTCCTGCTGATATGTTATTATGCGTTGTTAAACTGCATACTGAATGAACGGTATACATATATATTATATGAAGGATCAAGGACCATTTATTCATATTTGTATTTTCATGATGAATATTAATTGTTGCCATCGAAGAGTATGTTGTTTATACATGCAATTTGTAATCATTCTTGTGCGAATGGAAGGACGATATTATAATTACATTTTATCCTTCATTATTCCCCTAATTTCAACAAATATTTTTTTTACTTATTCTGCTATGTATCATATATGGAGTTACAGATATTAGTACAGTTTTGTGATTTAATTTGTTGTAATTTTAATCTTTATTCGGAGCTACTTCGAAGCTATATACGAGTATATCGCATATTATGTAGATAAAGCATTTTTAGTAATAATTATATTTTTAGTTGTATTTAAGGATATTCAAAAACAAAATTATGGAACATTTTTTTAGAGGATCAAAGCTGAGTTATAGCAAAGATAAGAATATCCTTACATGTAGTGAATTGATTTGAGATCATTTCTTCTTCTTCTTCTTCTTCTTCTTCTCTTCCTTACAACCTGCAAGTTTTTCTCTATTTCTACCAGAACCCAGAAGTCATTCAATTGTAATAAAAAAGTCTATAGATGTGACAATAGTATTCGAGTATATCTCCCTCGATATCTCCTTCTATCATACCATCATCACTCCTTGTTCGATTAACGATTCAATTAGTTCCGAATTAGATCCTTGGCGCTATCGAAAAATGTAATACACAAGAAATAATGTCGAACAAAAGAAAAGGGGTGAAAAAAATATATAAAAATTCAATTTTCCGAAAATTCAATAATTTGTCCTCACATTATTACAAGGCATACATCTAAAAACAGATTCTAAATCAATTTATTATCTATGGATCGTAAATATTGAGCTCATCATCATCAATTCATCTTTCGTAACTTTCCTGTATAAAATACGAACGTGTGTGTGTGTGTGTGGTTCAGCTTTTTTTTTATTTTCATCATAATTTGGCAAAGAATCAATACATGTCCTTTTTGATACCCACCTTATATACGATATAATTGATTTAATTTGTCATCAAATAATCAATTTTGAAATATCCTTATAAAAATTATTCGGATAAATATACGTACGAATAACTTGTAGTTGTAATGAAAATACTTATACGAATGTATACATACAAGGAAGGACTCCATGTGAATTTTGGCTAACCATATGGTCAATTAATTTCATTTTTTAGTGTGATGTGTAAAAGACACAAGGAAATATTGTTCGTATACTGAAATTTTGTTAAGTGTTTAAAAATTTGTTTTATTCGTTTCCATTTAATTGCGGATACATAATATGAGTGAGTGATAATCAATTTTAAACGGAACTTATGTTCTTGTGTATTGTTTCACATTTAAAATTTGGAAAAATTTGACCAAAAAATTTGTTCTAGCTGCCTTCAGTATAACCCAGTTTAAACATAAAAACATAAAATTGTACGTTACTACATTCTGTATTTTACATCCTTAAAATGTACATCCATTCATCCTTTAATTGTAATGTACTACCATACTTCTGTATGTAAGTCGAGAATAATCGATTTATTTTTTTTTAATTTAATCAGCAAGCGAAAAAAAAATGCTCGTAATAAATTTTATTCTCCTTTCTTGTATGCTTCTTTTTCTGCTTCCAAAACAAAAAAAGTGTAAGGTAGAAATTTTACTCCTTTATTCTACATGCACTATTTAACACATAATAATGTATAATGTCAATTATAAATGAAGTTATAAAAGGAACTCTCGGAACGAATTCGCATTTATACAATTTCTGTGCAAGTACCATTTTATACGTATATGAAGGTGATTCAAATTCATCGATTTTCCGATTATATATGAACTACATATACATTTATGAAAATTGTTAAAATTCACAAATCCTTTTCCTCTTATAACTATAGCATACCATACTTATTAAAATAAGAACATTTAGGATATGTGCTCTGAAAGGAAGAGAATGAAATAAGAAGAAAATGTAAGATATGCATTCATAAATTCAAACTTATAGGGAAAATTGGGTGGACATCACATCTCAACATTTCTAATATACTCCTTTTCTTATATAGTCTTTCGGCTTTCGGTCTTCTACATATAGTAGTCGTTAATATATTTTTATATATATATAAAAGACTTTTTATATATATATATATATATATATATATTTTAGAATAATGAACAAACAAAGCAGAAATCGCTGTAATTGCATACATTGCACACGATTAATTAATGCGAATTTGGCTGAATTTGCTATTTCATTTAAGAAGTTTAATTTATTAGTGCTCTCGAATCCTCTATATTTGAAAAAAGTATTTTTCTTGTCTTTAAGAATTAAAATGAATAAGAATGTAAAGACTGTGATTATTAGAAATTGTAAATGATTGCAAAATTTAGGTACACATTTTCTGCTATTAATTGTAACTTTTAACTATTTTATTATAATGTAGATGCTTATAGGGATGTACCTGTCCAAAACATATTGGTATTCTACATTTTATCGGTGCGTAGATTCTAAAAATTCTGATTCTCGTAACCAATTTTAATGTCTCTAATTATTTTAAAGATGATTTCTGTTTAAATTCTGACATTTTACCCCCAAAAATTTAATTCAATATTTACGCCTATACATAAACAATTATGTAAAATAAGTGTGTACGAGAATGTGGTTCCAAATAAACTCTACAATATAAATTCTATACCAGAAATTATCTGAAGCAATTGTGAATTCAAAATTACATACCTCAAATCTGTTCACATAATGGAAATGAGCAAAAAAAAAAAAAACAGCAACAATAACAGCTACAAAAATTGTATAAAAAAAAGGATATATATATGTACTCACGAGTACATAGCAAACGAAAATCAATTCACAAATTAAATTCAAATTAAAACTAATGAAGGATACTAAAAATGTTAATGAATTCAAATTCAAAAATTTGATATTTCTCGTAATTTGATTTCAATTTAAGTTAACGTTTTTATTCATTTTTTTTTTTGGTCGATTATTCACAGGTTATATACTCTTGTATATTTACATATTCATACATTTCTATAGGTAGGTATGCGTTAGGGTTAGTATAAATGCAAAATATTATTTTATAATACTTGAACAATTGAACAATAACCGTTTAATCAACAAAAATTACTCACAACTCATAAAGTCAATTTACGTACACATAAGCACTTTTTGTCTTTTCACCACATATGAAATAATTCCATTTCAACTTTCAAATATTTTCATATCATATACCTTCTCCTTGTTTGCCCTTGTATTTGTGCTATAAAATACATACACCTACACATAATGTCCCCTTTTCATACAATATATGTACATAACTAACATTCATTGGAATACTCACATACAGTGTCAGAGAAAAATATGAAACGGGGAAAAATTTGGGGAAATATGAATTTTTCCTACAACAAAGTAAGTATAAGTATATCATACTCATCAATTTAAATTTAAAGAAAATTTTTGGAAAACGTCTGCTGAAATAATCGTATATAGTACCGCCTCCTGTAAACTCAAATAAATGACTGTTTCCATATTTTGGAAATTCTACATTTGTATGCGGAATGAGAAATAATTGACTGGAAATTTTTCAAATTTGTTGTGCAGTTGATTTGTTATCCTTTGCGTTTGGAATCAATCGATAATACAGTTCTAGTAATTATTTGTATTTTGTAAGGATAATATAATATCCACTGCTATACATACGAACATGTATATGTAAGTAGATGAATAGGTGCGTAAATAATGCATAGTGTCGCATAAAATTATTCCAAGAATTTAGTTTCGTAACTGATAGATTTTTCCCTTCTAATAAATTTAAATACAATTTGGAAGTTCTGATATCACATACAAATCTGGAAAAATTTTAAAATAATTTTTTATTTATAAATTTAGAAAATTTATTATCAAGTTTCATTGGTCAGAAATGATATTTCGTTAAAAGAAAACGTTTAGAAATTCCTTATGTAATTGGCTAAAATTAAAAGCATATGCATACGAGTATACCATCCATATATTAACTCTCTTGATTCGCCTTAGTCCTTTTGCTTATTTTTAACTGTACTCATATAGCTTTAGTATACATAGTATTTGTACATGAAACTCAAATCTTCCAGTAAATAACGTCTTCAGGACTTTATACAACTCGGTGATCAGTGCTGTATCATACGAGTTGGTAGTATGTAGTATGATGTGTTGTACACCTACATTCACTTTTGATAAGAATCTTATATACCTCCTCGTTTTACTCATATCATATAGGTACTTTGTATCAGCAGCAGTTTAACAAAAAAATTAGATTTATGTATGTAATGAGTATGCGCCTACATTTGTAGGGAATCTTCATTATATACACATCAGGATTAGTTCTCATTGGCTGATTTGAATTCCTTAAGATTCAAGCGTATAAATATAATGCTTGAAGACTTCTATGCTTCTATTGCTTCTATTGCACAAAAATTGAAATATGAAAAATAAAACTCCTTATATTTATATACTGAGGCAGTAGGAGTAAGGATATATGGACTTCGTATGGATATCTATGTACGAATCTACTGCTTTTATGCTACACAAAAAAAGTTGTACATATCCTGCCTCATATATTTTTAGTTTTTTTTTTTTTTTACATATACATCTTTGTACATATTTATATGCTACATGTACATAACGTATAATTTTACTTGCACATAATGTAAAAGTAAATGAAATTTATGTGTAGATAGATACAATTTTTTTTATATATTTTTATTAAGTATTTTCAATGTTTGAAAAAAAAAAAGTTAAAAATGAAAATAAACCTTAACAGAATGTTATATCCTTTGAGAGTTTTGAATATATATTTATACACGTATATCTATATAAAAGTTTGTTTGTGTATATTTGTGTGGTATATGCACAGAAATATATTACACATTAAATAAAATTCTCATTTCATATAAATTCTGATCCTGTTTTTCTAATTAATGAAAAAAAAGTTGATTTTTTATTATTTTATTTTTTTATATTTATCATTGTATATGTACATATGTAACTTTTACTGTACATATTAGTATACACCTACAACCTACACATATAATTTTTATATTATTATGTGGGTATTTGCATTAACAATATAAGTTTGTATCCCGGTATTTTTTTTTAATATAAATTAGATATTTCGATAAATTTCTTTATCCTCATATATATTTTTTACATTTTTTTTTCGCATGTTAAATTTATAATTTTTTTTGCGTGCTTTTTTGTATAATATACTCGTTAGATGCCATAAAAAAAATGTAAAAAGAAAAAAAAAATGTTTGCAAAAAAGGATATGTGAAAAATTTTTCTTATTTTAATTTTAAATCTTTTTGATATTATGTATTTCTTTTTGTATCATATACGCATATATAGTTAGGAGGATGTTGCGTAATTTTTCCAATGTCCTTTTTCTTTATAAGGTATGTATCTAGATATTATAAAGAATTTTTTCTACTAATTTTCTAATTTTAAATAATCTACATAATTGAAATGGATCCTGAGAACAAATTCGATAAGTAACTACAGTCTTACAATTGGCAAGGATAACATAGAAGGAGATGTCCTAAAATAAAAGATAAAAGATGCTTGGCAAAGGACAATCATAACTAAGTTGAAGCACGTTGAAGTGACAATATAGAAGAGTATGTTCTAAATTAAAGGTACTTTTAGAACGACAACCTTAACTTAGGTTTAGGTTGTTAAAAGTATCTGAGTATTTACATGGGAAGAAATAAAAGCAATGGCTATAGAAACTAAGTAAGTTCGACGGAAGAAATAGTGGACATGAAGATTGATTTGTTCCAGTATGTCAAAATAACAACTATTGAACTGAACATTTTTTTTAAAAAAAACTCTTCAAATATGAAATTTTATCCTTTCACTTTTAATTCACAATTTAAATATAAAATAAAACATTTACATTTTCAATCAAATATTTAGTAACTGAAACATCATTGGTTCATTAGTACGTTAATACTTCATTATCTTTACGCTATAATACATTTAATTTATTTGTGTAAGCATGTACAAATATATCTACCGATACATAAATACTTATATGATTTGATGGCATCTAATTTATGTCATAAAACATTTATACAACACTTATGCGTATTTAATTTTTAAATTTTAATTTTAATTTAGAACAAACCGTACACATAAATCAAGGAAGATGAATAAAATTTGATACTAACATACATACTTATGCGAGTAATGATACTTATTTACATTTACATGTATAACTAACTGTATATGTAGATTCAATAAAACATTATACCGACCACTGATCATAAAATATTATACTGCAAGTGTAAACCAATAAATTCCCATGATATTTCAATTAATACACCGCATATGACAAATTTGTTTCATTCTTATCATCCATTCCATTCCGTTATAAAATTTCTATGATCCCTAATAGTCGAATAATAATAATATTTATTTTTATTCAAAAAAAAAGAATAAAAGAAAAACATTAAAATGAAATGGAAAAAAATTTGAAAAAAAAAAAATAAATAAAGAAAACACTAAACTGAAAATACAACCGCAAATATCAAAATATTTGATCCATTTTGATTGTCACATTTTGAGTGACATAAAAATACGAAAAAAAAGCTCAGAAATATCGTTAGTCAAATATTTAAATGTATATTTTGTTGCTATTATATCCACACATACACACCATTTCCATCAGTAATTATATACAGACAAGGATATGTATAGAATGGGATAGGTGTGTAGTGTGTACTATGTACATGTATGTATGTAGCTCTTATTTCCATACCATAGTATTTAGGACCTATTTGAATATTTGTTACCGCTTTTTCTATTCAATTTTATTCATTTTTTGTTAATTGAGATCAATGTATAAAAACAAACTGAAGCACAAAAAAAATATACCACATTCCAAAAGAAAATTCCCAAAAGTCCTCTCCTTCTCTACATATACGAGTACCTACACTACATGTACGAGTAGATTCAACAATAAATCGCATCGCTATTTAGTCGACTTGAATACAATTTTTTTTTTGCCATTTGTTTAGATTACACTATATAGAAGGAATATATGGTGTGTTAAATGAAAGAGAAAAAAACTGAGATTAATCCTTTTATGATTTTCTTTACACACAAACATACTGTATATAATTACTATATGTATGGTATGAGTATAGTATGAGTACATTGTGTGGTACATATTATAGTCCCTGATTGGATTAAAAAGTCAAATAAAGTCACAAAGGTAAATTCTTGTTTTTGAGTTTTAATTTTTTGTTTTCATCGTTGTGCATACATGTATACGATTGATACGATATAATCATAGTAACATGTGATTGTCCTGAATCCTTTTTTTCCCACATAACATACAAACATTATATAAACAATATACCTAACTGTATTTACATTTTTCTACTGATCATCATCATCCAGTCATTATTTACGGGGAAATGTTTGAAAAAGTTTGGAATTTAATGTTGGATATTTTGAGCATATAAACGCAATAAAATATGTAGATAAAATTTTCAGATATCGAATATTAATGAATTTTTTTTTTAATTTTAGGCAAAAGAATTGAAGAAAATTTTTATGAAAAAAAAAATACAAAATTTAATCAATAAATTGAATTTAAATTGTTACACACAAGCAATACGATAATTTGATTGTTTGCAACATTGTAAAGTAATACATATACAAGACACAGTAAAAAATTAAAGTAAAAAGAAATATAATTTTACTATATTCAAAATATTTAAAATTTATTCAAAAATATACGATATATTCCATATTACTTTTTTTTTGATAATATTTTTATTTCAAAAATTTAATCAAAATTACTCACAATTAAATTCTCTAATATGAAATTATTTTTTTATATTTTATAGAGATATTGTATAAATATGGGTATACCTTTAAAATCTTCAGTTTTCAATATTTTTCTTTCATACATACGAAATTGTATATTAAAGACATTTTCATGTGTGATATGACAAAGAAATGGTTGACATTCATACAGAAACCAAAATTTCATTACACACCGTACAAATTTCATAATTGAACATTGTTGTCTATGTATACATAAAATATGATAACCACAGCAATTGAATTTTAATTACACTTCATTGGCATATAACATACATACATTTAAGTGTACATGTGTGTACGCACATATTTACAGCTACATAATATTTTTAATTGTCTACAATATTTACATGAGTACGAATCAATATTTACTTATGGGAGAGCTAAGGTGAAAATGAAAATTTTCACATTCTAATCACAGAAATTTTTTGTATGTATGTACATATATGTATGAATGTATATATACATACGTCTGTATACATATATAACTTTATATGAACCGCACAAATTTTCTAATTTTGATTTCATGTTGTTCAATTTTTGAAAAGTACAAGGACTTATGTAAGGAAAAACAAAACAAAAACGATGATTACCTTAGCAAATTGTCAGCAATTGTATAATGTTACATACTTTTATGTGCTTTTATCCTTTTAACTAAACATATATACAAAACAAACCTTTGTAGAAATTTTTGATTTTTACATATCGATACACTCTGTACTCTTAAAATTGAATATTGAATTATATTTGTATAAATAATTGTATACATTAAAATGTACGTACACACAAGATTCGAGTATGTAATTTTTTTTTTCATACCTATACAGTCATTTCGATGAGAGAAAATTTTTTCGTCTATGATTTTCATATTCACTACTCACTACACTACATATCGGTTTTGAAACAATTTAGATTTGAAATTTTGTCTATATACAAGTATGTAAAGTGAACTGTATCTGGTATACTCGTATATGTATACATACACTCCTTTACAATTTATATTGTTACAGAAATTAACTGAAAATTTTGAAATTCATTTTGTTCAATAATTTTTGGAATTGGTAGTCCCATTAGAGAATTATTCGATTTTAGAATGTAATCATTCTATAGATAAATACATATATATTCTCGTATTCGTATAAACACACATATTTGTAAACATGTTAGAATGTTGTAGGTGTTATGTCGTATATAAATATGTACGAAGTACGAGTATATATACAAGAATCGAATATGTGAAAGTAATTTTGCTATGGTTATTATTGTTTTTAATGCTTAACTTTATCGGTTATCATTGTATATAAATAGTATATGTGTGTATAAATATGTGCATATAAAGAGTATAATGTAGAGTATTGAATTGAAGACAAACCGCAAAATAATCATCACTTTGGGATCATAAAGTGCTGATATTTTCTAACCGCAAGTCATAAAATTCATTTCGAATTTATTTACATACGTATACACACATTATATAATGTACATATATATATGTGTGTTTTTATATAGGAATAATCTGTACTGTAAATATGAGTGAATTTCATTTTCATCAAAATTTCAATCATTTATTTCTTGTTTTCTATGATCTGGAAATATTTTTATATTTTGTCATGCTGAATTGTAAGAAATCGAGTCGGAAAAAGATAAGAAAATTTGTTAAGTTGTTTACTATAGATTTTGAAACACGGTTATAAGATTCTTTATCATTTCTACCTTTTTAATACATAATGTGTGTCCCTAATAAGTAGAATATTAATAAAGGATTATCTGTGTAATTGTTTTTCTACTTCAGAAACTATAGATTATTATTTTGATGAGATTTACATTTCAAACCAAGGATATGTAAAGATAGACTATAATATTTGATTTTTTCTTAAATTAAAATTCTAAATTAAAGTCAGACAAACATATACTAATTTTTAGAAAATTTTTAATCAAATTCTAATTACCTCAATTTATAAAATTTTGAAAAATTAAAATTATTTAGAGTCTTTCTAAAGTAAATTGCAATATTTTAAAATCATTTCAATACACATTTTTTTCAATTTTCTAATCAAAATATTGTCAAAATTATATTTTCCCTTGTGTATTATATGAAATATTGAAATGAAAGTGTATAGCATAACTCCTTGACAAATTTTTGTCATCTTATTTGATTCAAAAGTATTTGCTTCAGGTATAAGTACTCGTATTTTTCTTTTAGAAGTATTTTTCATTTTCTTTAATAATTTATAATTTTATTCTTTTATATTTTGTATCCTTTACGAATAATTACCATGAAAAATCATCCATTTACGAATTTATTTACGGATAGGTTAGATTCATACAATTGTTTGTTCATACATATGATGATATATAACCCAATACCATTAAAGTATGAGATGACTATACGAAAAATTATATTTTTAATAATATGTTATATGTCAAACATCAAAAGAATTTTTTTCCAAACAAAATACCCATACATATGTGTGTGTAACATCACAAAAAAAAACAAAACAACAATATAAAAATCCATTATTATCCTGTGTATTCGATAAACACATATAATATATTCAATCTAAAGATAAAGATGAAGAGAAAATATATAAAAACAAATCCTTAAACGCATTATAATCCTGGTAATAAAAAAAAAAAAAACAAAGTCAAAAATAAAGAATATTATAAAAAGAAAAGTGAACTGTCACAAAAACATTTATGACACAAAAATGAATATAAAATCATACAAATTATTTTTATGCAAACTACCTTACATATAGTATATCTTATATGCAGACTCCTACCATTCATACTTACATGTTACATATCTCAATCTTGATTTTATGTATACACTTTACAATACACATACTCCTACAGTAGCTGATGTAAATGTACATACACAGTAAATTTTTTGACGATTTTTTTGACTTTCTTCTCAGCTCATAAATCAATTTTCTTGTAAGCAAAGAACAAAACAAAAATATTGAAAAATGTAAAGAAGTTGTAAAAGGATATATCCTTGTGTTTATATAGTCAAAGTAAAAATATGTATGTATGTATGCTTGTATAAAAAAGGATAAAAGACAAAACAAAATTATTGTAGGTATATAACATACAAAGGAAAAACATCTCTAGTTTACTGATTGATAATCATGAACATTTGTTTATATTTAAGATAGAAGCAAGACTTTCTCTAGAAAATTTCATGTACTCATAATGCACTTGTAGTATACTCTATTCATGAGTGAAAATAAACAAAATTAAAGAAACAAAAATAACAAAACACATAACTAAACAAATTATCGTAGTATTAATGTAATGTATCGTATACACATAGTGTGTAATGTGTACGGTGAAATCCTTTTTTATTTGTCGTTTGTCTGTTCTTTTATTTTTTATTTTCTTAGTAGTTTTTTTTATGTTATTTTTTATTTCTTGTACATATTTCTGTGTATATTCTATTGTAAATCATAAAAAATTTAAAAGTCAATTTGAAGTTTATTCATTTAAAAAAAAAATAATGCATGAATATCATACATAATATAATATATAATGTGCATAATATACATACATACATTCATACATATTTATTTATATACATTTAGTATCCGTTATTATTATCCTTTTACTTTGCTTATATTTATTTTGTTTGTTGTCATTTTGTTGTCGTTTTTTTTAACTCATGTTTCGTCTTCATTTTTAAATAAAATAAAATGTTAACGGTATTTTCGGTTATATTCTTACTTTTTGCTGTTTATCGTGGGCGTTTACATATATCTATATACATTTCTTTATGTATGTATGAATGTATGTAATATGTAGAAATATGTATAACATCAAAGGATATATCTTATAAAAATAATGTGTACAAGTATAAATGTATTTTTTTTTATAGGTATACATACGTTATGTGTATAAATGTTTACAATTGCACATTATGTACAAATATATATATATATATATATATACAGTATATGATATACTAAGCATGCATGAGTGTATGTATGCATTGAAGCTGCCGATGATGATGATGCTCTGTTGCTTTGTGTGCTGTGTGTTATTTTTACAGTGAATTTTCTTTATTTCATTTTATGGAATATTTTTTTCTGTATTTATTTTAATTTTTTTTTTTGCAGAAAGTTGAAAATTTAAATTATTTTTATATTTTATTTATTTATTATGCATTCACATAAATATGTATGTAAGTAAATGTATCATTTTGTATATATCTACGAGTGAATGTATGTATACATAGACTCATTTACGAAATACGAGTACATTACATGTCTACTATTAGTACTTTCAGGGTTAAATAAAGGATATACGGTTATGTATGTGAATATATCCGTATACAATACATATGTATTTACCAAAAAAAAAAAAAAAAAAAAAATTTTAAAAAATATATGATACAGAGAAAAAAATACAAATCTCTCTTGGGAGATGAGTATAGGTATACTTACACTGTAATACACGTTAACTGTAAACTGTTTGTATGCACATACTCCTCGTATTTGCAAAATAATGGTACCAAAATAACAAAAAATTGTTTTCAAAATATCGCGTATAAAAAATACAAGTACATACATATATACAAATGTACAATGCCATACATATCTTATATTAGGTTTAGGCTGTTTAGGTGTATGTTGTGTTGGTTGTGTATAGAATAGCAACAATTGTAGATTTTTTCATGCTTTTATATTTTTACAAGTGAAATACAACATGTATAACGAAGAAGTTGCGAATTATAGACAAAAATATATTAAAAAAAATAAATAAAAAAAACATTTTTGTTTTGTTTTCTAAATAAATGTGCGGATAAGTAAAATTAATGGTAAAATTCTATTGTATATCAGCTCAGCTCTGACTGTGAGCATACATATACATATATTTTTATAATATTGAATTGGTAGACGTGCAGATATATATAGATGTAAAGGTGTAAAATTACAGTTATAAATTTTTACTTATTTGAATGTATTCTGTGCAAGGATATGCCTGTTGCCCAAAAATTTGAAGTTATTTATTGTTTTTGTATTACTGAAAATTTATTGTATGTCACTTTTCATAAAGAAAATATTCAAAACCACAAAAAGAATGGAAACATTTTTTTTTTATTCATTTCAAAATAGATTGTACACTGTATTTGTATTATTATTTAATATTTTTTTTTTGTTTCATTCGAAAAGAAATATTGGATAATTAAATACTCGTCTCGTAGATACAGTTTATTTGAAAGAAATGAAGATGTTCAGTAACATAGAGTCACAAAGCCATAAAATGTGTACTTGAATTCGTAATTTCAAAAAGATTTTAAACATTTAAGAAATTGTATGAATTAATTCAAAAAAAGGATAATGAACTGAAGAATTCCTCTACTATATTCTTTCCAATTTATGTACTTAATTTAATTTATTTAAGTATAAATTTGAATGCAATAATATTGCACGACATTTTATTCTAATTATTTTTCTTTTTTCTTTCATTTTCCTTTTTTTTTTTGAATTTTCTTTAATGTCCCTTAGAGTAAATATATGTATTTTCAGGTATTTCATGTACATAATTTCTAATTTAAGAAAAATGATACTCCCATAAATCTTCTGTTTAACACCTTGTAATATTTTTATTATATTCTTCGCGCATATCATTATTGAATAAATTAATTGTCCCTAATTTATAGACTTGTATATACAAATTATTTGGATGTGTATAGAATTTTTATAAAATATACATACTTATTATATTGTGTATGATTGTATTGAGTTATTTAATGTCGACACACAAAAACTCAATCACTAATGACATACATGAAGACGGTTTATTCATTTGAGTATATCGTGCACGTTTCAAAATTATCATAATCAACTAATAAATAACCTGACCAAACTATGTAATAATACTCGCACTTGTATCTGCAAAGCATACATATAACTGCATATTTATGTAAGTAACTGACTTTGGATGAGCTTACTATAATGATGAGTTCTATAATGATGACTTTGCGCTAATAAAAAAATTATAAAAATAGAAAAAGTGCCTAATAATTTAATGTATGCTTATGGTTACTTCATATTATATTAAGTATTAAGTATACAAGGCCAAACCCTTTTCACACTATTGAGAATTCATTTATGACTTTTATTCTATATAAACATAAACATATCTAGTTGTAATTATACGAGTTCGAGTGTATAGATTAACGTATAGTTTTTAGTTTACTGTCCTTAAATGCTAATGACATGATAATCATAATTTTCTAACATAAATGATGTCATTTTAACAAGGTAGCGAACCAGAAAAATATTTTATTTGTTGTTATCTATTACAATATTGTATATTTTGTCCAGTTACACATGTAGATATTTTCTGCATACATTATATATTGTTTATTATACAAATATACACCTACAACAGATATCTATAGATACATTTAAGGTACGTTAAATGTGACTAAATGATTTTATAACACTTATCAACTGTATAGCTAACCATCACATTATACCTAATTATTACCATAATTTGACGATAAATTGAAAACCTTAAGGCACAAATACAATGTGAAGGTGGTATTCGTGCATACATACTTGAATACCTAACTTTCTAATTGAATAGTTTAGTTAGCTAATGATTTCTAGCTTCTAATAGTTAGTTAACTATATACTTACATAATTACTTGGTTAGTTTAACGAGTTAAATATCCACATCCTTTTAATTTTAATAATATTCGTGTCCAATAAAATTTTCAATGATAATTTAAAATGAAATGTATAAAATTATTTGAATGTCGAAAGAGGAAAAATTTGAAATGTGCACCTTATATTGGCATAATGATGATCATATGATGATGATGATGATGATACATCCCTTTGGGGCTAAAATACATATTCGAGTATGTGTATATTTGTACATACGTATATTTATATTTGTTATGTACTACTGTATTCATAAGAGTATATATATGTATATGCATAATAAGAAACTCATATTCATTTTATTGTCCATTTAAAATACATTTACATATCAAAGTAATAATCTAAACATTATAATACTGAGTTTATTTATAGTTCACACCCTTTATCCTTATGTGTGCATATTTTTATGGTTTTTAATGAACATTTTACTGACTGGAATAATGTATACGGATGGTCTCAAATGTTTCATTTAGAGAAAACAATAATAAAATAAATATGTACATATATACTGATATTTGTACATACTATGGTAAAGTATCATTACATTACACATACTTATATACTATCCATACATACTATGTGCACTTAGATACTGGAATATACATATGTATAGTTTGTAAAATATATTGTTGGATATCATTATAGTCCATGTAGAGTATATTACTAACTCACATAGTTGTGTATTTAAATTTAAAATTTACGTACATAAAAGTATACATTATGAACCCATATATCCATACGTACAGTAAGTATTGGGTATTGTTTATTTGAATATATCATTTTGAAGTTTAATACAAAAATGACTGACTAAGTAGTAATCACCTATATGATATTGGAGTACTGGTCTCTATATACACGTAATATTTATGATTTTATTTTATTTTGAAAATAAATACAATAGGAATATCAATGTACACCATATTAAGTACAACTATTTATGTTTGTATATATTCATGTGCATTTGAATGATATGCAAATAACAAAGAAAAAAAGGTGTGAAAATTTATGTAGATTGCCATGTAAAAGGATATTAAATTATCATTTGCATATTATTTAGAAAAAGTTTATCTAAAAGAAAAAAATAATTTTTTTTCTCAAAAAAGTTTTACATTTTTTCTTTTCCATTGAATTCATTTTAATTAAATTATGACATCAATTCAAAAAAATGTTTGTGTGTATTCGTGCTCTTAAAAATGATTAAAAATTAAAATTGTCCTTTATAAAAATTATTTATAAGTGAACATACATTTTTGTGCAAGGATAAAAAATATTAAGATAAGTATACTCGTATGTATTGAAATAAAAATGTTAAGATTGTCTGAAAGAGTGACCCTACCCCGAATATGTCTGAAGAAACTTTAAAGTCATATCAAATTACAAGAAATTAAAATTAACGACAACAAAACAAAACTGATAAAGAAAATAAAAGAAGTAGGTTATGAGACGAACACAAGATAAAAATCTGTAGCAAATTAGAACTATAGAAGTTGATCCCAAATAAATAGCAATAAAGCTAGGAAAAATGAGAAAAAAAAATTGCGTAGATATAACCTTAACTATGTATAATAATCTTAAAATTGTTTTAACAATCTTCGTTTAAATAACTTAACTCAGTTTCCATTAAGATGAAAAAAGATTGGTATGATGTATGATAGAAACAGTATAACATAAAATGATTGACGAGAAGATCATCACAGTTCACGAAAGGTCCGTTAAAATTATTGTTTGGTTATTGATGTAATATTATTTATAATAGTACAATATTTAATGACATCGTAAGACGATTATAGTAAGGAGTAAGAATTTATAAAGCAACATAGGATAGAAATTTGTGGCTAATTAGGACTAGAAAATATGAGTCCATTTTCATGAGAATACAGCTAAGAGAAAGAAGAAGAAATTACATACATGTGACTATGTGCACTGTTCACATTTTCCAAAAATTAAAAAAAATTTTTTTTTCATTCATTCGTCTCTCTTACAAGTGTTCATGTATGTAAATATGTATCCGACCATAAATCAGTAATCAAAACTTTTTGTCTTTTAAATTTATGAATTAAATAAAATTACCGCTTTATCGTTATCAATCATATTACAGATGGATAAATTTTATGTTCATCCATATGTGTGCATATGCATTATGAATATTTGTGTATATACCCTTATGTACACATACTCATATTTTATAACATTTGAAACAAGTGTAAATAATAAACACTTCAAACCTTTTATTATGTACCAAAGTACGTACTATACGTAATCATAACATGTGCACTAAAAATCATTTTCAAATCATGAAATAGGCCACACAAAAAATAATAATGAACACCAAACTCTACAACAAGCAAAAATAGAAAATATTTATTTAAAGGACATACTAGTAAATAATATGTTGTGTATATGTAAATAAAAATATACCAAAAATAAATCCTTGATCCTCTTCATTATCATGATCAACATATATATATAACTGAAGTGTTATTATACATAACTACCCATTCAATAATTTTAGGATACAGGATATACAAGTGCATAAATATACTCGTCTTAGGTACACTCGATGGATTCATTATCGAATAGTTCTTCAGTTAGTTAGTTAGTTTTTGTAGTTAGTAGTTAGTTAGTTTGAAGGGCCATCATTTATCATATCAATAATAATAACAATGAAAGACAATTTAGCCCACTTTGTTTGTATCAAGTGTTTGTTGGTTTTCCACTATCCTTTATATTATCTACACATTACTAGTACTACAAAAATGAATTGGTATACGGTGGTACATTTTTTTTCCTCTTCTTCTTTTTCTTTTCATTTTCATTTTGACTATCTACATACTGCCAAGATATAATAATAAATGATTATTTTTTGGTACTTGATTTATAGTGGTGGCGGTGATGGTAGTGGTTTAAATGACATATTACGATTTACAAGTATTTCTTGTACCGTATAGATACACCATCACCCCATCCATTCGATACATTATTCGTTTACCCTCGCAAATGTTTTGCAAAAAATTAAAAATTCATTCATATTTTTATGTAATTCATCCATACGAGTAAATTCAACCCTATACCAACAACAATAATAATAATAAAAGCAACAAAAAAAAATCGAAATAATGATGGTAAACGGTGCATATTTTTTCATCGGAGAAGAACGGGAAGAATATTTAATTTTTCGTACGTTTTGTATTCATGCATGCTTGCGTACCTATGTACGTACCTAATGTACTCGTAAAATAATTTGACCTATAGGCCTATAGGTAGCTGTAGTCTGTAGTATAGATTTGTCTTTCATTTAGATTTATTTTCATAATTTTTGTTTTTTCAGAATGAAGATCGAATTATTTGAAAAATGAAAACATGAAAATTAAATAAAACACAATTTAAATGGTAGATGAGATGGTACTCCCTTTATCCTATATTTGTGTGTTAAGCAAACTGTACGATTTTTAAAAAATTCGTGAATGTAAAAAGGACGATATTATTATTATTATTATTTTTTTTTTTGAAGGATAATATTATTTTGTAGGCATAATATTATAACGAGTATACCATTATGATGTTTATTGTTTGTAGTTCTTGTATTTGTACACATTCTCATATTCATATATACACAAATATCTGTAAGTATATGTATGTACGTTTAGATAATTTAATGAAGGGATAAAAGTATTTTTTGTTATTTAGTTTTGCATTATTTATTATGATATTTACGTATATGTATGTATACGAATATACATATGTATTATGTACATATGTATATGCATATATAACGATATCCTTACAAAAATCAATTTTTTTTTTTCATTATCATAAAATGTTTGTAAGGATGTTTATAAATGGTACATATAAAAATTTCACCTTAAATTATAGAATGTTGCATAAATAAATGTTGCATAAACATATCCATATGTACAAATAAAACAAGGTAGGTACTTGCGTAAACTGTATTATGTTTTATAGGGGAAAAAAAGATTTGATGGATGATTGTCTATTGATGATGGGCTTTTGTTATTATTATTTCATTTATTAATATTCTATATTTTATTTTATTTATTTTTTGTGAAAATTAAAGGCATATTCAAAGTCTATGTACTCGCATATATTAACTTGAAGCTTGAAGGCAAACATAATGAACAAATGTTCAAACTTTTTTTCTAATCAATTTCTTTTTTAATTTTTATTTTTAGAAGTTCTTAAGAATTATTATTTCCCAAATATTTCAGAAATATTATTAATTTCACGTCAGGCGGCAAAAGGCGTTAAAAAATTTATCAAAACTAAAAGAAATCTTATATATACCTAATTTGACTGCAAAGATAATGCAGATCTTCCATCTTTGATTACTTGTGGAGTCGATTCCAAATATATGGGAATAAGGCCGAATAGAAAGAAAGAAGAAGAAGAAGTTAATAATTATTGTTCGATTACAATAATAGTCAAAGAAAAAGTTGCAATTAGTAAAAGAAAGCAATATAACGTCTTACAGAAAAATAAAATTTTACTTTAGAATAACAACAAAAACTAAGGAACGGGATAACCTTAGTAGTATAAAAGTTGTAAATTCTAATACCATTTTAAAAACGTGTTGACAACTCTTTTCATAAAATTTTCGCTCCAATTATCATCCTATACAAGTTTAGTATATTTTATTATGTGTAATATTTGCATATCAACTTTTCATTCGTTCCTCCTAAAATTGTCATCAAATATATAACTAAATTTCTCGAATTTTTCCTTTCCTTTACTTGTGTAGAAACAATTTAGCTAGAATTTTAATTACTATGAATATTATTTTCTTCAGGAAAAATTAAAACATCAATTATTGCTTGAAGAAATAATGTGTACAGATAAAGATAAAAATCTATATATACTCCTTAATCGTAAATGAAGGTATGACAAGATAAAGTTTATCGTTTTCTAATGGTTTTCGCTTCTTGTTGACTTTATTTTTTTTTTTTTTTGGTAGATATTCAAAATCTGAAAATTTTAATGTCAACAACAACTTAACTTTGTGTTAAAGAAATTTTCTTAATTTCATTAATTAAAACAAAGCATTAGAATAATAAATAAACAGTGTCACTGTTTTTTTGATGTCTTGAATTATTTATGACAATCAAAATGTAAGTTGAAATTAATTAAAATGTTAATTTTAATAATTAACTTTCAAGAATATGATTTTATATTTTGATATTTTTTAGTCTTTTAGATTATTATTATTTTCAAAAATTTTAAATTGTAGAAATATATTTTTTAACTTTTTACCTTTTTAAAATAATAATAGAGTAGGTAAGAGCGTAAGATTTTCGGTTAATTCTGATACAAATAATTTTTGATTGGAAATCTAAATCGTTGAAGAATTATACATACAAGTGAGAGTATATATTCGTATCCTTTTGCAATTCTCTGTCTTGTCAGTTGTCAGCCAAAAATCGACTGTAAGTAATGTATGCCAAAACAACGAAATTGGTGTCATTGGTGATGGTCGTAATTATGAGATAAATTCTTACTTTGTACTTTACTTTGTCATATTTTTTTTACTGAGAGAAAGAATGGGATTTTCTCAAGCTGCAAGATGCAAAATGCAACTATTAATGAGAAATGAGTAAAAAAAGAAAAACTATTACTATAAGAAAGGTATACTATATTTATGGGAGGTATAGTATTCGTACTAGTACTAAGTATAATCTAAGTTATTTTACTACTAAATATTATCACTATACATTCTACAATTATACACAGGTTTTTTCTCCCACATGAGCTCACTTTTAAGAAAAAAAAGTTCTTCAAGATTTGACGATGATCAAAAATGTTAATTCAATTGTATTCAATCTCAAACGCATAACTTTATACACATTATGACCCATGAATCATGATAACAAATGAATGTAAACAATTTCTAGCATAATTTTTTAATTACACTCTCATCTATTGGTACATTTTTTTGATTTAAAATTTAAAAATTTCTAAATAAAATTTTCTATTACTATACGTACTTTATGTATTAGTTATATACTTAATATTTAAAAGTTTCAGAATTTTTTTTTTATACATTATAAGAGGCGTATGATAGTCAAATTTTAAATTTTCATCTAATAATAATCATTTACTAACTTTTCATACTCTTCTCATTTTATCATTTTCTTCATATTTTCTTGATGGTGGTGGTTTTTTAGTGGTTTTTTTCTTTAAAATCTCTTGGGAAATTATTTTTATGCGTAAATGAAGTAAAATTTATATTTGAAGAAGACCAAAAAACTAAAAAGTAAAAAAAAAGCAAAGCAAATAAGAAAAGAAATTTTTTTACAGGCTATAAAGCAGTGGCTGTATAACAGCACTTATACATACTTACTTGTATTGTACCATAATTTCCATATAGTAGAATATATTATGTACGTATATATAATGACTGGTGTGACACTCATCTTTATAATTTTTGTAACTTATGTTTTAATTATTTTATTGGTATCTTGACACCTTTATTTCAGTTTCTCTTTTAAAATGTTTGTCCTTTTTTTGTTTTTTTTTTTGGTTTCTGTTATATTTTATTTTCTCTTGTTTAATATAAATGCAAATTATTTAAATATGCAGAAGAATATTCGTACATACATAAATATATACGGAAGAAGGAAGAATATACGATTATATAAAAATGAATATATTTGTTATGTGTAAAAATAAATTGGATGTAGAAGATTATTATATGTGAATGTGATGTAACCGTATAACAACGTTAAATTGAGTGACAAGAATAAAAAATAAATTTCCTTAGACATTAAATGTGCGAGATGATACAAGGTATGTGTAAAATTTAAGTACATAGAAACATGGAAGAAATGGGGAATCCTCTATCTCACTCGTCTCGTTAGATTGTTCATTTTTACTTTACATTTTGATTTAATTTTTTTATTGTATAAGGAAAAAAATTAAGTATGGGAGTAGGTATATTTTAATTAATTGTTGTCGTATTCGATTTAGAATTTGATATTTGAATTGCATCGTAAATTTGAATAAATAAATTTAAAAAAAAAAATATGAAAATAAAAGATTTACAGATAATTCACTTAAGAAGGATATAACGAAAGTGGGGTTGGAGTCTTCCAATTATTTTTGTTATTGCTGTAGTTTTGATTTGATTTTGGAAAAATTTTAAAGAAATTGAACAAAGATAAATTGTAATCATCACCACAGCCGCTTCTAAAATGAAGTACAGACGCTGACCTTGGTACCAATCATCGTCAGTCCGTCGTTCCAGGATTTAGATGTTTTAAGATTGTCGGACACAAAAATAGTTAAGAAAATCCTACAAATGAATATTAGTGGAGGTAGAAAATTTGGGCGTCAGAGAAAAAAATAAATAGATGATGTTCTGAGAGAACTGCGAAAATTGGGAATGAGGGACTTCAGAATGCTCGATTAGCCTAGGAGACTATGGAAGGCAATCGGAGAAGAAGTCATGGACATTAATGAAGAAGAAGATATTGTAGTCATCACTCAAATTGTAGCCAAATAGTATCCTTAAAAAATATATCTTTGGATTTCCATAGAAAAGTATCAGAAAGCTACAACATCGTATGTAGTATATCTTGTATGTACCCATCAGCCTTTTTGTTTTTTGTTTTGAATCAATTCGCAGTGCAGTGAGTTCAAAAAAATGTTTCAGAATTCGATACCATCCTCTTGATACCTTTGAATTTTTGCATTCAGATTATATTTTCGAGGTTAGGATATCATATATAGTTCTTTTGTTTTCTTCTACTCTTCGTTTATTTTTTATCCATTTTTTTTTCAATTTTCATGTTTTATTACCTATGCTGATGATACAGATGTATCAAAATATGAAACGTAATTAGAGGCATATGTACACATATTATTTACATTTTCGTTTCGGATTTTTTTTTATTTAAAAATTTTTTTTTTTTATTATTATCAAGCATCAACTACTAACAAAAAATAATGCAGAAAAAGAATCATTTAGTTCCTTTTGCCCCTTCATTATTCAAATACATTTAAGTTTGTTTGTTTTTTATTTCATTCTCTCGTGTTTTTTTGGTACGAGCGTTGCGCTAGTATGTCCTTCTGTTGTTTGTAGATTTTTTTTTAACTTTATTTTTGGTCGACTCTTTTCGTATTTTAATTGCAATCATAAATAATTTTGAAAGTTTTATGTTACTTTATTACACATCCTTGTTTGTACATATGTGGGGGTATAAAATGCATTTGATTTTATATGCCTTCTCGATTACTTTTTTTTTCAGTGACTTTATTTTATTTCTCTGTTATTTTGATTATCCTTCATGTACTCTATGTATTATTATGTCCTTCAAATTAAGTATAGAAGAACAGTATAGAATTGAATTGAAAGAAAGGTGGAATTATGATATCATAACAAATTATGATTAAAGGGGAGGATTTCCCTTTTTTATATAATACTCGTAATAATTTAATTCTACATACCTACTCGTACATACAATGCAAATTCATCGTATACCTATAAATGGTAAGCGTATAGAATTTTTCAAATTCGAATAGATTCAGAATATTTGTCGGTGTGAATATATATTAGATAATTTGATATTATGTAGCTACAAAGAAGAAAAGGCCACACATTATAAAAGAAACTGGATAGAAAAAAATTCGGGAAAATAAAAATTATGATTAATTTTTACTATTAACAGTAAAATGTCTAACAAAAAGAGAACAGGTTTCGAATATTGAACCTACAAAAAGGATAATATAATATTATTTGAATTGAATGTATCATTTTAATCATAATTTTTGTACTTCATTTATTTATTACATTTTGTCTCCTGCTTTAGTTTTTTTTTCCTCAATAATTGTCTGCTTTTTCTTCTGTACTTTATTAACTTATGCATGCATAAATACCGTAGTAAATATGATTTCATGCTGGGTTTTTTATTATGACAAATAATATGATGCCTACATAAAGCCCTTCTAATTATTACCTCGAAATTGTTTTGTAAATTAAAGCAATAAAAATTTTTTTAACTATTTTCATTAATATATCCTTGATTATCGTATTCACATGTTTTTTTTTTTAATTTAGAGCAAGCAATTTGTCAAAATTTTTTTGTAAATATACGATTTACATTCTCTTAATAACTTCGTCGAATCGTAGTTCTTCTTATTTTCCATGTCGACTTTGTAAAGTCTATCCAGCTTCTTTCTTTTTCGCTTAATCCTATATATTAAAGCTTTCAACGAACCGCTTAGAGAAGCGGCGGTTAGTTCAACTACATTCTGGAGCACTGGGTTTCTTTTTATAAGGACAAAATTATTGCCTGACAACCGTTGCCCTGAACTCTCCATCTATATCCGAGCATGGTATGAAAACTTGGAGCTTAAAAACTTGCGGCAGAGATAGTTTAACGTATACCGCTTCCCTAATAAAAACCAGAAAGACTAAAGCTAATATGGCAGCGGAAAACTTTCAAAATGATCTGGAACAGGGACGGACAGGAACGGATCATTACGGACAAAAATCTGTGGCGGTAGAGTATAATGATGCAAACCAAACTTCCAGACTTACTGATCTTACAAAACTGTTTCACAAGAACGAAATTTCTTTTTTTGAAATAAATATTTGAATATCTTCTACGAATTTTAGGTTTCCAATTTTAAAAATTGTGTGAAAGATTTGAATTTTTTTCTACAAATTTTTTTAACTTTGACAGCAGATTAGTAGAGTAGGTGTAATAATAAATTTGTTAAAGTTTCTTTTTTCATTCGTCAAACAATACTTATAAAAGACGTACAATGTCGCGAATTCATTCAGAATAAAAGAAAAATTATGTGAAAATTATTGAAATAATTTGTCTGAAAGAAAAACGAATTCAAATTTTCTTTCATTATTTATTTATTTTTTTTTTATTTTATTTTTATTTTCTTTGAATGAATAATAGAACAAAATGCATTAGGGAATTAGAATTTTATTTATTCATTCAATTTTTTTCTTTTTCTTCCTACACACATTTTTATATTTTTACTAAATTAAATTTGTTTCGTTTTGTTTATGTATTTGTTCTATTTTTTTTTTTTCATAATTTTTATAATAAATTTTGGACGTTGACAATGAATATAAACAATAACCAAACCAAACCAAACCAACTACAGTAGCTATGTACAAATGGTACAAACAAGTAAAATTTGGGCCAATATAAAAAATATCACAAAAAAACTATAATACCACCACCACCTAAAAATGAATTACAATTTTGAGATTTTTCTATGAGAATTTTCATTTTCCTTATTGTATTTTTCCTATTTATATTTTTGCTTTTTTGATATTTTATTTATTTTGTTGTTTTTATTATTCATCTATTTTATGGTATACTGTATATTTTGATGCGTATACGTGAAATATTGTTCTTTTATTTCTATAGTAAATATATACAAAGTTACTTGTGTAGATAGACGTGATCAGAATGCATAAAATTTATTCATAAAAAAATATTTGTATACACATACATATGAGTAATGAAGGACTAAACACAGATAGACAAAATAGATAACAAAAAATATAAAAAATTGACCACAAGTAAAAGTAACAGTTTGCTATATAGAATTCTGATGCCTTCTGGAAAAAGAAAAATGAAATTTTTTTTTTTTTTGATCAAAAAAAAGTGACCGGTAATGTTTTAAGAACAAAAATTTCCTTTTTCTGACTATCTACAAAAATTTTTATCCTTGAAAAAAAAATTATTGTAAAAATGTTTTGACATTTCCATTTCATATATTATTGCAAAAAATAAGAAGAGACGAAATTCTCATAAATAAATTTTGAAAAGTTTTTCTTTAGAAAATTTGGTTTTAAGAATTTTAAACAAGAAACTTTCCAAGATGATTAATTGATTTCTTTTTTTTTTTTATAGAATCGAATTGAAGATGTCAAAATTTGACAATTTTATACCCAAAGAAAAAGTAACGAAGGTAAAAACTCAATTCGGATTGTAGAAAACTTCTAAATTTCAAGTGGATGCAATTTGTTGGGTATGTGTGTGTCTTGAACAAAGTTTCGAAAAAATTCGAATGTATCCTGATAAAGAAAATGCAAAATGATTCAAAAAAGGTAGGTCTAGGTAGATACATATGTATTTACATCTAAAAAGTATCTGTCTGTCTGTTTGTATCCCTTTTTTTTTCTGTTTCTCTTCCCATAGTTCTTCTTTATTTTATTTTTCAATTATAAAACCCACTAACTTGCTTTTAAAAGCGCACTTTATTCGATGATGATCCTTTGACACTATCAGATTATTTTTCATTTTAAAATTGACGAATTCGAACAGAAAAATATTATATATCCATTTACTAGTTGTAACATAGATTAACTGTATACATATTCGATTTATTTTGTTTTTGTTAGTATTGTTATAATATATGTATAGTAAATATTTAGTAGGAAAAGAGGGTGTTCCAGATCATAGTCATGTTTAACTATTGTACATATGTTAATATAATTATCCTTCTGTATATGTTATTTTACTATTTTTTTTTCTTCGTCCTTTTTTTCTGTTTTTTTTTTTTTTCTTTTTATTTGAAAAATGATTCTCATCCCTCAACCCTATATATTTTAAGTAGTTATTCGATATGAGTTGAGCATAAATGTAATGTATGTGGATGTTTGTATGTATATGATTATCCTGAAAGATTTACATGAATATTTGTATGTATACCAGTTACAATGTACATATGTATACACGAATGTGTAAAATTATAATGTGTGCATAATGTATCAATACAATATTTCGGATATGGGTTGTTTATGCGTACATACTCGTACATACATGCTCGTATATCTACGTATAAGTACACAGAAATTAGAAATTGATTAGATCAAATGGGTGGGCCATATGTCTACATTTTATTTTGAAAATTTGGTATACATACATGTATTTCAAGAGTATGTTTTTGTTGTTTTATTGTATTTGTTGTTGTAGTTTTTCACTTTACAATTTTTCATTCTTTTTTTTCAATTTTTTTTTTGGTAGTTAGTTAGTTATAGTTAGATAAATGATTTATGTGCATTTTGAATGTCATATACCTCGTAGAAGATATACGAGTAGCAGTGTAGTTACAAGAATAAATCATTTAAGTTCATATAAATCCTTTGTTATGATGCAGATTTAAAAATCATAATTGGAAATTATTGAAAAATAATTATTTGTACAGGTTTCCAATTTGTATAACAAAATAATGTACTATGTGGTTCTTGTTATCCTTATATAATTAGTATAGAGTATGAGGTTTTCCACATTTAGAAATCAATTTTTTTTTTCATATTTTTCATAATGAGACTTCGAATTGTTTTTATTTATTTTTACAAGTATCGAATTTTTTCTTTACTCCTAAATCTGTGGAATACATTTGAATTTTAAATTTCTCTTCAAATTAATTAATTTAAAGAGAAAAAAAATAGAAAATAAAGTCGTTTGCATTTATGTACATACAACGTTTACAACGATTAGAATAAAACTGTTTGTTTATTTTCTCAATTTTCCCTTTGAAAAATAGGATATAAAAAGAAAAATAAATGAAAATCGTTTTCAGATTAGCAAATACATTCACTCTGACGTAACTAGCTACATATTTAACTGAATAAGTGATTTACTAAAATTTAATTATCTTTAACGCGTGTCTGACACACGGTTCAATATAAAAGAGAGGTTGCATTTATGTACGTTTTATATAGAATTACGTGTATTTGTATACATAAAATTCGATATTTATGAAAAAAGAAAAGCAACAGCAGTGAATTGAAAAAAAAATCGAAGAAGACCAGTTGAATTAACCTAGAACACAAACGTGATATGGACATTCATTGAATACTTCTTATAGTAACTGAAATATGAGTAAATACTACCATGAGCGTAATTGATTTGAGGGTTTTACGATTACGATTAAATGTAAACTAAATCACTTAACAGAAAATGCGAGTATTAAAGCTGGTAAAAAAAAGTAAAAATAAAAGAAAATTTAAAAAGTATGAAAAGAAAAAGACTAAATTTTGTATTGTTACTACATACTATCACCATTCGTACGTAAATAGACAACTGTGCGAAAAATTCAAAATTTCAAGTGAGTACTCGTATATCAGGCACTCTAAAAAGTGATTAAATTTTCAGAAAGGATTTAAACAATATCGAACTCTGTTGAACAGTAAAAATTTTAATCCTCTATTCTAGTATTTAAAATTTTTTTCCTAACGTTTTTGGATTAAATTATTTTTAGAGGATTTTCACACTCTCACCACTATAGTAAGTCTCTATTTATGAGATTTCCAAATATCCTGGATCAATGGAAAATTCGTATAAGTCAAACTAAAAACTTTTTTTTATATTTTAATGAAAGGATAAAAGAAAGAATGAAAGAAAGGAAGTATTCAGGACAATCATTTTTATTTAAATCTTCATCGCTTTAATTTTTATTTTTACTGCCGAAAGTTAAGTTTTACTACTTTTTATACCATCAACACAAATCAGACCAACTTACCACTTTTCCATATTACCACATAAATGGTAAAATACCATATTAAAAAATGAACACAGATACGCACACAATGTTTACGTCAGCATGAGTGTTTTAATATGAAGAGTGAAATTTGTAGATTTAACTGATGGATGAAGTATGAATGAAGTGCGAATGAAAATGTATTTTTTTTTTTTTTTTGAAAATTATGATGATATGTGCTTATCATCGCACCAAATCAAGATATAGTACATATAATTTTTCTTTAAGATTACAGAATCATTTAATACGCAAAGAAACATATCATATATGAATGTGAACATTCATTCTACAGAGGTGATGAATATTCATTTTTTTGCAATTTTCACTTGTCGTAATAACAAATTCGCCTTATGTACGAGTGTGCAACTTTAACTTTTTATTTCTTAAAGTGCCTTTACATTATTATCAAAGCCATAAAAGATAAAATGGAACATTAAAACGAAAGTAAGTGTTTCGTATAAAATCGAATTAGGCATTCTAATTGGATCAGGATCATACAGTTAATTGGTCACTTGTCCATATTTCGAGCAGATATTTTGGAAGAAAATTGAAATAGAATGATAGTTAATGTACTTGTGAATTCAAAGAGAATCAGATCAAGAAATCAGATTTTGATATTCAGTGTCATTGTTTTCTTACCTTAAAAAATGTCAAATCAATCAGTTTTCAGTGGCAATTATTATGACCCATCTCTTTGGTGATTTATTTTACCTACTCACCAGTCACCAACATATCACCACATATCACTCTATTTAGATAAGATAAAGTGATGATTTCTGTTTTTCGTAATGTAGTATCTTTTTTGATAATAGTGTAAAGACACTTTTACATATTTCTACACATATCTAAACTTTTTATACAAAAATTTTCACAATAAAACAAAAATTTAAGGGAAAAATGTAATTTTCTTGTGTTATATGTGCAGATTATAACCACTGCCAAAGTTCCAAATAGTTGTTAGAGTTGTACCTTATATTATTATTGTTGGTTTAATAATATTATTATTTTAGATACTATACTACAGAATGCCGCAATATCCGCATTATGTACATATAGGGTACAGGTACATGACTCGTATGTACATATATGCATTTAATTCTGTACTTTTCCACGTAATTTTTAAGGTTAAACACATTTAAAGTTAACCGATATTTCAGACACATTACATATGTATGTATATGTATGGCAGTATGATGTAAATAGTACTCTAGGGGAGTGTTTGTTCAATTACAATTGTACAAGTAAATTCCTTGCTGCTGTTATTTTTATTTTATTTTATTTTTATGTTTAGTTCTAGTTGTAGGTAGTTTTTATTTTATTTCATTTTTTCATCAAACTGTCTATATTCTGCACACTCAAAACCCAATACCTACATATATGTAACTACAACATTACAATTTTAATATCATGAAAGATGAAAGTAAGTCGACGCCTTCAAATAATGTAACAAAAGTCAAATAAAAATGTTCATTTTATTGTATTTTATTATGTTTAACAACATTAAATATCAAATTCTTACAAAAATTATTACACAAAACAAACTTATGTACATACATTGTAGATTGTAGTATACATCATATATATGAGGAAATTATACAAGTGTGTATAGAAAGAAAAAGTCAAATACCTACAATGCATATAGATAGCGAAAACTTTTTCTTTATCAGACGATTTTTTGTTGTTGTGATAGTTAGTTTTTTTTTTGTTTTTTAAGATTTGATTCTTAAGCGGTTCCATATTAACATGAATTTCATTTGTAATTTCAAAAGGATAACATGTTATCAACATAACTTCAGATATCCTTTTGTATAACATCGGTATTTTTAGTATAAAGTACAAGCAACAATGTTTATAGAATTCATGGAAATTGTCATTTTTGTCATTTACCAATACAAAATACTCGTGTATATACCAATAATAATAATAATAATCGGTATACTATACATATAGTACTTTGTGTATGATAAATGCAATACGAAATTAATGCATTTCACTTATCATCATCATAAGTATATCGTTATATTTCCATAAATAGAACAGAACAACAGAATTTTCTTTTGATTTAATTTCAAATTCTTTTACTACTTGTATAGTATTCTTGTTGCCTTTTAATCACTTTATCTTTTGATCTCAATAATAATAATAATAATAATCAAGAAAGAATTACAAATTCAATTCACTGGATATACTTACATACTTATTTATGTATGTAGAGACAATAATAAATGAAAGGGTGATTTGAAAAAACTAAAAATCTAAACATATAGATATCTCGTAGTTAATTATATGGTCAATTCAGTATATTGATGAATATCTTAGCACAAATTTAGAAGAAGAATTATATCTCAAGGATACTTACTTTAGACATTGGAATTTTTTGAAATACTTTGATTTGAAAATTTTCTCAATCACCCTTCTCCTTATAACATTTACGTACATATGTTTATATTTGTGAATGTACCTATATCCGTGTATATAATATGTACATAATCAGTTAAATATGCAATGCAATGCAATGGTAATGAAGGAATTTCACAAGTTACTTTTTTCGACAAATGAATGAAATGAAATGAAAAAAAAAATTAAACGAAGAAAATAATCAGAAAAAAAAAATTGATAAAAATTCTTATCTACATTAGTTTATGGAATATGAAGAATGCTGATACATCAAAATCAATATCGATCATCATCGTCGTAATAATAATAATAATAATGGTGATGATGATGATGAAATGACAAAACATTGTACTGTCAAAACGGAAATGTGTTAACGATAATTTTGTATTTGTATGTATCACTGTGTGTACTCTCGTATACACGAGAGTGAATATACGCGGACGCACCTAAGTGCGTAATGATGATGATGATGGTGATGAGAAGTCATCACTCAACTCATTATTTGTATTAGCGTATAAAAGTGAATTGTGGTATTGCATAACTTAACTTAACATTATGATGCTTATAATGGAAGTGCGAAAATTTTTTTTTTAGTTTTTATCACCATTTTATTTAACTACAATACTCGCGTACATATTGTATATGGCATGCGTAGAAATAAGGTACAGAAAGGTATAGATACGTGTACCTTTAGGAAACTTTATAGGTACATAAAATGTTGTCAATTCAATGATAAATCCGTATCACGTACATTTATTTATCTACATTATATACCTATGAGTATCTCTACTGGCATATCTTGTGTATCCGAAGCAATTTCAATTATTATTGTTTTGTTAAAAGTTCTGTGGTTTTGTTAACTAGCCGAGAACAAGTTTATTCATTATCATTATTATAAATTTATTATTATTATTATTATCATTGTAGTTATATTGTTGTCACTTATTTATTTATTTATTTTTTTTTTAATTTTTTTCAAATATTTTGTCGGACATTTTAAAAGATATCATAAAGAATTTTCATTAATAAAAAAAATTACGTATTACAAGTAAAGTATTTTAAGTTAAAAAAAAAGTAACATGAAACAGACGAAGAAAAAAATGAAAAAAAAAATTCAAAACTAGAAAAAAAAATGTTACAAGTAATAATACGCGAAATATTTATGTATACTTGTACGAGTATATGTAAGCTATAAAAGCGCTAAAGGTGAAAATCATATAATAAGTAAATATAATGATAAAAGGCTAACATGAATAACTTTATTGCTTGTTATGGATTACACGTGCCCAGAATTTTAAAAACATTCAATATAGGATACATGTACATATACATACTTTCATATTTACACTATATATGTGCGAGTATGTAATTGGATATAAATTGAAAATTAAATCTGATCAGATTCAGATAGATATTTACTATTATATGAATCTGTTAAAAAATTAAATTGAATAAAAATTAATAAGAAAAATAATACATAATAATAATAATGATAATGATGATGACGATGATGAAACAGGTCAAAGTAAATTGATTAAAAATGTAACTTATACGATTCTGCTCGTATATGTGTACTAAAAATGTGCTGATATGGTCGCTTTCATAAACTAAAACTTTAATACGCTATCTTGCACGCACATAAGTCAACTAAATTGCAAGATTACTTGCATTTGTTAAAGTCAAATCATCACTTCTTTGAACTTTGACAAAAGGGGTAACTGTTGTCACTGCACCTTTGTTTATTTTATTTTATATAGAGTGAAGGAAATGTAGTGTCTTAGTGTGCGAATGTGCCATCATTTTTGCAAATAATGTTTAACGGTTTAACGTCATTGTGCATTGACTTTTATTACACCGTTGAAAATACTTGCTAAACTCACGCTAAATTTTCTTGCAAGGTTGGTTCTTTGAACTTCTCCATTGGCAACTATGAATTTATGAAAACGCCCTGTACTGCACCTAAACATATATCATTTTCTAACACAAAGTTTAGAAGAAAATTATTACGCCATTAAATTGAAAATGTGCGGCTGTAAAAACGAATCTTTGATATTTTATATTGAATTAATAATTGATTTACTTTATGTACTTGTTCGTATGCATAAACATACACATTTTTGTATTAATGTGAATAGAATCGGATATTTGCCTCTCAAGATCGAATGTGATCAGTGTTGTTGGTTGTAATCACTTTTTTTGTTTTGTAGTTCATAGAATAAAAAAGTATAGCCATAATTTTTATTATTTGTACCAATTTTAATTAGTAAGATATTTGTTACATAAATTGTACATATTAGAAAAATTTCTTTATAAGGACAATTAATTGTTATCTGACCTTTTTCTCATTAATTTATTAATTACTATAAATAGTGGTAGGTAGGTATGTAGATATTATCACATTACTCTATATCTTCTATCGTATATACGTACTATCTGTTTCCTAGTTGTATAAAAAAGATGTCCTTACACTTTAATTAAGTATATCCCATGAAAAATGACTGCAATTATGAAATTACAATGCAACTATTAGAGCGGACATACTTTAGAAATTATATGATGAAAATCTATCGTGTAAAGATATGCAAATGTCCTGTCAAGATATTTTCATATGAGTAGTTTGAGATTTACATTACATGAAAATTGAAACAAATGTATGATATCAGAATTATCACACGTAATTCAAAAGACAGAAAAAAAAAAGTTAATAACACGAAAAAAAAATATATACAAAAAAATATTTAGATTCATTTTCAACTGTACATGATATGTATTCTTTAATTAATTACATTCTAAAAGTGTAGCGATACATAATGAGTGTACGAGTATATAAGTACGAGTACATAAAATTTATTTATCCATTTTCATTACACAAATGTATTTTTAGAACATCATAAAGATTTTATCATTTTTATTTAATCAAATTAACACGAATATTCATTATACAATATAACATATTTATGCATCAAATTATTTTTCATATGTATATTAAGTAGTATATGTGCGATAATGTACTTCTAAGCATATTTAAGTGATCTCATTAATTTTAAACAATAACAAAAACAAAAAAAAAATAACAAAAATACCGAAGGATATACTCATAGATATGAACGATATGATATGCTTGTTGGTTGGTAAATATCTACGTGCTGTTAAACGTGACGAAATAAAAATGCATAAATTATTATGAAAATTTCGTGTTTCATACAAATGTATACATAAACCACCACATATAAACGATAAAAGAAAATTAAAAGTACTGGAATGAACGAGTATGCATGCATACATGTTACATCCTTACATACTTATGTATTGTATTTTTTCATTTTTTGTTTTGTGATCCAACCAAAAAAATTGAGTATTGAATGAATATAGAAAAATTCTCATAGAATAGAACTTTAGGCAGTCAGTAATCTTCCGCTTCTTCTTCGATATCACTATAGTTCATTTCGAGCCATTGCCACTTGAAGTTTAGACTTAAAAACTTGTATAGAATTTCGAAATGAATGTTCGTTGACATTTCGCTTCCCAGTCCCATCTGATAATCCTTATGAAGCAGCTTGTAGTAAACAGTCCTTTACTGATGCTTGGTATTCTTGCACTCTGTTGAGGATCTTGTAACCATTCCTTTCGTTATTTTCTTAAGTCGTATAAGAGAAGGCTGAGAAACTTCTTATCTGGTAGAGAGAAAACGACGTAACGTTGGTATTGGACGTGTTTATTGAATGTAGGCTATAAGAAGTAACTCACACTCACGGATAAAAGAAAAAGTTATCTTTTAAAATGAAAAAATTTAAAAAAAAAATTGGAATTTCAAATCAAATTACTTACATCCGTGTTTCATTAATTTAAAATTTTATTTATTTTGTTGAAAAAAAAATTTTTTTTGTGGTGTGTAAAAGTACTTTTCAATTAATCAAATAAAAATATTTGCAAAAAAAAATTCACAAAAAAAGGACCTGTGTAAGAAAAAATTCACTTTTATGATGAAATGAAATTTTCATGGAATATAATGTCGTAAAAAAAAAAATCAAAAGAAAAATAATTTCTCAGTTAGATTTTGATCAACTTTACCCTTTTTTCTTTATTTATTATTTTTTTTTAGTTGGAAAAATTTCTGTTGTTTTATTGGTGTGGTGTGTAATTTTATTTGTAAACTTTTTTTTTCTTCTGTGTAGATATTTGTGTTTATTATGTTTTCTCAGTTTTATTTACTATTCTTTCTGGTTTTTATGTTGTATAAGTATAATATCAGCGGTACATATAAATACACCACAAAATTAACTTTGAAAAATAAAAATAAAAATGTTTATCCTTTCAAATTCGCATACATATACTCCTTTCTTACAGTACATTTTTATTAATGTACACGTATGTATACAAATGTAATTTTTATATATTTTTTTTTTCTGTATTTATATTTATACGTGTACATACATTTATATAGATATTCTCATGGGAAATAAATTTTACTAAATGAAAATAAATGACTTTAACTCCTTGAGGAAAAATGATACATGATCTTGTATATTATACGAGTATATGAATTTTTTTTTTTTATTTATATTTTGGTTCATTTTCGTGTATATAGTGACGCACAATGAAATTAAATGAACACAAAAACACGAAAAAAAAATCTTTAAATAAATACGAAAACTAAATTACACATGTATACCACAGCTACATATACTTAGTCCGAGTACATACAGTTTATCTACAGAACGATATAAGAGTACTGTATGCATAATTCTAGTACATGGGCGTGTGAATTTTCCTTTTATTATGTACTAAAAATTCATCTTGCGATTTCTTATACTCGTCTAGCGATTGGCGATTGTATTTGTTGTTGATGATGACATTTCTAGAAGACAAAATATGAATTTTAATTAAAAAATGTAAAATTTCAGTTCAACAAGTTTAATTTCAGTTGTGAGTACTCTTTCAGAACTTTCAAATTTTCAAAATATCCTAAAGTTAATTTTTTCTTATATTGTAATGCACAAATACTCTTCAATCAGTTATAATACAAGTCCAAACATATTTACATTTCTGTATGTACGTTTCACGGAATATCTAGTCTGGGACTAGACCAGGGTCATTATCTTAATACATACATGTATCCTTTGAATTTATTTTGCATAGTAGATTGTAAATGAATTTTTCCTTTAGAATTTGACTAGCGAAACTTTAGACACAGACAGTTTGTTATCGTCCAGCTTCAGATTCATTATTATATCTTCTGTTTCGTGCATGTATGTACAGTTTACAAATGGTGTGTGCATACTGTAATACAAAAATAAGTCAATTATTATGTGATATCTTTTCTTACTTTAATATTAAAATTAACGATGTCGTTAAATTCGATGTGTTTCATTATTTTATTACAGGAACTCATACTCGTATACATTATTACACATCTATAAATACATATCATCTGTATCTTCTATATGTAGTTGAAAAATCATAATCAAAATACAAAATTTCTATATGCATACATATAAAGGAGTAAAGGATTAAAAATGAAGAAAGAGTCAAAGGTATCTGACATTTTGTTTGTTTTGAAATACAGAAATATTCATACTATGTGTTTTGTATGTATGTACATATTAGAAAACAGCAGAAAATAAAATGAAAAAAAAAGTAATATTAAAAGGCATAAGGTCCTCCATTATATTATGTATACTTTTAAAGTCAAGTCATAAAAATGCTATATACTTTTACATGCATCTACATATTGTATGTATATACATAGGATGTACATGTGTTTATGTTATATACTTTATATTATTTGTATATGTAAGAGTATGTATTTATGTGTATAAGTATATCATACATGTACATATGTTTATATCCACTTACTTAATTATAATCAAATTTATATGCATCGTAATGATCTTGAGCAACTGATAATGGCATACACGTACTTTCTACATATATAAATACATCCATACATATACGATACATAAATATCGTATCTATACTTATATACATATGTTGTACAGTGATGAGTATTTTATATCTCACGTTTTAAAGTTAAATATAATATGAATTTTCTATTACGAGTACGACATTATAAAATATGTTCTGAATATGTTTACGTATACACTGTTACACTTATGCACTTATATTCATATGTACGTACATAATGTATAGATACATACATTAAATATGTGGACGATGTGTATACCTATGTATTATACAATATATATTATACATTATTCTAAACACATTAAAAGATTTTACAATATTCATAATTATTGGAATATCTCAAGAGAATCAAATGAATCCTTTGGTCATATTTGTTAAATTAATTATGAAGATGAAAATAAATGGAATATTCACGTACAAAATACGTAATATGTATGTACATGAGACTACGTATCACAAACATACATACATATTATGTACTTAATATAACGTGACGTTGTGTATATACGAGTATGTCTGCATGCATACATAGAATAATGTATCCATCAACTATTATTATTATTATGTAATATTAAAAGAAGTTAAAATTCTAGAATATTATGGATACTATACAAATGTATAAACAAAGATAAGAAGTATATAAGGTGCTAAAGAAATAATTTTTAAAAAAAATATTTAAAAGGATATATTCAAGGATTATGAAAATTTATATCAGATTTGTTTAATTCTATCGTTGTACTGGTTATATGAAATATGTATTTTCATTATTTCAACTTTGAGGAATTAAATTACTTTAACGAAACATAAATTGAATCCATTGTTAGTAACTAGCAAAACAATCAACAAAATATAATCCGAAAATACTTAGAAATTTTGAAATATTTTGTGAAAAATAATATTTATTTCTAAATCAATTTTTACATATGTATGTAAGTACATAAAATTTTTTATAAAATATACGCATTATAGTACATTTTTCTATTTACAAAATTCGCAATGTAACTATGTGAAAAGTGTCAAAATTCAATTTTCCAAAATCCCAATTGACATTAAATCTAAAAGTTTGGTTTTTTTTTTTTTTTGCTCAATTCTGTTCGCGTATACAAGAACATCATAGCAAATGGATTGACAATTGAATACTTATTATTATCAAACTATACAGAGCACTATCATTATATGTACTTGTACATGTACGGCTGTAACAACCGCATCTTTGAAACCTTTCTATACACAATTTCTACTCAGATCTGTGTATGTAGATACTTATTATGCAACATCAACCATGCAACAAAATCTGTACCTTTTTACATTTATCCAATCGTAATCATATACACACATTACAGTATTATAAAGGTGAAAGTGCTAAAGTGTAGAAATTTAGATTCAAATATCCAAAAATTTTATATTATAATCGAGAATCGAATATTGATAATATCTCGGAGTGAATAAATCATCTATCAACATCTAGAATGATGAAAAATTGAATTGAATCTAAGCACATCTACTACCACTATACTATACTACTACTACTTCCACTACTAATAATACTATTACTACGACTACTACTAGTAGTATCTGGTATACAACTATTGCCGCTGCTGTCGCGAATGTGAATTATATAAAACCACAGAAATCGAATTTTCAATATACCTATATATGCATACACGATGTTTTTAAATGCATATTTATGTACATAAAATACTACATTTTTGTATTAGTAATTTTCATGTTTTCTGAACAAAAAAAAAAAATTAATAGAATTTCCGTGTTATTTTTGTTACATTATATTCGTTACGTATGAAATTTATAAAATTTATTGCAGATATCCTATACATTACATCCTATCCTATATATGTACACAGATATACAGATACATATGTTATATGCATATGCTTGAATTATAAAAATAAACCTGTATTCAATTTTCCGAATTCAATTTATATTATGCACTTCATTTTTCATTCTATTTTATCCTTTTTAAGAGAATTTCGTACACATTATATGTATTGAATGATAAAATTTGAATTTCTATACGTAATGGTGGTACATACGAGTATACTGGCGTATGTGTATATGTAGATGTAGATATGTGCACAGAGAAATAAATTCATGAATATTTTATGAATTATCGGAAAATATGTAACTATACCATACATAGATATGTATAGGTAAAAACAACATAATTTGATCCTTTTATCGACATCGGTGTAGATTAAATTCGAAATCGTATAGGTATTCGTTTTTATTTTGTTATTTATTTTTATGTAACGAGCTGATCTCTGTTATGTAGTTGAAGTTAGAACTACAAGGCTATATAAGTTTATAAAGCCAAAAAGAAAAATTGAAAAGCGGAACAAATTTTTGCTATTTGCTTGTGTTATAGTTGCAGTTTATCAAGGATTCTTGTAAAAGAGCAATTGTAGGTGGATGGTATTCATAAGCTTTTATACTAGAATAGATATGCATAGATAGACAACAAAGTGTTCAGTAGATATGCAGACGTGTTCTTATGAAATTTTCATATAAAAAATTATATTTTTTGTCAACATTTCGATTCGATTCGAATCACTTTACATCAATTTATTTGTCACTCTAAAGAAAATAACAAATTCGTATAGAAATTCAAAATTATGCACATTGAAATGCAATTTTTATCGTTACGATAGTTGTAAAGTTATTTTTTGGAAAATGATAACTTTTTGAATTTTATCTTTTACATTATACACGTATATTTTCGTTCTTTTATAATGTGCACGAGTAACGTACCGCATGTATCATATTTTTGAAATTATTCAGAAATAGAATAGAAATTCGAAATGAATTTTACTGTCCTTAAAGGAACGATTTTTTAGAAACGTATAAAATTAACTGAGTTGTCTAATAAAGAAAGGAAAATATATGTAACATTCATATTTTTCATTTCAATTGAAATCGGTAACCTTTTCACTGTAATTTTTTCTAAGATAAGAAAAATGTAACCAAAATCTAATCAAAAAATTTCACGTACATGAAGCTGTCTCTATATCATCCTTCACATACTTATACTACAATAATATGATGATTTCCTTTTCAGATTACATTTATTCATCCTCCTTCTATTTATCCATAATTTTCACGCCCATTTAAATAATTATAGGTAATAAGGAAAGGAAATATTTAGAGATATCTGAATCATTTTCGGTTACAGTTCATTTTAGTTTTGAATTCCATTCTTTTTTTTTTGTTTGTTTCCCTTCTGTTTGATAACACGTGTCTAAGCCACGTGTTAAACGTAAGGACATCATCAATTTCTCATCAAATATAAACGATTAAAAATTTGATACATGAGTATGTATGTAAACGTCTGCCTCTACATGACGACTACAATCTGAATATCCTTTTTGTGTACATTCGAAAACGATATAATCGTGGTTTTGCTCAATTATATTGTTCGAAAAATATTCATATAAAAATCTGGAGAAGGATTTTAGTTGAATTTAGAAGAATTTGGTTATCATATAGAATATAGGGAATATTCAAAATCAAAGATAGTAAAATTATAGGTTTGATAGGCTATGGATAGGCTACTTATTTTCATTAAAATAAATTCATTACGAAGGAGATTGCATCTTATATGTGTAATACCTTTCAATAAAAAAATGCATACATGATAATTTCGAAAATCACAAGATCTTTAGTTTTTCACAAAAGTTAAAATTTATATTCAATAGACAACTTGTAATTACATACTTATATTGATCGAGATCAGATCAACAATGAATTCATACGAACATCAAAATTAAATTCACATACTTTAGATATAATGTATACAGTACTCGTATGTGTCGTATGTGATTGCAGGCAATTATACAGCAAGTTTACGTATAATTTCAGTTGTAATGTTCAGTTGTATTGAATAGAAGAAAAAAATTGGAAAAAAAATTTCAACTTTACAATTTTTTGCAGTGTGAAACTTGTAAATCGGTAAATCAAAAGAATTTTTATGAAGCAAAAATTCAAGGTTATTATTCTTGTAATAAATTGTAAATACTCATAGATACATTCAGATATTTCAACAAATCAACAATTCATTAAAAATAGAAATAATTTATTTTTTTTATAATCGAATATATAAAATACAGATTTTTCAAGATTTAAGGACTTTTAAAGTTTTTCAAATGAATTAAATAAAATATTGCAAGTATGACGGACCTCTCTTTCTTTATACGATGAAAAATTTTTAACATTTCAAAATTAGCTATTCCATAGAAATTTAATGTAACAATGAAGTAACAATCCTTACCATATTTTAATGTAATTTCGTTATATGTTTTATGACATGAATGAAGTACGACTAGTATACATACATAACTAAGTAATTAATTAATGAATGAATAAATGAATGATACACACAGCATATTAAAATTGTTTATTTACTTGCTTATTATAACTTGTGATGATAATGCAAAGCGCTGAACATATAATAAAAATTAAAATGCTATGAATATTAAAATTATTATTATTATTACTTATTTTCATAATAAATTAATCCCAAGTGTTGTTATTCAAAAATAAAAAGGAAAATTACTAAAAAGGCAACGAAATTAGAATCACTTTCTGCAATACAGTACCATATACACATAGCACTGTAAAATTGACGAACTTTTCATTTCTGGTGTGTAATGAACAGTGAATTATTAATTTTTTCAATGTGATTTTGTGTTCCACTGTATGAAAATAAACCTTTCATTCAGAACAATTGCAACAACAACAACACACAAAACCAAGAAATTGTAATCAAAAAACTCAAAAAAATGATCAACTTTATTTTGTCATTATATGAATTTATTCATTTCAGAACTCATTTATATTCATACCATTTGAGAAAAGATGTATAGTACATTACATAGTACTCATCGTCATACATAATGTATAGGTGGTTGATTAAGAAGAATGAGTTATTCTTAAATAATTTTCTTATAATACGTTTGCTTAACCGCGTACTCTTTATAACCTGTAAATTTTTTGTTTTCATTTGCGCTTTTATGGACAAATAAAGGATTAGAACAAGTGTAATCAAAAGATTTACATAATTTCTAGATTGTTTTTTAACACGATACTAAATCCCAGAACCAACAAAAAAATATTTACAGTAAAATAAAAATCGTAAAGTGTAAGGATTCATTACCCAAGAGATATAAAAATTAATTTTTAAATAGTATGAATGTATTTTTGATATTGTAACCAACTTGTTTTTATGTTTTCATTTTAAGTATCTTGAAGAGCTGTTAAAAAGGATTAAAATGATTGTACTTTTTCTTCGGTTTATGTTTTTTTTACTTTCGAAATTAAATCATAAAGTCCTTAAGAAAATTTACACAAAAAAATTACACTTCATTTGATGAATTAAATCGAAAACAACGAGATGCTGATGACGGGATAGCGAGGGAACAAAATAAAAAATTTGAAACTTTCAAGGCAATTTAATTCGATAATGAGCAATTGATATAGAAGACAGCAGATACTGTATATACGCACGAGTACTAAATAAATAATTCAATATTGTCAATGTCCTAACAAGAATGAACTTCTTGTTAAATCTGAACTTTTATTATATTTCATTTTTTTTTTTTTTATTTGAAAAACGATTCGATTTACCATTTCACAAATTATAATTGCATGATCGAAAAATATAATATATCCTGTGTATACTCTTGGAAAATGTACTCACTTCAAATTGGTTTCGTTTGCATAAGAATAAATTCGAGTAAATGGAAGGATATATAATAGAATTTTAATCTAAGGAAATAGAAATGTTACAACAAAAATAAACGAATTTTACATTATATACGACGGTACGACAATACACGATTACTCGTATAGTAAGTAGTATGTATGCATTCAATTTTCCGAATGATATATGAGGATAATATCGAATTAATTCAGTGACAATAAAGAAGAAGAAGAAGAAAAAAGAAAAAGGGAAAAATCGTATACAGTCTATGCATTATAGATACTAGAGTTCGAATTTAATGATGTAAAATGTACATGATACTTGCACATAATATATGTATATTACATAAGACAGGGTATCATGAATCATTTAAATAAATGTACAAGTATGTAGATATCATTTTCGAAGGATACACATGAAAGAACACCCATTTATTCATTTGTACATACATAGAAATAAGAATATGTATGTATACTCGTTGATTTGATTCGTTTGTTATAGCAATTGACATTTAATTTAGTGAACATATGGTGAGAAATTATTATTGCATTCTGCACATTATTACAATGTTACAATGTTACAAGTTAGTTAGCAGCAAACAAAATCATTGACTCTATATTGCAAAGTATCATATAAATTATATGTAATTTCAAGTGTATCGAAGTTGATTAATGTGTAAAGTTTACTTCAGTTCTGTAATGTTTAGGACTTTCTTTAGTGATTTAAATTTTGTGTGTACTCCAATAACAGTAGTACCATTTACCAGTCGTACGTATTTATTTAAAAAATTTCAAGTTTTGAATTTTCAAATAAATTTCAAATTTCAGATCTACAACTAAATTATTACGTAGATCACAGACCAAATAAACAAACAGATAAACACAGAGCATATATTTTCCGATTGCACCAAAATTTTCGGTTTCAGTTCCATGTATTGTGTTTCTAAACATTTTATTTTCACATTTGCTTTTATAAATCCTTTATACTATGAAAACGCAAACTTACCACAGGCATGGAATTTTGAAAACAGTCGTAATGAAACAATTGTTATAGCAACATGTTGTGAGGAGTCTGATATCACATCTCAGATCAGAAATTTTCGATGCAATCGGAATGTGTGGAACTTATTGTAACTTTATGTAAAAAGATGCTGACGGTATGCTAAAAGATGCTCTGAATATCTTAGAGTTTTAAATAGATGAAAGTATAGAAACATTTTTCAAAATTTTGAATTCAAATTAATTTTGAACAAAATTTCGATAATCCTATATTTATCACAAAAAATTCTAAAATTCTATTATACATAAATACTCGTATTTTCAAATTTTACAAAAATAATTTTTTCAATTTTTATCCTCACACCTACATATGTATATAATTTTCCCAAAAACTTTGTCTTTTATATTTTTATATGGATACTCCAGCAATTTTTTCATATTGCATAATTTTTTTTTTGTACGTTGTTTACATAAACATTGAAATTAATTTAAAGCAAAAACCTTGTTTTATTTAAAAGGACAAAAAATATTTGTACACCTTTGCATTCATATGTAATATGTAAATTGATGACCCTTAAGGGATTTTCTTCGAGCAAAAATATTTTTGTATCATCAAGAATGTGATAAATAAATATTTTATTTTATTACTTTTGTTTTCCCGTCGTTTTGTTACGTAATTTTTTTTTTTTTAGTTTTTGCTTTCGTATTCGTTATTATGTACATGAAATTCTAATAAAAATTCAAAATGTAAATCTGTAAATTTGATAAAGAAATGTCCAAAAAAAAGACAAAAAAACAAAATGAAAAATATCTGAATAAACAACAAGTTGTAGGTATACAAGGTACCAATGAATGATAGATATGCGACACATATGTATATGCTAATATTTTCGATGATTTTTAAAAATCTTAGATATAAAGAAAAATTACAAACGCTAAGACATTATTTCCCTACTTGTATATGATTCACTTTGCATACTCGTATACTCTGTCATACATCCTTACGTGCTATTCCCCATTTTTTTTTCTACTTTAGTTCAGTTTTTATAAAGAAAATATTTATTTGTGGTCAAATTATGTATATTTTGTTTTATCACAGTTTTCCTTTTTTCCATTTTCATTACACACTCCAATTGTCGTCCAATAAAATAATAAAATTTCATGTTATAATCAAATAGGAAAATTTCAAAAAACTAAAAAAAATATAAATTATGGTCCTTTGATTTTCAAAAGAAAATCAAAAATTTTTTTCAACTAACACAGAAAAAAAAAGGAATAAGAATCAAATAAAATAAAAAATAAAAAAGGAATTTTTATACATAAAAATATCAAATTCCCGATGGTATTTTATATTTAGACTTGATTGTATGATGTGTGATGATGATGTACATTTGCATGCAATCGTGTAACTATACTCGTATGTATGAGATTGTTGACGATAAGGAAGTTTTGTGAATGAATTTTTATCAAAAACTAAAAAATACAAACAGTTTTTGTAGGTGTGGGGAAAAAATTTACTTAAGGTTTACATTTGGGAAATATAAGAAGTGGACAAAAACAAATTTTTTACTCTGATTAGGTGTTTTTGTGCAACATATGCGCGAATATAAGTGAAAGATGTATTGAATTCGTATGACAACAAAAATATGAAGAGATTTAAGATAAATGTATAAATTGATTCTTATACTGTATTGTCTAGACGATAAGAAAATGTGTAAAAATCGAGGTTTTCAAAAACACTTTGAGGTGCTTGTTAGGGAAATGTCTAAAATTTTAAATAAGCAATTTTTACAGTATACATAGTTACAGTATGGAGCGTGAAAGGGATCAGAAGGCACCCTAAGCACTGAAACATATAGTTGTAAGTTGTAACTCCTAGTAAGGAGCTCCCGTCTTGTCAACATTTTCATATCATTTAAGTATCGAAAAAGTCTGACATTCGAGCTTGAAGGAATCAAATTTTAGGACTTTTTGAAATTCATATATAGTTCAGGATAAAATTTTTCGTGTCGACATTCTCCTTACAGGAAGCAAAAAAAGCATCAATAACTGCCCCTATGGTGGCTAGGTGCTAACCACAGATACTATTTTCTGACAGTATCTAGACTAAAGGTCTACATTTCTTTCCACTTTGATTAAGTAGAAATGACGCAAAATTTTCATCAAACTTGTTGGAAGATACGAATTTCATCCCTTCAAATTGGAAAGTCTTGCCACTAAAATATACATACCAAAATCAGTGACGAAGAATTCTGCAAATTACATTTGTTAAAGAAGAAACCACTGAAAAATATTTTTCAAAGAAATTTCTTATTCATAAGCGATTTCGGTTTATTTTAAAATTGACTTTGCATTATCGGATTTTTGTTCTTATGCTCCTAAATCTGAATAATCTACGTAAAAGGAAGAAAGCAAATTTATTAACTTAGTTGATTTTTTTTTTTAAACATGAAAGAATAACAAATAATACTGAGACTCACACCCGGTAAAAAATTTCCATTCTAATGCAATAAATTTATTTACATCTTTAATACATACCATCAATATCAATGCATTTCTATCATCATTATTGTAAATCAATGTAAAACATATAAAAAAGGCTTAAGAGCATAATACTGTTGTGAAATATTCAATTCCCAGAACACTTCATCAGTGCACAAAATATCTACTACTACACCTCTATCGTTCTATTTATACATACACAAAACGCCGAATATTGAACACAAGAAAAGTAGACAAAAGATATTTTTCTTATTTTTTTTTCCTTCACATTCCTTTTTTATTTTATTTTTTATTAGGTTTTGTTTTGCTGCTTTTTTCAGTTTCAGTTTCTTATCCTTTTTCTTCTGTTGTTGATGTTGTTATTGTTTTTTGAAAATATGCAAATAAACGAATGTCTTCTGATGTCTTTTCAATAAAATGACAAACAACAATGAAACATTATCGATATTATCTCAAAAAAAAAAAAATATAAAGAAATTGCCAGTAACAAGTAAATAAATTTATCATCTTTTATAATGTGAAAATATATAAAAAAGCTTTTAAGGATTTCATTTCGGTTTTTGGCTCTTTTCTATATTTTAAAGATTGAGTGTACAATCTGATTTTAGAATTTTCTTGTAATAGAAAAATTTTAAAAGACAATTCGCTACCTATTGTTATCCTGTTATTTTTTTGGTACAAACAACAACATCAAAGCAATTTAAAAGAAAAATAAATTCGTTTTTCACGATTAAGATGAAAAATATTGAAGAGATGTGTGGATTGAAGAAGGAAACACAGATAAAAATTTTAATTTATCCTTTGTGAAACTAATAAACAACCAATAGAAAATACGTACAAGTATAAGGACACTGAGGAATATTGTATGGTATACCTTTACAGAAATGTGTAAAGTTACAATATTGGCAAGGAATATTTTTCCGTGCATAAAACATTGAATCCTTTTATTTTTTGTTGTTGCTAAAATATTGTTTCGTTTAATTTCTTCTTCTTCTCATTCGCAGATTTTTTTTTTGTCATTTTATAATTTTCATTTGTTCATAAATTAATCATTAGCCAAAAATCAAGAATATAATTTATTACGGTCAGTTTTTAGAGTTCCTTTTAAAATAAAATAAATAAAATCGAAACGATGTACGAAAAATTGCTAAAAGGACGCATATACTACACACTCTTACACAGATAAAACAAGATAAAAGCATAAAAAAGTTTTGGGGACTTTTTGATATTTCTATACTCGTAAAAGTAAGTCAACATAATATGTAGGTGACATAGGTTTCAATTTTGATACAAAATTTAAAAAAATGAAATTCAAAAACCTAAAAAGGACATTGTTTTTCCTTTTTATCAATATGAAACCTAACAAAATATATAATACATTGCCTAAAGTTAAATTTTGTTCTATATTTAGAAGTTGATTTATACACAAGGATATGGTTATACCAGTTACTGGATGGAAACAAAATTCAGTTCCCCATAAATCATCCATATCCTTGCTAAATTTTACATGAATTTGAAATAGAAAAAATTTTTTTAAATTAAAGCAAAATCAATTTTTTTCTATTAAAACATCTACCCTCCTCCATAGTGTGTCATATCTCTATACCTGTGTCTCATTTCCCATTTTTAATTTGGTAGAACCAACATTCTTATTTACACATGTATGTATTTTAAATTAAGAAATTTTCAATCATGTACGAGAACGAGTATTTCTTCCTTTTAAATTTTTGTTTCCCATTTATTTATATTTTCGCATAATTACGTCTCATTTTTTATTTTTCCTTGTTACATGTTCCTTTTATTATATTATCCTTGCCTTTTGTTTTATTTTTTCAAATTACATATATATATATATGCACGTATTACTTGCTTTTATTCATTGATGGAGGCAAATTTCTAAAGAGGAAAATCTGTGATCAATAGGAACATAACATACGGCATACGTATAGGTATTCTTGTGTTGTTTTTATTATTTTCGCGATTTTTAATTAGCCACCATCAAAACAAAATCCTTTTTTGTTATTTTTTTTTTTTGTACTATTCTTCTTCTTCCTGTTATCAATCTTTTTCCATTTGTTTGTAATGGTTAAAAAAGTCAAAATCATTCACTACCTTCAAATGAATCGATGAATGACAAAAATTGATGAAAGAAATGAAAGACAATAAACACAAAAACGTTATTATTCGTGATTTTTAATATTGGTTTATGGTTTGTGGTTTATTAGAAATTATGAAGAATTCAAAAACAAAACAAACTGAAATGACAAAAGATAAGAAAAAATTAGAGGGTGTAAAACTGAAACTGAAAGCATTACCACAATGAAATCGTTTGAGGGATTTGTTTAAGGGTCTAAGCCCAACATATGAAATTTGGATGTCAATATAACATCGATCGACACACGTACTCATTATTGTAACTTAACGCAAAATAACGTTCGTTGAAAATTTTTCAAATTATTCCTTTTTGATTGTCTGAAAATAACTTGGGATTGAGAAACTTTTAATGTAAAAGTCATAATTTGAAATAATTCTAAATCATCCAAAGTGAATACTTGTGTACATTCTCATGATTTTGTATGAGGAAGATGCCATTCACTCATAAGTAATATTATTTACCAGTACCAACATATAAAATTCAAGGAACCATAAAATTAATGTACAAATACATATGATAATCTACCGCAAGTATACAAGGATGTTAAATAAATATAAGCGATATAGAAAACTCAAAAAATAATAAAAAAAAAAATAAAAGTTCATCATTCATTTGATGAATGTTTTAATTTTAAATGACCGAAATGTTATATCACATTCTCAGAACATTATCAAATATCCTTTGAGATTTTTCTATATTACCCAATTTTACTTCATTCCAATCTAAAGGAATATATAGCGAGCACATTAAATTGTTTGATTTGCTTTACAGTGTAGAATGTGTGGTATGAAACATTAACGAATTTTCATCATCATTCAAAGGTAAGATGAACACATTTGTACTCATATTTCTATAAATTCATAAAATAAGAAAATTTCATATATGTACTATATTCTCATTTATAAATGCACATACATATATGAATGTTGCCAAAAAATCTGTTTTGTATATGGAAACAAGGAAGCGTCCTTAGATATTATAAAATTTGGATATTTGTTTTGCATTAATAATGAATGAATGCTCGGTTTGATTAAGGTTATAGCCTTAAAACGATGTGTGAGGCAAGGATATCCATTAGGAATGGTGATTGTGCGGTAGAGAATGGTTAGTGTGGTATATGAATTGAGTTCATCGGCTAACCGTATAGTGGTATGAAATTTTTTAAAGTGAACATTTCTTTTTGGTATGTAAGTATTTCTTTCCTGGCGAATTTTAATTTTTGTCAACCAATTTTTAATTTATTTACCCGACTGGTGAATAGTTGGTCGACAAAATGAATTATGAATTAAATTTGAAGAATTTTAGATCGTAAAAAAAATTTAAAAAATAGAAATATTGACTGAAAAGAAATTCTAAATGAAAACTTTTATTTAAAAAGGTTTATTATGAAGTATTTGCGAATTTCTTAATGCAAATTGTGAAATTTTAGATCATATAGTATATCTCAAGTTCTAATTGAAGATTTCATAACAATGATACTAATATCAAAACAAAAATAAATATGAGGTAGAAGGGCATCCTTTTCATAAATTTAAAACTTGAAATATCGAACAAATTTTAATTTATTTTCTTAATTTATAAACTTTTCATTTCTTTTTTCAACTAGTATACATCACATAGCAAAATTTCATATGTAAAATAAGAAAATATTGAAATTTATAATGTTGAAAAATTCCTGACAGGATTTCGATTCGTGAATTTTAATATTTATAATTTTACACGTTAATCATGATGTGATAACACATTCATTTATATACATATTCACATATGAATGAGAAACATGTTGTCTTCTGTTTGGGGAATTACAAATCTCAACAGGTTCTCGCACTTACCGAACGAACATGAGTGAAGACATGCGGTTGCGTTCATTTTTCATTCAAATTAAGACAAGATTAATTAAAACATCTACCTATATATATCCTATAGTTAGATCTACTTGCTTACTAGAGCTAAAAGAAACACTAAATAGAAGGAAAAGTTTTCGGTTTTGATTAATTATCACATCGTCTTTAGAGTCACGAATTTGCATTTTTTTTTTTTTGAGTATTTGAAATCAGATTTTCCATGTGTGCCATAAAATTTCCTTGACGTTCTCATTGTCGTGAAATTAAAAGAAAAACTCATTTAAATACGAAATCAGAAATCAGATGAAATCTTCTGTTTAACAAAATTCTTTCTATAGTAGTTCCTGATGTTTCAAATGTTTGAAATGTCTTATCATTTGATTTTATTCCTTACAACATACTCGTTCATATTCACTAAAACTCTAAAATACAGTCAGCAATATGGTAATATCTAATCTAACATAACGAACATATGTATGTGATGCGATTAAAAAGAAAAATTTCATTCCATTTAAATAAAATTCGCATTATTATTCACATATCCTTTGCTGTTTTGTATTTAAATGTTAATTCTATGCCTCTCAACTTAAATACGTACTTGCGGAGGATATTCTCCTTTTTTGTTTGGAGGTGTGTGTGGGTATAGACTTAATTCAACTTCTCATAGTTCATCGTTGAGAATTTAATTTCGACCTGGCAGAATGGCAGGCTGGCAGTCTGTATGTTTATCGTGAGTGGTTGGGTGTGGATGAATTGGGTCTTAATTCAACATTGAAGATTTTATGGTACCCAAGGGGTGTAATGTCGATTAAAATACAAAACATTTTCGGTATCTATATAATAATTTTATTCGCACATGAATTTTTTTTATATATCTATTACCATTTTTTTTATATTTTGAATTTACGAATTAAAGTTAACATGAAATTATATTAAGAATAAGTGAAGTTTAAATATTTGTTCAAATTTACTAGTACATATTATGTATTTTTAGATTGGCATAGAACGTATGTAGTTGCAATAATGTACGAAGAATTAGAATCGAAAACATCGATACAATAAAAAGTGTGTGAGAATGAGAGAAAGTCAGAAAGAGTGTACAGAATTTTAGATATGAATATTGATTTTTATAATTCAATGAAATTACAAGGATAAAAATTATCAAAGGTTATTTCCCACACAGAAACCAACAACAGAAATAAATAAATAAATAAGTTAATGAAAAACAATTTACTCTAGTCCATCAGAAATACATATGTTCACATGGAATTTTATTCGACTTGACCAATTTGATTGGATTTGAAATATACAATTGGTTTTATATGGCTTCATGTAATTTTTGTTTTTTTTTTTTTTGACGACATTCTAAACGATTTTGATTACCTTTTTTCTTTTTTACTAAGTAACAAATTTTTCGATAAGATTAACCTGAGAATGTAACTTAGGCAATTTATTTTATGACACATGTTCAACTCACATAATCGTCAATCGTCCTGTATGTGTACACTACACATACACGCCCCATCAAATTGTACTCAAGGGTGTTATATTGAAAAATACTTGTGTACTGAAGAAAAGATTTCTAAAAGTTTTCGAATTTCTTTTATTAGTTTTATTGCTTCTTAAAGTTACAAATAATTTCTCAATTTTGATGTGGCGATTAAGATTCTAATCAAATTTTCACATCATAAAAACTTAGAATTTTAGTACCTACCTAAAAATGTGTAAATTTGTGTAGTTGCTAGTTGTAAGGATAAAAAAACAACTCGTATACCTATGATGCGTATATGCAGTTGCTATGTTATCATTTTTACGAGCATTTCGACAAATTCGAATTTTTCTATGTACGTCACAGATTAAATACAAAAAATTAAAAATTCTGATTTGTTTTATTTTTCAATTACACGTAAAACGTTCGTTTCATTGAGATTAAATACCTGTAAAGATGAAAAAATAATGAAAAATGTTAAAACCATCAGACTAGAATGAATAAAAAATTTAAACTACACGGATACGGGTACAAATTGCAGCAATGTAAGTGAGTGAAAATTTGCTCATTAAAAAAAAAATTTTTTTTTCTGTTTTTGGTTTCCATAATACAATGAAATTTATTTTATACAGAGATAAAAATAAAAATATTCTCGAGTACAAATCTAATTGAAAATTTTTCACCTGGAACCGAAGGACAAAAATACAAAAGTATGTATGTGAAGGAATTTGTAAAAAAAATATTACTGGCGTGCAAACTTTCATTTGGGAATTCTCATTCGCATAAAATAATTTCATAATTTACGTATACACCATTTACGTGAATACATCTAACCGACACAATATTTGCTGCTTGTATATATAACTTTGTGTTTTCTGTAAGAATAAACCAAGCATATAGAAGCATATGATATTCAGCAGAGTCAGAAATTCTGCAATTCACACCTCAAGAAATTTGAACAAAAGATAAAAATTCATTTGGAATTCATTTTTGAGTTTTGCGGTCGCGAACTTTGCCAGAAATTTGATTTATAACTTCACGTACCTGATATTTGCTTTATATTATGTTTTATTTTTCTATTTTTATGTTTTTAATTTTTCATATACGTACATAGAAATCTTTCTGATCCTTGCATATTTGTTTTTACGATTATCACGAATTACGACAAAAAAAATGAAGAGTCAAATTACAGAATTGAATTTTTGTGTACCATAAAAAAGAATATGAATTGAATTTACACTAGAATGTGTGTTAAGTACATGTAAATCTGAATGTATGTACGATTTCGTTTTTCTATCTCATACATATGTTGAATGGAGGGTCCTGGATTTATAATCATTCCATTTGATTTTTTAAAAGTGAAAAATTCGCGAAAAAGATTTTTCAAATGGATGAAAAGAATGTGTGTGTAATTTTGTGTATCATTTTTTGTCTGCTATCTGATCCATATCAGTCCACATCCGTTCACGTTTTGTATACTCTGTACATACGAGTATGTAGAAGAATAGAAAATCGTTTAATGCTCCGCGAGATGAATTTTTGATTGCGTTGTTTACGATTGAAATTTTTGTGTAAATTATTAACCTGTAAAAGTTTTAGGATTTTAGGGCTTAAATGTGAAATATAAAAAAGATATAAATAGCTCATTTTTTTATTGAAAGACGAAGGGAAATTGATAAAGACAAGAGAGGGTACATCATTTCTAGTAAAAGTGATTTGACGTGATGTGATGGATGACGTTTAAGACTTGTGTAAATTTTTTATAATTGAATTTGATTGAAAGTCAAAAAAATTACACTTCAATTAAAAACGAAGCCATTCTAAAAAAATCACAGTTGTATGTATGTAAATAATCAAATCTAATTATGTTAATGTATCTAAAATGTTAATCTTATTCATTATGAGGACAATATCTTTCTCAAATTAATCCTTTATTCCTAAAGAATTTAATAAAAAAAAATTTTTTTGATTTCTTACTCAAAAAATTACAAATCATTAATACTCAAATCCTCCTTCTATTCTTCTAAATGAAGAAACGCAATGTTACGCCCACATAACATAACATTATAATGACCGTAATGCAATTATGTCACAAATCAAGTTCATCAAACAACAATTCAGTTTAAACACAGGACTGAATGGAAATACGTGGAACATTCATACTGCATAATTGATGCAAATTGGTAACAAAACTGTGACGTTAACGAGAATTCGTTGAACCCATTCAACATAATTCTAAAATATTCTGTGCAACCACAATTCTCCTTGCAAATAAAGTTCAAATATTTCATCATCCTCTATCAGAATTTTGAATTGACATGTACATGGATTCAGTTCGATGTATACAGAATGTAAACAATGGTTGCAATCTGAAATAAGAAAAAATAGAAGAAAAAATAAAACATGGAATTTTAGAATGAAAATATGCAATAAAATGACATTTGAAGGCATTCGCTAATGAAATAAGTTGACCAAATTGAATGCGAAACTCGAATGGGAATTCATATTATGTCTATTGAATTATTTTTTTCTGAATAAATTTTTGATATTAGAATGGTCACGATTAAGCCATAAAATAGAATCAACAAACATAACTTTTCATAGTGTATGGCTCATCAATTCGATTCAATTATAAAATCGTTCATTTTGTTTAGATGAACTGAACACTGGAATTTGGAACTGGATAATTTATCTAAAAGTTTACGATGATATTAAAGATAACTTAGCCAATGGTTATATATACATTATGTGGACTTTTTGAAAAATGGCCACATATAAACGCATTTGATACCTCATTTATGTGCCTGTCCATTGGGAGATATTAAATCACCGCATTCTATGTAACTAATATCTGCTGGCCTCAATTTATTGGATCCGAATATCCATTTTTTACATTTTTTTTCTTCTGATATTAAAGGATTAAATTCATTTTATTTAAAAACAAGAAAAATGGTGTATCAACTGAATAAATTCGAACATAAGACAGAATTTTATTTGTTAAAAGATAAAATTCAAATAAAGGATAACTCTGTAGTGTACATCTTGCAATATTAACAAGAATAAAAGGATATTTGTATTGACTTCCATTTCCATTCCTTCTGTTTCCGTTAAACAGAAGAAAAAAAAAATGTTATTTGCCTAAAGTTCTATAAAATTCATAGTAAAAGTCGCAATCTATTCAATTATTCAGTACTTATCCGACCAATTTTACGAGATGTCACCGAAAATATGGGCTCACAAAATTTTAATTTTTAATAAGTAACATTCGAAATGAGGGTGAATATAACCATTCACATACTATATAAAACGAACAACTAACAGTAAAATAAAAATTTAATGCGTTAAACAGTAGAATTTCAATTTTCACTCAGTTTTTATATGAATTTCATAACACTCTGAAACTCTTTAAAAAGTCTACAATATTTATTTCATCTTTATATTTTGTTTTTATATGACAGAAATTTGTAATCAACTTTGTTTATTGGCACATTTCCATGCATTTCAATTAAAACTAAAAACTAACTGAAAAATACAAATTTTCTTAAATATACAGCAAAAAAAAAAATATGCATTTAAATTTAATAAAAAATGACAATTTAAAAGATTAAATTGCGATACGGTAATTTGTTCAAATTATAAAATCGTGAAATTGCAAAAAATTTCGCAATATGATTTTCTGACTATTATTCGATTCGATTCAATTGACGTACAGTAGCATAAAAATTAATTAATCGGTTCGTTAACGATTTCATCATTCATTTTTATGTTTGTATGGTGTACAGTTTTCAATGTCTGAACATTTCACTTAATGACAAAATGGAGATACTGAAAATATTTTACAAGAATTTATGTATATAGATGTATAGTGAGCATTTTGTCCTTATTTCAAAACATTATTACACTGATTTAAATGAAAAATTTAGCGTATGAATTTTATGACATAGAAAAAAGCACATCGCATTTTCTGAATGAAAATTTCACCTGCTCGTTTTCCTTAACTTTTCTACAAAAATCTTTGTATTAATCCTTTATTGTCCTTACACTTGACTGATTCATAAAACGTCTTTAGTAATCAGTTAAAAAACCGTAATGCTTTTAAATTAATTGCAACGCCTATTCTGTTTTAATGCTTGTTTGTTTTTATTTTTTGTTCGTATTACCGTATTACATCACAACAATATCAAATCTGTCTCACACTTTTGACATTTTAGTGTAATGAAAATCACTTCTGCCTTCTGGTATAATTGTTGTGTGATTAGAGAAATCATAACCGTAATGAGTTCGTGGTCGTGTTAGTGGTGACGGTGTGATTTATCCTTCCATACATTTATTTGCACATTATGTCGTATTCGATTGAATTATAGTGACAAGTAAATAAAATACGTGCATTGACAGTTGATTAGTTGTTACGATATATGTTTAGTCATATACTAAAACACTCTAACCATTTTGGTAATTAGTAGAAATGTCCTTTGGGAATTTAATGAGAATTTCACAGAATTGTTTTATCGAATCGATATATTTGAGGATTTAATGTTGAATTTCCGAAATACAAAACGTTATTCTGCCTTCAAAGAAATTCAAAAAGGACGAAAGCATTTACAAGCAGAGAGAGACGAGATTTGTTCAAGATTTAATTTTTAGAATTTTTTAATCTGGTGATTATGTACCTACATATTTACCGAGCTATGCAGTAGTTCCAAATATAAATTATTTCATATTTGATTTTACGAAAGTTTCATAAAGAAAGGCATTTAAAATTTGTTAGCAGCAGCAGTCAACTGTAATGGAAAAGATGAAGTTTTAATAAAGTTCTGTGTGTAGTTTGTATATGATATTCACATATTCGTATGTGAAGTAAACTTTTACAGTACAAAAGAAAATGTAATTAAATTAGAAACTGCTATATCATCCACGTTAGGCAATAATATACAACATACAACATAAAACCAACCGCACAACTAGTATATTCTGCAAATGAATAATGTTAAGATGAATATCTTATAAACTTGTACACACGAAGTATTCATAACTAAAACTATTTAAACAAATATGAAATTATTATTAGGTTAGAGTATAATAAAATATTTATACATCTTATGAACTTATGCATACAAGGATATACGAGGTATACATATATAAAAAATAAGGATATAAAAAGTTTCATAAAGATAAAATATTTGTACATTATATGAGTACATGGTATATTCGTATATACGTAAACCCATGAGAATAATTCTCATTTCTCAAGGATATGTGTTTCTTCATATTATTATATACAATACATACATACATACTTAGAATTTAGTTTAGTTGAGTAAAAGTTAATAATTTGATTTTAGATTAAAGCAACCAAAAGAAAATTAGAACGAGAACTGAGTTTATAATATATCCTCTCTTTATGTTTGATGTTTTTCCTTTTTTCTTTCTTTTTTATCTTTAATTATAATAATCATATAAGCAAATGAATGAATTCAAATTAAAAATTTAATTATATGAAGTAAAGAAACTACTAAATTTTTCAGAAAAAAAAAAATTGCGAGCAATTTAACATTTAATATCTCACGCTGACGTAAAAATATTCGAAAATTTTAAAAAAGTTCTTTCAGTGACAAATATCCTTTATTGGAGAGTATCACTATGATGTAAATGTGATGTGTATATTTATGTGTACAATGTATGCAGGACACACGTATACATAATCCATCAAAACCGTATGGAATTGTTTAGCTAGCATAGTATGAAGGCGTTTCTCTGAATAATTGTTTTCTCCACATACTAGGTATCCAAGTATATTTACACACATACGTTGCATACGTACACATAATATAGGAGTATTTAGAAAAATATATGAGCTTTAAGATGCGCAAAAGCAAAATTTCAATGAAAAAAAATTTTAGTTTTCGTTACTTTTTAACACTCGCACTTCCTTTGAGAATTTATTGTATTAATTATGAAACGTGTGAAATGAAAATAAAAAAAAAATACCGAAAGATAGAATCCAAAAACACGCCCTAAAATTATACACAAATTTTATAAAATTCATAAAAAATTATGGTGAAATTTATAAACACAAATTCAGTTATAATTTGATATTCAATTCTGTCAATCGCTTTCAAAAGTTTCATATTAGATATTCATTACATAATTTTAAAAAATTTCTGAATAAAACATTTTCAAATTGCAAAAGTTACATATGTAAGTAATTGCCAAAAATAATTTCTACTAATTACCGCAACAGTTAGTGCTAGTGTCTACATTTATAGGAAACAACTAATCAACTGTCAATGCACATATTTCATTCAGTTGTCATTATAATTCAATCGAATGCGACATAATGTGCAGACAAATGTGGAAGGATAAATTACACTGTCACCACTAACACGACCATCAAATCATTACGGTTATGATTTGGATTCCTCTAATCTATATAATCGTACAGCAAGGAATGAGGTAAAAATAATTTTCATTACACTAATGTCAATATTGTGTTGTAAATATGAAGAACAGTTGACTTTGTCGTGATGTAATACGAATACAATGAAGCAAATATAACACTGGCGTTGCAATTAATTTAAAAGCATCACGACTTTTTAGATGATTACTAGAAACGTCTTAAGAATCAGTCAAGTGTAAGAACAATAAAGGATTAGTAGGAAGAATTTTACAGAAATATGTTGCTGAAGGCAAGCAGGTAATACGATGTGCTTTTTTTCTTTTTCACAAAATTAATGTGCTAACTTTTTTTATTTAAATCAGTAGAATGTTGAATTAAGGACGTTGTTTACTATACACAATACTTTTAATGTCTCATCATTGTCAACAAGCGAAACGTTCAAATATTGAAAACCAGACATACAAACAAACAGGAAAAAAACGAATAATAATGAGGAATTCGTTAACGAACCGACTACTGAATTAAATTAGACAGAGAAATTCGTAACGAAATTTTGTAATTTAACGATTCTACAATTTCATTCAATTACTGTATTGGAATTTGATTATTCGATACTAAATTATCAATTATCAATCATTTAATCGACTAGTTATAGAAAGACAGTTTGTAATTTTTTGTTAAAAAATCAAAAACATTTATTCAGTTAGTTCCAATCAATAATCTTTTTATATGAGAAAATAATATACATAGTGGTTGTATTTTTTCGAATAAAATTTTCGAAAGCACATAAAACTTGAAAATTTTTTTCTTTGGATTGTAAAATTAAATTTCGAATTAACGGTTTCCACAATAAATTGTGGACATATTTTTGGATGAATCGTTCAATACAGCATAATTTGGCTCTCTCTTTTCCAACATCTTGTACTTATTTTTTCAGTTATTTTCATTAAAAATTTAAATTACATAAAAGAGTCTTATTTGGTAATATCCAATGAATTCGAAGCATTAATGTACTAAATAATTGAAGAGATTGCGACATTCACCATGAGTTTATCATTTACATTTTTATATGATTCAGAAAGTAATTTCCAAATACTTAAGAGCCTACATTTTCGCAGACTTCTAACATTTTTATTTTTATCTTTCACATTATTTTAACTTTGTGTAATCCTTTAATATAAAATTCATTACAATAAGAAGATACATACAGTTATACAGATGATATCAGAAATAAATAAACTTGGTAGATATATACTCATACGGGTATACCTGTTATATCAGAACAGATACATAATACGTACGAAAGGTCATCTGTTATTGGTTACATAGAATGCGGTGATTTAATATCTCCCAGTGGACAGTCACATAAATGAGGTATCAAATGCGTTTATATGTGGTCATTTTTCAAACAGTTCATATGGCCATCGGTCAAGTTACGGCTATGCTATGGCTAATGTGATCGTAAACCCATTCATATAAAATTATCTAATTCAGAATTCTTATGTTTAACTAACTGCAAAAAGGAAAAAATGTGACTTTAATGGTGTCCTAGATGATTTTTTTTATTATGAAAAAGGACAGTAGGATCTGTCTGTTGGGATATCACTCGAAGACTAATTTTGTTGATTGATTTTTTTATCGCATAATCGTGACAAGACCGTGGTTAAATATTTTTCTACCATTGAAAAACTCATTCTTATTATATTCCTCTCCTGGTAGAGAAAATTTTGCAACCTCAAACCACTTAAACTGTCTGTTTAATCGAAATATTCCATTTAAATAGCAATTTGACCCCCCACTGGTTTTAAATGTCATATTATTGCACTTCTTCGGTCTGAGATTCAATGTTTCATTTTCTTTTTTCTTTATTTTTAAACTGCAACCGATGTTTACATTCTGTATACATCGAACTGGATCCATGTAACATGTCAATTCAAAATTCTGATAGAGGAGGATGAAATGAATTTGAACCCAATTTGCAAGGAGCATTGTGGTTGCACAGAATATTTTAGAATTATGCTGAATGGGTTCAACGAATTCTCGTTAATGTCACAGTTTTGTTATCAATTTGCATCAATTATGCAGTATGAATGTTCCACGTATTTTCATTCAGTCTGCTGTTTAAACTGAATTGTTGTTTGATGAACTTGATTTGTGACATAATTGCATTACGGCCATTAGAATGTTTTGTGGGTAGTGTGGGCGTTCATCTCTAGTTATGGAGTGAAATTTCATAATTTCATAGAGACTTTTGTTGTGTTTAAAGATGAATAGAGTGCTAACGATCTGTAAACTAACGAACGTAAATTTTAAATCATGTGCTGGTATTTTTCAGAGGACCATACATATGCCACACTTTATTAAAAGAATGTTATAGCATTTACAATACGAAAATTTTTTCCAAATAAAAATAAACACTTGAAAATTTTTTAAATTCAGAAATTCTTCGAAGCGAATGTTAAAATTTTTATTTTGTAAAATTAAATAAATTAACCAACTAGAATGTATATTGATATTAATATGCTCTGACTGTTTTTCTTAAACGTTAACCATCACATCACGTCAAAGTCAAATCATTTTTACTGGAAATGAAGCACAACCTCTCTTGTCTTTACCAATTTCCCTTCGTTTTTCAATACAAATTATGTTTTCCATTTGCATCCTTTTTATATTTCACATTTAAGCCCTAAAATCCTAAAACTCTAACAGGTCAATAATTTACACAAAAATTTCAATCGTAAACAACGCAATCAAAAATTCATCTCGCGGAGCATTAAACGATTTTGTATTCTTCTACATATGTACATACATTGTATGAAACGTGAAACGGATGTGGACTGATATGGATCAGATAGCAGACAAAAAATGATACACAAAATTACAAACACATGCTTTTCATCCATTGGAAAAATCTTTTTCGCGAATTTTTCGTTTTTGAAAAAATCAAATGGAATGATGACAAATCCAGAACCCTCCCCTTCATTCAATTTCTACTTGTTTTTGTTGTGCATACACATTGTTCTTAATTTGTGAAAATTTTCATTTTGCTCGTACGACTTTGTTGCCTTGAATTTTCCAAGAAAATGTCCGAAAATTCGGTCATAACTTCTGCATTAAAATCTTTGAAAAATAATTTCATAAGTCATATTTTACTTAAAATTCTTAGAGCATTTTATAGTTTTCACATTCTGTTTTCCTTTCATAATGTCCATTAAATCATAAATCATTTTCATGCTTGTCCTGTATCAAATGTACAATGCACTCAAAGATTGGCACATAACAAAAACAAAAAAATAGAAACTTATCCTAATATATTTCTATACACATTCAACATTTTACATATGATTCTGCTATGGTAGTTTGTAGCAATGATTCTCCAGAGAATTTTTCTAGAGGATGAATAAGAAGGAAAAGAAAAGAATTAAAAAAAAAAACCACCGAATATTTTAGATTTTTTCTCAATTCTTTTCCCTTATTTATCGACAAGAAATATAATTTCATTTCATTTCATCTGTCAAATAAAACAGGATAACTTTAAAAACCCAAGAAATTTTTTTCTGTACTTTTTTTTCTCTATCCAACTCATATTTAAAAGTTTCCACATATACTCGCAGTTAATATCTTCTTGTTTCAAATTTTTGAATTTATTTTTTTCATCTACGTTTATCTTGTAAATATCAAATTTTTCAAAATTAAAATTAATAATCTGATCATTTATCGCATCAAAATGTGTAGAGAGAAAAGTGTATTTTAATGTTTTCACATTATCAGAAATTGAAATAGGATCGAAAATATTTTTTAAAAATGTTGATTGAATTTGAATGAAATGTCGGTATAGAGAGAAAAAAAATGAGGGTAAAGTTTGATTTCATGTTGATTCGATTTTCATTCATTTCCATTCCATGATTTGGATATAAATTGAATAAGAGATTTTTCGGATTTATGGAAATTCGATGTGGAATTTGTGTATTTTTTTTAATGAAAGGTTTTTTTGATGTAACATTGAAATCCTTTTTGTATAGTTCAATCAATTAAACTCTAGTCAAAATATGTTATCGTTCTGTATTAAACTCAGGTGCGGTATATGCAATATTTTCTTTTTCATTTTGTTTAAAAGAATTTAAAATCTGATTTTATGTTACATTTTTTAAAAGGAAGTAAAGAAATATTTACATACTCACAATAAACATTAAAAAATAAAAAAAATTTTGCATAAGAAATTAAATTCAAGTACGAAGCATTAAAATTTCCATTTCGAAAAAATTAACAAAGAGAAAAAAAATAAATGAAAAAAATAAAAATTATATGGAAAAAGAAAAATAAACTGAAAAAATGAAATTCATGTGCGAATAAAATTATCATATAGATACCGAAAATGTTTTTTATTTTAATCGACATTACACCCCTTGGGTACCATAAAATCTTCAATGTTGAATTAAGACCCAATTCATCCACACCCAACCACTCACGATAAACATACAGACTGCCAGCCTGCCATTCTGCCAGGTCGAAATTAGATTCTCAACGATGAACTGTGAGAAGTTGAATTAAGTCTATACCCACACACACCTCCAAACGAAAAAGGAGAATATCCTCCGCAAGTACGTATTTAAGTTGAGAGGTATAGAATTAACATTTAAATACAAAACAGCAAAGGATATGTGAATAATAATGCGAATTTTATTTAAATGGAATGAAATTTTTCTTTTTAATCGCAACACATACATATGTTCGTTATGTTAGATTAGATATTACTACATATTATCATATTACTGACTGTATTTTAGATTTTTAGTGAATATGAACGAGTATATTGTAAGGAATAAAATCAAATGATAAGACATTTCAAACATTTGAAACATCAGGAACTACTATAGAAAGAATTTTGTTAAACAGAAGATTTCATCTGATTTCTGATTTCGTATTTAAATGAGTTTTTCTTTTAATTTCACGACAATGAGAACGTCAAGGAAATTTTATGGCACACATGGAAAATCTGATTTCAAATACTCAAAAAAAAAAAAAAATGCAAATTCGTGACTCTAAAGATGATGTGATAATTAATCAAAACCGAAAACTTTTCCTTCTATTTAGTGTTTCTTTTAGCTCTAGTAAGCAAGTAGATCTAACTATAGGATATATATAGGTAGATGTTTTAATTAATCGTGTCTTAATTTGAATGAAAAATGAACGCATCCGCATGCCTTCACTCATGTTCGTTCGGTAAGTGCGAGAACCTGTTGAGATTTGTAATTCCCCAAACAGAAGACAACATGTTTCTCATTCATATGTGAATATGTGTTGATGGGATCTTTTTGATTACAAGATTTGCAGATATTAGCATTTTCACATCAAAATCAATGACACAAAATTATTGAAATTTTTGAATCAAAATTCTTTTTGGAACTTTTCCAATTTTAAAATATTTATTAGAACGCATGAAATTCAAATTTATTTTTCAAATTTTAAAAAGTAGTGGCTTCTTTGCACTCACTTGCCTTTTTTTGAAACCTAATAATTCAATTTGTAATTTATTCAGGCATTCTTGAAATTCCTAGCTTCCTGACAAATCTTTATGCATGCACGTATTTGTGAATTTGTTTTTCTATTATTTTTCTTATAATTTATTCGCATATCCTTACAGCTACACTACATGAGTAAGACGAAAACTTTATAATTACAACTCAGTCTATCAAAAAATTTGCAAACATACTTCATTACAGTATTTGATTAATTTTCTTGAATTTTTCCTTGTCATGATTGTGGTTCTTATCGTAGTTGTTGTCTATGTAGATTTTAATTTTCACATTCTATATAAACTAATCAGTTTTTCTATATCAATCATAGAACTCTAATCAAGTAAAAGACTCTTGTGGTTAGATGAAAATTACTTTGCTTGAAATTTTGTCTGGTGCAACATTACAACATCAAATCAAACTCCTTAGGGATCAGAAATTCGTTAATAAAAATGAAATCATTTCGTATTTGAAATTTTCTTATTGCTTTTTTGTGTATTTCAGTTTAGAAGGCAATCCAGAAGTTAATAAATGTATGAATGGTCAATTTCATTTGAGTTATGAGCTAGGATAAGTACTTCATAATAGAGGAGTACCTCTAAATACATTTATAGTATTTTTGGTATAACATATCATTCATTCCTTAGATCAAAAATATTTAATTTATCACAACAAAAACCATCAAATTTAATTCATAATTCATTTTGTCGACCAACTATTCACCAGTCGGGTAAATAAATTAAAAATTGGTTGACAAAAATTAAAATTCGGCCAGAAAAAAATGATATAAACCAAGAAGAAAGGTTCTCTTTAAAAAATTTCATACCACAAGGGTTAGCCAATAAACTCAATTCACATAGATACCTTGAGAGCATAGTATCAGACCAACCATCTTCTACCTTACAAACACCATTCCTAATGGCTATCCTTGCCTCATATATCATTTTAAGGATGCTATAACCTTAATCAAACCGAGCATTCATTCATTATTAATGCAAAACAAATATCCAAATTTTAAAATATCTAAGGATGCTTTCTTGTACGTATGGATACATATCAATGTACATTTGTATATTTGTAAATAAAATGTTCTTATTTTAAAAATACTTTTATGTTTGTCTGCATGTATCCTTTTATATTTATCCCTAGTATAAGACCGTCACATGTATGTTTGGTAGAAGTAAAGGAAATAAATAATAAGTCTAGTATGAGAATATGTATGTTCATATGATTATGAACGTATGTATAGAGTAACCTCAAAGGATATCTGATGATGTTATGTAGATGATAACGAAGATGACAACATATTCCGGTCATTTAAAATTAAAACATTCAAACAGTAAGGTATCTCTCTATACATACGATATTATATGCATATTTATGTACTTAGCTATTTTCAATTTTGTGTAGCTCTTCATCTGTCTTCATATAAAATTCTAAATTTTCTATTTGTGTATTAATTTTATGGTTGTTTGACCTTCTCTTACTGTTATGTACACGTAGATGTAGAACCGACAAAATGGAATTGATATACCACAGAAGATGATGGATTCCATCAAATGGATGAGTTATAAATCATGATTTTTGACAGATAATAACGTATTTCGTTTAAAAGGATATAAAAATTTTGTATTTACTTAAATTTCTAATGGGAAAAAAATTTTTTTTATTATCTACGAAGTGTGAGATGAGCGTAAATGAGGATGCAGACTTAATATGGTTGTAACTTGTAGGTGGGAAGAAACAGAAGGAATATTTTTGACTTTAATTTTGGAGTTCCAAAACTAGAAGTAGACGAAGAGTATAAACAGTGCTGCAAAATAAAATTCCTTACAAATAATGAGTACAGTGTCATGAAAATGTTTTCGAAATTCGTGGAATATTTTTTGCCCTTTTTCTCATTTTGTATAAGAAGTGTTAAAAATTTTTCTAGATGATTACAAGATGTTGTGTTTAAATAAAATAAATAACTCCCCAAAGATTAAAAATTCACAAGTTCTTGTTTATGTATTATATATAAATAAATTGCACATATGTATACTATACTTATACTTTGTTTATTAGAAAAGGAAAATATACGATGTGTATTTCTTGTAAATTAATTTACAACAAGTAAATGTCAACAAGAAATAAAGTTTGTTCCTAAAGTTCTAACACATAAAACAGGAAGGTTAGTGGAATGGGAAAATTGAAAGGAATTTCATTCTATTTTTTATTTTTTTTTTCAACTTTTTAGACCATTAAAGTCCTTCAAAGCATGATATAAAAATGTTCGCAGGATTCTCGAAGCAAAAAAACAAAAAAACCATTTGTGTTAGATTAGCTTCAAACACAGAATTTAATTAATTCAATGCCTTGTAAAAGTTTTACCCATCTATAAGTATATGGATGGTATGGATAAGGAAAACAATTATGTTCCTTTTTCATTTGTACATATAATTAAGAGGTCGTATCTATATGAACATTTATGAAAATCATGAATCTTATTTGGAACTGATTTTATGACAAATTTTTTTTATATCTCCTGGTGGAATTATTAAAAAATTAGACTAACAAACGTTCAAAAATTATTAATAATTAAAAGGAAACTATAGAATATTTAATGGGTTCGATGCTTAAAGTGAATGGGAACTTTGTTAAATTTTTATAAATCCATGTAATTGTATTTTTTCTTTTAAAATTTTTAAATTTCTCTGTTCTCATGTATCCGAATATTAGGAAACATATTCAAATAATTCATTAGACCATTTTGACAATTACCTATCGTGATGTGCATACATTTGTGTACGCGTAAGCACACCATATTATGTACAAAAATCTATATGGTCATAATCTTATATTTATATCTTTCATCTTAAATGTACTGCTTGATACACACATAAATATGTACAAAAATAGATTAATTCGTTAACTTTCCTTTAAAGATCCGTGTTTTATGTTTGTAATATAAATATACGCCATAGTATATAATAGTACTTACATACTTTATGACACGTGTTATTAAAAACACGTGCTAAATAGCAAAAAAAAAATAATATTTTCGAAAGTTATCGTTCAACAATAATCTAAATATAATAAAGGATGTAATACAATTTCAATTTATTTTATATTACATGATATTGTTTACTTGATAACAGGATATGTAAACAAATTTTTCATATCCTTATTTTACATATAATATCAGTACAGTATAGGTAAATATAATTTTAGATAGAAAAAAATTAAATCCGGACATTTAGTAAAAGATTACAAAAACAAGCAGATACACGTGTACGTATGGGTAGTTTTTATGTCTTTTTGTTATTTTTTAAGATATTGTCCTTTACAAGGAATTAAATCAATTAAGACTATGACATATTTGTGTGTTTTGTAAATAAATTTTGTTAACATTTTGGATTAGGAAAATAATAATTGTCCATTTTGAATGTTCATAAATCAGATTTTAAAGTCAAAAAAGAAAATTTATTATTGAAAAGATTAATTATCCGTTTTGACCATCTTCAGTTTTCTTTTTCGATAATAAAAAGAATTTCAGTCGTTTATGTTCGACTAATTTCCAGAATAGGTATATTTTCTGTAATAAATGCCTTTCAAAATTCATTTCTAATCATACACATACTACCAATACGAAAATATGCTATCCTTGAAAAAAAAATAATTGAATATCCGCTCTTCGAGAAACATACATGAAGAACCAATCAGAGGAGTTTGAAAAACAAAAAAGTTTCCTACAAATGTAGGCGCATACTCTAATTGTGAATCTTATAAAATTCCTTAATGTATCTAGTATATCAAATTTATTTTTCACAGTAACAGTAGAGGTATATTACTACTTATACAACATCCTTTTTAGGAACCGAAAATTCTGAAAAGAAAAATAACTAAAAGACTAATATCAAACTGTGGTTAATTGATTTTTATTCATATTAGTTGTCCAATGATGGTCAACTGTAAGTTAAATTGAAATGACAAGAATATAAAACAATGAACATAAACGGAAAAGTTTTTTAAAATTTTGAAAACTGAAAATTTATTTTAAAACGTTTGTTTTATTAAATTTTCTTTAATGAAAATGAAAATTGAAATACAGTAAGGCAAATATCCAGAACCAGAAGCAATATATGTATAAATTTAGTTCAATTTTATTTCCAATCATAGCAAATAAATAGAAATTCTTAAATGAAAAGACATTACCCATATTGAGGGCGTTTCTCAATTCTTACAAACCCCTCAAACTGTAAAAGACCACGCATCTACAGACATTCTTTATACCTTAAAAGATGTTTTCTGTTTCACGATTTCTACACTTTTTTCATAATTTCCCGAGACATTCTTATAAAATTATTTCGACAACGTTTAGTACTGTGCTTAAGAGTCCTTAATACAAAACCAGGTCTTTGCTTTTCGCTATTCTGTTGTATGCACACACATTTTGAAAAACAAAATCAGGGGAGATAAAAATATTTGTATTTTTATGGCAAACGCACACATTCTTCCAGCAAAGAGAATTGTAAATGTAATAGTATTGGTATGGAATGGAATCACGAACACAGATTCATATGCATGTTAGTTATTTAATGTTTACATCTGGAAATCATTGCTCCCCACTTACAACATGCACTCATGTATACATGTGTACGTAACTCCCCAGAGTTGACAGGCATATACACTATAGACGGGCCTGATTTCAATCTATTATCATTTATTGTGTGGCACTTTAAAGTGAATCAAAAATCCACTACACAAATAATTCGTTCTGTTACCATCAGTTGGGGTTTAGTAGTTAAACAAAACGTATATACAACATTCTTAAATTTTCCTCAGTTTGAAAAAATAATATTCCAGTACGTTTTTGATTTGTTTTGCAACGTGTGTTTAGAATCCTTTCACTAATTACGTACAAGAAATATTTTTTTTAATTAATTTGATTATTTACATATTTTACATATATGAATGTAAAAATCACTATACTAAAGATGTGAACAAAAAATTATATTTTAGGATTTTTTCTAGAATTTTCTATTTGAATTTAAGATTTTTGTTAAATTTTTGTCCATTAAATTTTGACGTTTGTGAAAAGAAAAAAATTTTCTCACTCCAGTGTGAAGTGCAGGGATTTAAAAGTGAATATAAGGAGTTAGAGATATCAAAAAAAAGTTTTTATCTTACATACACGTCTGTTTTAATATTGAAACAAAGCATATTAGATAAATAGATATTTGAAATTTTGAAAGAAAAACTCTGTAACGGAAATAAAATTCAGGAAAGCTTTAGGAGCTTTTCATCGCATGTAAAATTAAAATGTAATTAAAACAGTGTAGTACAATTTACACCTTTGATAAAAATTAGTTTAACTTGTAATGTTGAAAAACGTATTTTCCAAACAATTTGCATTCATCAAAGTATACCTATTATATTTCCACAAAATTTAAATTATTTTCCAAATACACACCAAAAAGTATCAATGAAAAGTTTTGTAAACTCGTAATTTCGTTTATGTGATGCAAAGCTTCATTCCGCTACCTAAAATGATCTGAAATGTAAATCACTTGATACCTATTAGTGGTTTTTTAATGGCTTCACCATTATGGTTGAGTTTTTGTTTTTCAAATTTTATGATTTTAGTATTAAATAAACGATTTAATTGTGGTTCAACAATTATTGCATAGTACATGAGATAGATAGTTTGTATGTACCTACGTGTTACGAATATACAAGAGTTTGATAGAAATTTTACTGCAGAAATTAGTATTGGAAGTAGAATTGATTTCAATGAGTTTTCGTTTTGTCTAAATTTTTTTCTATAGTCGCAAACTTCAAAAATACATAAATACTTTCGGATGGACTTATTCTCTTTAACTCATAACTTCCTGAATTTGGTTTTAATGCATGTAGTCTAGTCAAAAATTTCGTATTTAGATAATCGTCTTCACTTTTGACCCTTTCTCTACATTTTTATATAGTATAAAAAACTGAAACGAATATTTATAATTTATTCAGATCAATCCTACACATAAGATAAGGAGAATACCTTACGTAATTCATTCATTTTCATGATTACATCAGTTATTAGTAGCATTGAAAATTTGAGCACACTCTCGTACCAATTAATAGATAAAAGATAATTATACATCATCTTAAATTGTACTCATTACAAATAAAACAGGAATTTCAAATCGTCCTTTGAATGCATACCACAAAATAATTTGACACCAAATTTTTTGTTAGCAGACAAACTAGTCAGTCATCTGTTATTATCTATAAAAATAAAAAATCGCATTAGTGTTAAAAAATCATATTTTTATGAATGGATGACCCTATACATATATTAATATGCTGGATTCAAATTTACCCTCTTGTCAAAAGGTACCGCATGTAATGTACTACTACTACTTTTGCTGCGCTACTGCTCGTACACAATAGACATTGGATTTTCGTGATACCTACAAATGATGAGGCTCATAAAAATGACAATCAACACCATCAGATCGGATTAAATTTCAGATCCGAGAAAAAAAAATAAAGGGTGTCTGTCAGTACTTTTATTATTTTATTTTATTTTATTTTATTCTTCTTGTATCCTTTTTTTTTAGTATGCAGGTTACATGAAAACTTATCTTGGAGAATTACTCAATTTATGACACAAATTTTTTATCTCTTTTGATTTTCATAATTTTATTCCTATAACTTCTTGTATGTACGAGTATATAGGTAATTCGGAAGGGTAAAAACATTAGAAATTATAAATCCAGCAAGAAAATGAAATGTACAACTCCTAATTGTTGTAAATTTATGCATAATCAGAAAATAATGACAAGTTCCTAATAAGAATAGAAAGATTAGAATTTTTTAGAATTCATTTGACTCTTACAATTGTCTGAAAATTCAACAAAAAATTATATATCACAAAAATTGGATTGCCGCATTGGGTCGTGTTAATTGATCAAATGTGCATAATTAGTGTTTAAAAAACTATAAAGGAAATATTTTGAATTTCGCAAGGTTCATAATTATCATTAATAATTATAAAAATGGCCATATTTCCATTTAAATTTTTCTTTTCATTGTTTACCATTTATTAAAAAAAAATGGTGTCCAGATATTCTCATGTATATCGTCAATATTCTTCATGATAATATTCAATTTCCAATCTGAAGTCTCTTAACTCCATATCATTTTTTTATCATCCAAAATTTGTTTTTTAACATTTAAAGAATCTCCATTACAATGTACACGTCGTAGAATCCTGCCCGTCTGCTTAAGAAAAAAAAAGTTGAAAATAGGGTGTTAGCAAAGAGTTTCGGTCCAAAGGCTATAAATAAATATATGAATGAAAGATGTACCATATCACATAACAAATGATGCTCATATTTGCTTAACCCATAAATGTAAGGAACAAAAAATATTTGAAATAATATATCGGGATGCGATGTATATATGTATAACAAAATAATAACAAAACATCCACCACTGATAATATTTCGTATGGAGACATAAAAATTTCGTTCTGTTTATATAAAGAAAAAATATCCAGATAGGTAAATTTTTCGTTCATCTCGAGGGATCACATTTTACCCTCTTGAGATTGTTATTCTGTGGAGAGCATTGACTTTTGTATACTCGTACACACAAATATCATTGCATTATAATCACATAATATCACAGGATGTGGGGAAAAAGGTGATATGTCTGATAAAATGTTTATAGTAGTAAATTCCATTTTGTGTATATACGATTTCATAAAATAATGTTATTTTGCCAATGGATTTGTTTTGGATTTCAGATAAAATTTCGATTATAACAATAAAGGACAATGGCCATTTTTAGATATCAGAAAAATGAAACAAAATGTAGAATACTCGTATTTATTTATTTTCTTTTACGATATGAGACTATTCAGAATTATGGTTTTGATATCTATCACCCTTCCTTAATGTATCACTCTGGATATATCTGGATTTATATATGACTGTAAAATCTTTTGACTATACTCATACATTTTTACATAAGTAGAAGGATATTTGTATTGATTATAGCTATATAAATTTTCAGGATGAAATAAGATGTCTTCAGATATCAATTTTCCCTTATATTTTTTATTTAATTTTTCTTTTCTTTTTTTTTGTAATTTATTGACTTCTTGTAAATACCTACGACCAGCTAGCTACCTATATCGAAATTATTTTGACCACAATATTGATCATATTTATCCTTTCAGAATTTTTGAATTTTATTAAAGTTCAAAGTTTTATTAAATTATTTTTATTGTTCATTCTATAATTTCGATAATAATTCATTCCATCATTATCCTTTTAATTATATGTTACGTATCCAATTATGCGTATGACATATTAAAAAAGTCACGAAAATCATACACATACGCACTCATATAAATTACCTTTAAATTGAGACTGAAAAAATTGTGTATCATATTAAGTCCTTTTATTAATTGAAACTATTAAATATGACAAGAAAATTACATACAAACGAGTAGAAGGATGATAGCTGGTATGTAGGAAACAAAAATATTAAATCGAAAAAAAGAAAAAAATAAAAAAGATAATCATAATCAAAAAGCAATGATCCATTAGGTAACTAAAATGTTCTTTACGTAAGTATTCGCATAAAATAAACTAAGTATGTAACATGTTATTATTAGATACTTTGTTACCGCATAAAAGTGCGGTCATTACAATTTGAATAACTATTATTGCGTGCAATATCGAATCGTCTAAAAATAAAAAAAATAAAAACTCTAAAAATTCGACGATATGATATTGACGTCTTTGCAAAGACCAGGATAGTTCACGTTGGTAATAATAAAAAAAAAAAAATCTGGAATGCATGAAGAAATCCAAAGTTCATATATCCTTATGATATCAAAAATTTTCGATTTAATTTCGGATTTATTATAAATATTTTTTTTGTAATGGTAAGTTTAAATTTATAAATTTATAAATTTTGTATGCATCTTCAAGTTTTACAGTCTTTGGTAATATTAGCGAATTTATCCTTATGAAAAATGTTTACAATTAAAAGTCAAAAGAGTCAATTCCTTAGTTCCTACAATAAACAAAAACAAAGAATATGCTGACGACGAAAATTTTTTAATGACAGTGTTAGTCGTCTACAATAAAAAGAAAAAACCTTCAGGTAAAAGTCGTATCCATTTGCACCCCATTTTTTTAATCTTCTAAATGCATTTTAACAATTCTCTTATCATTAAAGCTATCATTCTAACTAAGTTGTGTATGACGTTTACGTTAACAATTTCCTTTCCTCATATTCCTCTTCGTTTGTAAAAAAAAAAATATTTTTTGTTTGATAGTCTTGTTGATTTTAATTGATGTAATTTTTCATTCATAAACGATACAAAATGCCATCCGTTGCCCGTTTACTATATACAACACTCTAGACTGTATAGACAATGAAGGTGGAAGTGAATCTAATTTGACCATATCTGATGCTAACATGTCCTTTTTTGGTAGAATGTAGGTAGATAGTTTCACGATAAACACGAATATTAAAGTGACTTTGTGTTTTAATTAAAATTTGCATTTAAAACTGATATATAGTAGACAATTTTTCCATGGACATACCTTATAATAATTGAGAGCTACATTTTTGTCCTTTTTAAAATTGATTGTACTTTGAATTTAATTATAACGCAACCCAGATTTAAAATTTTTTTCTTTCTAAATTAATGGGTTAAAATGAATCAGGTTTTTTTTGAGCTGAAAAAAAAAAATTTCTTTTCTTATTTGAAGTTTAGGATTTTTCATCTTAAAATTTTTACATTTCTAAGGACGTTTTTATATTTGCTTTCCATTGAATCTCTTAAATAGTTCCAGAATGAGAATGTAGTTATCTAGAAAATTTAAAATATTTTTATATTGTCTTGAAATTACTGCCCAAAAGAAGATTCTATCTAAATTAGGAAAATTGCTATTAATTTATCTTTGTAATTATTGGCACATCAAAGCCCTCCAACTGAAATGGATTTTGTAGTTATATTTAAGACGCCGTAGGGAGAAAAGTTATTGATTTAAAAAATGGAATTTATCATCATCAGTGGCGCACTGCAGCTCATGGCGAACCTGATCCTTCGCCGAAGTGATATCTAGGTTTTTATTACTATCACTTGTGCACTTACAGTTTAATATTGAATGCGAAACACTGATGTGCTGGTAGAGAAGCAAATTCTTTTACACGATAGGTCTTCTTAGGCTGATCTATTATTAGAATGGTATGCCAACAAGCTGGTACTCAGTCAAAGCTCAGTAAACTTTGGGAGTAATGAAAGTTGGAAATAGCAACGAAAAATTGGAAGTTATTTTTCTTACTTATCCCGTCGGCAGGAATCGAACCTGTACTTTCGAGATCAGTAGCCAGTTGCTCTACTACTTGCGCCACCGAGCTCCCAAAAATATGCAATTATATATTATTATCAATACCCGTACCTCTGCAGAATCATGCATATAATCCACAAATAAATTTCATCTTTAATTCTTTCAGATATTGTACTGAACTTACACTTTGAATCGGAATTTTATTTTATTTTTTTTTTCTGCTGAATATTTTTAATTTTTTTGTTTTATTTTGAATAAAATCTTAAGCTTACCAGGTGGTAATGTTTGTTGACATGATGATCCAATTGACATCTAAATACATATGTAACAAATTTCTGCACAAAAAAATTTTTTTAAAAAAGATTTATTCCAATCATTTCTGTCATACGTACGTTTACGAACATGTGTACAAATATACGAATCCTACAATCATCGGTATAAACCTATATACAACGTGTATAAGAGCATATATAGATATTTTATGTATTTATTTAATATGTAGATGCATATAAATACCAAAAACGTAAATAAAAGCCAATGTTATCGACCACCCAAAGTCTGAAATTATTATGTTTTAGTTACGTATTTAATTTAACTTGCATTTTCTACAATCAAATGAATTTTCATTCATTCTTAATTAATTAAAATTCATGGCACAATTTTAAAATGTTTTACATGCGTATATAGTCGTCGTAATACGTACACATACTTCTGCGCAATATATAATACATGACATATAGCATACTCGTCGTATAGTTATGGGTATAGTTATGGTATTGAAATCGATCGATCCATACAGATCGTGCAAATTTCTCAATATTTCATTCTATAATTCTATAAATAAGATAACGATAATAATGATGATGATGATCATCATCATGATCATGATATGAAATGTTATATACTGCTACTGGTTGATGCTGGTGGTGATGAGATGATGACGATGATGGGAAGCTGTTTTATTTATTGTCTTTATTACATTCTTATATGGTATAGCAAAAAACTAAAAATATAAAGAAATAAATAAAATAAAATAAAATAAAACAAAAATAAAATAAATAAATGAAAGCAAAAAGCGACAAAACGTATAGACAAAATCTCAGGTGAAATAAATCGTAAACCGCATATAGAGATGCCATGTATAGCCCCTTATTGGCACATCATTTAATTTAACATTCAATCAAACTGGCCCCTTATGATATACTAGATATACGTGTAAAATCATATAATATGAGCTGCGATGCTTATGATGTGGTGGATCAACATCATCAAATCCACAAAATCGCATAAATTATATATCAGAGAACACACATAACTTTTCCTTGCTGCATCATTATAAAGACAATGTTTTGATCACCTAAAAGGCCATACACATTCGTATACATAATGTGTAATGTATGTACATGGAACATATATAATATAATATATGAATATGTATATAGTCATGAAATTGTAATGATACAGGTAAACATTAACGCGTGTGCTTTATGATCGCGTATATAGTTCAAATGAATTCAAAACAATAACTCACAGCGATTATTTATTTGAAATTACGAAAAACTACCTCTGGAAAATTTATATTTTCAGGTTTTTGTTTGTTCTATCGTTTTTGCTGCTGTCGTTGTTGTTGTTGTTGTTGTTGTTCATTTGTTATTGCTATCAATAGAGTTTTTCGCTTCATTTAATTGAGTTCTTGTGTAGATCACAATAATGGATGAAATGAAGCTAGAAAAATATTTGAAGTATAGAGGCATAGAGATAAAAGTAAATATAGAAAAAGTTGTTGAAATCTATGTACGTATATTCATATGCGCTACTTTTATAATTGAAATAACTAATGAATGTACTGTGGTCTGTAAAATCTGGTAAAGTATAGAAAAGAAAATAAAAATTTAAGAAAAACAAAGCAATAACAAAAAAAAAATGAAGAATAAAAAAATCTAGTAGACGAGAAAGGGAAAATTCGAATCAATTCAAGTCGTACTAATTGGATTTGTGCAAAGACGGTTGGTTTGATTGCATTACCCATTTTGTCATTTTTATTTGTCATACATACCGAATGCACATGATACGAATCATTAACTAGATAGAGGGACTGCAGTATCTATCTGAATTGTATATATAAACTCAAATATCGATGCGATATTTACAATTTTCCGTTTAATTGATCTTTGATTTAATGATTACCTCTGCCTACATATAACTAATACTACCAAAATTAAATTCATTTTTATTTTAATTTTCAAAAATTGAATAATTAAAATTAGTGCAAAAGTTTTCTATATTTGATATTTTTTTCGTAATTAAATTTAACCGCTATATGTGCGACTAGTTGATGGAATTTGATCAATTTTAAAAAGTCGAACAAAAAACTTTGATGAAAATTTAATGAAAATATTCACTAAGAAGAGGGAAAGCTCTTCATAGTCACAAATTCTAAAACATTTTAACAAATATGCAATGCACTGGTATTTCTTATCATTTTAAAGTAGTTACAAAAATTCTTAGATCTTGCAACACGAAAAAATTCTATTTCATCTCATAAATGTCTTTAGGAGAATTATTTGTTTATTTTTCAAATAAAATGCATAGATAAGAAAATATAAAGAGAAAATTCATTTCTCAAATATACAACATTTAATCTCTAGGATACAGAAACCTGTACTCTTAAAACGCACAATGATTACTCATAATCATGCGTTCATATTACTATACTATTTTCTCCATTTCGTCCTTCGACACTTTCATTTTACTTTCATTCAAGTTACGCACCGACATCATAATAATATACCATACATAAATTAATACGTAAACTTAATATCTGAAAATATTTTTGTGTTACGGATGCGGGTGATGGGCATCCTTTTAAATGGTATTCTCAAAATAATACGTTACATTCTATAAAAGCTATAATGTGGAATCCATGGCAACACAACACAACTATGCTATATACATATATGTAGCTGTATGTACATATTTCTATGCGTATTCTATCTGTAAGGAAAAAAAAAATAAAATTTAATGATGGAATCATTTTTTAGGAAATGGCGGTGGAGATGGTACAATAGATTACGACAGTATACGATTCTTACGTTTACTTTTGGGGTTACTGCTTTGGGATTCAAAACCATGCTGTTGGGAAATGACTATACAAATATCTATGTGCTGTATATACATAGCACAGTCTATACTACATATGTATATCGTGATTTATTTGTATATAGATACGACAAAAGGATACTTACGTATCTGCAAGTGTATGAATGTATGTACATAAACGAATTTGAAAACAAAATAAAAAAATATTATATAAAAAATAAAATGGTAGAAAAAGAGCTTTATCCTTTGTTAAATGATACGAGGGACATAAACATGGACGGACATACAAATACGAGTACAAGACAAAATACGATTGACTTTTAATTTTGATTTTTTTTTTCTTTCATTTTTTTTTTTTTTTTTTTTTGTTGGATTCTAGAAGTTTTTTTGTGGTAACTTAAAGTCCTTATTTAAGAGATTTTGATGTTTTTTTCCAGATGATTTAAAAACCATAAATACCACGTAACAATCGAATTAGGTTATCTATATTACTCACATAAAGGTGAAAGGTGGAAATGTGACCAAAACTTATCTTTGAGTGAAAGAAAAAGATTATTTTCATATGGCAAATTAAAAACTTTGATAAAAAAAATTTTTGAATTCGGAATGGTACTCATTGAAAGAAAATATAGAGTCCTCATCAATTTTAATATACTCCTCGATTGCAGAGTAGATCTAGAAAGCGGTGGTCGCAGAAGCTGAAATTAGAAACTGAAGAACAGCATCAAGAAATTGGGACTATTGGAGGCAAAGTTTACTGGAGGCCAATACTCGATTTGTGCTGGAGCACCATGTGAATGAATGAAAAGTAGTTAATGTGACTTAGAAACTCAATCGTATATCTTATGTTTTTGTTCTCTTTTTCAAACTGTTAAATGCAGCACTGTATCATTATTGATGTAAGAATTATCCATTCGCAATTTCGTATTACAAATTCATGTTTGAAATTTACGTTGAAAAAATATTTAAAAAAACAAATGAATTGCAGTTGAAAATTAATTTGAATGATACTTCATGACCAAGCAATAATTTGTCCTCGTATTACTTATAGATATCTCGTCTCGATTGCGGCAAGTAATGTTAGGTAGTAGAAAAGCACAAAACAGAAATGACATTCTCTTTAACTATACACATATAAGTATGTACATACTTAATTATAAAAAATTCAAATAAAATAAGCTATAAATAGTTTTAATCATACATCCATACGTTATCGATAAATTTATCGACATATGTGCCAATATCACAAAAATAAATACTATACTTCATTTATTAGATAAACGAATTATCCATTATACTCCATACAATCACAAGATTATAAAAGAAAATGAATATAACATTAGACGAATAAGAAAGTATAAAACAGAACCAGAACGGTATTAGAATTTTGCGTGTAATTTAGCTATCGGCAATAATTATAATAACAAGTAGGTACGAAAAACATTTAATTTGGATTTAAATATAAATTTGATTAAGCGTGTCATATGTACGTAGGTATACATAATATTTTTGCCACTAGTATTTTTATAGTACTCGTACACATTTGTTGACTAATATCACTGCTACTGTTTTTTCTTATTAGTTTATCACGGTTTTAATGATTGCACAAAAATACCACTCAAAGGCAAAAATAATAAATTTCGATTGCCCCTTCTATCACCCTTTATTACATCTATATCTAACACTTATATGTGTACATAGGTATATGTGTGTAGATAGAGTAGACTGAAGAGCATTCGTTTCATCAATATTTTAGCAACATCCAGTATTCCCAATTAAGATTTATTATTACATTCAAACATGTTGATACACATTTTCATTCTTGAAAATAATATCTTATCTCTCGCAGTCAGTAGACTAAATAGCAAATATGAACAAATAAGAGGAAAGTTGAAAATAGCATCTGAGAAAAAACTAATTGAGATGATAAGATCAGGTTAAAGAAAAACAATAAGAAAAACCTTAAAAAAATGATCCCGGAAATTGATAATGATATTTAAATGAATAAGCGAAAATATGAATGACGTAAAATGTGGAGTATTATGGCGGAAAGACGCTTACTCGTGAACTTGAGCACTCTGACGACACTATCCATTGTACTCAAAGACGTATGCCATGTCAAATTTCTTCATCGCTCACAGGTTACGAAGAAGCTCAATCCGACATTCGGGTCTAAAGATTCGAGCTTATAACGACTTCAGTAACAAAAACTGTGGAGGATAGCGAAAAGAAATGACGCCGAGTAAAAAATCTTAATCCAGAATATTAAAGTAATCATCACCAAATAGATGGGGAAAGGAAAGAAGAAGAAGATATCGATATCAAACCAAAAACCACAAAAACGTTATTCAAAAAGTTTACTAAATTTGTTAGGAAAAATAACAAAAATAAACGGCATTACTGACGACCAAATTATCCACCAAATATCCACTTCAGTTTTTGCGTGTTTATACTAGTATCTAGTATAAAGAAACTTGCTTATAACAAAATAACTGACTAACAAACAATCATATGCATGCGGTTAAATTATTATTGACAAGTATTTTAACTGAGGAACAGATGTCTACCTTAAGGCTATTGAGTAACACAACAGAGCAACAAAATAAAAAGTTTAAGTTGAACTTTACGTAATATGGGTTATCATTGTATAATAAAGTGATGATATAGCAGGGGCTGTGTAAATATCACCCTTAAAATCATGAAAACTGTAGTAATATTTAATATATGTAAACATTCACAGTAGGTGTTCTTTATCATTTTGTTCCCTTTTTTTTTCTATATTTTCAAATCTATCTAATAATTTCAAGGATATGTAAGAAATAATATTTTTTTTTCAAATGATATTTTACGTAATAAAAAAACGGATGTATCGCATACATAAACTATAATAATTTCCTTCCTGAAAAATATGTAAATTGAAAAAAGGATAACAAGCATTTACTTCTACTGCTTGTACTTATGTTTGTATATTTACATATGTATGTATGTATGAGAAGAATGGAAGTAATCAAAGAGAGAAATTCATAAAATTTGTACTCGGAAAATATGGATCTGATACAAATTAAAAATTCGATTGAACAATGATGTGAATTTTTCAAACAAGATTTCCACTAGAATTTTACAAAATTTTGCCTAAACATTTTTAAAACTGTCCTCGATTGTGGATATGAATTTGCAGTTTTTTTGAACTTTTTAGTAAAGTTGAAAAAACAAAAATAAATTCCGAGAAAATTAAATTATTTAAATTTCAGACTTTCTGCAATTTGCTTTGCATTTTATTAGACACAAAATGATTTTTGACTGTCTACCTTTTTTTCTTAAAAAAAAAAACAACATGTCCTTTCTTTGAAATTACAAACTTTTCGGGAAGCATGTCAAAATAATTGTGTCCTAATTTTTTTTAAAAGTTAAAAGAACATTAACGAATCTACTACGCTATATGAGATGTAAGTCTGAAAATTAAAATTATTTTTAAATTTTCTTGAGAAAGATGTCTGCAATACATATTAACTGCAGATAAATTCTTTACTTTTCCTTCTAAACTTTTATTTTCATTCGTACCTAAATGATCTCATATGTACGAGTATATGAGTGTATACTGTGTAACATATATAGATACACAAAATATAAACTGCGGAAAACGATAGATGGATACGTCAATTTCCACTTTATACCGAAGAACGTGACTCAATTAAAATTTGTTAGAAAAGTTTTGTATTCATGATAAGTTTGTTTGTTTGTTTGTGTGTCTGTTTTTCCTATCCCATTTTGTAAAATTTTGATTTTTCACTTTTTTGCACCACATACTTGTATATATGTAGGTACATTGTTTGTATTAGGCATGTATACGATACACCAGTCAATAACAATTGACTGCCTATATTAAATTCAAATTAAATAAAATAATTAGGAAAATAAACTGATATACGAGTAGATTTGATTTTCTAGATTAATTATGAAAAACTTAATGGTACAATACGTATAGTAAAAGAATTTTTGATGGAAATGGATGATACGTTGTTATTCTTTGTTGAATTTGAAAGAAATTTTATACGTTTTTTTTTCTATTTTTAATTGTAACAGTGAGTAAAAATTTCAAAAATGACCACCGGACTTTACTAAACATTTCAAAGAAAAATTATTTGTTTACCTCGATTCGTATAATTTACATAAATCAATTCACTTTAATTTTTGTTAAAGCTATAACTGCAATCACATTTGAATTACAACTTTTCTTATTCCTGAAGGCTCAATATGGAAGAAAAGCTTTTCACACTTTTCACACTTTTCACTAACAAATAGATATAAGATCCTGTGCACTATCTGTCTGAACCTGTGGACCCGTTACCGTCTCTTCTACTACATAAGTAGTGGACCGGGGAATAGCGTGACCATGCTCCAAACACAGATAGTAGCACAGAGAACAAAGTATAAATAGAGTATATAAGTAAAAATTGTCAAAAAAGATCGCCAAAAGGCCCTGTTGGGTCGTGATGTGGGCGGGGGTGAGGCAGTTTACTGACCACACCCATAATAAATAATAATAATATACTTTTCACACATCATTACAAACTTTTTATCAGACAGTTGATGTTCTGTACATTTAAGTATTTGAACTTTGAAAGGAAAAAAAATAATTTTAAAATTAATAATATGTATTTTCAAATTTTCACACTAATTTTCTATGTTTGTTCTTTAGGTAGAGAATTAAAACAAAATTAGAAACTAAAAACTTCGTACTCGTATAGATGTATAAACAAAAAAAAAATAATAATAAAAACAAATCGATCTTATTTTTATTTTTATTTAATTTTTTTTTTTCATTAATTTTTTTTTCTTGTTTTATTTTAAATATCGAATTTTAATTTGATTTATTTTTTTTTTTGTTCTAATAATTTTTTTTAATTCTTTTTTTTTTATAATAATTATATAATAATGATAATAATTTTAATAATTACATTTAATTATTTAAGTATTTATATCATATATTTAGGTTTTGTTTTTTTTTTTACTTGCAGAAATTTTACTTTTCATAAATATTTTAATTTATGTTTCTTTTTTCTTGATTTTTTTATTTATCAATTTTTTTTTTTTATAATAATATATAATAGTATATAATAATGTGTAATTAATTTAATTTAATTTAATTTATATAGTTATTTATTAACTATTTACAGATATGTATATTAAATGATTTGTTTCGGTTTCTGTTTCATTTCCATTAATTTTAATTTAAATTCTTTTATATTTTGTATTTATGATACGTTAGATTTTATTTATTCATATATACACTCATTAGTTACATATTACTACTCATACCTTGAGATTGAGACTTGTAAGTATGACTATAGGTATATTTGTTAATACGTACACAAATTGTACGAGAACACTTATTTAGAGAGTTCCAGTCAGACACTCGTCATTTTCAAATCAATCAATGAATAATTTAGAAATATTTTGTGTGCAATTAAAGTATCATATATGTATGTAATGTAATGTCGAAATGGAAGTGATAAAAATTGCGTTTTTATTTTCACAATAATTATTTTTTATGTTCAAAGTTTTGTTGTAAATTTCTTATTAAATATTTTTATGATTTAATTTTTTCGTTTATTAATTTAATTTTATTTTAAGTTTATTTTTTATATTTTATTGATAGATTATTTATTAATTTTTTTTACATATAATTATCAAGTTTTTCTCCTTTTTTTTCATAACAAATAGTTTAAAGAAAACAAAAAAAAAAAAAAAAACAAATATTGCACATTTATGATTTCATTTTTACTTATTAGTTAATATTCATTTATATTTATCTTTCATATTTTATTTCTTTGTGGGAAAAATTTTTTTTTTCATAATTTATCATTTTATTCGTATTTTTTAAAGTTATATAGATGCTTTGATATAAGTATTTATGTATGTATATGATTTTAGAAAAAATGTTCATTTGTTTTATTTTACAAATTTTATGTAAATCGCTTATAAATGTATATGCAAAGGTACGTACAATATAATGTACATACATAATGTATGAAGAAAATGTGAAGATTTAAAGATTTATTTATTTATTTATTATTATTTTTTTTTTTTTGTTTTGCTTTTGAAATTGTGATACATTTATACATTACACATATTGTAATGAGTGCCTATATTACTATATATATATATATAATAGATAATCTTATAATTAAAAATCTGTACAAAATGAAACTATAGAAATACATACATATACATATTATTAGGGCATAAATTAGATTTATAAGTAACAAATTGTTATAAAAACGTCGTACATATTATTATTATTAAAATATATTATTTGAAAATAAATTTACTAAAGAAATCAAAGCTAATAACTTATAAAAATTAAAAAAAAATGTTTATACTTTTTTAGATAATGTGTAATTTAATTAATTTTTTATAATTATAAATAATTTATTTTATTTTCCATTATTTTAAAAATTTCAAATATTTATTGATATGAATACATATACATGTAAAATGTTATGTACGTGAGTATAGAATTATTATTAATAGCACAGAATTATTTATTTAACAAATAGTTTTGTTGCCTATCATTACTTTATTTTTTATTTTTACATGATTAAAATTTTTTCTTTTCTCTTTTCATAAATTCGAAAAAAAAATTTTTAAATAAAAATATTTTTATATTTTTGTATAAAATTTAATTTAATGTATAAATTTGATTACGAAATAAATAAATAATTGAACACTGAAAATGAATGAAAGAAATGAAATTGAAGAAATTATGTACATTGTATTAGTATATTGTCTGCTCTCGCTAAGAAAAATGTTCGCCAAAAGTGTATTCTACTAATAGGATATCGATGTGCATAAATACATTCAGCTGCAATGTAATTGATTGATTAGAAATTTTCAGAAATGTTTACATGTCTATTGCAAAACGTGTACGCCTTTTTGCTCAATAAAGATGTTATAAAATCTTTGATGTTTCTAATTTAAATTTATAAAATTTATTTGAAAATCTAAAAATATTCTAGTGAAAAATCAGAAATTATTTTTTATAATGTTAACACATTTACTAAAAGGAATTAAAATTCAATTTAAAATTTTTGCATGTTGTTTGAACGGATTGTTTCAGAGAAAATTTTTAAATAAATTCATGCTTATATACAGATTTCGAAACGACTTCAAATATTGCTACTTGCATCTCGTTAAACAACATTCTAACTTTTAGATGACGATTATTTCGAATTTAATCATTACAAATGGTGAGTTTCTTAATATATCGACTATCGATACCTTCTCAAAAATGTTGTAGACACCGGCTCGATACTTTATTCATCAGAAACAGTTACAATGTGCTGAATATTTTAACATTTTAATTTCAGTGTTTAAAATATTTGTGACTCGTGATTTTGTTTGAATACTTTACTATGAAACTCAACTAAACTAAAGTTTGACACATACTACTTACTATACTTGCTTCTTCGGTGTTCATTTCTCTTTCATTTCAGTTGTTCAACTTTTTGATATGTTATATGGTTGTGTATCAAAAATAAATAAATAAATAATTAAAATAAATATTTAAAAAATGAAAACAGAACTCACTAGGATAGTTAGATAATATTTTTGACTTTTTTTTTTCTCTAAAAAATTCAAATATCTAAAAGTGTGTATTTTGATACTATCTACAACGAAAAATTAACATACAGAATTTAATTTTATTTTTTTTTTCGATAATTTTTACTTCTGAATTTTCTTAATAAATTTCTCATTATCATTTTTTATTTAATTTTCTATGTAACTTGTATTATTTTTTTTTTTTTTTCATTTTCGAATAATCATTTTAAAGTTTGTATATAATTCCATATTTGTGAATTTAATTTTTTGATAATGTTTTCTTTTGTTTTATTTTTATTTTTAATTAAAATTATTCAGTTAATATTATTTAGTTGAACTAACCAATGGACTGGTATTATAACCTTGTGTACTGCATGTCGGCAAGGCAAAAGGATTAAATCCACTAACAAGTCCACCAACTCCTACTTTAATATCGGTATATATACGTACCATACATACATATATTTATATATATATATATACATACATACATATGTATGTGTACATATATACGTGTATATATTTTATATGTAATACGAGTATATACCAATTTTTTTTTATTGTTTTAATTTTTTTTTTTTTTTTTTTTTTTTTTTAAAAGCATGAAAAAGAAAAAAGAGAAGAAAAGATATGAAAAACAAAAAGAATTAGATATCAATTTTATATTAATTTTTCTTAAAATTTATTTTTAATTTATAAATTATTTTTTGGTTTAAATGCGAAAAACTTAAAGCGATGCTTGTAATTGTAGCTGCCACTGTAGCTAAATCTGTCAAAAGTTCCCAGAATTATTTATTTCATATGATTTAACAAAATTTGTAGTCGAAGCAGAAGCTACAAATGACAGCAACCTTTCACAAATTTAACTACAGCGTCAGCTACAGTTGCAAACGTATTATTCTGTTTTCCACTTATATAATGCATTAAAAATGTATTTTCAATTTTAAAATTTTTATAATATCCAAATGAATGTTAATTTTGCAAAAGTAAAAACACAAAAAATAAAAAAAAGATGGCGAAAAATAAAATGTTATCTTTATATCTAATTTATCTTTCGTTTTTTCTTTTTCTGAAACTGTTATACGTAATGAAATTGAAATAAAATAAAAAAATTAATAACAGAATATAAATAACATTCTCTATAGAAAATTCTACGAAAAGATATCTACTATGTATCCATATGTATCATCTAACATATACGTACTCGTATAAAATGTACACTATGTACGAAGAATATTGTACAAAAATGTCGATACACAGAAAATTGAAAAAAAAAAACCGAAAAACGCAAAATTTTATTTTGTTTTTTATTCATTTATTCTCTATTTGTTCTTTTTCGTGTTTTTAATATTAAACAGCTGTGGCAGCAGTCGCTGTCGCCTGAGGATTATGCCAGGATTGATGGTGGTGATGATGTGGAATTAATGCTTGATGCCATGGAGATGTTGTTGTAGTTATAAGTGGTGAAAATGCACTGCCTAAATAATAATAACAACAATAAGACTAATTAACATAAAAAAAAAAATAAACTAAAAATAAAAATTCAAAGGAAAGTAACTAAAATTTAAAACACAAAAATTTTCAAATGAAATCAAAAGCAAAAAAAAAAAAACTTTCTTAAATTTGAAAAGTAAATTAACTTGTAAAAGTAAAAGTAAAATAAAACTGCTACCATTTTCACCATTTCATGATTGAATTTACTTTTGTTCAAAAACAAACAACTAAAAGGCCAAAAAATTTGGAAGGATATTTGTTGAATGAATTTTTTTTTTTTGCAAATTTTATCTAGCCATAACCTAGTTCGATTATTCAAATTTTTTGTTTTTCTAAATTCTGTTATTTATCTAATTTGTAAAATGTACAACTTTTTTACGTTTTTATAAATTTTTCAAATTACAATTTTCCCGTTCATATTTTTATATGTACAATTAAATATCTATAGATATGTATATTTAGGTATTTGTGTTTGTGTGCGTGTGTACCTTAAGACTAAAATGAAAAATTAAAAAAATTTCCGTACTTACTTGACGTCGAATTGAAAACGCTTCCCGGTGACGATGATAATGTACCCATATTTGGTGTTGGACCATAACCATTTGCTGTAGCACCATATGAACCGCCAGATGAATGTGGTGTTGATGCACTACTACAGTAACCACCACGAGGACTAACACTACTGCTCTGTGCTCTTTGGTATTCATCTTCTGTCCATTGTCCACTACCGTCTTGTACACTGACCGCCAACTGTCCAGCATACGAATTAAAACCACTTGTACCACTAGGTGATCTACTCAGCAAGAAAACAAATGAAACAAATGTAAAGAAAAATGAAATTAAAAAATATATTATGTGGAGGATTTTTAATTGTGGCCTAGACTGTTACTGTAACTATTTGACTACTACTATACATACCTTGGCATCGAGTAAAGCGCTTCAACTAAATCTGCAGCCCTCTTCAATATGATTTCCTTTTGTAATTTTTCTGGATCTCCAGGATGTCTTGGTATTAATTTTTGTAATCTTTGAAATCCGTAATCTATTGTTGGTTCATTTAATGCTGTTAAAAAAAATGTATCATGAATAAGTGCATACAGAAATTGAATCTACAAGATGAATGACAAAATAAGTAAACAGACAAATGAAAAACAAGAATAAAAGTAAAAATTAAACGAAGGATAAGGAATCGATTGTGTTTACTTAAAACAGAATTATACCTAATAGAAAATGCACTATAGAAAGCCGTACAATAAATTAAAATCTTTGAATACTTACAGACGTAAACAAATCGTCCTGGTGATCCTTTACAAAATTGTTTACTCTTATAGGATAGAGTTACTTCAACTACTCCAGGAATATGTCTTGGGGGTGTTTGAACACGTATAGCATGCGATGTGATCAATTCACTCCAAACCAACATTGTACCGAAGACAACTTGAAGGCCATCAAAAAAGTTATCACCAACAATGATGACAGTTGCACCACCAGTCGTCCATCCTTCACTCGGTGAAATCGCTTTAATACATGGTGTTGCAACTGGTAAGGGTGGATAGAGTCCTATTCAATATGAAATGAAACAGAGAAAGAAAAGAAAACATTTTTTTTTTCATTACATTTTACAAAACATTATTTTTTTCGAGTATTTTTATGTACACGTTCTTGAATTACAAAAACATTTAAATTTCCAGTAAATTGAAAATCGTATGACAACAACAATACAGGACAATGCGACAAGTAGAAACTTCTATATATTGAAGAAATTAAATCTAAACTTTAAACTTTTCTAATGTAAATTTTAAAATAATTTCAAGAATATTTTATATACGGTGTGAGTGTAACCTCTATTTTATCTAATCCTTAGAAATTATTAGCACCTACTTTTATTCCTTACTCTTCTCATTATTTTTAATCATTAATTGAACGAAATGATACTAAACAGGTAGTGTACAAATTTTATGAGCCACAAAAGAAAGCAAACAAAAAAATTTAACAACAGTCACATATCTTTCTTAAAAAATATGGGGAAAAGGCTTCGAGTATAAGGGAAGCCAAAAACCCTGTAAAAAATTCCAAAATAACCTTTCAAAAATTTTCCTATGCATCATTAAATTGTAATATTAACGATAATTAATTCTGACCACATAAAATATACATTTTTCGCATTCAAATTATGCCTACAGGTGCCTACATCCTATATTCTACTCGATATGCCGATATTTGCGAGTACATACGGATGTTGTTCTAATATTTGTTACCTTAGATAAGATAAGATATAGTCTATTATCATCTATATACCCATACCTATACAATATGAATCCTAATACGAATCCATCTAAATATTTATGTTATCTACTTAACAGTCAACATTATATCCTTGAATTCATTTATCCAAAACTAATTCTGTACACATAATTTTCTATACGATTTCCTCTTGAAACATTTAAAAAGCAAAAATGAACAAATTTTTGTATCTATATAGAACAGTTTGTTTGTAGTATGTACGTACGCATGTAATTGTTGTGTGTATTTTTCTTAAATCGTTTCATATTCAATGAACCTTTTCGTGTTTTTCACTCTTAATTCTTTTGTTTCAATTTAATTTTTCATTTTTATTTTTGCTGTATATACGTTTCAAGTTTATTCCGGTTTGAAATCCATATAAAATTTCGTGAATAAAATAATTGAGATGAACACGAAATAAAATGAAACGAAAAATAAAAAGGATAAAACTTTTCAATATTTATGTCATGCGTTTATTCATCGATTAACCAAAAAAAAAAAAAAAAATAAATAAAAAAAAGAAAAAACTATGTGAAAAGTTTTATTTTATTCTATACACAATAAATAGGAAAAATCTTCCTAGAATAGAATAGAAAAAATTGAATGAAATTATTGAGAAAAAATTTAAAATAAAAAATGAAATTCCTTAAAGTTTCCATAAATTATAAAAACGAAAAAAAAAACTCACGAAAAGGATCACAAACAAAAAGTAAGACAAAGTAATTTTATGGTCCAGTTAATTCTACTCTCTTTCGTCTTGCAGCTAGGAGTATTTAGGTTTTTCCAATATTTACATATAATGCTTTGTGGAAATAAATTTACAGAAAAAAATTTTTTGTAAGAAGTAGAAAAAATTAAAGAATATTCTAGCTGAACCTATGAGATATCCTTTTTCTTTTTCTCAATTTCGAAAATTTATTTTTCCAAATTCTTTCCAAGTAAACTTATATTCTACATCATTTTAATCATCAAACGCCTGCATTAAAGCACAGCTGATGCTGATATCTAGCGTAGATCTTTGCCGCAACAATTTATTTACACTTATTGTATTTTCAACTAAGTTCAACCTGAACTCGAATCTATATTTAGGAGCATATATTTTCCTAACAAGCTGAACTTGGGAAGTAAAAAATTATATTCGCCTTTCTTTTTAATTATTTGTCTTGTCATTCAGATCTTTTAGAGTACAAAGCTCGATTTCCGCTCCAACGCTATTTGAAGAAGATAGAATTAAGTCTGAGATTTTATGGTTTGTAATCCAAGATCCTACCTGCTGAATCATCAATACCCTAAACATGTACCTATGAAATATAAACTCTCAATTTTTTGAATCAAATTTTCAATGTTGACTGCAACTATCTTAGATACATGTGTAGCTTATCAACAAAAGTTTAAAGAACAAACTTGAATTCTTTCAAAAAAATTTCAATTTTCAGTTACAGATTGGTAAGGTTTCATTTTTCAACTTGTATTAATGAAATTACGTATTTCGATTATTATTAAAATTTATCCTCCTGCTCCTGAACAGCAACTTATACAAATTTTTATAGATTTAATAAAAACAAATCAACAACAAAAATTATAACATAGGCCTAAACACATACGATAATGTATGCGTGCATTCAATTTTTATAATAAATTTCCAATCGATTTAACCAATTCATTTCAATTATTTTTTTTTTTGTATAAATCAAACAAACATAAAATCAATCAATCAATTCAGCAAATTACATGGTAAGTATCTCATAATTTTATGTCAACTAATTTCTTTTTTCAATCTTCTTTCTACTTTTTATTACGTTTTGATACTCAGATTTTCGAATATCGCAACATTAAAGTATTAACATGACATAAAAATCTTGAGACACTCACTCTGTAATCATTTCAGATCATAGCAACTTTGTAAATAATAAAACTTTAATAGCACCCAATAAAAAACAAAAATGAATTCTCATCAAAATTAGAATTAAAATGAAAATATTTTTTTTTGAATTTTGATAATTTTGTGAAATTATAAATCGAAATGAAAATTTATAAAATTTTGAAAGAAAATAAAATCAAAAATGACACAAAAAAAAAATAAATTTTGATAAAAAAATTTTCAAATTTTTAATTTTTTGTTTTTGTTTTGCTTGTACAGACCGTCGTATGTACTGTCAGGTGCAAGGGGATGCCCGGTTATACCGATAGGAGAATTTCCAGTACCTTCCGTTGCATCCATACGTTTAGCACGACGACCATGTTTCGAATTATTATGAACAAACATATTATCGGATATAGCTAATAATGGTCCTTCAACAGATACTTGTGTTGCTATCACAACCTAGAGAAAAAATTGAAAAAAAAAATTATAAAATTTTGTAAGAATAAAATAGCTACTGCAGTACCAGTATTTATGGTGCTAATCAAAAAAGAATAATAATTAAAAAATATAAGTTAATTTAAAGAGCAAATTAGTAGTAGTTAGTTATAAACTTACCTGAAATCGTCTCATATCACGAGGATTTCCAGCATTTTTTAAACAATTTTGATTACATTTCAAGAAGAATTTCAGGAAAAATCTAAAAAATTAAAAATTTAAAAACAATAAAATAATATTAGAAAATTAAATTTACAAGTACTTATGCGTATATGTGTATGTAACAATTTTTAAAAATATATTTTTCGAATAAATTTTCAATGTTCTACATTTAAAAGTGAACATGGATACTAAGTCCACTATGGTACATCAAACCAGTAATTTTATCATCCAATTCATTATCAGTAATCAATCACTAGTGTACATTGCTAATTGAATTAATGATCGTCTTAGGCGAGAGTGTAATAGTGCACTGACTGGGATATTTGAACTCGGTACGTAATATACGCGTATACAAGTTCACCATTCCAATCATCAAGCTATCCGTAGATAAATTTCAAGGACTAAAAATTTCAATCTGTATTAAGTAGATGTGCGATTCACTTTTCAACCATCGACATTTTAATTTAATTTTCAGTATAAATTCTGGAATTTATGAAGTAATTTCAACCAATGTTGGAATGTCTTCAACAAATCTAAGTAAATCTCTACAAAATATCATTAGATTATACATATTTAACCTAGTCAAAATACTTCTTATTCACATTGACAACATTATTGTTATAAACATCATGAATTTTTCTTCTTTTTTTTATCCGAAACTTTGTTGGAAAGAATTTTTTCATATTCGTTCATAAATTATGTAATAATTAAATAATTAAAAGAATGTTGATTTTTATATCCTCTGAAAATCAGTGTTAAATTCTTGTTCAGAACATTAAAAAAAATGTTTTTCTTTTTCATTCTTCTTATAGACATTTCCACTGTTACGAACAACATGTAATCGGACTGAATTTGTATTTTCTGTACAATGTATGTAGTACATTTTTATATTCTCCAGAGAGTTATATTCCATCGATATACGAATATAATATGCATGTAATTTTCTAAAGAGAAAAAAAAATATATTTTAAAGATAGGAAATAGGGATGAACGAATTATTAATTAATTTTTATTTTAAATTTTTTGTTTCCTTTTTTTTGTGGTAGTGGCAATGTTGCTATAAAATTTAATTTCAATGTCAACAGAACATGTGGTAATCGTAATTCTCTATTCAAATTCAAATTCTATTACAGTATATAGACACACTCGCATTTAAATCGTCCAAATCAATTGGGAATATGAAAATTTCAAATACTTCTGTATGTAAGTAGTAGTACTATATTTACTTATGTACTACATCTATATACATAAACAAGAAATTAAGGTGTAAATGACTTGAATATATGAGAATCGTAATATTTAATTTGAAAGATAAATTTCATTGATGATATGTCAGTGAATTTTAGTCAAAATAAAAGTCCAAAAAATGTACTCGTATATTTAAGAAATTTGACAAAATCCAGACAGGGAATGTTCTTATAGTTTTTCGATTGTTCAAATGACAATCGACTATTCATGTAAACCCAAACAAATAATTGACATTGAATCTGTTTAGATTTATTTCACCACAAATTTGTCAATATTCCAAATTTCAATTGAACTATAAGATTTTTATATATCCACAGTGAATGATATATGTACAGAACTCAATGTTTTTCTGTAGTTTAAGAAAAAGTATTTTCAGTTTTTTATTCATTATATTTGTTAGATCTCTTCAAAAATGATTTTACTACAAAATTTAAAAAATCAACAGTACTCGTAAAAAATAAAGTACACGTGACGTCAAAAATATCCACTGTCAAAAATACAAGGAATTTATAGTTTTAAAAATCAGATCACACACATAGTCATATGAGGTAAGTACAGTACAACCAACCTAACATATTGTCAAACGCCAGCACCCAATATTCAATGATGAAAAAATATCCACTTACAAGACTAAATTGTTCAACAAATTTTGAATACTATAAAAACTCATAAAAGATATTAAAATCTACACACAAGATACAGGCAATTTAATATCAAACTTTCGTACATTCAAGACAGTCATTGCCGTGTGTTAATAAGAAAACTGAGTTTATAAATATTTTTCACCCTCTGTTCTCAATAAAAGAGGACAACAAATTGAAGAATAAGGACATACTCGTACATTAATGGATCTAAAATTTTTTTTTCTTCTTCAACAACAACAATAATATAAAACAAAAGTCTTTATATTTACGTTTTTCTTGATGATATTAAATTAACAACGATAATAATAATAATGACTCGCTATGTTATTTTGTATTTATTTTCCTATCATATACATATATAAATACGAACGAGTATTTTTTTTTTGCTTCTACAGTGTATACTCAGCATTTTGATGCCATTAAAAATCCTCATAATATTAGGAGTATAGTACAAACTTCCATAGTAATTGTATCTAGACAGCTTTGATTTTATTTTTTACTATGAACATAATTTTTATGATGATAATTTTATATTATGTACTGACATGTTTACAATTACTCCTACATAGACATTCAACGTATGTACATATGTGCACACGAGCATGTGCATACGCGACTATGTAATGTATGAATAAAAACATTATTACCTTACATAAATACGTTAATTTTCAATTTTCTTTATTTTCCTTTTTTTATTATTTTATTTTTTATTTTCAATGTATGTACACATGAATATTTTTACAGTTTTTAAATTTATTTCATTTTTTGTGTCATTTTTTTTAATTTTGTATTTGTGTAAAAATATTCTTCTAGCAGGTACTAAACATTGTGCTATATAATTAAATGAAATATTTGATATAGTAGATGTACGTATACGTAAGTACATGTTTATGCATGTAAATTTGAGAGCATTTTTTTTTATGTATAGTAATATTAGTTCACTATGTACTACAAACAAACCTACTACATCAATCGCTAGTCGGATTCAAATTTAGGGAAGTTTCTGTTTTAATTAAGTGATAATGAAGACGAAAATAAAAAAAAATAAAATTTGAAATTTATTTCTTTTCATTTATAGATTGTCAGTCATGTATCATGTAATCATAGTTATGCGCATACTTGTTATAAATGTTAGATATATTGAGTAGTTTTTTAATTACTTTTCTTTTGATTTTACATAATAAATAAAATTTGAACAAATTAAATTGTCGGTAAATTTGAAAATGAGTAAAAAGTTTAAGTTCGATTTTGGGTAAAAACTCTTGTTATAAAATACATCAGATGTTTTTTAAAATTAGCGGTCGATAGTAGATAACACAAATTTTCGTGTCTATAAGTTTGCTTATAAGATTGGTTTTTGAATACTCATAAAACAAAGAAAATATCAATGAACCTACTTCATATTGTATGTGCACAACCCAATTGTGATTATCGATAATAACGAAACATTAACTATCGATACATTTCGTCATTTTGAAAAACTGTCATTCAGACATATATATTTCAAATTCAAAATCTCGAAATCAAACTGTCAGATTTATTAGATAATATGACAACATAAGTGCTGGAAAAAATGAAAATCTGTTGACGATACTGCGACTACAACGAAAAATTTAAAATCAGAAATTCATCAGCTAACTAATTCAAGAGAAAAATTTTCAAATTATGTTTTCAATTTCATTTTACGAGTATCTTTTTCAAATCCTACTTCATTTGATCACTAAACTATATCTCACGACATTTAGTTAAAAAAAAAAACTGAAACAAAAATAGTAGAATGTTTGATATGTAATAAATGCATACACTTCTAAAATTTTTCTCTCGTGTTTACAAACAAATGACAAAAATTTTTTTACTACACATTACATAATTTGTCGTAATTTACACTTCATATCCTTTCTAAGAAAATCATTAAAATCCGATCTACTAAGTAGTAGAGTAGCCTATAAATTAACTTAACATGAAATTTATGTAGTTTGTTTCATAACAAAATATTTAGAATTTTTCATAAAAAATAATCTTTTTTTTTTCACTGAGAAATTGTTTCCGTTTAACAGAGAATTAACAACAAATTATATTAGTACAAAACTTATTGACACCTTTTACATGAATGAGAAAAAGAAAATCTACTATTTGTATACCACAAAATACCTCTTGTACTTATATCCTGTCATTAAGGATTTCTAGAATTATAAATGTATATCTGATGTACTTACATAATCGTTCTTGTGACCTAATTTTTTTTTCTATCTCAACAATTTCAAATGCCTAGATAGTCCTTCAATATATACCCACGAACGTATCAACAAACCATTCATTCCATTTAAAAACTCATAAATTTTTTGAATGAAAACAACACTTCACTTAACTATGAGCAAATGAGTAAATTACATATCCGACTACACACATGCCATATGACGATATTATACTCATACCTACATATATATAGATCCATCCAAATGTACTCGTATACGCTTTCAACGATTTTTTTTTTATTCTACAACACTGTTTTTGTTGTCCAAAATATTAATGTGACAACAGATTTCCATCGATACACATATGTATATACATATATTCGTAAATGTAACAAGATACTTATAATAATCGAAGTTTTTTTTTTTTTGTTTTTTTTGTTCGGTAAACTGATACTCGAAATAATTTCGTTATTAGTACACAAGATTTATATATATATACATATATTTTTTTTCGAGTTTCTAGAACGTCCTAACATTTATACTTTTATCTCTCAAATTTTAATTTGTTTGTTATTGTTTTTCGTCCAAATGTAATAAATATAGCATTTTAAAATTTGTTTCAATTATCTGTTGAATAATTACTCAGATTATCATATAAAACTAATGAGAATGAGCCATCTGGTTATACACCAAAGAAAAAAAAAACTGAATGAAATCACATATCGATCAATTAGAAAATAAATTTTATAAATTTTCAATTCCAATTTTATTTTGATTTCGTCTAGCTCTAAATGATCTCCGATCAAATTGTGGTGGATGATATCATATTTGAATGTTGTTTTATTTTTATTTTATTTCATATCTGATTAATTAAATTAAATATTGGAAAAATGTTTGCGTTATTATTTAAGTATTTATTCGACATGAATATGAAAGAAAATAAAGGCGGGTTAATATTGACATATGTGCGTCTCTATGTCAATATCTAAGTAATTTTCATATTCAAATCCATATAAAATGATTTTTATGTAATCAAATACTAAAGGAAAGAGTGTTGATTTAAAATGTTGTTATACTCATTCTTCATATTTTAACGGCTAAATAAATAATTATTGAAAAATTTATAACTGAACTTAATAAATATGTATAGACATCAGATAAAAAATAATTCAATTATTATATTATATGATGAGTGTTTTCATTGTGATCAGTATCATCATCATTATTATTATCTAAACACAGTTTGTATAAAATACGCAAAATTTCACTTCAAAATATATTTTATGTATACTCTACTCTATTTACGAGTACATACCTCATATACTGAGTCCTGACCGCCCTAATAGACACTGTTTGCATAACTCAGTTAAAGTATAGATGCAGAGTATAGTATATTGCCTGAATTAATCAATTTCATGAACAACTATGATGGGCGCTCTATGAACGAATGAATGGTTAGCAAGTAAATTTACAATAATTTTGTACATGTGGTTAGTTTATTGACATATTGAAACAGATGTACATCATATATATATATAAACTTACAAGTGTAAGTATATACCCTAAAATGCTTTAGGGCACTTCAAAACTAACCAACAAAAAATAATAATAAACACAAATCGAAAAAAAATACACACCAAAGAATATGACGGTCTAAACTAAATTTGAATTGATGTAACTCGAATGAAGTCAATGAAAAGCTACTATATAGAGCTAAAGTATAAGAAAATTAGTTCAAGTATTTCTAATGTAATCGTGTAAAAGTTGATAAATCTTTCAGCAATTGATAAAAATTTTGTCCTAAATTTCATTAATTTGAAATCTAAAATGTCTATATACTATTCTTGCAATTTAATTATTTCAAAAATTTTTTCTCTCAAATATTGGAGTATGTATACAGCGTGTTTTCTAGTCGTTTCAATGTGATAATTTAATTGTTACACTTTCATACCATTAAAGCTAAAGTAAGCGTGTTATAGAGAACACATAGTTCCGTTTAATCCAATTAATATAACCGAAAAATCAAACAAATAAAATAAAATAAAAATTAAAAGATTCATTCATTTATTGCTACATTACCCCTAAAACTATACGTATATATATATAAATATCATATACCATATCAATGGATTCTGTAGCCAAAAAGCTATTTATGTCATTGATATTTCGAATAACATGAAATCCATAAGAAATCAACAACAAAAACTAAAATGAAATGAAATAAAACAAATAAAAAATAAAGTGAAAATCAAAACCCGAAACAAAAAAAGGATAATTTGTTCAACAATATAAATGAACAGAAAAATGTGAATACGATATCCTCCCCCTTTCCACATTCCACCAGTATCTTCTAAAACGAAAAACAAAACAAAAATTCTGATTCCTTATAACGATCAAAGTTAAAATCGTGTTGATTCGATTTACCAGAAACAAAAAAAAAAAAATGTTAAGAAATGAAATAAAACAAGAACAACAAAAAATAAAAACCGAATCAAAAGGATTTAAAAAGAAATAGAAATAAAAAAATATTATAAAACAAAAAATAAAATAAAGTGTAAAAGTCAAAGAAAAACAACCATCAAAATCGATGAAAACAAAAAAACACAAACTCTCGATTCAACATTTAATATCCTTTTACATCAAAAACAATATAGAGAACATACACTTATAATACGAATATAGAGAACAACTAACCAACCAAACAAATGAAATCATCATCGAAAAAACACAAAATAAAAGTAACAATTTTACGAAAGCGTTTAACATTTCACATTTCACAATACGTACATACTCGTACATATGAATACAAAAAGAAAAACTTTTCAAAAGAAAATAGCAAGACGATGACGAAGAAAAAAAAATGAAAGATAGAAAATGGGAAAACAATAATGAAATCAAATCTAAAAATAAACAATAAGAATAAGAAATATGAAGAAACAAATATCAAGAAAAGATAATAATAAGAAAAAGGAGTACGAAAATAACGAAATAAAAAAAAATATAAATTTGAGTAGATTTTCGTTTTTGAATTTATTTACTTTGTGGAACAGTACGCGTTTTATACACGCATACAAACATTTATATACGAAAACACACATACATGTGTATGTAAGACAATCAAAACTATATATGTACATGTTTACTATTGTATATTTTTAAATATGTGTATCGAGGTATCGATGTAAATTAAATGCTTATTTTATTACAAACGCTCACATACACATACATTTCATGCATGCATATAGAACTGTAGACAAAAAGTGCTATATTATAGAGCTTTTCTTTCTGAACAGACTTTCATAAACCATAAAAAATAGTCACACATACACACAAACACATCAAACCAACAAAAAGACGGAAAAGAGGAAAGATGATGATAATTTATTCTATTCAATTTTCTGTACACACATATTCTTCAACCGCCTTCAATACCATCAACATCCATTAACTGTATACTATAATGTACTATGTACATCCATGATTCATCCATCTAATGAGCTTCAAATTCTATTCACTCTACATACATACCTTTAGATATCGTGCTGCCATGTTAAAAATCATATGACACAAAATGAAACGAAAAGTATCCTACGTTATCCGTCAAAAAGCATAAAAAAGAATATTTACTGCTTATAATGTACTATAATATACATTGTAATACACAGTCAATATAAGGATAATATTCGTACTCGTGCATATAAAGTATCTGCATATAATATAGACTTTCATGGACTCCATCATCATCGAAAATTATTCATTCGTTATTATTACAGATACACCAATATACAAGCAATACAAGTATTTCTATGTGGAAATCTACCGTTATACATAAATATACTGTATCTAAAATAGACAAAAACAAGAAAAATAAAGGTTATTCCCTAGTCCCAGCAGCATGACTTCGAATCCCAAAGCAACCCCAAAACAAAACATTAAACAAAAACAAGAAAAAAAAGAAAAACAGAAAAAGGATGAAGGCGAAATAACGTTTGCATAAAATTACGAGTATATCTACATACATATATATTCCATTTACATTCCCCAAACATCTAGCCCGCTGATCCATCATTATTTATTTTCGTGTTGCCATGGATGCCACCTCCTCCTCCTTATGTGTACATACTCGTACATACGGAATATGTAGGTATGTTGATGTACATAGTTACACATATAAGTAAGTATAAAATAGATCTTAAGATTTGTGTCCTTGTACAAATGAATTTTTGATTCGGTTCTGTCTGCCTCTGTATACATACATGTATAGCGTAGTATTCATTAAATGCGTGTGAGTATACGAATACAGATATATACAATCGAAATTTTTAAGAAAATTTTCTCTTTACAAAATAAAATTTTTCTCTTTAATTCTTCAAAGAATTTTCATAAAAACAAAAAGGAAGAAAGGATATAAAACAAATAGTATTTGAAAGTGAAATGATTGTTATAAAAGATTTAAAATGCTTTTAAATGTCCAAGGGAAGTGGAAATTCCAGGATAATCGAAGATGTATATTTCATGTAAATGTTTCAAAAGGAATTTCTTTCCAGAACATATTTTTATTTAATTTGTACTTAAACGTATGTAGAAAATTGATAAAATTTCTTACCCAAATATTTTTTAATATTTTCAAAAAATGCACACGCTATTTTGTGAAGTACTGTATTTTACTGTGTATACATATATGTATATTGTTACCTTAAATTTATAATTCTTACTTAAGAGCAATTCTTATATGAATTGAAAGAGTATAACCTTCATCTCAATTTACATTCAAAGGATAATTTTACACAAGTATAAGTGTATAGAGATACAGCAAACATAAACAAAAGAATTAAAGAATAAAGAAAATAAGAAATTAAAGAAAGAAAACGCGGTAGCCAAAGGGCAATTTCGGATATTTTAAGTTGTAGTAAGAGTTCATTTATACAAACGTAACTGTAATAAGATAAATACTCGTATAATTTCAAATCAAGTGTCATGAAGTTCCCAATATACACTTATATATAATTCGTTGACGGTATATGTATATGTTACTCGAATGTGTATGTGTGTATCGCATCAGTCACAGAAAGCTCAAAATTAAAAAAGTATAAAGTCAAAAGGCGGAAAATGAAATAAATATATAAAGTCAAAAATAAGAAACAAACAGGAAAAAAACAAAACAGCGAACCAAAAGATGTTCTCTGATTTTTTTATATGGACGATATTTGAAAGAAAGTTTGTACAAGATGCGAATACTAAGCACGCACCAAACAAAAAGAAAAACAAATGTCCTTTGTTTCCACTTTCTATACATATACTCGTTATCACATATATCCCTATAGAGATATGGTGGTACGTAGTGTAGGAGTCAAGAAAGATGAAGAACCTTATATAGATGATATATAAAGACAGATAAAAAGGCATAAAAAATTGTCATGAATTTTGTATTTTTTTTTTTTTTTATTTACGAACTTTGTAGCGTTTTGTATAACGCGATTCGTCTTTATTGAATGAATTAAATGAAAACTCGAATAAATAACAACAACTGTAACAGCATTCAATACGATTATGTATAGGATCGCTTTGAAAATATAAAATAAAAAAAAATTGCCTCAAATTTTCAAGATTTCGTTTCATAAAAAGAAAAAAAAAAACTTTAAAAGTTTTCGATTCGAATTTTTTGTATTGTTTTCTTGTATTTTTTTTTTTTTTTGTTCTTTTCTTTTTGAAAATGTTTTATCTTTGTTTAACATTGATTTTTTCTTTAATCTTTTAGTTTTTTTTTATTATTTTATGCTTAGTCTTTAGCATTTTTAGATGACTTAATTTTATGGTGCTTATGTACGAGTTTATGTATACAATTTTTGGTTAAATTTTTAAATTGTTTTTTAAAGTTTTGTCGTTTTTCATTATATATCCTTAATTTGTGAATTACTGATTTTGATGAAATAAATTTTGTTTTATATTTCGTTCATATACATTAAAAAGAATGTTAGGCTTGGAAGGAATAATGAATAGAACGACAATTAATGCATGCGCCTATAACATCGTGAATTAACATAAATGGTCGAGTACTTTATCTAATTGTATGTACTCGTAAATATAGGCTTTTATGTGGTTACAAGTATTTTTTTATTTTACGAGTATTTTTGTTTTTTTCGAAAAACTTACAAAATTTTAAATAAACTCCATTTTGTCCATTTACAATTTAATTTAAAACAGTCCTAATATTGATATTAAGCCTGAGTCTTTGAAGCTAAGATGAAACCAAACTCGATGATATATTCATTCTCTACTATACGTCACTCATATCACATACTATCCTATCCTATATATTCACATGCACATTTGTATATGTAAATCGGTAAAAAGTTGCTGATAAAATTTTCTCTAACGCACATTACATATACTTATATTTATATGTACTCGTAAATATACACAAATGATAATACATAAATTCATAATGTACCCCCACATATGTATGTATATGCGATTTAATGAAAGTGAAATTCATTCTATATGCTATACTGTATGTACCTTTGAAAGTTGAAAGTGAATAAAACTTTCAGTCGAACATTGAACTACTCGGATATGTGTACCTATGTCTATATCCGTATGCTGTATATGTATATGATTGTGCATTATACAAATGTTGACATATAAGTATGTATATATATAAGTATGTATATCTGCTTATAACCATTATAACGTTACTTATATATTTTTAAATCATACATGTACACATGAAAAAATTGTATAAGAATGTGTAGATATAATGCGATGCGATGTATATCCTTTTATATTGTACATTTGTAATTCTTATCTCGATATACACACATAACATATGAATGTATGCATGCGTTTTATTTTTTTGTTTTTTTGTTTTTGTATTCATTCATGTATAAATTTACTGTTTGAAACATAATATGTGATGCTTTTGGTACATACAAGAAAAAAAATAAAATAAAATAAAAGAATACGAGTATACCACCCAAGCAAGATATGTAACTATTTTCCATATCATATCTGACTGGTGCTGATATTTATCTTCCATGCCGCCATACCGCTTTGTACTCCTGTTGATACTTCTTTCATTTGTTGTTTAAAATGAAAAACTCATGCATTTTACAACTCTATTACATACGTATACTTCTTATATATCATGTACGTGTACCATATACGAGTATAAAGTTCGTATGTAAACTTTAAAAAAGATTATGGCAATGGTTATGATGATGAAGATGAAGAAAAATGAAAGCGAAACTTAAAAATGAACTTTGAACAATGTAACGGAACGGGTAACGCTGCGAACTTCTACACAAACTTGCCCACTTGTGATTCATTTCACAGATACATATGTGTATAGATATAATACAGTATACATAACATAAGTAGTAAATATAAAATGTCGCGATAACAGATAACAGTAAAATGCAGGATATATGGTGAGGTTTATCATCATTAAGTATATTTTTATATTTTTCACACACATGTGTACATACTCAAATTATTTAGCGAAAATATGATAGTAAATAATTTTTGTAAGGATAAGGACATTCTAAGATAAGAATAACATGCGAATGTTATTGTTATTGATGTATGTATGCAAAAATTTGAAGTAATGTACATATGTGCATATGTATTCTAAGACTGAGCCAGAAACGAACACTGTTAAAAAAGATAAAATTATGAAATCAGAATAACTGGTAACTCGTAACTTTAAAGAATAATTTTCACACTGGTTGTTATATTATTTTTTTTTTTTTTTGAAAATAAAATTTTCATCTCTATAGCTCAAGTAGATTTATGAAAATTGTATTTATCAGACGAAATTTGATTCGATCAATCCCTGTATTCAGTGTTGTTACACTCATACTAGACACATACATGCTATTACGACGTCTATGAAATGAGTATACAACGATATCTGTTCGAATTTTGAAAACGTTTGTTATGTAAATTTGTACGTTTTCGTTTCTATTTCATTTATACTTTTTTTTCTGTATTTTTGAACTGTTTTCCTTTTCAATGGTAAATTTTATTTCGTTTCACCTTAAAATATCTAATTTACATATGTAATTTCCACATACATATATAAATACGTATATCGATTCTATTTGATCTGTAATAAGCAATATATACAGGTATGCATATACAAAACAATCAATATTCTAGATTTCAAATTTTCTCCTTCTATTTTTTTACAAAATTAAAGTAGATGAAAATTTAAGAATCAGTTCATATATGTCTTTTCTATACTCTAAGAAGCATGAATTCGTATAAAAAAATCTGAGAAATTACCCGCAAAAATAAGGAAATATAAGAAAATAAGAAAATAAGAAAGGACCACCCAAATTTTACAACCTCAATAAACAAGCTTAAATCAATTCAATGTTGATCAAATGCGTTAATTAAAGATCATCTTCATTCAAAAAAAAAAAGAAGAAAATAACGTATAAAATTCCAGGATTAAATCGTGAATTTAAATTGAAAATGAAAATCACTTCTGTGATACGATCAATGATCAATCAACCAAGAAAACGACAAAACCATATTTCACATTTTAAATATGAATTTATTCGATCCCATCCATAATCTAGGACTCACTGATTTAATATTGGCCGGATTTATAAATTTTCTTAGTTAATTTTTTTTCATATTGTACTAGGGCATATATGTATGTACTTGTTTAAACTGTGAATAAATGTGTGTGGTTGTTTTTAGCATTGACTGATGGCGTTGGCGACTATAACAATTGTCATATCGATGATACCATTCATTCATACCTTGTAGTACAGTATCATATTGCATATTGTACCATTGCCGCCGTCATCTAATAAAAAATCATGTGTTTTATGGATTCATGATTCTTCATGATGATGATGATGTTGATGACGATGAGAATGATGATATTTTATGGTGAACGAAAAACCCTCTGGCAAATACGAAAATTAAAACTGATAAAAACTACTACTGAGTACAATTATACACTGTACTAAGTACGTAATACCTATACTGTTACACCGCTGCTGCTGTTTTATTAGGCATGATGCCGTATATTTCTATTAATTGGCCTTTTTATACAAACAATATTGAATGAACAATTTTCTATTTGAATCTGAAATGATCGCACACAACACAATACAAATACTAAGTACTGGGTATATTCTTGCACTCGTATATATAGCCACTATACACTATACAATTTCCTAGTTACCTATGCGTAATTTTTCTGTATAGTATACATATAGTATCTATACAGTACTCGTATAAATGCAATTTTTATATCGTGAAAATAAAATTCATCCTAGTAATTCGATAACTTTGAAATAGTACCAACAACAACAATAGTAGTAAAGGTATAGTATAGAAATAGCAGCAGTAGCATAGTATAGAAATAAAAACCTGGCCAAAAACTAAAAAGATACAAAAATCGAACGATGCTAATTGGATTTGAAAAGACGGCATCTGATTGTTTTACCCATTTCGTCATCTTTATTGTCAAACTTGGCACGTGATATGAATCGTTAAAATGAATTCACTAACATTTTTAAATTTTCTGATGGTTGTTGATCAAAAAAGATCAATCGATACTTCTAGTTTTGATTGTATATTTCTTTCATTTTTCTTTCTTTATTTGTTTTTTTTTTATTTTATTTTCTTTTTTAATCTCAAGATGATCATATCGTATGCTAGATATACTGTATTTACGATGATGATGATGATGGTACAAAGCAATAATGGAATAGTGAAGATAATAATAAGTGGAATACGCCGCTAACATGTGATTGTTTTGACCAAAAAGAAAAAGAAAAAAAAAGATAAAATAAAGCCGATTCAACGCGAGTACTTGCACTATACGCGTAATACGCTGTATCTATACATATTCGCAAGTACTATCGTATATGCTTACATCCGTACGTATATGTATATTAGAAGTGTATACTTTCGGTACTCAAACTTATAAAATGCAACTGTCGTTTAGTATCTGTTAAATTTGAACCATTTCTCTACATCAATATCTATACAATAACATCGATCCATTGATCTTTATGCTTTTTTAACTGATCGCGATTGTGCGGTTACGAAATCATCGATTTATCTGGTGATGATTATCGTTTAAATCACAAGAAAATTTCAATTATGAATGTACTTACATACATCAGTGATAGGTGCAGTACATAAGTAGTAGATATGAACGTATAGGACATAATTTTTTTTTTTTGATCCAATGTAAATGAGTGTAACAATCGCGATGTAAATTCATTCTTATGGTCAATTTTATCATTATACATACATACATTATATGTACCTATGCGATGTAGGTACTTATCTAACTTTTTATGTTTAAATTTAATAACAGGATAACAGATATATACAGATCGATTTAATATACGATCAGTTGGAGTGAAGGAAAAATATTTTTGATTGTTCAAAATAAAATTTTATTAAAACCACCATCTAAATAATATACGAGTAGAGTACTAACCATTTCATAATTCATATGGTCAATATTTGAAAATATAATAACGATCGACTATGATGATCAGTAGACATATACCACTGTATAATACTAAACAAAATCACTCAGAAGTCAGTTCAGTCAATCGATTTCAAATCATCATGATCATCATGATCATCATCGTCATTATCATCATCATCATCATCATCATCGTGATCATCATCATCATAGTCATCAGATCATCATCGATCGATCATATAATCAAATCAAAAAGATAACGATATAGCCGCGAGATATTTATGATGATTATTGATTCATTTTTCGAGATAACAAGGTAAACAAGTTTTAACGAGTGAACATTACCAAATTGGTTAAAACTTTTTCACAACAATACGATGACGATAGGTTGATAGTACGACGTTATATTGATGATATATGTACAATGGAACCGCACTCTTTTATTGTTGTTACATAGTGATTGCATATATTATAAGTATTTTTATCTTTTCATAGTATTTAGCATTATTTCTTATAGATACGAATACAATAACGTATGGATCATAGATATTATTGTATATACAGTAAATATCATTGCCAATCCTTTCACTTATATTCTTGTCATCATCATCATCATCATTGTCATCATTTTTGTCATTTTCTGATGTCATTTTGTTTTTGTTATATGCGCAATTCAAAATTATTTATGAAATTTGATACGATATTTTTTTTTTTTAATAAAGCGCGTATGCTCATCTTATCTTATATTATGATGAATGCACATTATGAATGTAAACACATACTTACCTGATGGTTTTTAAACAAAAATTCTAAAATCTGAGAAAATGAAAAACAGAAAAACAGAAACAGAAATGAAAACGAAATTCTAAATTTTTTGTTTTATAATTTTTTCAATTGGTAACGTAAATATTTAACAACAAGGAAAGAAATAAACGAATAAAATAATGAAAATTTTTTCTGAAATCATAATAATTCGCAATTATATACGAATGTAAGTAATGCCTGATGTGTACATACTTACATACATATGTGCGCTTATTCGTACTCCAAATGTGAATACTGGACACATCTTGCTATAAAAATAATCGTAACAATTGCACATAGAATGCAGAATTATGTACATACATTCTCGTATATACTTGTATATATATGTGAATGCGTATGTACGCTTCAAAAAATTTATAGAATAGTAATCTGCCGCTATCATGGAGGTCCTTGTCATTAAATCACTTCCATAACCGTGTTCATAAAAATTTTTCAAAAAGTTCAATTTTATTTTATTTTTTTATTATAAAGATTCCACACTATATGTGGGCCTTTTTAAGGTACATACAGGTATAGATAACATTTTTCTTTCCCCCCGCAAATGTGACCAGGTATGATGTTCATGAGTATAAATACGAAATGTAGTAAACTTTACATATACATATATACGTAAATAAGTACAAAAGTAGGTAAATAATACCAATAATACGTAATGTATAAGTATGTAACTACAAACTCACATTTTATACTGCAGACTGCACACACTCGTATTTTCGTATACATTTATGCTTCTGTTATTTTGTTACTGTTCTTGTCTGTAGTATTGACTGATGTTTTATTGATGAACTTGACAATCAAGAAACACTCTTTACTTCTTGAATATGTGAAAAGAATTTGTTCTTTTTTTCTTTTGTGCGTTTCAACTCTTCTTTTTCGAAGATGAACAACTACCAGAAATTGATTGATTTTCATTTGTATCATATATAGTGTGTATACGTACATAAACATATCGATATATCGATATACTAATCGCGTTTATATCCTTTCCTTTTATATGTGTAAATTTAATGATGATACGAGTATATACGCTTATTACGAAATCAAATCGAATAACCAATATAGATGAACCGAATTAAATTATAAACTAAAATCGGAATTTCATTATCATAAGATGAATTTCAAATTGTAATCAATGCGATTCGTGTATACGTATGCGAGTATATGCATATACTTAAGAATATGTGTGTAGGTATAAAGATGCTTTCGTATTTCTGAAGTTAGTTTTTAGCTATTTTTGGTAATCTTGAACATCACTTTTTAATCATGATTGAATGATTTTTTATTTATTTTCATTTTTCTTCTTTGATTTTTGAATTTTTACTTTTTAATTAATTAATCATTTATCATTTATGTTACTTGATCGCTTTTAATTAAATTCTGAATTTAATTTAACTTTCAAAATATAATGATGATAAAACAAGAATGATGCGTGATATATTGGATATTCAGAACATATTTACCAGTATGATTATAACAGTTTTCCTTTTACGTATTTTTTTTTTATTCAATTTTCAATGTCATTGTCAAGTCGCCAATCCCATATTATTTTTTTTTTTGTAAATAGAAAGTTAAAAATACAAAACGAAGAAAAAAATGTGTATCTACCAGGTACAGGTGTATATGTATATGTTATGCATTTTATCATCATGCAATTATGTTGAGAATTAGCATACGCCACCATGCAATCGCATTTCATATAAAAACCAAAAATAAATGAAATTATGTATACATAATCGCATAAATAAAAATACAGAAACTGTAAAGGAAAGGACATTTTATTGTCGTCCTCGTATTTAGTATTTATTTTTTTTTTTTTTGCTCTCTTAGAAATAAACAAAATCGAAATGTAATTTTTTTTACAATTCGTTTTCTTCTTATTAACCGAGTTATTTATATTCAGAAAATTATATCTTTGAGTTCTGTACAATTGAATGTTTACGTATATATGTATTTACCAGTATAAGTATGGATAGTCAATTAGAAAATTTCATTCATATGCAAAATATTTACCAGACCACATCACCTAGTAGAAAGGAAAAAAATTAATTCTATTCATTTGTAAGTTTGTATTTATATATTCAAACGCAAATTACAAATTTTTCACTTTTTTTTTATCTATTAAACATGATATTTAAATGATTGAAAAAACAAAGATAAAAAAAACAAAACCAACAAAGTATAATAGAATGACTTGGTCTAATAATACTTGGATGATACTATCGCACACATCACACTAAAAATGCATTTAGAAGATTAAAAAATGCGGGGTATAACCGTAGAAAGGAACATTTTTTACGTACATACTCGTATATAGTACAGGACAAGAGGAGTATGTACGAGTAGTTTACAGTATACGTACGTATTATGACATTTACAATTTAACTTTTTCATTTTTTACTACATTTTTTTTTTCTTGTATCGACGTGAATTTTTGTTTTCAGTTTCATGATAAACTCCTTGAAAAAGGACTTTTGTAAGTTACTTACGTATTTACATATCTGTCTACAGTATAATAATACTGTAGTATACCAACTGCTCGTGTTTAATATTATGTATACTCAAATCAAATTCAAAAAGAAAACTTGTCTGTTAGTTTAGAGCTCATCCTATATTACTATTACCATCATCATCATCATCATCATCATCAACAACAAAATCATCATTGAAATGAATGGACAGTAGCGCACAAAAAATTAAATGAAAACGAACAAATAAAAAAAATGCATACTAAATACAAAACAAATGACAATTTCATAAGAAAAGAGATATCGATATATGACACGCAAACGGATACTAAAATTAATAACCACTTAGTTTAATAGTTTACATATGGCTCACTCAATGTGAATAAATGAATATACGAGTATGTGTGTATATGTATATATATGCATGGATACAAATTTAACGTTCCATGCAGTGTATTATTCTATTTATTTTAATATTCTGTATTTATAGGTTTTTTTTTTCTGTGTGTTATGGAATCGTTTCAAATATGGGGTTTTTTATACGTTTTCCAGTATGTCAATAAATCTAAGCGTTGTTTGATCAAAAAAAGAAAAAAAAACAAACAAAATTAAAATTAAAACACACATACACAGACGACTACACGCCTCGTGCAACTAATAATTACAATTTTTCATTTTTATATTATACGAACTCGTTAATTTTCCTGAAGTGGATTACATTAATTTCATACTAACATATGTGCTCGTATTTTGTTCGTTTTTTTTTTCTTATTCATTTGAAGAGTTATTAATTTTTGATTTTAATAAATGAATCCCTTTACTTTAGAATTTTGTATCAATTAGTGTTAACAAATTTTTCAAAAAACTAAACAATTTGATTTTAGAATTTTTAGATATTTTGGTGACATAATTCTCTCACCGGGGAGCTACCTAGCGCATTTTTGAAACATTCACAGTATTTTTGAATTCTTTAACTTTAACAGCAAAAACTGCTTTAAAATCACTTCATATTACTTGTTCTTGACCATAATATTTGAATGTACTAACACACAAGCGTATAATAATACAGCTGGCTTCCTTATGAAAGAAATTATTTTTGGGAAAAGCCCTTCAAAGTAATATTCCATCCCTAATTTAATAGTGTGTAGGTGTAAGTGTTGGTGTAAGAAAATCCGTATTATAAGATGCAATTATTCAAAAATTCCGAATTTTCAATCACTTGGAAGATAACCAATTACAATTGATTTTCTGAATGTTTTGATATTTCAAATTTACTAGATCAATTCTCCGGAAAGAAAGTTCCTCTAATTATGACAAATTGTTTCAGAGAATAATATGCAATTTACGAACATGTATGCGATTATAAATACATATAATGTATTATGCGTATAGGCTAATAAATTCTGTGAATCACGTGCGAGATACATTATGCAAAAGTATACTTTCTATCATCAGTATGTATGTACGATAATAAACTATCTAGAAAATTATCATGTTCATAAATTGAATTAATTTTTTTACAAAAGTATGCAGATACGTAAATAAATTCATGCATACGAGTACGTATGTAATATGAAGAGGGTTTACTTTAGTGATACTAAAATTTACAAACATTATTTATTATTGTATAGTGCGTGGCATGTATGTAGTATATGTCCGGTTATCTTTTACAAAATATTACAAATTACAATTCAATTAATAAAAACAATATAACAATGATAAATATATCATTTCTAAGTTTTCTACGGTTTTTAGGTTTTGTGTTTTATGGAACATCAAATTTATATTCAATTATCATAATTTAACAGACACGTGTCTTATTCTACTGCCAAAGTGCCAACGTATATGTGTATATGAATGTTTTGTGCATAAATATAGGTAATATAGATTTCTAAAATTACACTTTCGTATATGCTATATTTTAGTTCAATTTATTTTCGTCTAGAGCTGCTCTATTTCAAATAAAAGTTTTGCGAATATCTTTATTTGAATAGACAAAAGTGTCCAAAGTGACCAGTTGGAAGAGAGAGAGAGAGACAAACTGAATTACATGAAAGAGCTTATGTAGTAGACAGTTGAAAGCGAATCATTGATCATTCTTCTAGATTTCAGTCTTTATTCGTGTAAATCATAATTAAAAATAAGACACTTTTTCAATGATCATTAATGATTGACTTATTTTGTGCCTGCAAGTAGATTAGAATAAGAATTTTTCAATTTTTTTTTCCACTAAAATTTTGATTTTCAATAAAAATCGATAGCAATGAAATATTATTTTCTCTCACTTTTCACGGGATATTGAGATTTTTAGTTTCAGACTTCCACTTGTACTATGTAACCGAACACCCAAATGAAACCTTCGTTTTTGAACCTTCTGGATCCTACAGGATTTCAATTTTTTAAAAAAAACCTTCATAGTATTATTGAGGATTCCAACGATTTTACTGATCAAATTTAAATTTAAGGAAACTTTCAGACTATTTTCCTACATTTATTGATCATAAATCTTTTTTATTTTTATTTTACATATCTAGTTGAGTATTTAAATTTAAAAATGAGGAAATGTGACATCATTTTCTAATTAAAATTTTGAAAATATTAAATCATATTAAATTTTAAATTAGTGAATATACTAACTAAAATAATAAATCATTATTTTCATAAGATTCTTATTATATGCAACATCATTTCATTACTTGTATACATCGTCATTAGTACACGAAGACATCTATATGGCTATGAATAAGAACGACAATGTATTAAGGACATTTTACTATTTTTTTATAATGAATAATATGTACTACTCTTCTTCATCTTTGGATATTAATTTTTATTTATTGTTGAATGGAAAAAAAAATATGTCGACTTTATATAGAACTAAATAATTATAATAAAACCTCAAACAATAACAGTAAAACCAAAAAATAACCAACTATAGAAAATATAATTTAGTTATGTATTCCTATATAATATATTATTAAATATTTTCTTAAGAAGCTTAAATTGTCATCATGCACATGTACAGTATCATACATTCTTATTTGTTTTTCTTTATATTTTTTTTATTTTCAATACAAAAATAATAAACAGTATACGCGTATACACAAAATCATATCTCGTATTTATAATGTAAAATATTTACATGAAAATAAATAATGTCCTTAATACGTAATACTCGTACATGAGCATGTAATGTACTACATATAGATAATAATATAAATATTCTAACATACACATATACGAGTACTTGTGAATATATTTTTATACTTTTTTTTTATAATAAAATACTTACCGATCAATGATAACCGGGTCTGATGGAGTCTCATTTCGATTACCACAACTTTTTTTATCACAGCATCGGCTAAAAAAAAAAAAAAAAACGAAGAATACAAAATAAAAATAATATGGAATATTAGAAATTGATAAAGAAAGAAAAAAAATATGTATGTACTTATATTATGTAATTATATTATAATATGAGTAAAATGTATAAACATTGTATAAATTTTGATTCTTTGTAAATAATTAAATGAACTGTGTTCTACTTGATCCTTAATTGTCATTTTATTTTAGGCTTGTCTTTTGTTTTTGAATTTAATTAGAATTTATATTAAATCGAAACACATACATACATATGTATATGTGCAGATATTCAGGACTTTAAAAGAAATCAAGGTCAGAAAAATATTTTAGTTTCGTTAATATAAAATGAAAATGTCTGTAAAAGCTTGTACACACTATAAAAGGTATGTATGTAAATATTTGAATTAATACCTACATAGATAAGTATATGAGGAAGAATAATACCTATATATGTATGTATGCTAGAATTAATAAGATGAAATTTTGTCCAATAAAAATTAAAAAGATGAACAAACAAACTGAAACTGAATCACAATTCATCTTCACCTATACCAAACAAAACTTAATGTACATTTTCTCATTTTAATCATAGAATTTTCGGGTAATCGTTGTCGGTTTATCGGATTTTATAAACAGAGCTCTTAAATTCTGTCGAACTGATTTATTTTTGGAAAACCGAAGTCTCTATCCTTTAGGATGGGACTTAATAATAATTTTGAAAAAAAAAAAAATTCGAAAATGTAGGATGAAAAATTTTTCTTTTAATTGAGATTAAATGGCATAAATAATTCAACTTTTTTGTTTCTTCTTTCCCTTATTCAACTTTTTCTGGCACTATCTTTTTTCTGCGAGAAGATAATTTCTATGTAACTCAGAAAAATAAAAAGAAAATGTTTTTCCAATCACAAATCTGTCAAGGATTATTTAAATTTGAATTTTTTTTTTTTTTCAATTATTTTCAATAATTTTTTTTTCACAAACAATCGGTTACGTATACATATTTGCTAGAAAGACTATTTTCAATTTGGTTGTCATTTAATATGAATTTAAATTATTAAAATGTTAAACCTTCACACAAGCATACAATCCTTTAAATTCCACACACATGGATGAGCATACGGTTTATCGAAAAGAAAATTTATACAAAACAAAACCAATAAGCAAATTTTGAATAATACTACGAAGTACTATATGTATTTTTTTTTTATACATTGTACACGGTTTTCTTACTGTTTTATTTCTTTTTCACATTTTTTCCTTTTTTTAATGATTTACTACATGTAAACTCATAGTATGATAGTCATCATACACATAGTTAGTGTCCCTGAAAAATATTCTAACGCCATTTTCTAAGTCAAAATCCCGTAAAAATTTCAATTCCAAAACAAACTGAAAAAAAAAAATTTTTTGTATATCCTAGCGAAAAAAAATAAAAAAAATACAACATAACAAAAAAAAAACGGGTAGACATAGGAAAATAAATGAAAGCAAAAATATAAATATAAGGGAAAGTGAAATGGAACCATCAAAATGAGAAGGAATAGAAAAAAAAACAACTGAAAAACAACAGAATATCATAAAATAAACCTCTCCTTCTCCGCCCCCTCCTCCTTCTATTTCTTCATTCACTTCTTTTTCTTAGATCATAATAAAAAATTGAACGATAAAAAATGGTGAAAAGAAATAGGCAAAAAAAAAAATTATTTAGATTCTCTATATTTCTTAGTTGTGTTGTTGAGTTCCTTCTTTACATCTAGGAAAAACAAAACGAGCAAAGAATCCAAAAGTAACCCTCTATTTTTTATTCGTTTTCTTCTATTTCTTTATATAGCATTCGATTCGGACCACTGAATGAATGTATGTATATAAGAGTGTAGGTGCATGATACATAGACTGGTAATATGTGGAGTGTACCTAACATTAAATATTTTTGTTGATAAAACTGGTCGATATACTCACAACATTTCTTAAGGATTCTGAAAGAGTTTTATGTGTATATTCACGGATATACATACAAGACGTAAAATATACGATACCCATATATTCATGAGTATAAAGACGAGGCATGAAAGTATATTTTTAAGGTATTTTTTTTTTGTATTTCATGTATTTTTTCTAATATATATTATGTTTAGATAAGAAATAAGAATACATCCTCTTTAAGAAATTTCATATAAGACTATCACTTTTTTAATATGAAATTTAAATACTTTCAATTCTTTTCAATTTTCGTTTTCAATTCGATTTTATATTTCCATTGTCTGAATTGTATGCTTTACCGAAATCAAATTATGATCAGAATGACATGAAATCGATTCATAATTTGAATTTTAAAAAACATCATTATACATTATCTGTCATTATAAGGAACGAAATTGTGAAGGAAATTCATTGTGCAATTATAGATCACTATATACATATGTATCTAACTACTCGAAAACTATGCAAGTACATAGTTTCTTCATTATCATATCCTTAAATCCTAAGAATTCTAGTAAATTTCCTAGACATTTGAAATATCACACTAGGAATTTTGTAAATTTTTCACAATATAGGTATATTTTTTTTATTTTTCTTTGATAAAAAATAAAAGTCAATCAGTCAACCAGCAACTATATACAGCTGAACATATATGTAGTACATAAATAAAATAGGATATCGATATCCCTATACCACCTACTTTATCTACTCCATTAAAAATTAAATGAAAATGTATACAACTAACATACTTCGACATCCTTTTTTTACTTACTTCTCCAAAATATACATACAACAGACCCACATCTATAATTGTGGTACATCCATAAAACAGTATAGGCAGTAGTTAGTAGTAGTAGTAGTAATAGTAGTAGTAGTAGTAGAAACATATCAGCAGCAATAATTCTTGTCAATGCTTTGTACATCTTATATGCACACATACACGTATCCATGTTTGTTATAAAAAAAAAAGTCAATATTCCCCAGTGGCGAAGTCTTTTCATTTCTCAAGAGGGTAAGATCCCTCGAGATATGCAATGTTATATATACTCTATACACACACATTTATGTACACATGTACACGCATCCAAAACTGTATACATTTACATATACGGATGTATACATTTTATTATATGATTGCCCCCGTTATTATGATATCTCGATTTCCTTTTACATTTCCACTATAGGTACTCGTATATACGCATACAAAAAAAATATTTTTATTTTTTTCGACTTTTTTGAATTTTCTTATGTACACAGAATTTTATATGTGAATATGTGATTGATGCCCTTTTTATATCTGTACATCCTCCACCTCAACATACATACATATGTATGTAGCTCGCATGTATAATAATAAATATTCACCCCCAAACTCATCATGTTTTTTTTCGATTCCTTTTTGGCAATTACTTTGTCAAAAAAGCACATACACGTATATGCCTATAAAAAAAACACATACACTCATACATACATAATAAACCTATATGCCTATATCCTATTTTATTTAGTAATGCATTGTTACGTATTCTGAACGTATCATGATTTCCAGCGACGTTTCATCTCGACAATGTACCATTCTATACAACACATAAGATACACGTATCATTACGAGTATCTACGAGTATAAGCTAGAAAATGTTACATGTTCGTGTGACTATGCATACAACTATTGTGTATACGCAAAATTTAAAGAAAATCAAAAGTAAAACTAAACAAACACATGGATACGTTCATACATAAATTTCGAAAAGAAAAATATGAAGAAAAAGGAAGACATCATGTAAAAGCAAATAAAATATTCTACGAAAACTCCATTTTATTATTGTTATATGCCATTTCTACATGATTTCTACCATATAGTGAATAACAATCACACACATACTCGCACATACTATAGTTAAAGTCATCATCAAAAACATTCGAAATCACAATAATACAAACGAAGGACAAAAAATATATAGTATGAAATATATAAAACAGAAATTATAACAACAAAAACAGCAAGAATTACAAATTACAAATGGCGAAAAGTGAAAGTTTTATTGTACACAAAAAAAAAGTAACAGGACATGAAATATAAGAGGAGAGTCAGCGCTCTTTATTATTTAATATGAAGAAAGACAGAAAAAAAAGAAAAAGAAAAACTGAAGAATTAAGAATATGGACATGACATTGCATACAAAAAGACAAACGGCAGATAGAGTGTACGATATACATATATACATCCATAGGTATGTATGTAAGACGTAAGCATGTATACATTTTATATTAGGCGATTACCGAAAATTGAATTAAAATGAATTTTAGCGCAAGCTTAACAGCAAATAATTAGCATTAGCCAGAATTAGCCATTAGGTCGATACAATCAACCATTATTGAAAGCTTATCGTCATACCACCGAGACGAATATTTTCTCTGTCTAATATTACTCATGTACATACATTTATACATATACAGCATAAAAATGATATACAGAATGAAGGTGTATACGGATGTGTACATGGATTCATGAGTATAGATAGACATTAGTCAAAGCCGGAAAATTCTCTATGATGAAAACTGAAAAGTTAACATTTTTCTTTTGACACTGCCACAGTGCCAGTCATTACATCAACAAACAACTGATTATAATGATTACTTTTCATAATGTCTGCGATTAACTTTACAGATATTTCAAGTTTAAAAAAAGGATCTAAACATTTATACAAATATATATGCATTTAATGTATGTATGTAGTTGTTCTATATTTTTCTTTTATGTAGTAGAAATATTTGTGCCCACAGTGAAATTTATTTTTGTGCACTTAAGGATATTCTCATTAAATGAATAGAAAATTATTCAGTATAGGTACCTAATTAAATATTTACAAAAAAAAAATAATATGCAAGAAGTGAAAATTTTCATTTACATATTAAACTTCTTGAACGTCTTTATAGAAAAATAATTTTGGTATACACTGTAATGTACTGTGTAACTTTTTTTCATCATCATTAAATAGTTTTAATTTGGCATTTTTTATTTTGTTCAATTAAAATTTATAATTTTAAAGCACGAATTTAAATTTTTATTTAAGAATCACATATGAAATTTCAATATCCTAAATGTCCTTAAATCAAAAAATCAAAATTTTATTATGCAATTTATGCAATAATTGATGTATAAAATTTCATATTCTTACCTGCACATAACTTCATGGGTTAACAGAACTCGACACATTTCTGGATTTTTATCTTGTCCCTCGTATACGATTGCCTAAAAATAAAATTAAAAATAAAACAATACCAAATGAGTAAATACAATACTGTGGCTGTGTATATAAAAACAGAAATGAGTAAATAATAAATAAAATTATATGTGAACATATGTACAGAATTGTATTTGTATACGCAGACAGGACACGCATTAACACATGATTGTACAATATTATAGTTGGGCAGATTATATTGAATGTACATTATATTAAAAAAGAAAAAATTCGAAAAACAAAAATGTATAAAACTAGGAAAATTAAGGAAAAGTCAAAACATAAAAATTATTTCATTTAAACTTCTACATCAAATACTATATATTTACTATTACTACCACTGTAACTATTTACGCATAGAGTAAATAACATCAGGACATCAGGTTTTTATTTTCGTGTAGTATAATATATATATATATATGTATATATGAGAAAGTTTCATTAGTAATCTGCAAATATTTACAGATCATATCACGGTGTATCAACAATAAGTCTAGTTACTGCATACACCCACATACTAGTAATAATCGACCTGCGATATATGTTTACGGTCAAACTTTCTATGTATACACACGATTGTGAATTGTTCTGGTATATATAGAATAGGATATTTATAGGAAAATTCATGTATTTAATTTTATCTTTCTTGTCTGATTAAAAATATGAACAATAGGGATAATGGTTCGATGGTAGCAGAGTAATGTTTACTCATCATTTGGTTATCATACCAACGAGCAATGTTCAACCATATACAACCATATAACTTTAACGACTGTGATAAATAACTGAACTTTATTTATTAAAACATTTTGAGGTCAATCGATTTTGAATGTAATTTTAGGCACGTGCATTTCTTTACTTTGATAATATTTGTAGAAAAATGAATTTTTTGTAATCAGGATATTAAAGTTTTATGTAAAGAGTGTTCAAAAAAAAATTGAGGAAAAAAGTTGGAAAATAAATAGAAGATCAATACGAACATATGTGTACTTTAAAACCTCAAAAAAAAACCAGATTTGTTGCCATAATCCGTGGATGCATCAAACCACAAGTGCCTTATATACAAGCATACAACTTATATATGGTATATAAAATATCCTGGCTAACTATCTCACTGCTTTTCTAGTTATTGTGCCACCGCACTACTAAATAATAAAATAATGCTTTCCTATTATTGTCATAATCATGAAAGACAAGTGAAATATTATCCTTGAATATCTGTAATCAAATTTCTTGTATTTTTGTTTATATCTCTTAGCCCTTATGTAGTCAAAAGAGGCACTTTTGCAATTATTGTTAGAAATTTTAGATCATCATTTTGCATTTTAATTTTAATGCTACACTAAAAATCACTTTCGAATTATTATTGCGTTATCTAAAATATTCCCTTTTTCATACGTTTACATACATTATACGAGTACACAACGAAATAGTGCACATATGGAACAAAAATCCTTACTTGCCAAAAAGAAGAAAAAAAACAATTTTTTAAATACCTAAATGTACGGGTATAAGTGTATAGGATACAGAGAGGCTATCTCATAAACAGACAGACAGATAATCGCAAATTAATTTTTAACCAAAAGATGATTTGAGGGAATTACAACAACAATAACATAACATAAATTACTATCGTATTATCCCTTTGTAAACTATTTCAAAATAACATTTCTATTTTTTTTTCATTCATTCTTTGCTCCTTTTGTTAATTTTTTTTTATCTTTTTGCATTATGATGATGAGTTTTAGATTTCATCCTGTTGTTCCTTTAATGTGCATTTATGTAGATAAATAATTTAAGAGGGACAGATACTAACATTTGTATAGTTGTTGCTTTTCATTTAAACATTACCGTGCTATATATACATACATATAATAGAAACATAAATAATATAAAAATTGAATAATATATTTCAGGATGTAATCCATAAGGATAATAAATGGATAATAAATGCATTACATAAATATGTACATACGCTCAGTACATGTTTGTTTTTAAAGAACAAATATGAAAGCTTGTCATATTTAATTAGCCGCAACTGTGCTTCTATATGTATGAGTGGCAAATACACATATACAAATGTACATACGTAACATAACACATTTTGAAAATTGAATAAAAATTGTTAAAGGATCTATACACATTTGTACCTCTACTTATAAGTTTTATGGAGAATACGAATAAATTTTTATTAGCCTTGAACCGATTTTTTGTTTTTCTTCTTCTTCTTTTTTGGGTAATTTTTCAAAACACTAAATACTACTAAATACTCATTGAGATATACAGAAATAAATTTTGAAGACACAAATAACCAACGTACCAACCAAACAACTAAAATGCAACCACAAATTATAGTAATAAATCACAAATTGAAATGTAAATTTACATATGGATCCTTTTTAAACAATTTTCATCTGTACAACTAATGTTTAAAGGATGAAGCTTTAATTTGTTTAACACAGAATTCCATTATGAAATTATCTGAAAAGTTAATTTACAGTCATCAAACACACACACATACATGTACTTACATACATTCCTCAAATACACAGACACATTTTTACATACATACAACGTACAATGTACAGTATACATAAGTACATTCGTGTACAAAAGGTAAACATTTTAAATGCCAACTTTTTAACGATTGGAAAGACTAAGAAAAAACGAGAAAAAATTGAAATTTCAAAATAAAAGATTTTGAATGAACAAAAACAAAAATTTTCAGGAAGTCTAAAAAGAAAAAACAAGTAAATATCATCATATAGCCAACTATGTAACTAACGACAAATTCGTTAATAAACCAAGCAAAAAAAAATCATCTTCCGTTTAACTATATACAATATCCTCATATACATAGAATATACGAGTTCGAGTGTGTGTATACATGGGTATACCATGTACGTACATTCAGTTTTTCATCATTCATCCATAATTAACTTTTTTCACAATACAACAACAACAACATCAACATCATTGAAATAAAAAGGATAAAAGGATATATGTACATGAACATTTCACAAGTCTGTATCTGTATCATATTTTATTTTATTTTCTTATTTTCATTTTTGAATCCTTGTACACTTTTTCTTTTTTGAGAATCAAATGATATATACTATATAGTCTGTGTGAATGTGTATCTTTGAAACAACGAATTGTATGTATATAGTCAGTCATCCTCTAACCTTCCTACATACAATTTGGATAGTGCTTGAGTATACACACATACCTGTACGGCTATGCACATACTCGGATACATGCATAGGTATCACAGTTATTTTACTCTCAGTGACAAATGAATGAGTAAATAAATCAAAAAGTTCACTTTTCCGGATGAGATAATCCTCACGGGTTATTTATACAAAATATATATATAAAAAAAAAAACAGGAAAAACCAAAAATCTTTTCCTCGTTTTTATTTTTCAAATTTATTTTTTTTTCTTTTTCGTTCTGTGTAAACAAAAAGCACACAAAAAATTTTTTTCGTGATCTAGTGTAGTGAAATAGTACATATTTTGTTCTGTCCATTTTGTTTTTCTATTGTTTTTTTTTATATTGTTTCTGACGAATTTCTTTACATCACCGTAATAGCAACAATAACAGAAATTTTCAGGAAATACTGTGGAATGTTTTAAATGTTTGAACATTCAGAAGAAGAAAATAATTTTTTCAAAACTCAAAATGTCAAAATGTTGTTGTATGTTCATAGGTAGTAATGCAACAGATATGCATTCTGTAAGTTTTTTAATAAGAAAAGTGTATGGGCCAGGGTTTAGGTATACTAACTACCATACCTATACCTATACCTACCTTCTTACATGAATGTACAATGTACAGATGAAAATTATTGGAATGGGAATCACGATGATGATGACGTGATGGCAAATGGCAATGTACTCGTACTAATGATGACATTTCAAATAGAATTTAGTCAGCAAATTTTCAAATTTTTCTTATGGATGGTTTCGTTTTCATGTATTTACAGAAGGAGAAAAATTTAAAAAGATTCTATTAGAATTTTGTATGTGAACTTGTAAAATGTAATGTAGTATTATAGATAGTATTAGTCATTTTACTTGTAATAATTGTTAACTTTATTTTCGTATTTTTTTTTGCCTTTATTTCACTATGGATATCTGAGAATATAAATTTGAAAGATCGAAAACATTGCAACTTTTCCAAACTGAATCATCTCAGTGGTTCTGTGTAAACAAATAAATTATCTTCGGATCTAATCATCTGAAACAATTAATCTTAGCAATTATATACTAGACAAACACACAATACACTAAGGTACGAGTAGGAAAATTCGTATTTTTACATGTACATCCTTTCAAGTTTTATTCCATACTCCTACGAGAATTTATACGACTACAACGTATTAAGTGTATCTACTATATATACGCTTGCTTTATTAACATATCAGTGATAACAATTTAACCATTTGTTTACTTGATTCTCTTGTTGGTAATTTTTTCGCCCAATTTTTTCTCTTTTTTTTAAGGATAATCACTTAAATAAAGTTATACCGTTATACCATAATTTGTATGTTTAAAAAAAAAGATATGTAATATAATAGTTATTTTGCGTTTATTTCCTTGTGTAGGATGTAGGATATTTCAGTAGAAGCAGTAGTAGTTGTAGATGTAGGTAGGAATATAAATTATCCGGTACCAGAAATCTTTTATAAAAAGTAAACATTTTTGCACGATAAAATTCCCTACTCTTCCGCATATATATGAACGAATGAACTCCTGTAATGTGATTTATTTATACAGGAATTTTTACAGAATCGCGTATCCTTAAATGAAACGAGCAACAAATTATTTAAAAATAATCTGATACCGGTGCAATGATTAATCGATCAGCTATGTTTAGTTAAAAGCTTCCATTAAACGCATAATGAAACGATGATTCTAAGAGTATATGCATATAGTGGAGTGATTTCGAATCTGACTGACTGCCATATCGTCTTGTCATCTCGATCACCATCATCATTATCATCACTTTATTCTTGATTTATCTCACATTCATTTAATTTTTGTCATCAAAGATTTTTTTTTTCTTTTATCACTTTTGTCCATACATATACCACACCACGTATACATATATAGGAAATACTCGTTCATAATTTGATGCTCGTGTCATGTCATCAATTCACTTGAGTGGTAAACGGTATACGAGGATAAATATAAATAGTATACATGTGTATACGAATGATGTACGGAAAATAGCAAAATAAAACAAATTTTTACATGAATTGATTAATAACCATTTGCATCCTTGGCTTGCATAACATCAGTTCTCCAAAACACACGAAAAACGGAAAAAGAAAACATAAAAAAGTGGAGGACATTTGATGCATGTATATACAAATATTATATACCGTGCAGTCGAACATTCGCCTACATTTTCAAAAACAAAATACATGCGACCTCTCACATCACAACTTTTCTCATGTAATATTTAAAAGGAAAACATTATTTTTAAACATTTCTACATCGGATACACGTAAACGTACATATGTAGCATGTACTCGTAACTCGTTTATATGCGTACGATAACGAACGATAATAATGCACCGAAAATGATAAGATCCAGTCATTATTGTGCTATAGAAACACCATCAATACCATGGAAATAATGACCATGACGACAATGACGATGCGATGACGGTATAATGTCGATTATGAGTTGATGTTGAAAATTAACACTTTTATGCGTTCATTTTCATTCAGTAAATTCATCTATACAAACGTATGCATGCACATACTGATAGATAGGTACTACAACAGGTCTACAGGAATGTGTTATATCGTAGGGCATTATATGCGGTGGGTGTAATTTGTATGGTATGCATACATATACGTAAGTATTTCAATATAAAATCGAAATAAAAGACAAAATAATAAAATTTCATACTCATTTCGCTGCTCGATGCTTGTTGTGATAGGGGTTTTTTGTTTTAATGTTTCATTTCATTTTCATTTTTTTTTTTTATTTATTTTTTTATTTTTAAAAAATAATTGCCTGAACAAAGTACCAGATAATTAAGCGATAAAATTAATTTACTTCTGGTATTTTGAAAATAAAAAAAAACATTCAATCGAAAAACAAAAAAGAATAACACAACATGTGACATGTATCATACGTGTAAAGTTGTATACATATACGCACATTTAAATGCTGATATTTATTAGTTTCTGTTCTGGTATCGGTATACTTTGTATATTTACTTGAAATAATCGTATATGTGTTATATCAAAATTTTATGTATCGTAGTGGTGGTAATTTAAAATGGGGCGGTAAAATTATTATTATTATTATTATTATTATTATTTACGAGAATAATTTTATGTACATGGTGTACATAATTCATAACAAAAAAATACATATTTGTATGTCGTCGTTCATATTTTTAAATGACAATTCAATATCGGAAAAACAATTCAATAAAAATGTTTTATGTCTAAAGGCAGAAAAAAGAAAGAAAATGAAGGCTGGAGATATAAAAAAATTTTAAAAATTTATTCAAAAAAAATAAATACATAAATAAAAATTAAAATGCTAATTCATATTGCTATGCATCCTTTAGAATTAAATTCGAATACTACATATAGTTAATTGATTGAAAATAAAAAAAAAGACTGAAAATAACTGTTAGTTTAAAGGTGTGTAAAATCCAATTAGGCGATAAGGATTTTCTCATACATACATATGTGTCTTGTATGTGACATAAAAATGTCACGTCGTTTGTGGATTCTGAGTTATGTAAAGAAATGTAGAAAAGAAATTACAAAAAAAAAACCTTAGAATGAAATAAGTAATACGCCTCCGTATAACATATATCCTTTTTATTATATACATACTTTAAACCTATACCTATTGACTATGTGAATATCTATGGACAAAAGATAAAATCAAAAAATGTGATGAAAACGCCTACCAAAAATTTTAGTTATAAAAGATCATAAACGAACATGAACAAAGAACAATAATAATTTAGTAAAATGTGCAATACAAATATCTGTATGTACAAAGTACTACTTACATTTTGCATATCAGGAAAAATATTCTACATGTGGCGAACACTGGTTTTTTTTTTAGACAGACAAAAAATAGGAAAAAAGAGAAAGAAATTCTTTTAATTTTGAAAGTCATTCTATTTGTGGTCCACAACAAAAATTTGAAAATATTTCCTTAAAATGTATATGGGTTACTTATTATTTTTTTAAGTAAGAACAGTCCTAAAAAGATTTCACCAAATTGTGTCTCCAAATCGTTCAAACTGATCCAAAAATTTTGCTTCGATTTGCTAGCATAGATTTCTCCAAAGGGATCTCAAATGTATATCTTCAATATCCTCTAGGACGACCAAAGCACCCGCAACTTTCACCTGTTTTAAATTAGTTATTAAAGGCCACTGCTATAAAATAAAGTGAGCATTTAAATAAGAACTCAGACAGCTGCAGTACTGGAAAACACAGACAGTCACTATCACTACCCACACACCCCATCCCGTTGATTTCTTTCCATTCCATTGCTCGCTCATGGCATAAGTCACTGTTTAAAATCCATTTCAAATTTTTAAAACAATAACTTTTACTTTAGTTATAAACTTCAATGAAATTTTGTATACTCAACGATAATCGCGAAAATTTAATTAAATTTTCACTTCACATTCATTTTGACATACATAATTCTCCACCTTTCTATTCTTCTTTTTGTTGTTCTTTTTGTGTAGAAAATGAGTAACGTATAGTTGTATATTTCATTCCATAATTCGCTATGGTCCGTCTTTATCTTATACGGACTATCTATGTATATAAATTCATGAATCAATTTAGCGTTTTAATAATAATAATTGACCATAAGAAAACCTTTAAAAAATGTGTATCTACTCGTATATTATCATTATTATATGGCACATATACATACATAGCAGTACAAAATATTAATTTTAATTGAAATTTCAATGAGTAAATAGGTATAAACACAACGTAAAAAAATCATATGTGGAACAAATAAAACTACGAAAATTTTACTACAGCAAGTAGTCCAGTCAATCAAAAAATTTGAAAAAGTATCGATGAATTGAATTGTATATTATCGATAACTGCTGTCCTCTGTACACACATATTTACACGAGTACATATGTAAAGGTGCATTTGTTTCAAAAACAAAATTTATCGAAAATATATTGTCACTGTGCATTTTATGTAGACATATGAAGAGTGTGTATATATACGTTCAGATAATCCCAATGGGAATTTTTTAACTGTTCACTCAAATAAGTATATGCATACATATACCATATTGTCATATTGATTATTTTCATTATTTTCAAAAATTTTAAAAAAGAAGAAAATCGATTGGTAGTGGTCAATTTTCAAATGAATTTTCAGTTGCTACAAATACGAATACATTCTGTACAATTGCGATTACAATGTATACCACATCACACTAGGACAGAGGCTATAGCTACATTTAGCATAGCTCTATATAAGGATAGAACTGCTTTAGAATGTAAATTGAAAATGTTTATAAGCTAGATAACTATAAATTTCGCGTTTTAATCGAAAATGTCTTTTCATTAGTTATGGACTTAATAATAATAATAATAATAGTGGCATTAGTAATAGTAGTAATAATATCAGTAAGTAATAATTTATACAGGAGTTACATACTCATATATATAATCATATGATACGATAACTGCGGCTGTCTGGTATACTGTAATCATTAGCGAACCTTTTTATGTCAGTTTATTTTTACGTCCTCCATATATACATTTACGTGTATATGTGATCCATATTGAGTACATATATATATTGAATGCAAATATATGTTTGTGTGGATATTTTAAACTATCATCGAATTATGTTAACCGTTACGGGTATATTAGATTAGATTAAAATATATGGCAGATAATAATAAGATATAGAGGACAATGAAAGTATATGCCTTCAAGCCTTCAAGTCATATACATACATAGACATAAAAATACATACATACGTAAAATTATGTTTATTGGCTGTGCATATGATAAAATGAGAGAATTTTGTGTATTTGTGTTCAGCACGGGCAATATGCTTAGATATATGCATTAACTTATTGATCATTTTTAGTCGAGCCGATATACGAGGATACATTAAAAAATTTATTAATCTTTCATAAAGGCTTCATAAATAATAAATAAATTAATTTTAAACAATAAATATCGAGGCAATTATATATATATATATATATATTTATATACATATATACACACACGTAATCATTAACTAGTACAAGGACATAATCAGTAAGAGTAAGAGTTTACAGAGAATAGATTAGATAATTTTTATAAAATTTATGTGGGGATACCTGTACTAAAAATAGAAAAAAGACTGAAAATTATTTTTTTAGAGTTTCGTATCCTCCATGAAAATGTTGAAAATATTTTATGGTACCTACCTATACATTAATGCATACCATCACCATCAGCATATACGGGAGAAAATTTTTAAACTTTAAATTGGGTGCTGGTGCTCACAACATTCACCAAAGCCGCAAGTTCTCATTTACTCTTATTATAAATTGTATACAAGGATTTTCATTGTTTTTATATGTGTATTTTGTTATTAATCTCATATTCTAGTGTTTTATACTTCCTATCCTTTTGTATGTAGAAGATTATTTATCAAACGACATTATGCTAATCATATTATGCATAATCACAAAAGTATATACGAATAGACTGCTTGTCTGATTATGCATAAATTTTTTTTTTTCAAAAAATTTAATTTATTAGTTAATGGACAAAGCAACAACAAACGTAGTGAAAGAAAGAATGTTGCGCAAAACAAAATTGCAAATGATTATAATGTAAAAGAAAAATGAAAATTTTTGACTACAAAACATTTCGTGTTTTATACACAAATTCTAATATGTACGCATATCGGTAGGCGGATATGTGTAGAGAATAATGTCCTTGGCTTGCATTTCAAATTTTATGCCATTTACAAAAATATTCGTACATGCAATTCTTGAATGAAGCTTGCAAGATTTATTTGAAATTAACCAAAATTTTCCAGTTGATCTTGACTTCAGCCAACAAAAGAGAAACGTAAAATAAAATCAGTAAATAAATGACTATCGCACTATCGGTATACATTCATATACTTCCTTAATAAAGAATAAAAAGTGGTGAAATGATTTCTGCTATCACAAAATTTAAACCACTTTCAATTTTCCCGTGTGATTACAATTACATTGCAGTGCTCACTGTAGTTGTTAGATTCTATTGGATATCACGACGGACACCTATAATACAAAATTTTCAAGCAAACTGACACCAGATAGACAAAATGATTTTTGACATTTTTTTTGTTATTGTTGTGCCTCTATACACAACTATTCACTACTCATATAACTATAGTACGAAAAAAAAGACATCTATCTACATGTATACATAAATGCATTTACACTTAATAAGGATTATGTATATTAAACGCATGTTTCACAATTTTAATCGCATCACAGTCACCAGTCAAATTTTTTGTTTTCTACTCCTTTTCTACTATTTTTTTATTATTTTATTTTATTCATTTGTCATCCCCTATTTTCATCAATAAATAAGGAAAATATTTGTTATCCTGATATCATTCAAAAAAAAAAAAAAAACAAATGAAATAAAATAAACAAATAAAATAAATACGATAACATCATATACTAACGATATAATGTATACATGAATGCATATATACGAAACTAGATACATATGTGTACTCTTGCATATATACAATCAATGAAAAGGACATCAAAAAACAAAAACGCATACAACACGCATTAAGTATAGCATTAATCTTTTTATCAAATCATTGATATCTCTATATGTCGTTTTTGTCCTTTTTACACAAAATATAACATGTAGATAGGGTAAGTGAACTGTTTTATTTGTACGTGAATTTTTATTATGAAATTTGTTTTTATTTCTTATTTACTTCTGTCCTGTTTCTGTTCTTTCCACGTTAAAGACATATCATACACCATACCACTATACTTTACGTAAATTTTGTATGTTTTGTGTGTCATTTGTGTAAAATTTGAATCAAATTTCAATCGATAGAGGCTATACATATATATTTTATAGGATGAAGTTCATTATTTCATAATTTTCTTTTCACAAATTGGAAATGTTCGAAATGAATTGTACTTTCAATTCGATACACCGACACTATAATCACTATGATAGGACTAAATAATGTTCTTTTAGTTTAATTGACCTTGAAATATTTGTATTTCACCATTAAGTGCATACCACCAATACTATATTAGAATATTGCATATATGGATGTAGAATCATCATAACCATATGTTCAGAAAATTACTTGCATCCCAAATCAGATACACATACAAGTATAGATCCTTTGTAAAATGTTGTAACATTTTCCACATATAGTCAAAGTGTGACAAAATTAAATTGTTTGAATGGAGAACTGTAGTATATAATTACGATTAAGGATATTAAAGGATCATTTAGAATAAATTAAAATCTTCAATCATATGTACGAGTTCACAGTAAAAATAAAAATTCAAAAAGGATAAATTAAAATTTTAGTTTAATTCTCACCTGTTTTGTCACCGAATCAATAAGACGTACAAAAATATCCTGTTCTTGTCTTGCACCTAAATTAGAAAAGGATGAAACAAAATCAGTGAATTGTTTATATTTGATTTATATTTTTATTGGAATTTATTTTATCCTAAATCTTTTTTAATTTTATCTAATCTACAAAAACATATGTACATATACATATATGTATGCATGAAAATTCAATCAAAAAAAAGGATATACATATATCTATATATTTACCATTCGCATACAATAACTGCAATCTATATTGTATTCCATTATTTGTTTTTTGTCCATCTGATTCTTGATCCTTTTCAATGAAACCAATAAATGCTGTTCTTTCGATTTCGATTGGTTGACCAGCACGATCATATAATGCAATGACGAAATGAAAAAAATTCGATTTTCTTAAATTGCTAGGTGGTTGCTTTTCGAAATGTGCTCGACCAATACCAAGACTGCAATGACGCATAGCGTATAAAGCATATTTTGAATATATATACATATATGAAAAGAGATGAAAGGAAAATAATTTTTTCGTTTTATTCAAATTTGTTTTTTAATTTAAAAGTTTTGTTTTCTTTATAAAATCCTTAAATTTTTTTTTTCTTATAATAAAAATTAATGACTAAAATCAACCTTCAATTCTATATTTCTATATGTTAAATTTTTTGAGTGAAATCTCAATTTTAACCTCAAAAACTTTAAACATATACTGAACGCGTAATGTTCTTCTGATCAATTAATCCACTCTGTAACTTGTCAGGAATAAAAAATATAAAAGTAGGTATGTAACAACAATTTTTTTTTATTCAAATTTTTACATTAAAATATCCTTTAAATTCATCATCATTCATAAATTTTTACATGTGCCAAAAAATTATTTAGTTACACACTTTTTTGCAAACTGTGTTATCTTTCATTTTACTGCTGGTATTTAAAAATTTTGGATAATACATCTACTCGTATGTAGTTATGTATGTATTTGTATATTGGACAAAAAATATCAGATAATCAACGTAACGAGACTCTGCACAAATACAAACCAAACAACGACCTTCATTTTGCAAGCATAAAAAAAAGAACAAAACGAACGACCATATTACCAGTCAGTATACGTCTGTATATACGAATACCTATCCATGGTACTAAGTGCAAATAATTTTTTTTTTGTTCTGTATTCAGTCAATCGTTCAATGGATAAATTTTGTCTATTTGTACACAATTTCCACTTGGTTCCATTTCAAATTATTGAAAAAATCAAAAGCAAAAAAAGGAAAACAAAACAAAACTTGAACCGCATTTAAGTGGACAACGTAAAAAATAAAGAAAGAAAAAATCACAAAAATAAATGATGATGGAAAAAAGTGCCAAAAAAGAATTTAAACGATCGTAAATATGTCATATTTAGGTCCAAAAATGGTAGTAGCAAATCATCACTACAATGTTTTTTTCGAATTAATTTTTTTTACTTTTATTTTGTTGTGCGTGTGTGTATATGACAGTGGCATTTTTTTACCATCATATCAGATATATGAGTACGTATCTTCTACATTCTATTCTACTTTATCATACAATAGTACCCACATCGTCAAACTACATACATATATATACATATAAGCCAGGTTAGGTATACAAAAATTGCCTCCATCATATTTTTCCACTCCAGCCTCTCTCATAAATGTCCTGCATGTCCTATAATATCCGAAATTTATTTCTGTATGTAATAAAAATCGCCTGCTGTTATCAAATTTAACAAGCATCGAAAAATAATGTTCCAAACACCAAAATATAAAATGAAGAAAAAAAATATTTCTAAAATGAAAAAGAATCTGAATGGAAAAAAAGAAAAAAAAATTGACGAACAAAACAAACAAAACGTTAAAGGAAGCAGAATAAAACGACAAAAATGAAAATTCCAATGTAAAGCGAAATTTCAGCAAAACAAAACCATTATCCATTATCATCGTATATGAATTTCTTCGTACATACGTACACAGTATAGCTTCAGGACTAGCACACTTCTAGCAAGTATAATCCAAAAAGCTCCAACAAAACCATAAAGTCCTCAATACTAAACGATGAATTGTGGACACACAAAAATATATTAGTGAAAACATTGGAACTAAAATAAACGAATAACCAGAGAAAAAAAAAAGCAAAAGAAAACCTAGTACATACGAGTACGTATGTATGTACATATCGTTAGGAATACAACGAAGAAAAAAAGCAGCACCGCATACAGTATTCGAATAATGATGTTTTGGGGGGGAATGAATGAAAAGCAACAGCCATCATCGTCGAAATTTTTCAAAGGATTTTATGTTCGAACCGAGCCACCCACTTATAAAAGCCAAAAATGAGAAACAAAAGAAAAACATGAAAAGAAAAAAAAATGTCCTGTTCTTTTTTATTTTTATTTTTGTTGTTGTTGTAATTTTAAGTTATGGATATGAACATGGACATTGATATCGATTATTAATATCCATGAAATAGTGTTGTTATGGTGGTTTTCTGATCAATTTTATTTTGTTGTTGTTGTTGTTGTTGTTTTTGTTATTTTGGATATTTGTATTTGTTTGTTATCAGTTTTATGTAACATAATATATAATATACAGCCAGAAATATGTTACATAAATGTACAAGAACAAAAACACGCATATAAAGCTACACACATCTACATACCTGTTTGTGTATATAGTAGAAATGCTATCGCAATTTGTTGATTTGTGTTACACGTTCGTTCACCAAATTTCATATGCAATGAATGCAAACAGTAAATTTCTGCATATGCAATACATATACATACATAGACTAGTACGACATGAATTTTTTGCATATTTAGATGCAATTTCTTGTTGTTGTTTTTTTTTTTTGAAAAAAATTTGGCTTCACTACGTTTTTTTCCAATTTTAGTTTTCTTTTTCGTATTAGCAATAATACGAATTACGAATAATTGTGATTGCTATATGACGCATAAAGACAAAACACGAAAAAAGGATTTTTTGATCTTTGCCAACAATTATATGGACATTTCATATAATTTATTTACTTATATTTTTAACCATTCATTTATTTTCTTTGTTTGTTTTTTGTGTATGAGTGTGTATGTACGTAAGTAATGACTGTAAAAAAATTATTCAGTTTTTTATCAGAAAAAATGAATTAAAATTTTACGTGAATCTCTCCCAACACATGAAAAAATTTAAATGAAAATGAAAACTATGTTGCCCACCTATAATTGCAGTTTAGACCTGAAATTTTTTGAGTTGTTTGATTGGAAATAACTTTTCATTGATTATTCTTTTTGGATTCACATAAAGAATTTAAACAGACCAATTTCGCGCATAAAGAAACGTACACAATTTTTCTTCCTGTAACTCGTGTATTTTATACATCTTTCGACCAACATTAATTTGCAGCTTTACGTTCTTCTATAAGGCCAAAAACAATCTTCTGTAACTTCTAATACTATATAAAGGAAAATTAGTCTAGGAACATTGAATTCATCCCATTCTTCCTAATAAGTGCAGAATCGTTGTCGAATAGAGACTTTGTAATATGTATATAGTGTGTGTGTTAACTTATCCGAAAATTAAAAAAAATATCAGTAATGCATTCATTCAAATTTGAGAGAGAAAAAAAACGAAGAAAGCTATACAGATGTATAATACCAATTTAAGTGTGAAAATTCAAAGAAAGAGAATTAGTTATAAAAGGCACACCTACATCTCTATTCATATATGAATATTTACGTACGAAAGATAGATTTATAGATTGAATATTATATAGAACATAGAACTCAGTGTAGCTACATACTTGAACTATATGTACTTTACTACTAGGAGGACGGTAATCCATTTATCACAAATTTGGAAATATTTATTATATGCTCATTTGAAATCTCAATTTATTGTTGAACATATAGGATACGTATATATTAAAAATTTTGTATAATGTGTACTTGTGTGCTTTATAACACAAAAACTATAACAATAATATTATTTTGTATGTTTACATTTGTAGGTATAAACTTTAAGATATAATTTTGTGGTAATTCAAAAGTTAAAGGAATATAATAATAAGAAACTATAGATATTCGAATAGAAAAAGTTTAATTGGAACATATTCAGTTCTATACGTTTTACCAATTTTACTACATATATGAGTACTCGTGTATTTATAGATAGAAAATCGATTTAATTTATGGATTTTATTCAGAATGATATATTAGATCAGAGAATATTTTTGTAATCTTTTATGTAATGTACATATATTATATATATATGGTGCTTGTTTAAAATGTATAACTTGTATAATATTTAAGTGTAGTTAACGAACGATTCGTTTTCCATTTACTTATATAGACCATAAGTAAACTTCATTAATTTATTTATTTGAAAATTTTATCAAGCATTTAGTCCTCTGATTCTGTTAAAATAATTGTTTATTTTGAAGTTTTAACATAATTTCGACATTTTTAAATTTTCATTCTTTTATAAGTAAGCCCATAAATACGACCACCGCCATCAATGAAAAAATATTTTTGTCGTTGATAGAAGTAGTGGAGCTGATTTTTTTTATTTTCCTCGCAGTATTGCCAATATATTTTCAATTTTTTCAATTGTTATATGTTGCCACATTGCCTATTATAACAGTTTGATTTGTTTTAAAAATCGAATTAGAATTAGTTCTTCTTCTTCTTCGGTATGGCTGAAGAATTAATGTTATTCACAATCCAAATCGGATTTGAGCCTCCTCTAACGTTGCGTATAGATCTCCAATCGTGACGTTCTGTGGCAACTTGCTTCCAGTTTCTTATTCCTAGCAAAATTTGTGCGTCTCTCTAGACTGTTTGGACCTCACATTCCCATCTTGATATTGATCTTCATCTTCATCTTCTCACTGCCATCCTGAGCTATATAGTATCATTCTTTTTAGAATTCTATTTGCTATTGCGAAGGTGTCTAGTACCAGAGACAACTTATAAACTGTACTAGACAACTGCAATGTACACTAAATTTCACGGTAATGTATCATTTTCCAATTAAAATTATTTCTAAATGATAAATTAATAAAAATTCCATTCGTTCGTATTTAGTTAATTCCTTCAAAACAACGAAAATTGTCGAACAAATTAATCGTAATAGACGATCGCAATCATTTTTAAAGTAATATTGGTAATATATAGTCTTCATTTAAAATTAGAAAAATATCTTGACAAAAAAAGCGCTTTTAATTTCATAAAATTCTCTAAATTTTTCATGAATTCTTCATTTTTAAGTTTTTTTTTTTTTTCATAAATATACAAGTTATATGTAAAAAAATCAAAGACATGACATTTTTCAAAATAACATAGTTCATATAAATGATATGGTAACAATTTGCAATTATTTTGATTAGTTTTTACGTACGGCGAAACAAAAAAACGAGAAATCATTAAAATTTCATTACTTGCTTATTATATACTTGTGTAGAAATTATTAGAGACACATAATTGAAATTTTCTTTTGATCATTTTTTTTTTAATTTTTGTATATAAAAATAATCATAAATTCTTGCACATAATTAAACTTTTTTCTCTTTATTAAAAATATTTTCGCATTTTTAAAATTTTCTTTTTTTTTTATTTTAATTAAAATGTTAACATAATTTTAACGAATTATTTATTGACATTCAATGACAAATTTTAGATACCATCCTACATAAGATATATATTTTCATAAGCCATCATACAAAATTTTGTTATATAAATTGAATTAAATTAAAATATTTTTAATAATTTTTATAAACATATAATGTTTGTTAATAATACTTTAACATAAAACTTAAGATTTTTGATTAATAATAAATGAAGTGTTTAAAATTCTCTGTGTTAAAATGGTTGAAATTACCGAGCTTCTATATACTGTATATATATGTACAAGGATAGAACTCAATCAAAATATTTTCCACTAAATCTAATAATGTATTGTACAAGATAATTTTAATCATTAAAACTGAATATTTTATACATTATAAATAATTTTAGGAACCTTTAATCTGATAAAAATAATTTTAAAACTTTAAAATTTATTTTAAGGGTTCCATCTACTACATAACATTCAATATAAATGATATTTTTTGAAAAATATATATTAATAATAAAAGTATACATGGTATTAATGATTACCTTGATGTCACAAACATCATATTATTATCTCAAAATGAATAGAATTTTATCAATTATTTGTACATACATATGTATTGTTTCACACATAAATTTTAGTATTCATAAAAATTGTCTTTAAAATTCTTACATAAATACCCATGTACACACATAATTGTACGAGTTTATTTATATTAATTAAATATAATGAGAATATGAAAAATTAAAACGATGATGAATATGATGATTATGATGAAACAATAATGAAATTAGGTGATATTTGATTTAGTTCATTATTTTGGCATTCAACATAGTTTTGATTACGTTTAAAAATTTGAAAATTTTCATTGAAATAACTCATAACTTTGTTTTAAAAGTCACACCACAAAACTATCATCATATACTCGTTATTATACATGATAAAATAAACGAAAAACTAAATCACAAAAATTTAATCTATTTATATAAATTAGAAAATTAAATTTTTAAAAAAACGAAATTGTTTAAAGTATTGGAAATTTTATAAACTTTTCATATATCGATCCTTGAAAAATTTCTTCAATTGTAACTCGTTCATGATACGCGACATTTAAAAAAATTTTAGAATTTAAATAGTAAAATTATACGCTATAATTCAGTATGCATTTTAGTGTCTTAAAATTCATTTCATGTTATAAAAAAATTTATTTCTTTTTTAACATTTCAAATCACACATCACAGGTCACGCGTTTCGATATTGTCAAACGTAAACTTTCGAGCTAACGCGTGATAGTTAATTGAGTAAAATTTTTATCAATTTTTTAGAAATTTTCGATATTCTTAAAAATTTATTATTTACACTATACAACTATAAGCATTAATTATGCATTTCACATTTATAATAAGCATTTCACTTGATTTTCTTATTAATTATTTCAATTTCTTGGTTGTTTTTTTTTTTAATTTTTGAATTTCTCAACTCTAAGATTATGAAAACATGAAATAAAATTTTTGAATTAAACTTAATATATTTTTAATCCTTATTATTTATGCCCTACAAAAATTTGTAAACATCAAACAGATAAAATTTTATCCTTATAAGTAAAAAACATTGTAAATACATACAAATACGAGTATTAACTGAATCTTACTGAAAGCTTTTCTATACAATTATGTCTATAAAATTTCCAAAAAAAAAAAACTGAACAGAAAATTCTCCGTATACAAAAGTTATCCTCAAAAAATAGAAACAGAAACAAAATTCAAATGTGTACACAAAATATATTGGTATACAAAAATATAGTTAAGATTCGTACACGGAATTCAAAAGGGATTTCAGAAAAACAAAACTTAAAAGGATAACAAAAGAAAATTCGAAGAAAATAATCATTTTGTGTACGATTGTATATACTCGTATAATAAGTTTTGTATACACGCAGAGAGAAAAGAAAAATATAAACAAATTTCTTACGAAAATAAGAAACTTTTCTTATCTTTTACCTTCAAGGTACACATACATTCTCGTACATTGTAGATGTACAAAGGTACGTGAAATGCGATGAAATGTTTTCTTGCGAAAAGCTGTACACAATTTGATTGAGAATTTATTCTACTCTTTATTTTTCAATTCTATATACTAAAAAAAAAATAATGTTAACGTAAAAGAAACGAAAATGATATTTTTCTTAAGAGAATCGAATACAAGAAATATATATACAGAGAATCATATACACAAAGTTTAGACACATGATGAAAATTTATGATATTTTCTTTTTCTTTTGAAGTTAACTATACGAAAGCATAACGAGTATATTTATATAATAGAAGTCATTTACGCAACTTAATCAATAGAAAATTACCTAATCCAAAATTATTGATATAAAAGATTTAAGACAATTCATTGATCGTTGTCATTTCATTTTGATTGTATTATTGTAATACATGTACTCGTATACTCACTTTGTTTGATCAACTGTCGGTTGCATCCATGCCCTAGCACCTAATGGCTCTTCTTTTAATGATGTCATTGGTCCTCTTGGCTGGTTTAGATCTGTACCAGTTGTAGCTGTCGGAGGTAAGCCGAACATTAGGCCACCAGCTGTACGTGGTCCAGTTGACGGATATAATTTTCGACCCCATTCTAATTCTAATGTTGGCCATGGTGAAGCCGAGCTAAAGCCCGGCACCGGTTCGTCAGAACGCAGTTTGAATAGAGTTTTTAAACGATTATTTGAAAAATTTGAAAATTAAAATTTTTCACAAAACTTTCGATCAAGAATTCAAAAACAAAAAAAAAATTTCTAATTTTTTTTCTTTTCACTTGATTAGAAAAAAAAAAAACAACTAGATATAGATAGAAAAGATCTCAATCACTTTACGCGTTCAATTTGGGCGAATTATATGAATGAAGTGTGCATAAATGCAATAAAAAACTTGTCACAAAAATTAATTTTTTTTTCCTGGAATTTTATATGTATTTTTCTTTTTTCTAATCACTAATTCGAAATATACCTATAACGATCTTTCTTTTTACTAACACTCTTAATAACTATAGAATAATTTTAAATTTAATTTATAAAGGATAAACATGCGATCGATTTTAATTTTGATATGTACCTATCACTTATATGATATGTGACATTTTTAGGATAATCAACAATAATTGATTTTATAGACACAAAATTACATATGTACTTTACCGATTTATTTATTTAGACACACGATTAACTCAAATAACGATAAAAAAAATATCTCTATACGTATGTACTTGAACACATACTATAATGTATACATATATATCTATTAGAAAAATTAAGAATGACAACCGTTCTTCAATTGATGGTCGATTCGATTGTGATACCTTTTCAGCACGTGTGGGAATTTTATTATACGATAATATTACAGTATGGAAATGTTGATCGCACCGCAACCGAAAATTCAAAAGAAAAATAAGAAAAGGTTTTTCACACCTCTCAAGAGATCAAAAACAAGAAAACCCTTTTTCACGAATTTTACGAATTTACCACTTCTTTAACAGCTAATTTTTCCCTTTTCTTATGATTCTTTTTTTTTATTATTATATTTAAATTTAAACTGATGTATCTGTTATTATACTGTTATTATGATTATTATTATTATTTTTATTATTGATAATAGTTACAATTGTTGTGTACCGTTCGATTCGAACGTTCGTCCCGAGTGACTGTTAAACCCCAACTGAATCCCGTGGTGACGCACGTTACATTACACCATGTCGGATGTCGAATGTCGACATTGCTCTAGTGACTACTTCTGTTCTAGATTGTTGTTTTCTTCAGTTGCCCGTATATTTTTTGAAATAAAATGAAAATCTATCTATATAAACGTATCCATATTTCTATATAAACTTATGTAATACAAACATATAAATAATGCGTGTATGTATACATAAGGTACAGAAGTATTTTCCACTAAAGCTTCAATGGAAATCATCAGATCACAAAGCCATTACAATCCGCAGAAACAGACTGACTATAGTATATGTAGATATACACTGTATCGTTCTGGATTTGTAGTAGTGGTAATGATATGAAAAACAAAAAAAGTTACAAAAAACGAATGAATGGATGGAATTATATTGTATCTGTATTCCATGTTATGTGCAATTTTATGTAATCACATATATAGAAACAGATGCAGTTGTATTAGAGAATTGGAATTATGGTGCGAACCTCTGAAGAGACCATTCACTGAACCTCTAGAGTAGTATTATATTTTTATATACAAAATGATAGCACTAACGTCGTGAATTCGATATACAAACGCACACACACACACACCGAATCAACGATATTATACGACTACAATTCCAACAATAGATATAATATTACAGAACAGAAACAGAGGATATTATATTATATATCTCCTTAAGGATAACGTATCCTTTTTTACAGCAGGATGTGCTATAAAAATTTCGTCCCCTTTATGTGTTATACTTTTCCATTATTTTGTTTTTGTTATGTGTGAGTGATATGTACTTTATAATAAAACACATACGCACTGAATTCTATTATTTTGCACTGTACGAGATAAATTTTAGTCTCGTTGAAATTTGAAGTGTAATATTGGTATTTAAGCAAATAAAAAGGATATTATAATGTATAGGTTAAAATGGAAAATCGCTGTACAGGCGCATTATGTCTGTATTAGAAGCATATTAGAGGTGCTTTTCAAACGATTATTTAACTGACAATTACTGGCGACATAAAATTCCCCATTATTGTAAATGATGTGCACATTCGATAGGAAACAATAAATACCGTTTATTATCTACAATGATACCTATAATACCTGTAGAAGAAATCTTGTGTCCCTCGTGTAAGAAAAGAACATAAAATGTCACACAAAATGTGTGCAAAAAATAACATTTCGTTTATCAATACACTTTCTGGGTATGTATTGGATATATTCCCCATTGATTCAATTTCAAATTTCACTGTGCATTATGGGTTTATTACAAGCGCTGTGCTGTGGTGGGAATTTCTTCGTGCCAAAAGATCAAAATCCCGACCAAAAAATAAAATCATCAAAAACTAGTTATGGTAGATCATAAAAGTGTACCGCCTACTTAACAGAGAAAAAAAAATGGATGATGTCGTTTTGTAAATTGGAAGTGTCCAATGGATAATGGGAATGGGAATGATTTGTATTTTTACATCTGTAGTTTAGTTCCAACGAAATACAACCGAATTTTTACGATTTGAGTTCAGTATATCATTATTCTATTCGATGATTGGTGGTTAGCTGACAAGAAAACTAAAAATTAAAAAAATATATTTTTAATGGGATTTGAATGGAAAACTGTTGGAAAGTGTAGAGAAAATTAAGTGAAAAATTCCGTATATGTTATGTCGATATTGCAGTTCGCATTATGAAATACATAGGTTTTTTGGATTGGATTAATATTACATTTTATAACAATCGGGAACAGGACACAGAATAACCTTCGAACTTTTTTCAATTTTTCTAATTTATAAATGTCTTTCTAAAATTAAATTAAAATTTAAAATTCGAATAATTTAAATTTATTTCTATAGATATCTTTCGCTTAAAAAGGAGGATTCCTTATTATTCGAAAAACTAAAAAAAAGTATAAATTTTTTCGCTTTTTTTTTTAAAAAAATATTGAAACTGAGTATGCGCCCAAATATTTGTAGGTTACCTCATTTTTCTTTCATAAATTCTCTAATTCTCATTGGATAACAGAATTTCTTATGAAAAAAAAAATCATCCTAGAGTACAAAAATGAAATGATTATGAACCTTTATAATGCCCTGTACCATCCTGTACACATATCCAATATTTTTTGTATTACATCCACTCGTATATGTAGGCGACTCTTGCACATATCCTCTATAATATGAGTTAATATGAGTATTGGATGACGAACATTATGTACAAGAAGTTTGTTTTTTTTTTCCTTTTTATCCACGTTTTAGATGTAGGCTCTCGTATAATAACTTATGACTTTTTATTGAAAATTTAAAATTAAAAAAAATGTTTGTGTGTAGGAAGATTACATTTAGCTTTAAAATATATAAGTAGCTGCTAGCTGCCGTAAAGGACTTTTATATATGTACGAGTATATCCGTATTTAATTTTTATTCTTTTGAGAATTTCATTTTATAAACACAAACTCATGCATGCTAATGTTATTTTATATAAGTTAAATTCATTTTACACTTTATAATTTAACGAAAAAATATTTTCATAATTAAATTAAATGCTCTTTCACATTAGATATTATTCATATACAATGTGCGAATACACGAAAGGAATATTTCTTGCAAAATGCATTGCCTTAGCGGACAAAAAACCTTTATCAGAATTTAGAAAACTAAATTAAAGTATATATGCATTTTCTAGATGCTTTTTAATATTCGAAAGACTTGATCTTTTTTACTAGACTCACTAATACAATTACATTTGTCTTTAAAAATAGTAAAATCATATTTTTTATATAAATAGAAATGTTCATTTTCCGATTAATTTTATTATTCCTCTCAAATAATAATAAAAAATATGTTTAATTCAATTATTCATTTATCATATTTCTGTTTATATTTAGACATGTCTTTTGTATGGGTAATATACAAAATTACATGCATGATTGCAAGATATACTCTTGCAATCATTTTGCTCCTTTATCAGTTTTATTTTTTAAATTTATATCATCAATAATAAATCAGGAAGATAAAAACAACAAAATTATAAAATACCTACCAAAAAAAAAAAATTTTTTTTTGTCACATTTTTACACTTTTTTAATAGTTTATAAAAGTTTTTATAATTTTTTGTGGGTTTTTTTTCTGATACATTACTTTGGTAAATCTCCAAGGAATATTTTTCCTTATTATTCCTATGACTATACCTATATACTTTTATACGTATATAAATAACATTATTCACACTCTAACTAGGTGTTAAAAAAATGAATTCTCGAATAGAAATGAAAATACATATGTCCTTTACCACCTTTTAAACAAACTTTGATGGTGGTCACAGATTATTTTTTAGTTTTTTACTAGGTACTTGCTCCGTGTGTACATATATGTCCATCATATATATGACCATATAAGAATGAAGAAAATAAGAATATTTTTTTTCACATCTTATACACAAAAATAACAGAACAGAAATTGGTATATACCCGGCATACTTATAGAAAACGAATGAATTTTCAATGGGCTATTGTGGTAATTGTAGGATGTGGACAGAAAATGTAAAAATATCCAATCTTCAAGGAATTTATTTTGATTTATGTTGAATTATCTTTTGTATGCAATGGGTAAAAAACGGATATAAATCAAATGTAAACGTTATATGCACTCGTATGTGTCGTGTATAAATGTGTAACCGCTTGTAAATTATAACTATAGAATCAATAATAATAATTTTTATGATTTATTGATAAAGGATGATTTGCAAAAATTTAGATTAATATAACTTACCTATATACGTAAGTATATGCACAGACAGAAAATGTAAAAAAAAAAACCTTTATACAAAGCATTTCATCATCGCTAAGATTTAGTTTACACCTTTATATGTGCACATATATAACATACCCGCACATAAATGTGAACCTTAAGAATTTATCAAAATGAAATGTACTCAAACCCAAAATATTAATATTCCTGTCATTTCAAGATTACACATATAGTTTAGAAAAGTTATACAACAGAAAAAATTGAAATTATGAAAAGTCACATGAGATAACTTAACAGAAGCATCTGGTTTTATGGATGAATAAGAAATATTTTTTTTCAAATTCTTATACTTATCCGTTTACTATAATAACTGAGACGCATAAAATTCTATTCTAGCTGCAAAAAAAAATTTCTTATTGAAAATTTTCTTTAATGTTGCTTGATTTCTTTCATCGTTTTCGAATTTTGAAATATCCACACAAAGACAAAATGTTCATACAAAATCGCTAGTTAGACTCTATAAACATACTCTTAAGCGAATATATAATGTTGACAATCAAAGGATCGTTAATATTCCCACTAAACTTTTCGTTATTTTGAATGTTTTATTTTTTCATTCTATAATTTGTTCAAAAGTTATCCTAAATGATCCAATAAAAATGAAAAAGCAAACTATTATAAGAGTTAGATATCATATATAGTTCGGCTAATGTCGTCATTTGAAAATGTGCTATGAAATATTTTTCTTTAGTATACAGGACGCAAGAGACGTATTTCAAAATACCAAAAAGAAAATTTTAAAAAATACTCGTGTTTATAATGGAAAAATGTGTCCTTAACTATGCTCTCACATAATGATATGCATATAAATGTGAAAAGTTTATACACTATATTCCATGTCCCGCAATATTGTTATGTTATGTTTTTGTTTATTATATCCTTCACATGTCGCGCGTATATACAACATTTATTCGTAATGAAAGACAAAATCACAAAAATAACAATACTCTTGTGTATCATTTTACAATCTATATACGTATGTGTGTACATATTCGTAAGGATATACAGATGATAACTTTAAAAAGCAATGACACTATCTTTATTATAAATATAAAATTGTAACTTTCTTTTAACTTTTATCTTCAATCATAAGATTCTACATGTGTTCTTATCTCAATGAATATTTTTATATGTGTAATGTGTATACAAGTACATACATTTTTTAACTATACAAACACTTAAGCAGATTTAAAATATAATAAAAATTTTTGGGTAGAAACAAAAAACAAAAATGTTAAATAAAATTTTTCAAATAAAAATTTAATCCTGGGAACTTTTTAAAAACAATACATAAGTAAGTATCATAATATTTATATCTATATATATATAGCAATATGTGTATCCTTGTATAATTTCAAATTTTATAATAAAAAATAATTATTATAAACTTTAACTTCACTAGTGATGTACGCATTTTCCACTTGGAAATAAATGAAAAGAAAAAAAAAATCGGGACCAAAAAATTTCCTGTACAAAATTTTTAAAAAAATTCCACAATTTTCGAAAAATTTTCTTGAATAAATTTTTAAAATAAAAGTTCACACTTTGGAAAATAATTTCATTCATTTAGAGACCATATAGGTTTCTACCTACTCGGTATATAATGAAATGTAAATATGAGGTATCTATACACATATAATACGCATTGTAACCGAACGACTACACATACATTTTAAACGTTCATAAATGAAAAGTAATTTAAATAAATATACAAATTAAATTATGAAGCAATAAACAAAACAATTTTTCAAATTAAATTTTCATATTTATTTTATTAACTTAATATACACAGGATATAGGTATGTATAAATACACCTCCACTGATCATAAAGTTGCATCAGGTATCCAATAATTTTTTTATTTGTATTTTTACGTTGTTTTTTTTTTGTTTAATTTTTTTTTTTTGTTGGTTATTAAATTTTGTTAATATGTGCATTTTTTTGTGTGTTTTCTCTGGTTTTTTTTTTTTTTGGAAAAAATTCTCACCTGAGCAAATAAAATAATCGTTGAACAATAATTCGTATAAATAAGCAGAGGAATAATTCAGTAGGTTATTTCACAATGGGAATTTATTACCAAAAATGCATGTAATCCACACGTTCATTATGTACATACTCGCATAACATGTAACTGGAAGTACATATGTGTATATGTGTATATAAGGTAACTGTTTATATGTAAATAGTATAAGTTCGTATACATATACATAAATTTTGTGCAATTATAAATGTGAAAATTATGAATTATTGTGGTAATAAATATTTGTAAATGCTATATTCGCTTATTGTATACTCTGCATATAAACATAACTTCACATTTTGTACTGGAAAAGGATATATTTTTATATGTAACTGCTTGAATAATAATGCATATACATATATAGGTACATATGGAAAAACAATTAAATGCGATAATTGTCCTACTCTTTTTTTTATTTCATTTTTAATCATTTAAACGTATATAAATAAATACATGATTAATACTCGCGGTTAATTAAATTTAATAAATTGTTTAAAAATTCAGATATTATACACATTGTCATAAATTGTGATTTGTGTGTAAGTGCATACTTCCATTTAAATAGCTGCGATTAATAAAAATTCACAGAAGTGAATTACAGGATGCACAATGTATACGATTGTCAGTGTACGTACACAGTACATATCAACAAATTTGTGTGACTTTATTTTGATATTTTTTCTTATACGATTTTAAAGATTTCATTTTTTTTCTTTAGTTCACTTCTAAAATTTTATATGAGCCAATAACTGACCGAATCAATCGACAAGTAATTAATATCGAAAGGTACAGGCATTTTCACCGATTGCTTCTAAATATTTGATCATATTCTAGCTGGCTTCTCGCCCTATAAATTAAATATTAAAAATCCCACACAAGTACACTCTTATAAAAACTCAAAAAAAAAATCTAAATTTCCAAACGACATCATATAAATCATTTGCGTTTAAACACAAACTAAATCGAACCAATATCATCACTGAATTATGATTTCCGGGATTATGACTATATCATTCCAAAGGACATTTTTTGATTATTTAATGTATGCTTATGTTCATATGTACACTTCAATGTATCTTAACACACAATATTTTTTTGGAATTTCTGTACTACTTTCTCATTATCTTCTGGAAATAATTTTTCCTTCCGTGTTATACTCCTCTCCCATTGTTGTTACACAATTTTTTCTCTTAAGTAATTCTGGTCACATTTTCATTTCAACAATTCATTTACGAAAGTATACTAGAAATCCAAAAAAAATAAATAATACAACATATAGAAAATAGACGTGTAATGATACATTATACATCGCTCATCATATCATCATTTACAAATTTATCAGAATTACAGATAATGTCGTAAATTTTTTTTTTATTCTTCTTCTTTTCTTATTTTTCATTTTCATTTGTATATGTAACGAGAATATTTGTATGTGTAATAAAAGGAAAAAGAAAACAAAACATATCTAGACCACGTACATATAAAATATCCTTGAAAAAATACTCGAACAGAATTCTTATAAGAGATCTTTGAACAAATCACCAGAGAAATCAAGAAAATTGAAAGAAAAAGGAATAGAAAAAAAAAAGAAAAAAATTACATATACTTTATTTCCTATACCAATACTACATAATTTTTTGTTTTGTTCTATTTTGATGCATCGTTCATTTATAAAGTATGTATACGTCTTATTTATATAAGATGGGTATACTTTGCAATTTATATTCACAAGCACAGCATATAACATAAAATGAAAATTATTCTCAGTAATTTATAAAATTTAGCCATATCGCTGAAAATTAAAAAAGAATGCATGGTTGATTTGTATTTGTGTTTGACAAATTGAAATTTCCAGAATATGTTATATATGTAGTTCATTTTTAAATCGTGCGTAATTAAAGATAAAGAACATTCCTAAAATGTTAAGTTGCAACAAACTCATCCAATTTTTCGTTCTTCTTATGCAACATTCCTAATAAGGATGTCCACATCCACACAGAAAATTCATTTTTTTTTTTCTTACTCCACAAGTCCACACACACATAATATAGAAAATTCCTTAATATTAATTTACGACATTCATTACACAACAATTAACTGTTAAACTAAATAAAATTTTATCACAGACACAACAGAATTAAAGTATAGTATAATATACGAGTATTATCCTTATTTGTTATTTGTATACATCTAAACCTACTACCAAGAAGTATCAACCTGTATTAACTGGAAATCTGGGTGAACTAAATTCAAATAAATTTATCCTTGTACACAACGGGTATAAAGAATCTTTATTTTTGTTTGTTCCGGTTACTATAGTAGATAGCAGTTTGTAGTCAATTTGTTCATTGTATTACATCAATTTCAATCATCTTATTAAAAGTTCTGTGTTCTCACATAATACCAACCAGCTAACTAACACCGTAGAACACAGACAAAGCAACGCAATTTCAAAAATTAGTTATCCACATTCCCACTGATTAATATCACTCCTACGACCGCATGCCTTCATTTGTTATGATGTTTCTATATAATCTCTAAATTGAATTCCTTCGGGAAAATCTTGTTAATTATCGAAATGGTCGATTGGTGTGGTTAAACTGAAAATTTCAACAGCACAAATACATAGCAGTTAGTGTAATAATAGTGGTATAGGTATAGTAATGGAAGTGATGCGGTATTGGTATGGTGATATCATATAATCAATTGTCAATGCACGTATTTTAATCATTTCATCGTTAAATTTTAATTGAATATGACAGCCACAATATAACAATTAGAATCTACAATATATCTTGTTCTAATTGTAAATCTACCTACATACATACTTATATAATATGTACGTAGATAAATGTAATGGAAAAAAAAATATTTTTTTTTTTCTGAAATATGAAAGGATAATATTCAGGTGCATACAGTATGTCCATAAATAGTACCTATATGTTTACTGTTTGTAATCGTATATTATTCTATCATTTTATCATCGCTTATATGACGCTTATCATACAGAACATTTATTATCATCATATTATACCTATACAGTTTTTCCAGTACATACATTTACACACGAGACATTTTTACTTTAATCAAAATGTATCAATATCTTTTAAGGACATTTGGCATTATGCATACTCTCGTATATATGCATACACATCTACATTTACATTTATTTGGATTCATTTCGATGATGTACTCATCATATTTGTCACAAATGTATATCAACAAAGTATATAGAATAAACAAATTATGAAGGAGTAAAGAAAGATTTCAGTAAAAAATGTTGAGTAAATGAATATTTGTAGATATTTGGTTTATTCGCAATTAATTTAAAAGCTTTTCCTAAAGTAATGATGATGAATAGCTAGCTATGCAATATACATAGTACATTGTATAATGTGCATACATAGATACTCGTACGAAAAATTAGAATAGAAACAATGGAAAAGAGACCAAGAAAATTAAGGAAGATTTATTCAAGCATGAAATGTGCGAGCAATACATACTTATCTCATATCTACATCATGTAAATATTGAAAGGATTTTTGAATCATGAAAATGAAATAGGACAGAAAGCACAGCACATATTTTTTCTCTTTTGCTTTCTATTGAAATTTTTTCTTTCAAAAGGAAAAAAATTTTTTTCACTCATATAATAACAGATCTTATATTGTTTACACCTAACGATTTTATAAATTTGAGTAATTACAGATTATAGTCAATGATTATAGTTTAATAGAGAAAATGTGAAAAAGGATGATTCAAACATTTTCAAATATGTATTGAATTAAATTTTATAAACACTCATCATTATCAAATGGCCTTTTACAGTCTCCTTATGGCCTACAATTTATCGAAATTTAACTTTTTTGTCTGATCTGCATTATCTAAGCGAATTACAAGTCGAAGTCTAATCCAACAAAATCTATACTGAACTCTATAAGCACTTTACAATATCGATATCAATATCATGATTTGATACAACTTTTGATGCCTATTGGGTTGTAACTTATTTTCTTTCCATTGATCCTTCTATTTTCAAAGAACTAGAAATTCTCTACACTATTTTTCGTTTAAAGCTTTCCAGTAATCCTTCCTTTCCTTCCCAGTTACTTAAGTCTTTGTCCATGGTTCTGACAACATAAAGAGAATCTTGTGTATTCTACACTTTGCCCGTTTGCACAACAGTCTTGATTTTTGTGAAAAGAAATCAAATTTGAAAGATAGAAATCAAGAGTAAAATTCAATCCAATCTAATTTTTATGCTTGTTTTTTATTAAAAAATTTTATTCAAGTAAACTAATTAAATTCTCACATTTACACAGACACTCTCTATTTCTCTCAAGTGTAATTGGAGGATTTGTAAATGCGTTGTATCTGATTCATAAAAAATGTCATACGTTTTTTTCTATTAATTTGTTTTGTATATTTTTTTTTTCTTTTTTGTGTCTTTTATATTTTTTAATTTAATTTAATTAAAAACAAAATAGAGGACAATCATAAAACAGCACACGAAATCAAAAACAAAAAATAAAACGAAATGAATTTATTAAATTTTAACAGAAAAAAAATGAAAAGTTTTATGTTAGTGCAAAAGTAATTTTCCACGTAGAACAATAAAATGTGCCCGTACAAACGTACTTACATATACACCTGCATATAGCTATCGTATGAATTTTAAATTTAATTTAGAGCACTATATAACCAACGGCAAATTCAGCTCAATACCTAAAAATTATATATACGAAAGGAAAGGACAACAAAATATTTTTAAATCTTTTTTTGCTTTTTTGTTCATCGTTCTTCAACTCAGTGTTGGGAGTGAAGGCATTAAAAAAATTCACAAAAGAGTCAGAAAAAACAATTTTTTTTTTCAATGTTTTTGTTGTTTTCATTTTTTTCTAATTACATTTTTATGCATGTATATTTATTCAACGTTAAATTTTGGACGTCCTGACATTCAAAAATGATTACAAAAAAAAAAAAACAGAAAAAATACCGAAATTAATTTAAAACTTTCATTCAAGTGATACTATATTTAATGTACGCCAATAACAAAACAAGCAATCAACTGAAATATACATGTATGAGTACAATCATGAAAAAAATACAATCAAAAAATTTCACATTTTTTCAAAAATTTTTATGTACATATGGATGTGTTTATTCATTAGAAGAGGAGTAGCATAAAATTATGAGCGAATTTTTTTGAAGAAAAGTTTATGTGATGAATAAATTGCATTGGATTTTTCAATTCAGAATAAAATCCGAGTACGTATCAATTATACGCTATGTGAATTCTTATGGAAGAAGATAAACAAATAAACTGCTCCTTCTTGCTTTACATTATTATCCTATAGACAGTTTAGTTTGCTTCTTAATATTCTTCTTTCTTATTTCTTTTGGTACTTGGATGCTCCTTTATTATAAAAGAAGATGCGATGGTGATGGTAGAAAAATTGGAATTAAATGCGGTGGTTTGACTTAATTTTTGATTAGACGCTTTTGGATATGAACTAACCACTGGCATTCAATATAAATGTACAACCGTGAGGCGAAAGTACTCGCACATATACCTAACTCGTATAAAGGAAAAATAAAAATAAAAATTCTGAACTTAATTTAATGATTTTTCCTTTATTTATTTATATGTTCTCAGTACTTTTTTTTTAGTTGGTATTTTGGTATACCTCTCTTGAGAATTTTCATTTGTTTAACTCACCACACTATAGGTATGCTACAGTAGTATACAGCATCATATACCTGTATATGCCTATATACCATATTTGTAGCGTATAATGTATGTTTTATGCGTTAGTATTTTTTTTTCCGAAGGCATTTCCTTTCCATCTTCCATTATTTATAAGTCTTACAATGAAAAAAAATGCACTGTAATGCGTCGTTAAAAAATATAAAAACGAAATAAATATAAAAATTTCAGCAACACGCAGTACGGCAGTACTTTATACTATCCTTACCTTTAATTAAATTATGTACTTGTCTCTTAAAAAAATTTGAAAATAAAAATAAAAAAAAAATCCTTTATTAAATATTAAATTGTCTGAAAATTGAATTTATGCAGAGAATGAATTGTAATAAATATTTCTTTCTTTCTTTTTATTTACAGAAAGTTATGTTGTATAAAATGCAGCTAGAGAAATAATTAACGAGGATACTAAATAGCTATAGGATTACGCGAAGTGACTTGTGTCTATAGATAGATACCCACTACCCACTACCCAGGCTTATAGATAAATAGTTTTTCTGGGAATACAAGAGCGTGTAGTTACAATTGAGAAAAGAACAATAAAATGACTGCAAAAATGTTCAGGCGTTCAGGTTTGTATACATTCAAGAGATCTGTATACCTTAACGAGTATGTATGTATATACATATATTTATACAAATTTGAAAATTATTATTTATTTTTCTTATATCCTTGCGGTTAATTGAAATTGAAATAAAGTCAAAGTAATCAAAACAACCAAAACATACCATGTAAATACTTATACGTTTTGCCGTGTATTACTTAAAAATTATTATTTGACTTCTTAGAGTTTAGAAATATTCCTTAAAAGGAACGTACAGTATATGTACATATGTCGAGTATGCCGTAGAAGTTTTCCAAGAAACTTTGTCTTCTATATTAATTTCATTACAATATGAAAATAACATAAAGAAAAATGATTGAAGAGATAAAGTTCTAACCATGAAAAGTATCTATATATGTGTACACGTACATACACCAAAGTACACTCTATATTACCTCTACTATACCTAGTATATGTTAAATAATACCTATACTAATATAAAAACTTTTAGAAGTATAATTCAATTCGATCAGGATCAGAGAAATGTGGAAATAGGGTGGTTATTTGAATCGTCTGCAGGACAGAAATCATCGTAGGCACCTTTTACAGTTTCTTGTTGTTGTTGAATGGGTACAACGGTACAACTAAAAATTGCTTTAGCGTAGGCCACTTTTACTTATGCTGTTGAATTTGGTGAAATCTAGAAAATCGTTCAGGATTTTAAAAAAATGTTCTGGGCTTATTTCACCCTGTAAAATTTTTCGTAAATATACGATTATTACTATGTATAAATTAATTTGCAAGGAATAAAATGTGTACCTGATCCTTACGTGTATATTACATATTAAAGTGTGAGAATTCGAAAACTTTAAATACCTCTGAGAGAATCGTTTATTTTGTACATCACAAATAATACATATGAGCACATAAACATTTTCTTCCTTCTTCATCAGGTAAATACATATATACAAACGTATACGTTCTATACGATTTTTCAAATACATTATAATTTAAATTATGAATTAAATTAATCGCAATAAGTTATTAAAAACTCTGATACCCACTACTACACTTTCAAAGGATATACCATATCGAACATTTCAATCGCATTACACAATTAGATGTTGAACTTTAGAGGTCAGGTAAAGTGATATCTATTCTGGATATTTATAGTGAACAATGTTATCGAAAACTCTGGAAGATTTGTATTAGAACACAAACAATCAATATTAATTTAATGAAAAACATATATTTCCTTGTTTTCTAAATACTCACTCGTTAAAAACTCGTACGATCGAACTAAAATTACTGAACTTTCAAAAAATGCACAAAATCTTTTTTTTTTATCTTTCATTGTTTAAAATTCATTCGTTCTTTCGTTTTGATTTGTGTAATCTGCTGCTGCTCATACTGTAGAAAATTTTAAAGAAATCGACACAGTAAAATAAAACTACAACCCAAGAAAGAAATCAAAAAATAAAAGAAGATAAATTGCAATAAATTACACTGAATAAATAACATCCTTCAATAAAAAACTGTACTATATTTCTTCTTGAGCTCTGAGCTATTTGCTATTGCTATTTGAGCTTCCGAAAATTTTGCCCTGGATATACTTAAAATTATCTTGCCAATCTTGCTGTGAATCCTCCGGAAGACTTTGAAAAAATAATTACAGACACTATTTTTATATATAAAATCAAACAACCAAAAAGCGAAATACAAATACTCACTCCCAATTACTTAATAATTATTTTCAATATACATAGATTAATTGAAATTCTAACAAGTTTCTTGTAAAATGTTCAATTTTTAATTATTTTTTGTCTAATTAGCTCAATAACTTTTCAGTTGTTGTTGCTGTTATTTTTAAATAATTTCAAAACTTTAATTGTCATAATTTATGATTTATTACGTGATTTGATTACTTAAGTTATATCCTTGAAATTTAACTCCAATTAATTTTTTTTTAATTGTCACGAATACATGTAATGATACTCATTCTGATGCAAATACAAGAACAACGTGTAATGCGTTCTAAGAACAGAAAAAAAAAATAGAAAGAATTAAGTCGAAGAAAAAAATTATCAAACTTAAAAACTTTATTTCGTTAATTTTTAATTTCAGTGCTATAAATATTCCTGGAAAAAGAAAAAAATTAAAATTTTCGAGGACGCCGACGACAATGACGACGATATAAAAGCTAAAGGAATCCGTTTAATGAGCTCAGTTATTTGTTGACTTCTTTCGAAATTTGATTATGTACAAGATGTACGAGAATAATGAAAATTTTGAATATCCAAAAAATTTCTTCTATCAATCGACTACGGTTTTCAAAGCATATGGACTATGGCATCCGGAAAATTATACGAACAACATGAAATCAATTTTGATTATTAAAAGATTCACAGTGAGTTCATCTAAAAATTTTATCAGAATCGTTAATCTGAAACAGACTTCATTTCACATATTTTTCAGGTATTCTTTTGGCTCGGTTTATTCTTGTACGGGAGCACCTATTCTGGAGTACCAATTTACGTGGAAATGGGTGACACAGATCGTTTAGCTGATACTTTAAGCTATTCAACCGCAATAATTACATTTCAAATTAAATCTTTTCTCATGTTGTTGTACGAAGAGCGAATCAAAGGTTTCATAAAACAACTGGAACTCTGGACGTATGAATACCGGAATAGTTTGGACGGAGTGAAAAATGTTCGTCAGTCTTTGAAACATTATGCTATCATATTTTGGATGGGCGAAATTTTTTTTTCTTTCACCATTTTCACGTATTGCTGGTATCCAGTACTGAGTGGAGAAGGACGAATCATACCGATGGATACCACACTAACTTTTGGTACTGATATGCATACGTCTCCATTTTATGAACTTTTCGTCACGTACGAATTCGTGGGAATTGTCAGTAACACTATCATGTGTATGGCATTCGATATGGTAATCGGAACAAATTCAATTTGCATATGCGAGTCTGCACGAGTTGTACGATTTTTTGAATTTATAATTAATTTATATTTTTCAGATGTTCTGCGGAATTTTAGCCGTGACTTCTGCCATTTTTAAAAATATGAATGCTGCCATGAAACAAGATCTTGGTAAAATAAAAAACTTTCCAAGTGAGGAAGAGCAAAAAGAGAAAGAGAATCATCTAAAAAAGTACATCGAGAAATATGCGGAACTCACTCAGTGAGTATTTTATGCGAAATATCAAGAAAATTTTTCTCCACTAAAATTTCAGATACATTGATCGATTACAGGATACGTATACGATTCCTAGTCTAATGCATTTCGTTTACAATTACATTGTAATGGGAGTATGCATGTATCAACTGTCATTTGTAAGATTGACTCAAAAATTGACTTGAATCATGAATCTTATGTTATCTCTTCTATTGTATAGCTACCTATTGGAAGTGTTCGATTCTTTTCAATGCTTGGCGGAGTCTTGTCTGTTACTGTTCAACTCATAACCTATTGTCATTTTGGACAGGAAATCGAAGATCAGGTACACGTATATCAGTACTTTGTTCGATTATTTTATTCACAGTTGTATCATTTCCTTAGAAAAAGAAAGGAAAAAAGTTTATCCTTTTCATATGCACTTTCCTTTTACAGAACACTGAATTTTGGAGCTACTTATACACCTGTGATTGGTACAATCAATCGATTCACTTCAAGAAGATGATCCTACTGTCATTGAGACAATCCCAAAAAACGAATCACATTAGTGCCGGAAAAATAATGCCACTTTCTAGGGATACCATGAAGAGAGTATGTACTTGTATCAGTTATTTAAAATTACATTATTCTTTATTTTATTCAATTTTCTAAGATTTTACCATTTTTTTCTGTTTTGCTTTCTTCTTAATTTTACCACGGACGGAACAGTTGCTACAGTCCATATTTACGTATTACATGTTTTTGTTGAAATTAAAAAATGGAAGTTAAATTGTTATATAAGAATAATTCGTTGTTTGTTTTAATTTTTTTTTATTTTAATGATTGTAGAAATTTTAGAAAATTTATTGAAAAAAAATTATTAAATTTTAAAACACAAACTAGTATTTAATGTAATTCTACAAAAGAGTAGATTTTCCTATTACATAAACGTTACTAACGCATTTCTCCCACTGCAAACTGCAACTCTTCTCAGACTAATAAAAACCCTTGCTGGTTTCTTCAATAAATTATGTTTGCGAATTATACGCTGGTGCTTGCCTATCAACTATTCGTAAGCTTGAAATGGCTTTCAATACATCTGTTAGGTACATTTTTAATCTTAGAAAGTATGTCCATGTTTCTGAATACAAGAACTTAGTTTTAGGATGTACTATAAATTACAAACCTATCTTAATTACATGCTTATTTTTTCTGCGAAAAATAATTGTAAGTGGCACTTGTACCTGACTATTAATTTAATAATACAATTACTCAATTTCTGAAAGACAATTCTTTACCAGAGATCAGTGCTATTCGCTCATGCAACTTTCTCCCCATTGATATCAAAAGGCAATGTACTTAATAGCAGCAAAATTCAAAAAGTTCTTTTCGAATTTCTTAAAAATGGTAAGTTACTGAAACTATAAACTTTATCTTAACTTTATTTTTAATTTATTTAGATTTTCATTTATTAAATTTAATTTAAATTAAAAGAAGTTTTTCTTAATTGTGTAGTGCTTTGTAATTATTATAAATAATTAAAATAAAAAATAAACGTGTGATAAACATATCAAGTGTACTTTTAGTCAAAACATGTTTATGTGAATATATTTTGTAACAGAAATTAAGTCCTTTATCACATACAAACTACATATCACAAAAATAATAAAATCCGCTTTATCGGATGCATATAAAAGTAAGAAAAATATTTGCAGGACTTACGAGTATCTAATTTTTTGTTTTATTCTCCAAATAATCATTCGAATGATGGGTATTTTTCTACTTTTGAAACGTGTGAATTATGATCAATACCAGAAACGTATTTAAAAGGACAATAAAATGCCTATCAAAAAAAAAAAAAACAATTTTAACAAATATACCTACTTTGATTTCTTATTTAAGAAATTTAACTGATGATGATAACGATGAAGATGATGATGATTAGGGACTTAGAAATTAAGATAGAAAAATAAAAATAAAACGATACAAATTCACGATTCTGACAAAATAAAGAAAAAAGACCAGAGAGCTTATACAAGTGTACTTATACGTTATGAAAGAAGGAGCTCTGTGCGTCAAGAAATTTTTACATTTTCTTTTTCTTTTCGTTTTTTTTTTTATTGGTTTTGATATTTTTGAACTGCTCCCATGGGTGTAATCCTATAGTACGTGTTATAACGAGAGACATATTGGTATATAATTTAATCTCAGTTATATATGAAAAGTTAATTTTTTCACATTGCCCATTCTTACTGTACTGCTACTGTACTATATAGCTATTCGATGTGAGTATCAACAAATTGAAATGTGATTTGAAGAATAAGAATAACTATCAAATCGATACAAGAAGAAAAATTGAAAAGAAAATAAATTTTCCATCCTCTCAATTATCCGTCAGTAATCACTGCGTTGCGTATATACCATGAGTATATACATACACACTTACAATTTTGATTTATTTTGAATATAGTCAATCGATTAAGTTTTTTTCATCGTTTCTCTCCCTAAAATTCTAATCGTAGTCCTTATTCGTATAAAAATTATAGTAACAGTAACAGTGGCAGTAGCAGAACAGTGATCTATATTATTGAAAATTATTTTCTCAAAAACGATATGTGACAATGACAGTGACAGCACTCTCACTATCTCCCATGCAATAAGTTATCAAAAATGCTAATACCCGCACTACTACACTTTCAAAGGACATACCATATATACGAACATTTCAATCGCATTACACAATTAGATGTTGAACTTTAAAGGTCAGGTGAAGTAATATCCATTCTGGATATTTGTCAATAATGAACAATTTTATCGAAAACACTGGAAGATATGTGTTAAAACACAAACAACCAATATTATTTTAATGAAAAACATATACATTTCCTTGTTTTCTAAATACTCACTCGCTAAAAATTCAAAACCGATCTTCTTTTTATGTTTTATTGTTAAAAATTCATCCGTTCTTTCGTTTTGATTTGTGTAATCTGCTCATACTGTAGAACATTTTAAAATCAAACCACCAAAAAGCGAAATACAAATACTCACTCTCAATTACTTAATAATTATTTTCAATATACATAGATTAATTGAAATTCAAGCAAGTTACTTGTAAAATATTCAATTTTTCATTATTTTTTGTCTAATTAGCTCAATAACTTTTCAGTTGTTGTTGCTGTTATTTTTAAATAATTTCAAAACTTTAATTGTCATAATTTATGATTTATTACGTGATTTGATTACTTAAGTTATATCCTTGAAATTTAACTCCAATTAATTTTTTTTTAATTGTCACGAATACATGTAATGATACTCATTCTGATGCAAATACAAGAACAACGTGTAATGCGTTCTAAGAACAGAAAAAAAAAATAGAAAGAATTAAGTCGAAGAAAAAAATTATCAAACTTAAAAACTTTATTTCGTTAATTTTTAATTTCAGTGCTATAAATATTCCTGGAAAAAGAAAAAATTAAAATTTTCGAGGACGCCGACGACAATGACGACGATATAAAAGCTAAAGGAATCCGTTTAATGAGCTCAGTTATTTGTTGACTTCTTTCGAAATTTGATTATGTACAAGATGTACGAGAAATGTACATAACTTTATCACATACAAACTACATATCACAAAAACAGTAAAATCTTCTTTATCGGCTATTATGCAATCATGTCGTATAGGTATAGTGTAGTATACATACTTATGTATATGTGTAAATACTTATATGAGCTTGTGAGTATATAATTTCCTTAATTTATTTAAATTCATAATCTCATTAATAATTCAATTACATATCTATACATATTAATCCGAGATAGTTTGTACTTAAATCGCTATAGAAATCGAATAATACAATAACAAACGTCAATAATTGCTAGTTGATAACTGCCTAAATACCTAAATATGTATATGAAATCAATTTACATTAATTATAAATAAATACAAATTCTCGTATCGCATGCACACATAAATGAATTTATAAATTTACAAATTTTCGTAAATTGCAGACAAAGTCGAATATCATTTGGACATTTTAATCAATAAACGAGATATATATATATATATATGTGTGTGTGTATGTGTGTATGTATTTGTTTGAAAAATATTCTCTATGTATATATACTCGCTTAAATTCAATTAACGCTTAATGTAAAATTTCTGTTATTTTGAATTCGAAATGAAATTTAAATTTTGTACTTTGACATTACACACTTATTTGCAGCGAGAATTTAAATTTTAAATTTGTTTTTGTGTCATATTTTTGTGTTTGTTTTTCAATTTTTTTAATTTTTAGATTATATACCATTACTAGTAAATTTTCAAAATACATATATATTCCTTCAAATATATATGGAAATATGTGTATTGAATTTTTTTAACTTAAGAATAACACACTGAACATAATGTACATACTTATATGGTTAGTAGGTAATAATACTATATAAGAAGAAGAAACAATTCTTATGTTTCATAGTTAAAATATAAAGCTATCACATATCATGCAATTATTATCCATTCTTAGATATGTATATATGTTTTTATATGTGTCCTAGAATATTTATAATGTACGAGAATATAATATGTATAAGATGCTATAAAATGTTTATATGTGGCGATATAAATAAGTATTAATACATATATACAAATACATATACCATTCATACTCATAACAGATACACTCGTATAAAATGTAACGTACACATGTATTGATGTTTTTTTTATGTACATAAATGAACATTATATATTATATACAATTTAGAAAACTGCTTGCATAATTGAAATGAACGTTCTATGCAAATTGAATTACATATTCGCTTTATTCAATATTAAGTATAGGTAGTTATTTTCGTATACTGTAAGCAGTATATAGTATAAGTAATGGTATAAGGTATACATTTGTATATGTTCTTGCAATGGTATAAGGATACCTACATAATATACATACATATCTATAATTTAAAATTTATAGAATCAATGATATTTTACATATTATTGAATTACTACATACTTATATGTACAATGCCTATATACGTGCACATAAATGTATAAATAACGCATAACAATTACACAATATACACATACATACACACATTCGTATATATAAAATGAACATATAATATTATTAACGTACATATACTCTTGTAGTCGTAATATATATGTAAATTCCCATGATAGACATTTATTCAGTCAAAGAACATATTCTCATATTCAATTCAATAATATTCTGGGTAACTGTTACACATACATACGACCATAATCACTTATAGATATATGTATGTGTATGTTTGTGAATATTGAAATATTGAAAAATACTTCTTGAATTTTGTTTTGATGCATATGCCATTTATGGATGTATATTTAGTTACTAAGTATGAAGTATGAATGTATGTAAAATTGTAGAATGTTTACACATATGCCAAATGCGCTTGAAATATCATTCAGCAGATCTTTTATCCAGCTATAACAAGTGGCTCACTCCTCTTCTACACGTACGATGAGTACATATATGCATACATACACACTAACAATTATTATTAGCAAATATGATTTTTGAATTATGAATGGGTTATAAAGTGTTATTAAAATTGAATCATAAAAATATATTCTGATTATACTTTACCTGCACGTCATAGTAGGTACCTACATAAATGTGTATTAATAAATGAAACATTAAAAGCTAAAAAGAAAACAAAATATTTAAAAAAAATAGTAAGAAAATTCTATAAGGAAATAAAAAGGAAAGGATATAAGGAAAATTTTAAAGATAAAAAAAGTTGTTGTTTCATTATTACATTACTTACTTGTTTCTGTAATGCACATATAGGTAATAGAGTTTAATAGACTTAAAATATGGGTGGAATTATATTCATAATTTAATTAAGCAGATTCCTTGTAAGATACATCTATCCTCATATAATATAACAAAATATTGATATGGAAGATAGTTATGAGCATTACGAAAACTCGTATGTAGAGAATTACATTGTAAAATTGATTTAAATAAATCCTAAGTGTTTTATCACCGTAGTAAAATTTTAAAATGTGCCATATAATTTCTAATAAACAATTATAGGTAAATTGTGATTTAGTAGCTGAATATTATAATGACTAAGATCTGAGACAGATATGTGATGTGAAATTGATACTTCGTATAGGATTAAGTACAAGGTGTTTGTCAGTCATTTCCCCACCAGTGTTGCTGAGATATCTTCAAATTGAATTTAGACAGACTGTCGGACTAACTACTTACCTAAATTTGACTGAATGGCTCTAATCCAACGAGATGTAGCTTCTGTTGACTACCTATACCAAACGATAAATACTTTTGAACCGAGTACAAAAATTAACTTTACATTAATTAGCTTATTTTGATAATTTTTAAATTTACTATTTTTTTATTATTTTCAGACTTCGATAAATGCGACACATAATACTTAGGTATATCTACTAATCCTTTTTTGACTTTTAAATAGCAACAAATTTTGTCAATTTTATTTTTCTTCGAATTAAAACTTTATTTTTATTTTTTTACTTTAAATTTTATTAAAATTTATTTATATATGTAATATGAAAAGGATAATGTCATAAGGTATATAAGCATTATATCATTTTTGTATCCTTTTAAATTTCATTTTATTTATTTTCAATTCTCTCTTTTTTTATATTCTTGTTGTTGTTTGTTTTCATTCTCTCGATTTTATTTTTATTTTTTACTTTTATTTTATTATAAGCACATAATATAATAAACAAAATTCATACTTATAGTTACTTTTATAAACATACTCATATCGTATTTGTGTTTATTTATTTTTAACTGTATACACATATTGTATATATTATACATAGTGCACAGAGTATACAAATACATAACGTATACGAAAATGTAAATGTTTCAGTACTTCGTATTTATTTTGTTAATAATCCCATGAGAGCTATTTATTAAAATTTTTGTTTTATGTTAAAACCTTTGCGTAATATCTCAAAGAAAGGATTCATATGTTTTATTCACACATTATACGATTACACATACACCTCTGCATAACTTCATATTCAAATCTACGTACATGTATTAATCTTGTCCGAGTTTATGCACATGTATACATAAAAACATATCATTATTGTCCGATATTTAAGTATAAAAATATATGAGGGTATTAAAGGACTTATTTTTTTTTTTCTTGCATTGCAAAAAATTAATTTTAATACAATATATTTTATTATTATACATGCTTAAGTACATAGTACTTATAATTTTTAAATATAAATTCATATCATATATTATAGTATAGGAAATCTTTGTGGTCAGTTTTAAGTGTCTATACCACACATATAGCTACAGCCACTCGTAAATGTCGTTATAAGGTGTATCACTTTAAATTTTGTTTTTATATTTTATATAATTTATTTTAAATATTTTTAACAAAGTAATAAGTATTCGTCTATTGGAAGGCAAAATTTTTCGTATCTCTACTGTTGAACTAAATAACTGTGGGGCAACAACTTTCTTTCTTTCTCAGACACTCGTTTGTTTTAGGAACTTCAAAGAAAGAGATTTGAAAGGAACAAAAGTTGAAAAAACATAAAACGGAGTAAGTCTCATGATTTGAATGTAAATCTGAAGAGGTCAAAGCTATATAGAAAGAAGGTTATATAGTACAATTTAAAGATAGTGATATGACTTAATATATGTATGTATACTTTATGTACATATTTTATATAATTTTTTAATTAATTTTGATTTGAGATAAGATGGTATATGATTTTCAATATAGATTAAACAGAATGAACTCATCTTATATTTAAAATAAATTGCCCACATTTAATCATAATGCATTGTATTAATTCGGACACAAAATTTATTGAATTTAAAAATAAAAAGATTTTTCTGTAACATCGTTTACATATTATATAAAATATTTACCTACCTACGCACAGCATTTTTTGTTCTCAGGTGTTGTGCCATCATAAATAAATTTTAATTATCATTAAAAAATGTTTTATTGTATCAGTATCAGTAGTAATATTAAGTACTTATAGTATACATATGTATAGTATATAGTGTAGTAAAGTAGTAATGGTAGCAGCACAGTACATAGTAATGTAACGTAAATATTACTATGGTAATGTACAATCAGTTTTATTCTGGTGAATTTCTGTTAATTTGACAATCTGCAAACTTTCATATAAATTTTTAATAACTGGAAAATTTTTAAAAAATCTTTGCATACTTTTTCCCGCCAAAATTTGAAGAAAAAAAAATGTTTTTTAAAAAAACTGCTATAAGCGACTGGTATAAAATTAAATTTTTGTAAAATGCAAAAGTTTTAAAAACTATCGAGATAAATTAATTGAAGTGAATTGAACATGAAAATTGAAAATTTTAAAATTGTCATATCTCAGAAATTACTGAGACATATCAAGACGTCAATAGTACCCTTGAAGAAAGAATATTCCAAATAACACATAAAATAGATCTTTGAAATAACTAACAAAAATGTTTCATCAAATTTTTTAAAAAAAAAAGCATGGACATGCAAAACTAATTTTTTTTTATCTTTTTTGTATGTTTTATTGATAAATATAATAATGTAATGTACAACTACAAAAATACTTAATTTCATATTTTCTTAAAACTGTAACTTCTAAGTTATATTTTATTTCATATTTTTCAGTAAAGGATCAAGTCCATTGTTTAAATTATCTTGTTTCGTTTTATCACAATTATTACATTTGTTATTCAAAACATTATCTAAATCACTACTTTTACTACAAACACAAATATCATTTCCTTTTACAATAATCAATTTCAGTTCCTTATCAATTAAATTATCATTTTCTTGTAAATCAGGGTTATTCCATTTTTGTGTGTTCGATTCACATGCCATCACATACAGGATACCAGATACAATCAGCATCACAGATGTTATAAAAAATACATATTTCCAACTGGTGACTGTTTGCTATAAAAAAATATATATATAACACTTTTAATAGTCCTAGACTATTGAATTCTTCAAAATCTTACATTTTCAAATGTCAATATTCCAACAATGACTGGTGATATGAAGCCAGGTAATACACCAATCATTCCGCTAATGCCTAATATAATGCCAGCATAATTTGGTGCAATATCAACGATACTAGCCAATGGACCAGTAGATACAGCACCATGTACGGCTGTAGCTAATGTCAAAAATACAATTGCAGCCATACTATTACAACCGGAATATGCTAATGCAAGTACAAATATGCCTTTAACGATACAACCTAAAACGAAATTTTAAATTGAAAAGAAATATTTTTAATTTTTGTTTTCTTTATCTCACTTCTTTTATCACTTACACATTGTTGTCGCTATTTTTCTAACATTCGTTCTAGTCATCTTATCTGTTCTAAGTAGATAATCACCAAACATTGAAAAAAAGTACGCAAATATCATCCTCATAAAATGCGGTACACCAGACAGAATACCGGTCTAAAATCAAAAATTAAAAATTGAAATAAAAAGTTTTTTTTCTGGTCTAAATTTCACTCCCCTCCCACATAAATTTTTATCTCATATCATAAGGATTAAAAAATACCTCTCTATTTTGATATAAATTAATCTTTAAGGACTTACCATTTTAATGTCCCAACCATGAATCAACTTGAAATATGTTGGTGCTTGTGTCATCAATGTGAATAGTCCCCATATACCACCCCATTGTGCAATCACATTCATCCATACTGGTTTCGATTTTAGGATACATTTCCATGGGATTTTTTCATCTCCGCTACCTTTCGTAGTTTGGCCACTTAATGATTTTTCAATGTATTTACGTTCTTTTTCACTGATTCTTGGATGTTTAGCTGGTGTATCGTATACCATATACAACCACATAATGTACCATATTGTACCAAATACACCACATATGTGATATACCCATTCCCATGATGTCCATGACATTATATAACCGAACAATGGATAAAAAATTGCAATACCAATTGAACTGCCTAAATATGCAGTCACAAATTTACTTCTTTCATTCGGTGGTATCCATTGTGCAGTCATATGATGCATTGCTGGCCATGCTAAACCCTTCCAAAAATAAAGAAAGAAAACAACAAATTATTTTGTTTTTTAATTTTAGACCTTTTAAATTTATGCTTACACATATTAATCCTTGCAATACTCTGAAGAAAATCAATAATCGATAATCCATGTATGCAACAAACGGTAACAAAAAACATATCCAGCAACCAATCGCATTGGCTAGCCCATACACCAATTTTGTTCCGTATTTTTTAGCTAGAATCCCCCCAGGTATTTGTGTTACCCAATGCAACCAGAAAAATGCACCCAATACGAGTCCTTGTTCATATTCGTTCCAATCGAAACCATTTTCTTCGTATTTAAACTGTAAACAGAATAAAATATATTTTTGTATAAATAACGATCATACTCTGTTTATGTGTTAAATTATTAAATTTAAAAATAATTTTATGAAGAAAGCAAATAAACAATTCTGAAAACAAAGAACTAAAATTAGCAGCAAGAAAACAAAAATAAATTATAACCATTTATAACATGCTATAACATTAAGAGTGTCGCGTCGCGATTTACGTCAACAACTTCAGTGATTTATTTACATTTTATTTTATCTTGTTATTATGTTTGTAAGGTCACATGTGTAATTTGCACATACTTAATCATAAAAATGGATTAAATGACAAATTCACCTAATCAATGATCTACTGCTACTGATTATGATTACGATGATATGAGTTTATCGTACTGTATTGCATGTGTTTCTATATCTCATTTTAATGTAAATACGCGCATATACACTAAACTGTTGGAAATAAAACACTCTTGACATCAGTAATCGAAAGATCATGTTCATATTAAAATCTTAAAATTATAAAAATGGTCGGTTGGATAAATAAAAATTCACATGACGAAATTGCTCTAGAAACAGCTAACCATATTAACTATGTATTTTATCAAAACTCTAACATTTCTATATTGACTTGTTTCGTCAAAGTATTACATTGTATTTGAATTTAAAACAAAATTCTACATTTTCTTTAGGTTACAACCATAACGAATGTACGAGTATGTAGACGACAAATAACGATACACGAATGTCTCACCTACGCCTGACATCTAATCATTATATCATTCGTCTAATAATTATATATTGTATTATCTAACTATCTATTTAAATATAAAATATAATTTTTTAGCAAATACATATTTATTAGAAAGTACATATCATAAATAATACAAATTGTTATTAAATTTATTACTAAGTTTTATAACGATCATCACATTTTGTCCCCGAATTTTATCTAATTTAAAATAAATACAAAATACATACGCTCGTAATAAGTGTGTAATCATATAATTTTTCATCATAAAAAATAAAATGATAAGAAATTTTCTTTTCTTATTTTCTCAATGTAAAGAAAAAATAAAGTTTTTTCCTTATTATTCGGCAAGGTTTTCAAAACAGAGCAATACAAGTCCGAGTATATACATATATTTATACATCTAATTATTTATAGATAACAGCTTGAACTTGTCACGCTTTCTTCTATCTTCTATGTAACTCTATACTGATATACATAGGAGAATCCTCTGGCTATCTATAAATCAATATACAATTAACGACATATGTTTAATTTAAGAGTAAAATTTTCCACAGTAAAAATTCCACTGTTATTTTATATTTGATTGTTTTTACAATTTGCATTCACCTTTAACCAAAGATCAGAATAATTAAGAAATTATAAAATTATAATTTACCGAAATTAGTTTCAAACAGACCGGATAGAAATTTTTTTGAAAGCATTATATTGAAGAGAAAAAAAAAAAAACAAAATCAAATTGGTTAACAAAACAAATAATAAATCATAACAAAATTGTCATGCTAGCTAATTGACTGGCATAATAATATAAGTAAGTATTTGTTGTTTTTTCTTTCATTTTATTTTTTTTAAATCATCATACATATGAAGAAATAAAATTTATGTATGTATGTAATAAAAAAATTTGCATAAATCTATCTATTAAAAGAAGAGCAAAAAACAACATAAAATTTGTAAACGTAAATTAGCGATAACGATAATCACGAATGAAGATTCAATGTATTTGAATTTTTTGAAATTTTGATTCTTGTGATGTTTTAGTTTTCTCGTTATCGCGTTATCATTGGTTTTCATCAAAATTATTTGCTTCTTATATCTAATTAATAATTTTTATTATTATTCACGTGTGCTTATGATGAAAAATAAAAAATATCGCAAATAATAACGAATTTTTAAATAAATTATGTCGTAATTCTATTATAGTGCGGTCATCGCGGCCGTTTGAATTTGATCAATTGAAAATGAAGAAAATTGTAATCAAACCATTTGTCCGTCTTATTCTAATTTATGTTTATTTTTTAGAATATCTTCAAAACTCATATGTACAGCAGTAATGTACTCTTGATGTACTCACTTATGACATGCCGCATACAATAGGACTGGGACGAGCATTCGTACAAATGATATTTTAGTTATTCCTATAAGATTATAATCACTTAATTCCACTTTATGATGATTGATCTCTATATTTAACATAAATGCGTAAAGCTTAAATTTTGTTTATTTTCGAATTTTAAATATTCTGAATTTCAGAAGCTGATGAAGAGAAAGAAAAAAATCAAAAAATACCTAAGCATTCATTAAATTCAATCTTCAAAGGACATAACAAGACAAACCTATAGCTTTTCCTTAAATGTAATGAAATAATTATTAAAATTTTGTATACTCACATTTAATGCATCAAAAATGAATCTTTCAATCGTAAAACTTCGAATTTCATGATCGTTGGTAATTTTCAAATGATTTTTTACATCATTTTCACTGCTGCTCAGATTCACCATACGACGATTTCTAACCACTGCTGCTTCTGTTTTATTATCAGCACCAGTACCAGTAGTATCATTACTTTCATAATTTCCATTATTATCAATAGCCGAATTATTGTAATCTACGTCGGTTACAGTCGAATCAATTATCATTAAATCGGTCGTACTTGCAAAACTGACGACATCCACTAGATTCAATATTGTCGTTGTTTCTGATTGAATAATATTGGTTGATGATGTTTTTGTCGTTAAATTATTTTCATAATTTTTTATATTTTTATTATTTTGATTAATATTATTAGAATTTGATACATTAATCGCATTATTATTTTGATGATTTATTATATTTTTCGTATACAAATTATCATTAATTGATGTATAACTATAATTTGTACTGGAATCACTACTACTAACACTATTTAAATTTGTACTGGTACTGCTACTAAAGCTAATATTTTCATTATCACTGCTAGTGCTACTAATAAATTTATTATCATTTTTATTGCCATCAATTTCTTGGTTAATTGATAATAGCGAAGATAATGTCAATGAATTTTTTATATCTGTTATATCTCTTATTTCAATTATTTCTGTCGTTTCTGTCGTTTCTGTTATTCTTGTTGACACTGGTGTTTTCGTTCTTGTTGTTGTAAGACATTCTTTTGATAATTTTTTACCATCATTATTTATATTTGAATTTTTATGATTTTTAATCATATCAACAATTGTTATATTCAAATTAATTCTGATCATGTAATTAACAGCAAAACCAATAAATACTAAATACCATAGTGATGTACGTGCTTGAACTTGTATAACGAAACGACGAGAAGTCGATCGGAAAAAAAAGTCAAATTAGAGAAATTTTTAATTAAAATCGAAAAGAAAAATGATTTAATGAACGAAAATATTTGAATGGTAGTACTCGCCTTACTCGTATAAAATCCATTTTTAATAATGGAAATGATGTGAGAATGATGATGGTGATTATGGTGTACATGATGTATATTATGATGCTAAATGACAATTAAATGTATCTGTATTTTATGGTCGATAGTGAACTATGCACTATATAGTAAATGAAAATTTAGAGAAAAATATTGATATGATATTCAATTTTTGTTGATTTCTTTTTACTATATAGGAAAAAAAAGAACACTATACTATACATAGCAAGAAAATAAAAACTAATTGAAATTATTTTTAAATGAACATGAACAAAATGAAACAAAATAAAATAAATATCTTATGTAGTACCCTTATATTTTAGAATTTCAAAGATCAAAAATTTAATATACGAATTACTACAATTTTTATAATTTTCATGTACATGTATCCTTAAAATATACTAGAAACAAATGATATAGATAATTATCAAGAAAAAAAAAATAATAATTGAAATAATAAATGAAAATGAATTTTATGTAACTCATATGTGTATATGTATATATGCAAAAATATGTGAACATAAACATAATATGAGTATAATGTGTACTACCAACCTTTACCCATTATTGAGAACGTTAGCCTTTTTGTCTTCTACTCTTTTAGTCTGAATACACGAGAACAATTTGTATGAAATATTAATATTTTTATCGAAAATATTCTTTTAATTCTCCTGTTTGTTTCTTTTTTTTTTTTTTAATTTTTGTTCAATATGTAAGAATAAACGCAACAGTGTATAGTTTCGTTTTTGAAAATTTTCCAACACCAAATACCAAACCAAAATTCGTAGCAGCAATTCACCAGATATGTACTCTCAGAAACGATTTCAAATTATTTCAGTTATTTTTTGATTTAAAAAAAAAATAAAAAAAAAACCTTTTTAACTTTTTGACATTTTAAAATCTCTTTTTTAATAAAAAAAAAAATTTGTATAAAATATCCATGTAGACATTTGTTATTTGTTAAAAAACAAAAAAAAAATTAACGAAATCTAAATTCACATCCTCGCATTGTATATTTATTATAATTCTACTTTTTACAAAAAAAATAAATTTTTTTAATAAACAAAAATAATCATAAATACAATACAAGATACAAGTATAGTAAAAAATAAAATTAAAAATTAAATTTAATTTAATGTTTAACTGAAATTTTGATTTTTTGTTTTGCTTATCACTATAGATAGATAGGTAAACTACTTAAAACTTTTTTTTCATAATAAATGTATAAGTACTTTGTATAAAGGAAAATAATAATTTTAAGAAGGCACACACATCCTATACGTTCTCATCTACTTTAGATACTAAAAAATTATTTTTAAAAAAATTTGTCATATACAAGAAAGAAAATAACACATCATTACATATATGTTTATTTTTATTCTTAAATTTCAAAAATAATAATTTAAAACATATATAATCAAGATATCATAATGGAAGACTGAAATGAGATTTTAACTAAATAATCAAGTAGTAGCTAACTATATAGCTATGTATCTATTTGCTAACCTATATAACTATATAGGTTCATATAAACACATACAATTGTTATGTGATGTACAATCAAAATAAATATAATGAAAATCCTACTACTATTGTATTATCAATTTTTATCATTATTTTTTCTCATTTTACAGATGAAAAATAGTATAAAAAATAGTATCTAAGATTGCATTATTATTATTATTATTTTTTGTTTCCATATAAATAATCATAATAATAAAAAGTCCGAGAGATACATAACTATAGATGATATTATACTCATGCATATAACCACGTTAAGTATAAAATATAATGTACAAACAACGCTGTGTACATATATTACATCCATATGTATGTACGTATATTTTATGTATTCGTACGTACGTAGTAAATATATTTGAGAAAAGCTTAAATAAAATATACATATTTTCATCGTATTTATTTATAAATTTTCTTATTGTAAACAAATGTAAAGATAATACTCGAATCGTATAAATAGTTACTTAAACAGAGCAAATATATTCTTAAAAAAATATACATTATATTTAAAAATTCGTGCTTATATTATAATAAACGGACATCATTCATGATATATATGTATATGTAGTAATAGTACCGAGAGTATATACAGTGCTTTACAAAAGTCTACATACAGCACATAAAATTTAAAAAAATTGAAAAAATTAATATGTAATATGAAAAGCTTATTTTATCAAAATTTTTATTAAATTATCCTTAAAGTACTAGCAGGTCTATATACCTGCTCTGTGACAAGAGAAAATTGGCCGAAATACAACAGTATAATAGAGCAACAAATCTAATCACTGGAAACCGACAAAAAATTGCTAAAATCATCGTGATTCTAACAGGGCATTGGTCTGAGGGATGAGAGATGACACAGCCAGATTGGATTTACCATTTAAGTATATATACACTGTTGAGGCTGCAAACATAATTCAGAAAAAGACATTAGCTTGTTCATTACTTTTGCAAGTTTTCAGCTTTAGGCAGAACTAGACTAAAAGCTTTCGACAGATTGTTTCTATAATTGATAACAGAGATGTAGCCAATTTGAAGTTTCTGAGTCTTGTTTTTTGCTTTCTAAAGTTTCGGCCGCCTTTCTCCAACTATCCACCAATAATATGTCTTATATTGATTTGAACGCTTTTTATTCCATCTTATCCTAGATTACTCTGTTGGTCATCTTCTAACAATTTTTGTATTTAATATTTTCTTATTTACATTTTACATTCTGTACGAATTATGTGAATACCTTTGCCCACATATCTCAATCTGCCTACTTAATACCTAATCAATTTTAATTAAGTTCACTGTATATCTCGCATTTAATGATGTACAATGTATCGTAACTGTTTTAATATCATTTAAACGTTCATTTAGTTTTTCTACGAAAAGTCGATATTCTCTATATAGCAATTTGAAAAACTTACTCGTTCATAATGAAATATTAGCCGAAAAGTTTGAAAATAAAAAAATATCTTTATATACTTGCATACATTTTATATGATGTACGAGTATGATAAATGTATGTATCCTCAGATATTATAATACGTGTATTGTGTATATATGTATGTATGTAATAAACAGATTCATGCATGCATGTATAATTTATGTAGTACGTGGACCGTGGTATCTAAATATACAAATGTATGTATAGATACAAATTATATTCACCTAGATATTTAATATTTTTGAAGATTTCATCTTATCATTTTATCATCATAATCATTTTATTTGTATAACATACACATTACGAGTATACTATATATATATGTAACCTGTAACTGTAACTCAAACCCTCAAACGTATAATGTACATTATGTACATAACATATTATTCACTATACATTGTTTGTATCTCATTAGAAAATTACAAATAAAAAAAATAAAAAAAAAAAACAAATGATAACAATAATAAATAATTGATATAGATATTATACAGCCTACTTCATAATAATGTCACAACCTTTAAATTTTCAATTTTTTATTCCAACAATGTATTATACATTTTTTTAAGCTACAAAATCCATTGAGAAAATGAGAAAAATATTAACATTTTATTGTTTCAAATGAAGGTATAAATTAAAATAAAAAAAAAAAAATTTATTTTGTTTCATAACTACATCAACGAGAGCTCAGCGGACAGTGATGTTGAGGTAAACCGTCCAAAGCAAAAATTTTCAATTTTTCATTGTCTATTTCCAACTTTCACTGCCCCTCAAGTTCACTCAGCTTTGAATGAGTGCCAGCTTACTGCAAAAATAAAACGTTGATACACTGATTAGTCTAGTATTATTGGATTATTCTAAAAATAAATCTGTCTAAGCATACATGATAATGATTAATATATGAAAGTCTTGAAATCACTTCGGTGAAAGCTCTGGCTCACTTAGAGCTATTATAGCGCTATGGAAGAAGAAGAAGAAGAAGTATATCAACACTTTATTCAAAATACAACGATGTTTCTTCACGATAGGAGTTCACTTTCCAGGACACCAATTCACTCTTCGTTTTTTATTCTTATAGAAGAAAAGGTTAAAAAGATTGTATTTCAAAGATGAAAAGACATCCCACCCCATACACTGCCTCCACCGAAATTCCTTTAATTAGCTTATTTATTTTATAATAAAACATTATTTTATATGTAATTTTTCCAGATGAATAAAAAAGGTTTCCAGATGTTTAATTTTTCCAGATGGTTCGAATGGTTCAGTCGAAAAGATTTAAGAAAAGAATCAATGTGAAATTTTTTTGAAAATTTGAAAATGGTGGGTGATATAGTTATAAAACGGACTGTATAATACGACTATTAGATACTATTAATTATTGCAGTAGTGTAACGATGATAATAGAATATGCATTACACAATAATTTACAAAAAATTATATATACATACCTGATATCAGTCGGTATTTATCATTTTATAATCTTACCTATATACATACATAAATATATGTACACTTGTACTTGCATTCAATTCTGTATCTACATACACTAAACAGATGAAAAACAAATAAACAAAGTAAATAAGTAAAAAGAAAATCTAAAAATTAGGGCACAATTTAAATACTCGCACTCGTATCTCGTAACTTGTAGGTACCTGAAAGAAGAAAAAGGAAAAGAAAAAATAAACATTTTTTTTTCCTAATTGAAGAATTTACTTATGCTCACTTCTTATCATTATATCCCACACTCACATGCAGCACGTATACCCGCACATATACTCGTAGGCACGTAAAAATTAAAAACGTGAATCAATTGACTGAAAACGCGGTCTCTGTATGTTCTAATAATAACAGAACACATACTACTGTGACAAAAAAGTACCCGGAAATAGTAATTTAAATTCCCCGGGTAAGTAATATTTCAAAAAGGTATATTTTGTTAAGTTGGCATTACTGTCCTTATTTACTATGTCAAATATGAGCGGGATCTGTCAACCAGTTTGTTTACAACAGCTGCTTAAGTCGGTACACCTCAGTATTGCGTTGCGATTTTCAGTATGGATAAAAATATTGAACAAAGAATTTGCCTGAAGTTTTGTGTTTCGAACCAAATTTCGTGTGCGGAATCGTTGCGAATGTTGGAAAAGGCTTACGGTGATTCAGTTTTGTCAAAAACACAAGCCTACGAGTGGTACAAAGCCTTCAAAGACGGTAGAGAGATCGTTGAAGACATGTCTCGCTCTGGACGACCTTCGACCTCTTCAACTGACGAAAACGTTAAAAAAATAAAGGATATGGTGCTTGCAAATCGTCATGCAAGTGTTAGAGAGACGGTTCTATTAGTTCTGGTTAGAGGAGAGTTCTATTTGGCCGTATTGAAGCGTTTGCGTGAGAATATCCGTCGAAAACGGCCGGAATTGTGGAAAAACAAATCATGGATTTTACACGATGATAATGCACCATCGCATCGAGCCTCGATTGTGACCGAATTTAAAGCCAAAAACACAATCAATACCATCGATCAACCACCGTATTCACCGGATTTGGCTCCTTGTGACTTTTTCTTGTTCCCCAAATTGAAATTGCCGCTCCGTGGAACCCGTTTTCAGTCGATCAAAGAGATAAAACAAAATTCGCTGAAGGAGCTGAAGGCCATCCCAAAAAGTGCTTATGAAAAGTCGTTTATTTAAGGACTGGAAAAATCGTTGGCATAAGTGTGTTGCATCTGATGGCGATTACTTTGAAGGCGACAAAATAAATATTGATTAATAGTTACATATTTTGCGTTTTATTTACAATTTCCGGGTACTTTTTTGTCACAATGTAAAGGTCATTAACACTAATTAACAACAACAAATGATTTCATTTTAATTTTAACAATTAAGTAAAATAATTCTAAAAATTCAAAAGCACTTTCCATTCATTTGTCTTCTTTTTTATTTAATTTCGATTCCGAATGATTTGCGTAATGAATGAAATTAAATTCAAGATCATTTTTGATGAATTATTTATTGATCTCAAAGATATAAATTAATTTCGATTATCTGTCAACACCTTTCTGTTTTCAGTTACTAATGTACGTAATATTTCATATAACTTTTTATCTATTTTATCTTTATGGCAATATAAATAAGTACATTATGTACATACGCCACAAATACTTCACCCTCTTCAACCTTCATGATAATGTAAATATTTCGCTAAAACCACAAAATTCAAGTTCAAGAAGGTGATGTGATATTCATTTTTCGTTACATTGATTTACCTAAGCGATAATACAGTGGTGTCAGTGTAGGAATAGGATTTCATATTTTCAGACGATTTTAGTATCATTTTTAATTGATTGCGGTTTTCGATATTTCTATTAAATATTTCATAAAACTAACTCCTGTAGATGATATAATGTACTATATGTACTCATATAAATGTACAGCGTACATACATATGTAGTGATATAATCCTATATACCTAATGTTATCTATGCACGATCCAATTTGGTTGTACAAACCGGTTTATCAACGATATACATTGTCTAAATGTTGGACAAACTTACGTCCACACTTTTAGCGAACGAATGTTTTATAGGTATAACGTATAAGGAGACTTTGTATATCCTCTCTCCCGTAGAAGCAAATAGACACAATTATTCTTAGCTAAAGCAACGAGGCCATATAGAAAAGAAAAAACGTATTTAAACATTTGCAGTCATATTAATCGAGCATTTTTTATGAAAATACATATATGAAAACATATGAAAATTTGTGGTTTTTTTGTTTTTAATTTTCTTTATTTATATTTTATTAGCATACAAAAAAATTAAAATTATCCTTTAATGTAAAAAAAAAATTTAAGAATCCTAAGCCAAAATTAAATGAGGAAATATAAAACTCAGGATAATTATTAAATGCAATTGTAAATAAATCAAAAAAAATAATTAAACTAAAAAAAAAAATCTTCGTTACATGCTAAAAATAATTGGAATGCGTTATTCCATATCTTCCTCAAGAAAATAAAAATACAGTAAATGATGAAAAAAAACGGAAAAAATATGTAAAATCTAAAGAAAAAATCTAGGAACCTAGCTGGATATAAATTTCAATTTTTATGATTCGGATTAACGGTTCGTGTTACAGCAGAAACACCTTCCTCAAATTTCGTACGATACAATACATTCGCATTACTAAACATTCCATCCTTCAGAGATACGATAATAAATTGTGAATTAGTGAAATGCATCTTAAACATATAACCGATGTTCTGTGTATGTGACAGATCTAATGCAGCATCGACTTCGTCCAATATGTACAATGGAGCTGGAGAAAATTTTAACATTGCCAATACCAATGATAGTGCAACCAATGATCTCTGACCACCACTCAATTCACCAAGTGATTCTTTCCAAACGTTATTAAATCCTACCATTATCCCCAATCCCTGTAACTTATTATTCTGATAGACCGGTTTTAATTTTGCTTGCGCACCCGGCAATAATGTACTAAATATACTGGAGAAATTCTTATCGACACTTTTCCATGCCGTATCGATTTTTTCCTTTTTTTTTTCATCCATTTTACATATGATATTCTTGATTTTCTCTTTATCCTCCTCAACGATTTTCTTACGGCGCATCGTCTCCTTGTACTGTTCCTCTTCGCGATTTAACAGCATCATCGCTGCCATATTAATATTACGTTCTATTTTTTCTTTTTGTTCGGTCAATTTGGTTATTTTTGCCCCAGCCGCAATTGGATCCTCTTTCGAGTAATCATATCTAGTATTTTTCGTGCCAAAAAATTCATAATCTTCTTTTATCCATGGATATTTATCCTCTAATTGTTTTAAATGATCGAAATTATTCTTATTTGATGCTTTTATTTTCGCTATTTCGATTTCTTTCTTTTTTATATCCAAATTTAAATCATCAATCTGTTTGTTCAGTTTCTCCTTCAATTGATAATTCTTTTTCAATTCTTTGTTTTGTTGCATAATTTGATCTTTTTTCGCTTTAATCTTTTGTTTTAGTTCATCTAATTCTTGTTTAGCATCTTTCGATTTATCTTCGAATTCTTTCATGTCTGCATTCAATTTTTCTACGGTAGCATTCATTTCATTTAATTGATGTTTCGTTGATTCGATACCCTTTTCAATTTCTTCAATTTCTAATTTTAACGTTTCATATTCTTGTTCTCGTCTTTTCCAATTGTTTTCACTTTCTTCATATTTTTTCTTAGCTTTTGTCATTGTATCTTGTGCTAATTTCAATTCACGCTCTCTATACCCTTTCGCATCAGACAATTTCATTTCGATATCTTTTACTTTTTTGGTACTATTCGCATGCATCTTTTTTGCATTAACCAAATCTACTTGCAATGATTCTGAAACGATAAAAATCAGATACAAAAACATTAAAGAAATGTGCGATGAAAAAAATATGAAATAAAAATTCTATTTGACATCGCTTTGCATCGTACTAGAATTAAAAATATAATGTGATATATGTACGTACCAATTTTTTGTTTTAAATCTTGAATTTCTTGTTGATTCTGTTGGAATGCTGTTTTTGATAAACGTTCTGCACATGCACTCAATTCATGCTGTCTTAATTCCAATTTCTCTTTTAAGGTATTATATGATTTTGCAAAATGCCGTGTACATCTGCAAACAAAATGAACAGAATTTTTATTTTATTAAAAGAAATTGTATTTTCAATTGAATTTATTGTTCATACATCTTATGAACTTACTCAATTTTTTGATCGATTTCATACAATTCCTGATTTATCATTCGTAACTTTTCTTCGATATTCATAATATCAGATAATTCTTTCAGTACGTTAGCACCTTTTGGACGTGCACCACCGGACAAAGTACCTTGTGGATCGAGTACATCACCTTCAAGTGTTACTGAACGGCACATAATATTCTTATGGTAGGTCACCTTTAAAAATTATTATTAAAAACAAAAATTAATACGAAATCAGAAAAAAAAAATTGAAAAGAATAAAATATTCACCTGTTTAGCAATATTAATATCACGACAAATTAACGTATGGCCAAATACATATTTCATAACAGGATCAAAATAATTATCATACTCAATTAAGGATAATGCACTAGAGACATTTTCTTCTCCAACCTAAATAAAAAATAAAATCAGAAAAAAATTTTTTTTAAACAAAAAAACCTACGTCCAATGAGCACATCAACGTCACCGTCATTGTCAATGTTAAAAATGTGACGATGATGTTGGCATTAAACGTGCTCATTAGGATTAGAAGTAGGCTATACATTTACATACCAAATTTTGAGCGAAACGTATTACATTCGCATGTATCGGTGATGATGTTATCTTATTAATTGGAATTATAGTTACTCTTTTCTGTAGTTGACCTTTTTGTAAAATTTTTTTACTTGTTATGTCATCATCGGTAACATAACTGTAAAGCTGAAAATTAATCACAAAAAAAAAGAAATCACAAATGAAGGTCTTTTTTCTATTTTTTTTTTTTTTTTAAATAAAGAGCAAAAATTAAACGTAATTCAAAAACTACAAAAAAATGATATTCAATATCAAAATCAAAAATTCATTTATTTTTTAATTATTTTTAACAATGAGAATTAAAAATTTTTGTTTTATGATTACTTACATTTCCACTAGCACACATCATTAATGCTAAACAATCATTTTCATTTTTAATACGAAACAATTTACCAACCATACCGTGTACTTTACGTCTATCAAAATTTGGTTCTGGATCATTATATTTCAATTCATAACGATATGAACCTTTTCGATCTAATTCAATTTGTAAATCACGTATATCTTGTGTTAATTGCATACGACGCATCTCTAAATTTTCCAAACAACCATCTTCGTAATTCATTTTTGACATTTCAATCTGTAATTATAATTAAATAAAATTTATTTATTTTATACATATTTTTTATAATGTATCGTATTACCTTAATTCTTTTAATTTCTTCACCCAATTTATCATGTAAATTTTTATCCTTTAGATACATGCTATCGTTTGTTTGAGTTTCACCTTGTTTCTGTTTTAATACATTTTTTGTATGTTCTAATTCCATTTCAGATTTTTTTATTGTAGTTTGTGATTCAATTATTTGAGATTTAGCAGCTAATAAAATAAAAATTATATAAAAATAAATACATATGTAAATGAAGATAAAAAGATTAAAATTAGTATAAATAAAAATTTTTTTTTTATTAATTTTTTATGGAAATTGATGAACTATGAAGATAAAATAAATACACTCAAATGTGATATATACAAATATAATACTTACTCATCAATTGATCTTGTAATGTTGCTGCTCCGCCATCATCATCTGCTGACAAACCTTGTGATATTGCTTCAAATTTCTTTTGTGATTCCGTATAAAATTTCAAATCATTCTCGGCCATCTCTTTCAATTCTTTAAAACAATTTTCAAATTTTTCCATTTGATTTTGTTTTATTTTCAATGTATTCTCATCATCTTTGATCGATTTTTTTAATGCATTTATTTTACGATTATCTTGATCAATTTGCTCTTTTAATGCCTTTCTTTTACCCAAATTAGCTGCATCCGATTTCTGTTTAGAAGATAATTCTTCTTCTAATTTATGCATTTCACCATCATTTTGTCTATCAATTTTTATTTGAATATTTTCACAATTTTTATCAATTTGAATTATTTGCATTTCATTCTGTTTTATAGTTTGTTTTGAATTTTCGACATTAGTTGTTAATTCTTTAACATTTTCTTCAGTTGTCTGAAGTGATTCTTTTTGCTTTAAATACTTATATGATATATGAATACGTGTTAAATATTCAATATCACGTGATATTTTTGTAAATTCAGTATATAGAGCTCTATCTTTTCGTAATTTATCTAACTTCGGTTCAACTTCTTCCTTTAATAGCGTATTTGTTTCACGTACTTTTGCATCTTTTTTTTCTATCAATTTACAACTAGCCTCTTTTTTCGATTCATATAATGATGTACCAGCTGCTTCCTCAATCATTGATAAAATCTATTCATGAAAAAATAAATTTTGAATTTATAAATAAATTTTTGCTTTATTTAAATTACGACAACACAATATGTATGTACCTCATGCGGTTTCATATTTAATACTTTCGTTATTCTTCCTTGCATTATCAAGAAACTTGGATTATTCACATTCAATTGTATCGAACAAAATAGATCATGTACTTTCTTATTTAATACATTCTTTCCATTAATCATGTATTTATTTTTACCGCCCATTACAATTTGTCTGGTCACTGATATTTCTCGGCATTTTTCATAACCAAATGGACATTGTGTTGGATCTGTATTATCGAATACCAATGTTACGGTTGCTTTTGTAATACCAGCTTGACCACTTTTGAATATCAAATCTTGTAATGATGTTGCACGAACCTTTAATATTTAAATTTAAAAATCTAAATATTTAAATCAGAATAAATTATATTTAATGTAAATAATTTGTTAAATTCAATGGCAATACCTAACCTCATTTTTTTATTTATTCAATTCATTTAATTTTATTACTTGTAACTTTTAATTAAAAAATATCTAATAGGGATAAATTTTTAAAAAAATTTACAAATGCATTTAATGTACATATAATGTGCAACCTAGTACAACTATTATTCCGTGTACATTATTTCTACGCCACCGCCAACTTACGCATTTACATATTTACAATTTCATTAAACAGACATTTTATTTGCTTTTACAAATTTAATATAAATATACTATTTTGAATCCATTTTAAACAATTATTTACCTGTCCTAAATTAGTAATACCGAGTACAAAGCAAATAGCATCTAATATATTCGATTTTCCAGTACCATTCAGTCCAGTTATTGCCGTGAATTCTGGATCGAATCCGTGTATCTCGGTACGCTTACCATAGGATTTAAATCCATCAATTATAACAGATTTGATATACATGATTTAATTTTTAATTTCAAAAATGAACATGCAATTTATACTAATAAAAATCTGCCGTTAAGACTTTTCTTCTCTCGTTTATGAAAACAAAATTCAAATAATTTATTTTATATGATTGAATTGACCATGAATTGACAGAACACAACAGAACAGAATACTGAAATACTGATACTGAACAGTGATGGGACCTTTACTACAATTGTAGTAGATCTACTACATCTGAGTAGTCCGAAAAACCTACTACGTACTATTCAGAATCTACTACATATTTGAAATTTAAGTTTTGGGAACTAATATTACATTACATTACATGAACCAAAATTTTTGTAACACAGTGTACTCACTTTCACTGCACTGCAGACATGAGGCATGATGTGGTGACACTGACCAAAGAATATAAAGCCAAAGCCAATAGCCAATGGTTTTAGCTTTATATTCTTTTCACTGACATGTAGAGTAAATGTAAGTTACAATTATTGTTCAGTGTCCATTCCAATTCCAAAGCTGTCTATTTTATTTTATGTATTATTGTCTTTGTTTTTCATTGGTCATTGCATTTATAAATTATGATATGATTGTTTGTTGTTCTTTATTCAGGCCGGGTAGTTCTTTGTTCCTTTTCTTTGCTTTACACTTACGAATTAGACGATACACGAAAAACGCGACATTTAAATTTAAACTGTATTGTTTTGCAAAAAAATGTGATTACAAAATTTCAATATTTCAATTTCTGAATTTAATAGTTTTAATTTTAATATTTAATTTTAACTTTTTGTTTTACAACTACTATTGAGTTGGTTAACATTTCTCAATAGTGAGGCAGAATTTCTGATTAAATTTTTTGAGAAATTTTGTTGTTTGTTTGTTTATTTTTTTATATGTCGATAAAAATAATAATAAATTTGATACATTGAAATTATCTTAAATTTTATTTAGCATAATGACAGTTATAAATAAAACATTGCATTTCTTTTTATACTGCTTTTCAAGAAATTTGTTAATTAAAATAAAAGTTCAGTAAAAATATTGATAATTTTTTTATGAAAATTTCTCCATTATAATTAAGCGAAGGAATGTTGCTCAAAACTTAAAACTGAATCAGTCTAACGATTATTTTAACCATATACCATATAGACATATAATTCTCCGAATCTACTACATTTTGGTTCAATCTACTACATTTTTTTGGGCAAACTACTACATTTTTTTCCTTCTAGGGTCCCATCACTGATACTGAATAGCTAAGCTAAGCTAATGTCAAATTACTACTATGTTAAGCCGTAACTAAAATGACTTCAGCTAACTCAAGTCAAAGCTAACGAAATTCACTCAAGTCTGAAGTTGTGAGGTTGTGACTATATTGGCTTGTTTGAATTGAGTAAACAAGCATATGTAAAAGTAAGGTTAGTTTATTTAGTAGTTACATGCAAGTTACATGAACATGATATTTGTTACTAGTTAGAGTTACGCATACAAAACATAAAATTTAGAGAGTTACATAAAGGAGACACATAAAGGAAATTTTTACAAATTTTTTACATTAACTACAAAATGCAATACATATTTCATATAAACTTCATATGGAGTTGGTTATGTTTAAATAATACATGTAAATTTATGTACATATTTCACTCAAGTCACTCAATTTTGTGTGCTCGGCACACTCACTGAAGTCAACGAAAATTCAAAGTGTTTCGTTAAATTCAATGAAGTTGACAAATACAGTTACACTGATTTAAAACAATAATCTGAGAATCTGACTTCTGACTTGAGTTAGCTGAAGTCATTTTAGTTACGGTTACGGCTTTAGTATGTTCAGTATGTTACTTACTACGTTAAAAATTAAAAAACAGATTTAACGAAAAAATAACGAATATCGAAATTTCAAAATTTTAAAATTAGGGGTGCATTTCTTTATGGAAATATATGGTAACGGGTAACGGTGACTATTCTATTACCACTCGTAATTTTATTTTTATTCCCAAGTACGTATACGTAGTATGTATTACGATTATGGTGATTGGCTTTGTCATCATCTCCAAAAAAGTCAAATTTTAACATAGTTAAAATCAATTTATTAAAGATAAAAAAAATTCGTCTTTTTATTGTTTTTAAATATGCTTGATCCTTAATGCTGAATGATATGATTTTCGTAATTAATGAATATTTTTCATTTTATTTCATATTTTTTCAATATTGTTTTTCTTGTATAAAATAAAATTCAATTTATTATTTAATTCCACAATAAAGAATTATATTTAAACATCTGATATAAAAATAAAATTTAATAAACACATCAACATTTTATGGATATTTTTTAAGAATTTGATAGAATATTTTTTGCATAATCAGATATATGTAAAATTCCATATTTTTCAGATGCAATGTGTAAATTTTCTCCACAAATTTTCTTTTTATTTATATGTGGATTATGTAATTCTGTGATTAATGAACAACATGCAGCAGCTGGATCACCCGATGATGATAATGAGCCCTATAAAAAAATAAATAAAAATTATATTATATAACGTTCAAAATGCACTTATAATATTTATTTATTTTAATTTATGAATAATAATCGATCTACTTACTGTCCAAAATTCATTTCCTGGTAATGCATTTCCGTCCCATGCATAAGAAACTATAACAAGACAATTTTCAAACTCTGGCTCTCTCTAAAACAAACAATGAAATATGTAAAAACTGAGTCTTATTCTATTTATTATACATTCTATTTTCAAATTGTTTTCAATTTCTTTTTTTACCAATTTCTCAGCTGGATTCCTTCTCGATATGAAAATTCTTATACCCCCATCTGGATGACCATCAATTTTATAAAGTGCATTATTTTTAAGATCACCACATTCAGTTAAATCGAACCATGAAAAATGTATGTAAGAGATATTTTTTAAATTATCCCCAAGCATTCGAATACGTTGCGAAAATGTATGTAAAAATATTTCTCCTTGTTGTTCAGCAATACGCCATACACCTAAACCAATTCCAACAACATGTAAGTATCCTCTTTTATTTGATTCCTTTGAACGTTTTTCACATTCAAATAACAATGTATCAAATGATATCGTATTACGTTTCTTCATCACAACATTATTGAATATATCATCTTTATTCCTTGAATTACCATAATTTTTACCATTTATTTTACAATCATTGTACAATGGCATTATTTCATCGTAAAATTTATTCCATATTTGACGATAATTTATAATTTTATTTTCATTTTCATCTTTTAAATTATTGCCATAACCATTTTCAATTGTATTTTGCGTTTTACTTATTACAATATCCTGAAATTCCATTACATCTCTTCGTGTTAATCTTGCACCAATAATACCAATAATACAGCCATAATTTTCTATTTGGTTTTTATTCTCTTCAACTTTACCACAATTTTTACGATTTCCATCATTTATAAATTCTGTGTATGATGAGATTGAAAGAAATGCTGATAGCTAATATGAAATTGTTAAAAATATCGAAAGCAAAAAACAAAGAATAAAAGTGAAAAATCATTAGATAATAAAAAAAAATCAGAAAAATTGTTAATGTTTATTCTTACTTTCATTTCATCATAGCTGAGACAATTTTGTAATAATAGCGGTGGAGTTTCCTTATCTGTTCCGATATTTTGAAATCCACTATAACCATTTTCTCCAGTTATTAGTAAATATTTATCTTGTTTTCCGACAAATGAAACACATCGTTTATCCAATAAACGTTGAGTCAAACCCGTTAATGATAAATTCGAATATATTTCTTTTTCACTGCGTTGACCTTTAATTTTTCTAAATAAATTATTCCATAATTTAGAAAAATAATTTAAATTTTCTTCACCATAATTCCTTTTATGTTCAAGAAATTGTAGATATAACCATAGAACTCTCTCATGTATTAATGGGTAAGCAGAATTTGCTTCCTTTTCTATAATACTGTATCGTTCTTTTGGTTGACCAATAATTCTGCATGTGTTTATAGGAAACTTAATAAATGAAAATAACATATAGGAAATTTCTAAATTTCAACAAAATAATATATTAGATGTATTATTACCTTTATTGGAAATTCTGTTGAATTTTTAAGCAGTTCTTCTAAAGTCACATCATCTGGTTTATTTATATTTAGACATGATTTTAACTGATCTAATCCAAATTCATTGAATTCTAAATCATTTTTAGGCCAAACTTCATCAAATTCATCACCAAATCTTGATTTATCACTTTTAATTTCATCAACTTTAGAGGAAGATGTTGATGCCAGCATAGTGAAAATTTCTCTAAATCTAATTACAATTTGAGTTTACTTACAACATTTAAATACTGTACTTCCCTGACCATGACTCACAAAAAAATTTGTTTTCTATTTCTTTATATTTTTTGGTATGCAAACAAAACTGGATTTTCATAAATTTGGATTTTCATAAATTGTGAAATTATCAAATCAACATACAAATTGATCTGAGAGATTGATATTGAGATTGAATCAAGATCAAGGTCAATGACTACACATATGATATATGATATGATGATGAAATGAAAAAAAAAAATAGGTAAATACAAAGGTAAATATTTATGCACCTAATTTACCTTCCTAATTCCTATTTCAATTTAAAGATTTACGATAATACAATTAAAATTAGGTCAACGGTAGCTCCACATTTTTTTCTTTCTATTTGGTAATTCCAGAAAATTTAATATCGATGTTCTGTTCTGTCTTCTGTCATCTCTTTTATTTAACTATCTATTTCAAAATCTATCTTTTCTTTTGCAAATTTACTGAAGCTGAAAATGAAAATTGTAGAGATTGTCAACATTTTTTGATGCTTGCGTTGCGCTTGCGATTTGCGAAGCATTCATTTTCTCCAATTCAATTCAATTATCTATATTTTAATTCTTGTTGCCCTTGTTGGATTAGTTTGCTCCTTCCTTAGTCCACTTCTCTTCCTCCTTTTCTACTTTTAATATATTTTTTGTTTTTCATGTTCTTCATTTTGACAATACCATAACCTGATTTTTTGATTGATTAAATAATGAAGTTGTAATAGTGGTTGTAATTGTAATGTAGGTTGTAGATGTAGACATTGCACTAGACTGGACTGGACTGGATCTGAAATTAAGCGAATTAAGGCAACGCAATAAATGTAGAAAAGATTTTGGAAACTATAAGAATTTACTGTGAAGTTTTTCCCTAAACTTAAAATATTTTAAAGGTGTGAATTTGGTCACAATCAGATAGAATTTAATTATTTATTTAAAAAAAAACAAACAAACAGAACAGATAAAATGTAAGTATGAAATGTTTTTCCCGTAAAATATAACAGAATTCAGCAAATTTTATATATTAGAATAATATGATTTTTCTATAAAATTTTCCACATCAAAAATCTTAAATATGTAAATAAACAATTGTAATAAAATTGTATAAATAAAAATGAATAGAAAATTTTATTTTTATACAGTAGTTTTAGATTCAAAATAAAACGAAAAGTAAATTCTATAAATTAAAATTTACGAAATATGTATATCTTTAAAATTATAATATTTATGTCTTGTTAAATGATTGATAATTTTTTATAATAAACAAAAAATGTTACAAAATATAAATTTAAGAAAATAAATTTTGTATGTATTTTCTTTTTTTCATATAAATGTATTTTCTTAACGTTAAAATGAAAATGATAGCTGATTGTAAAGTATTCCGATAGTCATATAAATTGAATTCCCAAATTAATCTGAATCTGATCATTTTTTTCATTTGATAAAAATTAATATTTTGAATTTATAACCAGAATTGGTGCAGCGAGAATTCAATTATTGCAATGAATAATGAAGATTTTATTAACAATTATGGCAGCCTTGCTAAAGTCATAATAAATTCAGATATGATTGATAATGAGGATGATGATGAAAATGAAAATTATGAATATCTTTCATATATTGAAGAGGATGATGATGGTAGCAGTGGTGACAATTGCAACATTAATAATAATCATCAAAATGATCAATTGAAAAAACAGAATGATGATTACAATAATTATGAAAATAATATGTGCACCGAAACTGAAGTAAATAACATTATTAAAACTGAATCTGAATATGATCATGATGACAATTATGATGATAATGATTATATCATTTATGACAGTGGTAATGATGATGATTTTGATGTAAATGATTACAATCAAAAAAAAGATGAAAATCCAAATGAAATGGTTATCATTGAAGATAAATATGATAATTTTGATGATCATAATAATGATCCAGAATATTATATTATGCAGGATAACGAACAAATTGAAGAACCAGAACAATTAAATGATGTTATTACAAATAATGAAGATAAAAATGAAAATGATGAAAAATGTAATAAAAATGATAATATTGAAGAGCTATATCATTGCAATACATGCAATGTTGTTTTCAATTCAATTAAAAAGCATCTAATAGAATTTCATCAAAATGAAGATATTCATATCGAAGAAAAAACCAAGAATAACAAAAACTCGGTAAAACAAACACAAAAAACTGAAGCTGAAAAAATAACTTTTTCGAATAAGCAAATTGAAAATAATACATATGAGGATATTATTGTTTATTCTGATGCTGATATTAATACTGATGTTGATGCTAATGCTAATACTAATCCCAAATATGATAATGAATATGAAATAAATAAAACAGATGATAAGTGTATTGATAAAAAGAAATCGATTAAAAGCATTGATATTAATAATAAAAAAAACGATAATTCAAACTCAAATTATTTAAAAATTAAACAAATTAAAGAGAACTCAAATTCAAAAAATAAAATTTATGAAGTTAAAAAAAAAAATACGATTACGAAAAAGAAAATCGAACAATATGTTATAAATACAATTGATACCGTTAATGATTTATACAATCAGAAGAAATTATTTCGAAATTCTGCTCATGGTGTATGTCATATGTGCATGCAATGTAATAAACAATTTAAAATTTTACAGGATGCTGAATCTCATATATGTGAAAAATCGGATATTAATATAGATTTGGGAATGAAACCATTAACAGTTACTGCGGTAAGTGTAATGATGATCATGGTGATTATATTTCATTTTATACATTTTTACGCTTTAATTAAAATTTAATTAATTTTTTCATTTTTGTTTTATTATTTTAGAAAAATCAAAATAAAGGAAAAAATGCTGAAAAAAGGGTAATTTTATTTTCAAAATTTAAAATAATTGATTTTAAATAACTGTTTATTCATACAAACTAAGAAATATATATTTCTCATTATGTATATGATACTCAACAACAGCAGCAGCTGCAGCAACAACCATCATACACTTGTGACGAATGTGGACTGCCATTTAACTCAAGTCGATCAGTATCATTACATAAAAGAGTTCATAAAGGTTCAAATATGATGAAAACGACAACTATTAATAAAAATGTTGATAGCGTTGCTACATCTTCTAATAAATATGATACGAATATTATTTGTGTTGAATGCAACACAAAATTCAAATCATTAAAAAGTTTAAAGTAGGTAAATGAAAAATTCATTTGAAAATTTTTATTAATTTTTTATCATTTTTTTCAAATTCTCCTAGATTACATTCAAAAATGCATAAATCAAATGGTACAGTAAGTTCATTCGATCGAATCATAAATAGTGAACAAACAATTATCGGGAAAAGTGGGCATCTATCAAATGAATATTTTTTCTGTAAAATTTGTGATAAATTGTAAGTAAAAAAAAATAAATTAGAACATATAAATGTTATTTTAATATAGAATATTGAAAATTATTATTGATAAAATTATATAGAAGTTGGGTGCTGTACCTGAAATTCAAAAAAAATTATTGACAACCTTATTATTTTTAATTTTTTATATTAAGTATATACATAAATATATATATATTGTATTTCATTTCTAAATAATAAAGCTATGATAAAGTATTCGAAGATGTTCATTATAAAGCACATGAAATTGAAACGAAAAGTGTAATATGCATGATATGTAATAGAAAATTTGATAATGAAACTGAATGCAGTATACATATGAAATTACATGAGAATCATCCGCAACGTCGTGGTATAACAAAAGCAGAAATTGCAGGTATACAATTACCATATGAATGTTCTTATTGTGGTAGACAATTTAAAAAACCCCATGAAAAAGTTAAACACGAAAGAATACATACAGGTATAGAAAATGAAAAATCTATTTATTTCATCCAATTCAATTTACAATTATATTTACATTTATAATTATTATTGTTTTAATAATTTTTTTTTTAAGGTGAAAAGCCTCACAGGTGTGATATATGTGGAAAAAGTTTTCGTGTGTCATATTGTTTAACATTACATATAAGATCTCATACGAATGCACGTCCATATGTTTGTCCAACGTGTAATAAGAGGTAAAAATAATTTTTTTTTTAATTTTCTTTCTCTAATTAAATCAAAATGGTTACATATTTAATTAACTTAGATGATTTTTCATTTTTTTTTTTTTTTTATTAGATTTAAATCAGTTGCAGTTTATACACATCATTTACAATCACATTCAGATAAAAGATGCTATAAATGTCCACTTTGTTCAAAAACATTTAAAACAGCTGTATCATTGGCTGGACATCGTAAAAGTCATACAAAACCATTTTCATGTGTTGAATGCAATCGACCATTTGCCTCATTGTATGCCGTCAAATCGCATATGGAAACTCATAAAAAAAATAAAACAAATTTAAAGCATACATGTATTATATGCGGTGCAATTTATGCTAAAATATTTGCATTACGTGATCATATAAAAAATCAGCATAATGATGTTACAGAAACAAATGATCTAGATATAATTAACATAAATAACGATGAAATAATTTCAACTAATACTAATAATGATATTGATGATGAAATTATTGAATATAATGATAATGATGATGATATTATTATGAATGATGATACAATAACGATAACAGAAATAACAGATCCAGCATCAATTATTATGGGTGGAAGTCATCATCGGACACTATTAAATAATAAATGTGATGAGGTATAAACAATATTGAATAAATTTTTTTTTTCATGGGTAGATCTATTATTATTTTTTTTTCCCAACAGATCGTTGATTTGAGAAATTTTTATACAGAAGAAATTGTAACTGAATGGTTAGGAGAAGAATAATAATCATTACAGATTACATTACATAATACATATATTATATGAATAGAAACTTAAAATAAATAATAGAGATAGAGTATATAATTTTTATAATTTACTAAAGAATGAATCGCAAATATAAATATGAAATTTAAAAAAAAATTATTTCAATTATTAAATAAGGATTGTATGGCAGTGTGAGAAGATATGTAAATTTACTTACGTAAGTATTAGTATTATTACGTGTATTATTTACTTACGTTGCATTATTTATTTTCTTGAATACCAATTGAAATATTTTTTTTTTCAAGGTTAATTGGATATGAAATACTATGTTTTATACTTTTCTTATGGCCAGTTTCACAGTGGGAGCTTAAGTATTGCTTAAGGCTTAAGTTGAAGCTTAAATAATATTTCAGTTCCACAGTGACAACTTAAGCCAAAAGTAGAGCTTAAGGTGTGGTTTAACTTAAGTGATGAACATCTTAGGCTTAAGCTTCACTTAACTAAGAAGAAGACACGTGATAGCTGATTTGTTTAGAATGTTATATATAGAAATGTGAAAATAAATATGTATTAAAATAATAGAAGTGAACAGAAAATAAATATATTTATTTTAGATTAATTAAAAATTAATTACAAAACAAAATTAATAATTGAATAATTATACATTTAATTTTCACAGTGAATAAATGTATATATAAATTATATATATAATATATATATATATATATATATATAAATTATATATTTAATAAATTTGCATGATACAACCACATATATATGTATATACATATTAGTTCTTGTATCATATAAATATGTGTGTATATAAATATAGAAAAAAAGTGAACTGAAATAAGATAAAAACTGTTATTATTATTATTATTATTATGATTATTATTATTTATTACTATTATATATTATTATTATTATTATATTATTATCTTCGTCTCACACATTATTGTTCTTATTATTATTATTATTATTATTATTATTATTATTATTATAATTCCACATTCATTTTTTTAAATTTACATTTTCAAATTCTTTACTTATATACAAAGGTAATAGTAGTCTTCTTCTCAAAACTGTAATAGTAGGACTGTATTATCTTTGTTATATATCAGCTGTTGTTCACAATAGAACATTTTACTTATGTAAGGTTTAATTCACAATGGAATATTTCATTTTTCAATCACAATTGCATGTTTCATTCGGCCTGTATTATCTTTGATTCGGCTTAGCTAAGCGACACTTAAAATTATACTGTGAAACCGAATGAACTTAAGCTAAGTACTTAAGCTTCCCTTATGGCCAGTTTCACAGTGGGAGCTTAAGTATGAGCTTAGCTAAACTCTAAGGGAAGCTTAAATTACATAACTACTTAATAGTTGTGATACCATTTAATAAAAAAAAAACGAACAAAAATGTTCGTCAAAACCATTATCAAAGATTATCGGCGATATTCTTCTAGATCCTTGCTGTTGAATTCTTGATTTTTGTAAATTAACAATGTTAAAATATTTATAGTTTATACTCAAAACTCAACTCAAATCGAAATCATCAAATCAAATCTGTTTTAGGTTTTTGATTTCGTTTTTATTTACCATCCGTTATATGGTTATATATACTGTGCTGTGCCTGCCATCCAACATTCTATCATGCTGTGTCAACGGAACATTCTATCTTAAGCTTCAAGTATCAGATATATATATTACATATTACATATTCAAATTCAATCTTATTGGTTATTGGTCAATTGGAATTGTTATCAAAATCAAAACAAGAAAAGCTTCCTTCTTTTTCTTCTTGTAGAATTCCAATTCAAATTTGCTATTATATTTTTGTGTATTATATTATGTATTATTTTCCCTTATCACTATTAAATTTTTTGTCACATTAGATAGAATAGAATAAAAAGAATTTGAAAGAATAAAATAAATTAAAATAAATAAGCCACGTTGGAAGCTTTGACGTTTATACTGACAAATTGACAATAATTGTGTTGTGTACGGTAAAAAAAACTATAAAATTAATTTTATGTGTACATCTACATACATACAAATATTGGTATTATTATAGAATTTCATGAATTTTATATTCATTTCGGTGTCAATTCTGTATTGTGTTTATGTTTGTGTGTTTTAATAATTCAAATTCTATTAAGCTATTGCATACGTACATATTTTGCCGAAAAAAGGAATAAATTTTTATTAAAAAGAAGGAGTTATATTCCTTTTATTTAATGATAAATTCATAAATAAATTAATATTATAAATTAAATTTTATTCAAATTTTTTCGTTTGGTAAGAAAAATATAAATTTTTTTTTCAAATTTATCATTTTTTTTCTAGCTGTGTTGGCATTTACATTATTCAAATGCAACCTAATTTTCTTAATTTTTTTTTATTATATACACATATTAAAATGATAAAAAAAGTGTAGTCGATAATAAAGATTTATTGCCATTGATTAAGTTATGACCTACATAATTCAAATTGAGAATTTAATTTTTTAAAAATAAAAATCTTGAATTTCATTTCAGTATTCGTCAAAAAAAAAAAAAAGAAAAATAGAAGATACATTTATATTTAAAAAAAATAAATTAATTAAATAGAAAATATAAAAATGAAAATAAAAGAATTACAAAAAACTGTTAATGTTGCATGGTCGCCAGAACAATTAAATGATATTTATTTAGCTGCTGGTACAGCTGCACAACAGCTAGATGCATCACCGAATACATTATCAACAATTGAAATTTACTCAACAAATTTATTAGATCCAAATTATGATTTAGAATTGAAAGGTAGTCAAACTAGTAAATACAGGTGGGTAAATTAATTGAAAAATATAAATATGAACTAACTAGCTATAGCTAAAGATAGCTATAAATTTTGAATGTTTTTCATTAATAAAATTATAATTTTCCTTATTATGATTATTGTAGATTTCAAAAAATTATATGGAGTCCGACTGGTATTAATAATGGACAAAATCCAAATGGTCTTATTGTTGGTGGTTGTGAAGGTGGTCATATACAAATTTATAGTGCCTCAAAATTATTAAATAATGATTTAAATACAAATAAGAATGATGCATTAATTGCACATCAAGATAAACATACTGGTGCTGTACGTGGACTAGATTTTAATCCATTTCAACATAATTTATTAGCATCGGTTGCATCTGAATCAGAAATTTTTATATGGGATTTAAATAATACAACAACACCAATGTCACCAGGTACTAAAACTCAACCATTAGAAGATATACAGAATGTTACATGGAATCGTCAGGTACAGCATATATTAGCATCAGTATTCAGTTCGAAATGTGTTATATGGGATTTAAGAAAGAATGAACAAATAATTAAATTGAGTGATTCACAATCAAGAGTACGCTGGAGAGCAGTACAATGGCATCCAGATATTGCAACACAACTTTGGTTAGCGTCTGAAGAAGATCAGTCACCGTTAGTCCAATTATGGGATTTAAGATATGCAACAGCACCAGCTAAAACTATGCAAATACATCAACGCGGTATACTAGGATTGACATGGTGTCCAAAAGATTCTGATTTAATGGTATCATGTGGTAAAGATAATAAAATTTTATGCTGGAATCCAAATAGTGAATCAACGGTAAATTTTTAAAAATAATATATAATGTTTATTAAAAATTGAAAGAAAGATGTGCAGATATTTTATTTGTGATTAAAATTATGTAAATTATTATCTTGAAGGAAGGTGAAATACTTTCTGAAATTGCAACAACAATACAATGGTATTCAGATGTTCAATGGTGTCCACGTAATCCAGCATTAATATGCAGTTCTAGTTTTGATGGTAACGTATCGATTTATTCGATATTCGGTGGTAGTCAACAACAGGTTCAAACATCAAATAAAATTGCTGATTCATTTCCTGGTATGGATCAGTTAGCTAGTGCACCACATCCACAACAAACATCGAATATCATATATTCAGATTTGAAAAAAGCTCCAAAATGGATGAAAAGGCCAGTAGGAGTATCATTTGGTGTAAGAAAAAACACAAATATAAAATAACAATGATTATATAAGATAACAGAATGTAAAAATAAATTTTTTCAGTTTGGTGGACGTCTATTAATGTTCAACAATAATAAAACATCAAAAGTTGTCAATATTTGTCAAGTTGTAACTGAACCAAATCTGGTACAACGTTCGAATATTTTAGAGAAAATAATTGATGAGGGTAAATTCATTGAATATTGTAAACAAAAAGCTGATGAAATGAATGACCAGCACAGTCGTTATGTATGGTATTTTATAAAAGCAAATTTTGAACAGAATCCAAGAGATGAAATACTTAATTTATTGGGTACGGAAAAAGAAAAACAAAAATCTAATAATTAAAATATTTTAACGCTTACAATTTTTTTTTATAATTTTCGTTACTTTGCAGGATATAATCGTGAGGATGTACAAAATAAATTCCAAAAATATATTCAAGACAACAATAATCAGATGACGACTGGTACCCATCAAGTTGATCAATTAACAAAACAAATGTCTGTTTTATCTCATGTAAGTACAAAATACGTAATGTCAAACAAAAAATTAAATTTTAATTTTTTCGTTTTGTTTTCAATGACCAAAACTTATAATTTTGTATTGTCCATTATATTATCTCCTCCACTTGAGCCTGAAATAATTGTACAGTCTGTGTATGTTTTGAAAATTTGTGTTTGTTTTTTGGCTTTTATTTCCCTCATTTTCTAAAAATATTAAAAATCACAAAGAAAGAATGTAAAAAAATAAAGAAAAAAGAAAATTAAAAATATAAATTTTAACTAAAATCTATGTAATACATGTATATGTATATAATGCACGCACAATAACAGAGTGATTCATCTGAAGTTGAGGCTGATCAAAGCACTGATGATAGCACTGATTTGTCGGTAAGAAAGATTATAAAAAGTTCAAACGAAAACTTAAGAAAGTATTTCATCGACTAAAAATCACTTTGATAAGAAATTATCAAATAATTTAAAATTTGTTTGAAAAAAAAAAACCAAAATATAAAACAAAGATTTTAAGAAAATCACTCATTTTTCTTAATATTCTTTTGATATTTATTTTTAGGGTGGAGACAATAATGCATTATTTGAAACGATTGCTAACGAAAATAAAATTTCAAATGAAAATGATTTTTCTGCAATTGAAAAAATTACGAAACCATTCAAAATACCAACAGGAGATGGTAATTGTAATTTTTCATTTAAATTTACTTTTTGTTTTTGATTGTATTCTTATTTTTTTTTTGTTTTTATTTTCAAAATTAGGTAATGAATCATTAATCTGTCAGGCAATTTTAACTGGTAATATTGAAGCTGCAGCCGAAATATGTATGGAATGCAATAGGCCAGCTGAAGCATTAATAATTGCATCAACAGCTGGTACCGTATTATTGCATAAAATACAAAAACGCTATTTAAATAAAAATAATAATAACGATGAATTGTTGAATATAATAAATGCATTAATAACAAACGATTGGTGTAATATTGCAAATAATTGTACCATTGATTCATGGAAGGAGGCATTAGTAGCAGCATTAATACACAATGAAAATCAAATGGCATATCTGTGTGGTATGGTTTTCAATATTGACTAAATTTCCAAAAGTAGAAAATTTTTAATTACGAATGATTTTTTCGTTTGTTTTTCTCGTAGATAAAATTGGTGAAAGATTACAGCAAGAATTACCGAATGATAAAAATTTAGCTAAAAATTCATTACTATGTTACATTTGTGCTGGTAATATTGAAAAACTAATTGATTCATGGCTATTAATTAGACATACTGATCAAATAAATAATGATCAAAAGAAATTGAATACAGATGAATTGCAAGATTTAATCGAAATTGTTATGCTCTTAAAGAAATCTCTAGAGATGCGTGGACAAAATTTCCAGGTAAAATTTCGTTAAAGCATAAAAACTTCTAATAATTTTAAATGTTAAATGTTGTCTCTCTCTCTCTTCATCTATTTAGCCTGCTGGAAAATTAGCAGAACTTTTGGCTCAGTACGCTGGAATTTTAGCTACTCAAGGTGCATTAAATTCAGCTTTATCATATTTGGGACCATCACAAGATCCAGAATTGGAAGATTTACGTGAACGATTATATTATGCCTTAGGACATAAACGACAGCAAATTTTATCACGTGGAAGCATTTCTCAAAATCAACAACAACAACAACAACAACAAACAAATTTGTACGGAAAACAAGGTGCAATCAGCAATACTGCTACACGATATGGTCAGCAAAGAACAAATTCGTTTTCGAATCAACCGACAGCTGGATTTGCAACTTCAGCAGCAAATCTTCAACAATGGAACACTGCTCCAGTACAGTCTCCAATGCCATCATGGAATACGGCTCCATTACAGCAATCCACACAGTTACCACCACCTCCAGCGTCAACATCATTTTATAATTACGATTCTTCAACACCCCTACCGCCTCCCCCATCATCAACGTCCTCGTCTATGAGTGGAATGATGCCTGCATCTCAGCAACCATCAGCAGCATTCTCTAAGCCACCAGTAGGTCCACCACCTGCTGCGACACCTGATGGACTTAGTCGACCTCAAAGACCATCCAGTGTTGGTTCTCAAGGTAATGAACACACTGCTTTTCAGGTTTCGAATTTTCTTCATTTGTGATTTTATTTTTGTACAGGTGCTACTCCACTAACGAGAGCTAAATATGTTTTAGATCCTTCTGTAACATCAGGACCAAACTATGGTCAAACGATGGGCGTTTATAGTCCACAATCATCATTCAACAATTCTTATGGTCAATTCAATAATAACAACAATAATCCACCAACTTCAGCGTCATTCTATCAGCCGTCACAAATTGGTTCGACAATTACATCAATGCAAAATAACTTCCAACCATCATTAATGCCATCGGCAACGAATTCCGATTACCTGAGCGGTATTCCTCCAATCGAAACGGCTCAACAAGTTTTACCACCACCACCACCTATGCAATCGGCTTCATCAGGTATGAGTGGTGGAATTCAAAAGAACCCAACTCCACCACCAGGATGGAATGATCCGCCAGTATTGAAATCTCGTCAACAGGTAAATATTCATTAAAAAATTCAAGACCAACGACAAATTATTGACAGAGTCGATTAAATTATGTATTCGAAAAATTTTACTATAATGGGAAATCTTGTTAGTTCAATAATATCCCATTACTGTCTAAACTTTTCGGATAAACTAACGAATTAATTATTTTTTTTATACTTTTCGTCTTATTTTTCTTATAAATTTTATTTTATGCCTATTTCTTTTCTTTTACATTTTTTTTCTGTACTCTATATTTTGCGTAATTTAATTGTGAAACAAAAAAACTTTAATTTAATTTACATAATGAAAAAAAAATTAATGAAATTACAATAATTCTTCGAAATAAATTCAAAATGAAAAATAAGACATTTTATTCTCAAAAGAATGAAATGTCTGCTGAACATGCTGGTACTAGAAAATGGCGTCAAATGATAAATAACTCGTCAACAACAACAAATTATTGTATTAATGAAGAACAACAACAGCAACAACAAAGAAAACAACAACAACAACAACAATTTGACTATCAGAGGCAACAGCAACAGCCCCAATTTCTTCAACAGCAATCACAATTTTTATATTGTACAGAAAATTTCAATAATAATTTGAATAAAAATCAAATTTCTTCTCCTCATATTGATAACAATAATTTGGCGAATCATTTAAGAAATAATGATTCGTTTACATTTCAGCAACACCAACAGGTAGCTGCTGTTTTTCACAGTTTTGTTATTTCATTTTTGGGTTACTTTTTTCGTTTTTCTAATTTTTTTTTCTTCCCTAATCATAAAAATGAATTGAAAGAAAAACTTATTTCCATATTATTTTGTAATTTTTCATATTTATTTTTTTTTTATAAAGTAAAATGAATGAACGGCCATAATGCTTTTTTTTCCTTTTTAAAAATAAATATTTTTTTTTTTCAATGATTTAAAAAAGAATCGAATACATACATCATATGTAGTACCACATCCACACACATAAGTAGTAAACGCATACTCGTATCTCTAAAAAGAAAATTCTCTCAAAATCAAGTCAACATCTGAAAAGATGAGTTTGATATTTTAGTAGATTAACAAAGTTTCATTGTCCTACACTCCGGTCCGGTATAACGTCAACGTCATTTTCACAAAGAAAAAAAAAACAGAACGATTACCTTAAAAAGTTAGTGATATTGACAATCTCAAAGACGACGCCAGCAACAAAATTAGACTTGGATTTAATTGAAATAACAAAAACGTTGCATTGTGCATCGATGTACATATATGTCGTTTAATTAATTCTAAAAGTTTCCATCACCATTTCTTGGTGTTGTCCTTGAACTGTCGGTATCATTGAACGTTTAACATTCGATCTTTTATTGTGCGTCAACATACATAATGTGTGTCGTTCAATCAAACCAAAAAAAGGCCAAATATCTTAACGATGTCATTGACGTTATCATTGGATGCAGATCATTAACGTTTTTGATTTGAAGATTTCATTTTATGACTGACTAGACTTGAAAAAATAATTTGCACATAAAATCATATTTTTGTCATTTTTTGATTTTCTTTTTGGATTTAAAAAATTTTGTTTTTAGAAAATTCAATTCAATCGTTCATTTAATTATACATATTAATTTGTAAAATATAAAATTTATAATATTTATTATTTTTTTTCTTTCTATCTAAATATAAAATATAAGGCACATACATACTCGTATAAAAGTTTTCGAAATTTTTCAATTTAATTTCGAAAATATCTACATACATACACACTTTAATGCATAAATAAGCTCTTAAACATTATACAAAGTGCATACAATGCATCCCATAATGAATTTTATTTAGAGAGCATGATGTCTTTTCCGTTATTGTTGTATGTTACCTTGTTTTTGTAATTTAGTTTTTTGTTGTTTTATTTTTCCTTTTTGTTATTGCTAATCATTGAATACGAATGATTTCATTTTTAATTTTTCAAAATATTTACACCACGAGAGAATAAAAAATTTTGGAAAAAAAAATATACAATATATTTTATTTATTTTTTCTCTTTTAGCCAAAAGTTGAACCTCCTACGCATCTAAATCCTATAACTCATCCAATATTTGGAGTTGATCCAAATCAAAAACAAAATGGTTATCCGGATTCAAATTTGAATTATCAAAATTCTCAATTTCAGGTTACAACAAAATTAAATAAAAATTAGAAGAGAAAATTTCATTTTTTTTTTTTTTTTGTTTAAATTTTTATTTTATAGAATCAAGGAACATTGCCACCTCCTCCAACATCTGCATCGCCAGCTATTGGTAATATGATGCCAACAGGAAATGCATTTCCACCGCCACCACCATCGTCATTAACAGCGGCACCAACAGTTGATTCTGGTAATATTTACAATCCAATGAATTTTCAACAACAGCAACATCAATTACAACCGCAACAGCAAACACAATTCTACAATCCTACTCAAAATATTGATCAATCATCTGTAATGTCATCTCCTCCTCCACCTCTTTTAGCTAATACTTTATTAGAATCATCAGCTGCAAATGAGAAACCACCATTACCCGAAGAATTCATTTATATGCAAACAGTATTTGAAGAATTAAAGAATCAGTGCCAAAATGTAGCACCAGATCCAGTAAGATTTTTAATATTTTTGTTTTTTCATTTCATTTTCATTTTTTATTTTCTTTCACATGCATTATTTTTGTTTAATTTTATGTAGAGAACAAAACGAAAATTTGTTGATGTAACGAAACGATTAGAATTACTTTATGATGCGTTAAGAGGAAATAAGGTATGTGCACATAATTACTTAATTTTTTCAAAAAAAAAAAAAAAAAAAAAAAAAAAAAAAAAAAAAAAAAAAAAAAAAATCATCAATAAATCGAAATTTTATTAATTCTACAGCTTAGCCAAAATACATTATCAGCATTAAATCAAATTGTACAATCAATACAAATCGGTGATTATCAGAATGCAATGAATGTTTATATGCAAATCGTATCTGGAACAGATTTTTCACAAACAGCCAGTTTTATGCCTGGCATTAAAGTTTTAGTACAGTCGGCTACCGAATTAAAAGTTTACTTAAGATGAAATTAAAATTATATATTAACATAATGCATTAATGGATAAATGGGAAACTATAATAAATATATCTACGGTATATGATATTTAGATATTTCTATTGTAGAGTATAAAGCATATATAAATATGTATTTATGTATGCGTAAATAAAAAAATTAAATTTTAACAAAAATAAAAATTAAAAATTAAAAAAAAATATATAATTAAATAAAATATATAAAAAACAAGTAAAATAAATAAATATATCAATTATTGCTTATGTACGATTATAGTGTTATTATTATCTATTGCAATATACATAATATATTCTATATTTTTCATTTAATTGTTCTTTTATTATAATTGCGTACTTGGTACAATATATTATGATTTTTTTTTTTTAATTATTTTGTAACGATTAGATTTATTATAAAAGACAAAAATAAAAAAAAAAACGATAATAAAATATGAAAATTTAATACAGGTACCTATTATATTAAACGAGTTATAAAGATAAATATAAATTAAGATACTGATAAAATGAATGTACATAATCGTAATTGGTATGGATGAATTTCTAAACGTAAAATGATCGTCTTTTTGCAGCAACATCAGACATTTCAAATTGCAAATTATGCACGGTAATGATAATGAGTATACATCATGTTTCAAAATCACTTGTAAATTCATTGACAACAACAAAGTTGAGAAACAAAATGCATCGCGAATATTTACGATGCAATGTAAATGTCATTTTTTTTCGGCAATCTACGAGTATTATTATGAATGATAGTCATAGTGCAGTCACAAATTTACGTTTAGGAATTCATTTTACATAATTTTTTTTTCTTGCATTTTTCTGTTTATTTAAGTTCTTTTTTTTCACAATATTCGTATTTTTCAATTTAATTTTGAATAAAAATTTCAAATTTCAATGTAAATTGATGAAATTCATGTACATACATATATGAAATCAGAATCATAATTTTTATTTAGTTCGAAAAAAGTGTTTTCGTGATTTCTTTTTTTTTTTTGTTGTGTTCAGAAATATTTAAATTAAAAAATTATTATTGTTAGAAATGAATATAAATGTAATGTATATATTACATACTTACATACATACTTGACGTATGTAAAATTCATGATTATGTAATAGATAGCAATAATGTTCCTGCAAACAACAGATTTATTACTACTCTTTCTTCTACTTAACTAAAAATTATTGTACACGTACATTTTATGTATGTATATATATGCCTTTATTTTATTTTTATTTCTTTTTTTTTTATTGTAAAATGTTCTTAATTAATAAATAAAAATGATTACTTAAAGAAATTTGAATTTGTATTTTTATTTTTAAGAAATGTCGCAGCGAAAACTTCGAAATTTTTCAAAACTTTCGTAATTTGTAAATGTATGGAAATGAAATACGAAAACTGAAAAACTACGAAGATTACGAAGTTTACGACGTGAAATGAATCCCCTTATTATATTTTGAAGAAATGTTCGTAGTGTATGAAGACGGCCTAAGAGTGATATGCATATACGGGTGGGTAGTGCAATGTATGTTTGAAATTCAAAGTATTGATGCAGTGTTACTTATTTTTTTGGCCTTACTTCTATATATTTTAGGGGCTCTACTAGCTATATGACTAGTTTTTCTTCAGTTTGGCTAATTTTTTTTACTGCAGATTGCCATCTGGCGCGAATGTAATATTCGTTCTGAAAAACTTATGATCTGGTCTTTGCCCCAATCGATCAAATTTATTTACCATCATCCCCAATATGTATAACATTTCTTAAAAATTTTATAGATATTTTAGGCTTATACACAACCAACTAACAATTACTTCAAAATTTTCCTTAATTTCCTATAAAGGTGTCAAAGATTTTTGTTGATTATTTGCTACATTTTATATTCTATGTATGCATACGAACCAAGATTAACAAACTAACGGATAAAATTTTCGTATTACTTTTTAGAATAATAAATTTATCAAGCAATTTAAATAACAATAGGAGAAAAACATTTTTTTTTTTATTAATTTAAATTTCTCAGAAATTTTCGATAATAATTTGCAAAACAGAAGAAAAAAAATTTTATTTAAATTTTTTCCCAAAAAAATTATAAAAATAAATTCATACATTCACATAAGTATGATTTACATGTGTGTACGAGTATGAGTGTGTATGAACATATTTACATATAAAAATATGTAGATCTGAAAACGTCAATATAAATATAATTTTGTTTTTTGTTTAATTTTTTTTTTCAACTCAAATTTCATAAATCATTATTCAGTTCGTGGAATTCTCATTAGTTTAGAATCTGTACTGTGTACGTGGTCTAGTCATAGCATAACGTGTACGATACGAGTAAAACGAGTATAATAAATAAAGCCCCAACAATATATATATGTATGTACATACATTACGTATCTTTGTTTATCACCTTTGTTGCTTCACATAATGTATCGTGATCGTCTATAATTTAATTAATTTTCCTCAAATTATTGAAGAAGATATTACTCATCCTACCTACAGTCATTGGTCATAATCTTATTACTATTACTACATATTTACATGTTGATTCATTTGCATATCGTTATTTACATAATATTAATATGTAGATAAAAGATTTCGTTGTTTTTATATACTTATTGGCTACTGCACTATTAACTATTACTAGCAGTGCTGCTTCTGTCGCTACGATTTTAAATTATTTGTGATTACAATTATAATGCAAATGAAGTATGTACATGCAATATGTTTAAAAATTTGAAATTAAATCTAAAAGTCACGTTATAAAAATATACGTTACAGGGAAAAGCGGAAAAAACAATCAATAACAGATCATAATACATGATTAAACGATATAATTAAAAAGTACAATAAAATTAATAATAACTCACAAATGTAAGTTTAAAGATCAACCATTGATCCTTATTATTATGGCAGTTTATTTTACATGTACACACTAGTACATATGGTAATTGCTACATTAAAAAACCATACAGTTCATAAAATCAGTACTGGAATAACTTATTAAATTATTGGACATTTTTTTTTTGATATTTTCAATTTTGCATTTAATTAATTTAGAACCACATATGTGGATAATATATTCTTTGACTTTTAAATTTTTTTCTAAATATTTTTTTAAAAATTTCGAAGAGAATCATAAATTGTTAATTTCAAAAAACAAGTCTTGAAAAAATGAATTATTTTTAAATTGAAATAAAAAACATTTAAAAAACGTGAATTTATTCACTGTAGGTACGGTATGTATAGATTAAAAATAAACTCAAAATACATACATATGTATAATCGTTCGATTATAAATTATAATAAAAAATGATTACATACATATATACATGAAGTTATTAGGAATTGAAATTGAAAAAAAAAAATATGCTGAGAGGTCACTGTTTTTATAAATTTAATCATTTCATTATATACCTCCTATACCCTATACTAAATGTACATATCTCGAACTCTAATAAAACGACATTCATTTTATATGGGTGTAGAATATTTGTTGTAAGTATGAGTATACAGCAGGGTGTAGATATTAAATGTGAATTTCTGATTTATTTAATGATTTTTATTTATGTATTTAAATTAAAGAGTCTCTTAGTATCTGAATTAGAAAGAAGACATGAATTGGATCTGTATTGTATATTTTCTTCTTCTTTCCTTTTTCGGTTAAGAATCTCATTCAATTGAAAGTGTTCTGGTTTCTATTGTATATTTAAGCGCATACGGATACTACGTCCATTATGACACTACCTCTACCAATGAATAATTTTGTATGTTTTGTATTTATCTGTTTACCTCTACAGGAAATAAAAAGCCTCCCTATCCCTATTCTCATCTGTCATCTCCTATCAGTTCTATCATCCAGTTTATCATCAGTAACAACATAAGTCAGTAATCAGTTATTTTGCTGACCGAATTATTGATCGATTTGGACGACAGTAGTGCACTAACTAGCTGTCGGATTTGAACTCAGTAGTTTTCGAGTATAAATTCATCACTCCATAACCATTAAACTATTCAAGCTAATTCTTTCAGTTACGTTTTTTTCAGTTGCACAATTACTCTGATTTTATTCGAGAAGCACACCCTGCATCCGTTGATATTTTTTGTTTTATTTATCGATTACATTTTTTCTTATTAGCGATATCAGTTGCTTTAGTAAACAAAATAACAGAGTGGCGGTTGTATGTATGTTGTATGTATTTTGTATATAATCGACGGTCAAGTCAGCCTACTACTCACTCATATATGTAGGCTTAGTCAACCTCAACCATCTAATATATGTACGTACATATATAGGTACAGAGTCTCTGTTTATCTGTTATCATCGCATCATCAACATCAATTCATCATTGTGAATTGTGATATTTTTTATTAGTCTCAAATTTCATTATTCAGAAATGAATTTTTAGTTGAGTTGAACGGTTGAATCTTATTGAGTATTTTATATTGATCTTCATAATTTGTATTTGATATAGTGCACAGATTAAAAGTGGAGTAAAATTTTGTGTAGATATTAATTTTTTTTTTTTTATAATTAAAGTAAAAAATTCACATAAAAAATTAAGTGTTTAGTACGCCAGGGTTCCAGTGTTTGCATTTTTTCGATTTATTTTATTTTCAAAATATTCGTATAGTTTATAAATCAAAAAATGATACGTTCGCATAAAGTAATTTTTAATATTTTAAGTTTATGCATTTTAATTATTTGCATTACACATTCATCAAATGGACACACATATCATTCGGGTTCTTGTCCAACTGTTGAACCAATGCCTAATTTTGAAATGAGAAGGGTAAGTATTAGTATATACTTATTAATTTAACACAGAATTGTGTACGATGTAAGGACGAGTAGGTATATAGATTTATTATTTATGCTTGTGCATATGTGAACATATGTATTTAATATTTAATTGATAATTTTAGAAAAATAATTTTATTCTAAGAAAGTTTATTGAAAGTACCAGATAGAATAAATATAAGATCGATTTCTCCTATTTCTTATCTATATAGATTCTTTTTTTTTTCTAAGAAATTTTCTATTATAGCGCTAATATCTCTATATAACTAGTTGTTATCATGAGTGAATTTATGAATTTTTGAAAATAACAGATATATTTATCTGTGCAGTGTAAATGAAATGAGTGAGGCAAAGGCGTTAATATTCTATCATGTATAAATCATAATCATTGATTTTTATTTCGGGAATTTTTTTAAAGTTTTAAAAATACATAAAAATTCGTAATTTACAATTTTTCGGTTTCGGAGGGATTATTGGTGTAAAATTGTATTTTCATATTTTCCAACTTCTCGTCTTTAATTAGACCATTAGACCATATACAACACCAAAACGTTTGTACAAGAGAACATATTTATTATTTGTGTATAATTACTTACGATTGAGGCACCAAAGCAAAAATGCTTCAAACATTATTTTGACCATTAGAGATGATTTCTGTAGGTTTCTTGTTTCTTGTCTTGATTGAACTATTTCTATTATATTGAATGAACTAATGAAGGAAATAAGAAGAGGATATTAGTGATTAAAATGAAATTGATTTAGTTTGGCTTTGGTTTCCTGAACCGAAGTCTGTTCATCCAATCTCTACAGATGTCTGAAATATGCCTGCATATATACATAATTTATAAATTATTTTTATACGTAATTTTGAATTACTTTTAATTGAAACAAAAAATAAATTAAAATAATACAGACAGCTTATATGATTTATCTACCATAAATGTATGTGCATCAAATGTAATACATATATAGATACATATCAACAATGAGATAGTTAGCGTAACAATGTACACTTCCATTCATTCTCCGCAGGAATTTTTAAGATTACTGTACTGTGCTGATGATGATGATTACAATAATAATGGTGCTTGAACCATAATAAATAAAAATGAACAAAATAATAGAATTGATAATAATGTTTTATACAAATTTCTAAATAATATATAACATAATATTCGTACAATAAATGTTTTATTATTTTCTTTTTACTCTATGTGCTGTTTCATAACGCTTATCCAATATTTCGTCAGCGAAAGATATGTAACAGCCCTCATACAAGTAATTACATTTTATTTACAATTACATATAATTGTATCTTATAAGTACATAATATACGTATACATTTTATTACTTTAGTCCAATAATATATTCAAATTTAAAAATAATAACTGAAGCTATATAAACCCGCACTTTAATCACACATTTGTAGAAACATATACGTAGTATAAGTATACATTATTAGCGTGATATGTATGTATACATAATGTGTAAAATTTATTGAATTGTTTTGTACGAGTATTATTATACTTACATTGAACACATGTCACGATCACAAATTCAATTTAACAAAATAGATAGAGAGGCTTATCAGCATATTTATGCAGCACTATTTATACACAAATTAATAGATCATTTAAAAAATTAAAATAATAAATGTCAATTATGTGTGTATATAAACGATTTTATAATTTTCTTTTTCATTTTTAAATTGAATTGCAGTTAAATTGATATTCATGATTTTAAATGTAAGTATGTATACGAGTGCTATACTATACCATACAATACTATAGCAATAAATTATTCCATAAATGAAAAAATGATCTTTGCTTTAGTCATCAAAAATTTTGTCATTCCAAGAACTGAATTTAATTTATTATTTCTGGTGTTTATACTTGTACATACAGTACATATTACACACATACGTAAACGTACATTATGTAGAAAAGATAATGTTACATAGAAATTTTTTATACTTCCGGTTTTTTGTTTATGCATAGCTCTAAACAATAATAACATAATGTCATTTTGTAACCTTTAATTAATAGCAACAATACAGAGTTCACATCAATAATATACTGATAAAGAATTTTTATATAGACTTCCAATAATTTATTTACAACACCTCGCATTTATACCCTCTAGTCTTTGGTAACGGACTTTAATCTTAAATGCAATTTTAGTGCATTCTATTAGTTTCTATAGACTAAAACGTAATACACAAGATGAACCTAATCAAATCAGTGCTTTTAAACGAATACCACGTAGACTATAGATTTAAATTTTTTCTTGCCTTATCTTCGATCGAACGAACTTGTATTAAAACTTTAATAATCTATTCAGTATATTTAGCTCGCTCTATATCCTATAATGCGCTTATAACAACTATGACGCATACTATTAAATACATTTATTGTTTTAATCTTCACTTTCTAATTATTTTTAACACAAATTATGAATTGTATGATAGCCTATACATACTTTCAACATTGATTTAATATTTTTTCTTATAATATTTTTTTTGAAGTTCCTTGGTATTTGGTATGCGATACAAAAGACATCAACAGCATCCACTTGCCTAATTTACAATATAACACTTGGTGATGAACCGGGCGAATTTAAAATTGAACAAGTCTCACAACATTTTGCTTTGGGATTGACATCACTCAAACATGAATACAGTTACACAGGACAAATATCAGTTCCATATCCAGATGTACCAGCTAAAATGACCGTTAAATTTCCATTGAGTAAGTTATATAGATCATTTTATTTTTTGATTTTGGTTCATCCTAAAATCAAAAATGAAAAAATTCTAATTTTAATCATCCATCTATGTCCTATCTATCTCCCCTTTTTTATACTTTTTCTTGCTCTTATTCAATTTTTTTTTTAAATATTTAATTTCATTTTTAATATGTGTTACAGATGTTGCCGGTAGTTCATCATTTACAGTCTTCATGACTGATTACGATACATTTGCTGGAATATTTTCATGTCAGAAATTAGGATTTGTACATAGACGTAGTGCAACATTATTATCTCGTACCAGACAATTAGATCGAATTTACGTTGATAAATTACGAACAAAATTAGCATCGTATCTAGTTGATCCATTCGAATTGAGCATTATTAATCAGACCGGTTGTCCAAAGGATCATAACAAAGGATATAATATACATATCGATGATGAAACATTTTCAGCACACAATATTGCAAATGTATTCCGTAAGGCTGGTGAAAAGATTGGTGATGGTTTTGAGTATGCAGTTGGAACTGGAAAAAAGGTATAGGAATGCATAATATGTATAACGTGGTTTAACGTAGCATAGTAGTATATATAGTGTAGAAGAATTTTCAAAAATTTCAAAAATCAATTTATATTTTCTAGTTGTATAAAAAAGTGAGCGATGATGATTCATCCGAAAAAAGTGCCCGAATAATTGAAATTCCAACACCTGATCCAAATGCTGAATGGATAAGAGTTTAGATTTCGAAGCATAGAAAAAAATATTTTTCAAACTAACTAAAACAACTCATACAAATATAGATTTAATGAATGAATGAATGTGTAAATAATTTTAGTTTTATTTTAGATATAGAGTATATTTTATACTTTTTTTTAAAATAACTTTTGACAGAATGTAAATGAAAGGATTTGTACAAAATTTATTATAATATATACAATATACGAATAAAACAAAGATCAAAAAATTTTCCAATCTTTTGAAGTAATTGCCTTATATAGTTCAGCAATATTATACGTGACTGCGAATATCACCTTAAGTTTGATCGAATAACGATATTCAGACCATGTCAAATCAGCCTTATTATTAAAATTATAATTTTTCAAATTATCAAAAAGAAAATTACTACACAAAATCAAAGCTCATGGATTTCATCAAGACTGATGAAAATCAGGAGAAAGAGAGCTATATAAGTGGATACTGGCAGTGGGATCAAAATGATGATAAAATTAAATTTTTTCCAATAGAAGAACTAAAAACTAAGAAAAATAAAAGGAATAAGAATGATCAACATCATAATAATAGAAATATTCCTATAAAAATATCTTTAAATGTCGAAATTAAATTTAAGGACATCTTAAATTATGAAGATGAGGTACAATTTTGAAGATATAATTTTGATTTAAATTTTTCTTTGTATATTATTTTCTTTATTTCTACAATTATACAGTTGATATTCACTCGATATTTTTCAAGACCAAATTATAGTTATGGTTCAGATTATATAACAGTACAAGATATTAAAAATTTGGTATTCTATTTAGCTCCATCGAATTCATTAAAATCAAATTTTATTGAATTATTTTATAGTCGTACAGTTGATAAATTCTTAAAAATGCTGATCATTTATATTAATTATTTTTTAAAAGTTTATGAATTCTGTTTAAAAAGACATCATGAAATCTATGTAAATAAACGAATTCGAACAATTGAATCAGCTAAAATTGAATGTATGATATCAAATTATTTAGAACAATATCGCATACTTGTAGCAAAGGAATACTGTCAGGTATATAAATGAATACGTGTATTTATACAAAGTAGTAGAATACATTTTAATTTGGTTCAAAATTTATTACGAAACTAATTTACTCTTATTGCAGAAGTGATATTTTGTACATTTTATGTTTCAGTTAATTTTAGGTGACAAAAAAGAAAATAAATTTTCAAAATTCAATCAGAACTTCAGTGTATTAACGTCCCTATCAGAAAGTCATAAATTAGCTCAAGAAAATTTCATTCAATTCGTGATTCATATAGTCTGGATTGCAATGAATCGAAAATCTTATGATTTAATTGGTCAGTCAGACTTTATACGTAATACATCCTATAATGTACATTTTATGTTTGAATTTTAAAATGCAGTAATACAATATCAATATGTAGATCCAAATCCTAAAACGTATCGATACTGTATTGTTGCGTTTAAAAACACTCATCCTATATAATCTGTACATATTTAAATTAATAATTTTTCTTAAAAAGAAAATATACACGAGTATTTTTACTAATTTCATGTATAGAAAATGAAGTGAAACGTTTATTAATTTCAAGATCGTTATATAATAGAATGAATAAAAATAATACTTCTGCTCGTATTCAACTCACAAAATTAGAGAAGAAAATATTATTCGGTAGAATGTACACATCAATAAAATTCAAAATTACTAAAGATTCATGTTCAGTATTATGCGATGAATTGTTCAATATTAAAGAGAAAAATTTTCCATTATTATGGATCGATAAACGTAAATATTATGGAACAGATGAACGAATGTATCAAATTCAATTGGAAACAGTAACTCCAGAAAGTCAATTACATTTAATTGGTGTTTCATATGGAATTCTTGGTCATCCAAAATCACATTATACCACAATGCTATCATTAAATTGGAATCAAGTACACGAATATAAATACGATAAAGATTATGATCCGTATGAATTGATCGAAAAATCACCTATACAGATGGAGATATCAAAATGGAACGATTATAGAAAAATGTATATGATTCGAAAAAAAAAATTTTTTTCAAAATTATTAATAACACTACTAATATACTATATTGTGTTACATACAAATTTTTAATATATTTATTCAAGTTTATCATTTATTTCATTTGTTTATTTTTTTATTTTTTTTTTTTTCGATGTATATAGACATGAAAATATTGAATCATTTGTTCAATTACATGATAATGATTTTGAGAATGCAATAAATGAACGACAAATAAAATTATGGAAAAAACGTGATACGATTATAGCGAAATTAAAAATGAAAGGAATTTCTGATGATTTTCCGACAAAACTGAAAAATTTAATTAAAACAACAGCAAATTATTATGAAATTACTTTACCAAAAATTATTGAAAATTTTCAACAAAAAAAGTCTAACATTATTAATAAAGAAGATTAATTAAAAAAAAAGATAATATACATATACATATACTATATGTACATACACGGTACACGTGCATACCTCTAGTTATTTAAATTTATGATATTATGATATTTATGATCATTAAAATATAATTCTTCAATTAGAAAGTAAAATTTGTTTAAGATTTATTATTCTTCTTCATTATGAATGACGCTATGGTCATACTTCAATAATATAAGATAGTTTCTCCCACTTCCGTTCCGCCATCGCCATCACATTAGTTGTTGTGTTGCTGTTTTCAGTTTTCCTGTCCATTAACAAACCAATCCACTGTAATTTTGAATTTGGAATCTTGAGAGATCCTACACACTGTACTGTGTCCTACTCCTACCATATTTTTTTGATCTACGCAACTATAAAATCCTAAAAAGAAAAGGAAAAGTTGCGAAATCTCGTAAAAATACAACAAATTACGATACTTACGTGAATTACAAAACTTACGAGATTTTGAATGAATACCCTCAAACCTAAATACCTAAGGTCAAAAATTTATAATGGAAGTAACCAAGGGGAAGAGAAGCAGTTTCTTGAAGTTTACGCAAAGTAAATATAGGTAAACCTATAGGTTAGGTATATATACACTTTGGTTTACGGTTTACATGGGTTTACGTTTACATAATAAAGTGATTCCCCTACAATCAATTTGCAATTTTTTGCTATTCCTTTTTTATATGAATACTGAATGCTATATGCTATTTACCTATTTACCAATACAAGTTTTTGACAATACGATTTCAGCTCCCTCCAGCTGAATCTGATACAAACATTGTTTTCTATTCTGTTTCTGTCTGTACTCTGTACCTGTAGACGCAAAAAGTAGAGAGAGAATTGCTGATTGCACTGCAACAAAAGCATTCTATTATCAACTATTATATTTTGATTTTCTATAGATAGTCTTATAATATAATATTTTTAGATTTTAATTTTAATTTTTATATGATATAATATATATTTATGTTCAATTAAAGTTATTTTAGAATTTAGAGTATTATATTTACACAGTACGGTACGGTGGTGTTATTTGAATCAAATAATCATTGACTTTATTCGAAAACGAAAATATAAGAATCTTTATAGGGTTTACAATTTACATCAGATTAGTGACAAAAAATTGCAATTGTGTTACTATTATAATCTGTCCCTAAAAATAGATAGATTAAAGGTGTTTGTTTTTATATTATATATGTACATTTTTTCGGTTGTGCTATAATATTGCATTACATCCAGTCCAGCCAGACCAGCTATACGGAGAATTCATTAAAGAATTAAAATATTTTATTATCACTTTTTTTGAGTACCGAAAACAAAAATTTTTATTTTACATACAGGAATATAGACGATTAAATTTTCAAATAATAGGTGAAGAAAAAAATAAGAATAGAAAAACAAAATGAGTACCGGCGAAATAATAACAAGAGTTTGTCACGACCAAAAACTAAAAGATGAATTAATAGGAAAATTATGTGAACTATACAAGAGTGGAGAACTTTGTGATTACGAATTGAAAACAGAAGATGATGGTAGTTTTAAAGTTCATAGATGGGTTTTAAGTGCAATTAGTACATTCTTTGATGAACGATTTAATAATGCTGAATTTAATGAAAACAATCCAAATTCATATTTGATACGTCATATTTCATCTGAAAACTTAGATAAAATTATTGAATTCATTTACACAGGAAAAATTGATATACCATATGATAATGATAATGCAAAAGAAATAACTAATACTACATTATTTTTGGGACTATCACCTTTGATGGATCATTGTATAGGTATATTATGTGAAACCGTGAATGATGAAAATTGTTTGGATCTATTGTTATATTCAGAGACATGTTTGAGTTACGGAACCGAATTGACGAAAAAAAGCTTAAAGTATGCTTGCAAAAAATTTAATGAATTTATTGAAAAACCTGAATTCGTTGAATTATTACCAAGTACAATGGAAATTTTAGTTCAACAGAATCGATTCGCGTACACTGAAGAAAATCTTTATTTGGCAGTTAGCAAATGGATAACATATAAATTTGATGACAGAGAGAAATACGTTAATGATATAATTAGCAAAATTCGTTTTAGGAATTGTAGCTATGAATTTGCTAAGTCAAATATATTGCAAAATAATCCACTTCTGAAAAGTCAAGATTTTAACAAAAATTTAATTAGCTATCTTGGTCAATTTTGGACTCTTCAGAATTCAGTTGCAAGCAATGAACCGATAAATTTTTCTTCACGACCAGATTCTGAAAAGAGTTTGTATGCAATTTTTGGAGAGAATGTAATTATGTATGACGATGAACATTTCGAATTCTCCATGATTATCACGAATATAGATGACAGCCGTCAGAATTTTGGATATACCACATTCGGAGAAGATAAAATTTTCATTTGCGGTGGTAGCATAGACAGTCAGCTTATCGATAGTTGTAAATATTTCTCAGTGATGGAATTTTGTTGGAAAGATTTACCATCAATGATGGCTTGTAGACAGCATTCGAAATCAATTGAATTCAACAATAAAATTTACGTTTGTGGTGGATACAATACATCATTTACAAAATCTGTAGAAATTTTTGATATTAATAATTCAGAATGGTCTGAAGGACCGAATTTAGATAATGCTGATAAAATTGAATATGGATTTGATGTTTGTCGTTTAGATAATTGTATTTACTTTGCGAGTGCAAATTGTGTTCAACGTTTAGATCCAAGAAAAAATAATTGGGAAATTTTGAACACAAGAAACACCGATGAATGGTTATGGTCGCTTGAAGCATACGATAATTTAATTTATGGTTTCGGTTATGAGAGTATTTCAACATTCGATATACGAAATCAAAAATGGTTAGAAAAGAAAAAATCTTATAAAGAAAAATATGGTGGTTATCCACGAACATATGCATCAATATCAAATTCAGAAATTTATGTTTTTGGTAAATCTACAAATCAAACAAAAGAATATTACTTACAAACATACAATTTATCAGATTTAACATTTCTCGATTGCCAATATATAATTCATTCACAGGACGATACCTGTGAAGCAGTTTTTTTTATTTAATTGAAACAATTTTGTATCATTCGTATTCATTCATTTTTTTATTAGTAAAATTGCATTTTTAAATTAAACTACTAACACATTAAACAAACTAATATTTTTATAAATAACGAGAAATTAATTACTGAATAGAAATTCGAACATTTTTGTAATTAGATTGATAATAAAAACTGAAAAATTAAAAATATAAAAATGGTTTAATTATTTTAAAGGAGTTTTGAGGAGATAATTGATTATTGAAAGTTGAAGCTTGAAGGATATTAGGTACCATGATACGAAATAATTATATTCTTATTATTTATAATATATTCTTTGTATAATTGGTACTCTAAATTCATTCTTCCACATTGTTATTGTAAGGTTATTATGATGGTTTGGTTGAATTGATTCTCATTGCCATTCCCATTGGATTGGACTGGACCAAGGACTAGGACTACTTTCGATTTGTATATCTTGATATCTTATTTTTCATTCTTCGAATTCGAATCTTTCTTGCTTGCAATTAAATAAACCGACAATTTGCCGACAATGTGTATGCGACAATCGGACAATGACAAGACAATGCCGTGCCGATGCCGATACATGCAACGTTATACGTTATGTTATGTTGCGATTGCGACGCACTGACACTGATTGAGTATTTGAGTAGGCTAGGCCAAGGCTAATAGAATATATAAGGTTAGCTGTAGCCGTATATAGGAAAACTTTTTGCTTTTTTTACAATCAGATTTTCAACCGATTCTGACGTCATATTGTAAGAAATGTTAAATTGTTATTGTTGTTTTTTAAAACACGAATGTATTTTAGAATTAGAGCACTAAATCTATATTTTATCAACTATTAAAAATAACTTAATTTGTTTTGTTTAGTAATCTTTAGTAATTTTTTAACTTTTAATTCATCTTTTTAACATCAAAATTTCGACTAACATAATACGGTCTTATGAATGCTTCAAGAAATCTTACATTGTGACGTCACAACTTAATTTGTAGGTTATTAGTATCGCTACAGCTAACCTTATATATTTTATTAGCCTTGGGCTAGGCAAGGCAAGCATAGCATAGGCAATAAAAAATAAATGAAACGTCAGATAATAAATGAATGAATCCTAATAATAAAATAGAAATTGACATTGACATCTGCCATCTGCATGTATTAAATCCAAGCTAAGCAAAGCAAAGCAAGAGAAGGAATTTCATCTTCATGAAATAAGAAAAAGAAATAAGCATATTTGCATGCATAGTAGTGGTGCTTTTGAAATTGAATTTTTATTTTGTGAATTTTTTTTCAATTGTTTTATTAAATTCATTCAATCATTCAAATTCAATCATTTAAAATTAATTGATATAATTAAATTTAGAAAAATTAAGTAATTTAAAGTGTATTATGTACATAGTACATACATACATAATATTATATGTACTATACATACTCAATTGTCAATTGTATAAATGTTCTTCATTTAAACATTTGAATCCAATAAAATTTTTGTTAATACTTTAAATTAAAAATAAAAAATGTCAGAAAATAAATCAAATTTTATTAATAATAAAATTAAAATTAAAATAGAGAAATTAAGTCCACCACCAGCACCAAAAATACCAAAAGATTCGGATGAAGTATTGAATGAAATTATACCGAAATTATTTGGTACACCACCAAGAAAAAGTAATAGTGTGAATAATAGTAAGAACAATAGTGATAGTGATGGTAATAATAGTAATGATGATGATGATGATGGTGACGATGGTGAAAATGAAAAAAAATCTATAGAACCAGTTAAATCATCAAACGAAATATTAGCTGAATTATTTAAAGTATTTAATGCAGCACCACCAGAAACATTATTAAACGATGATTATTTACTGGAGAAAAAGAAAAAGCATAAAAAAGATAAAAAACATAAAAAGAAATCATCTAAAAAACGTTCAAGTAA